>OW240917.1:185013959-185099039 GCA_933207985.1 Pelobates cultripes | reverse complement strand
GTCTTAAAGGGGCCGTGTCCCCAACAAGTCTGGGGACACGGCCTTAAAGGGGCAGTGTCCCAATCTTCCTGATGTCCCAAAAAAGGTGTTTAAAAGGGCCAGCACCAGTCACATAAAGAGTCCATAAGCCCCAATATGCCCACCGACAGTCTTAAAGGGCCATACACACCAAATAAAAGTGCATACATTTTCACAATCTCCCAGGGGCCATAGTCATGCGGGAGGAGGCTGGCAAGTAGGCTTCTCACAACCCAGGGAAGCAGGGCAATTTGCCATTTAAAGGGCCCGTTACAAATAGCAGTTTGTAACAAGGTGTCAATCCATATCTGCCAAGTGACCCGATGTAGGGGGACCAGTCCCTAATCTGCTCTGTGTCAGTGTGTATCAGGGAACCTTAGGACAGGTGTCAATCCATATCTGCCAAGTGACCCGATGTAGGGGGAACAGTCCCTATTCTGCTCTGTGTCAGTGTGTATCAGGGATCCTTAGGACAGGTGTCAATCTATATCTGCCAAGTGACCCTATGTAGGTGGACCAGTCTCTATTCTGCTCTGTCCGTGTGCATCAGGGGCTCTGAGGACAGGTGTCAATCCATATGTCAAGGTGTCAATATGTCATATGTCAGGTGTCAATCCATATTGATTGTGATTTAGGAATGTTAGGTGATTTCTGCCCTTTATGGATTAAACCAGACTCTGTATCAACTGTGTAATTTTCCATGGGAGTTTTGCCATGGATCCCCCTCCGGCATGCCACAGTCCAGGTGTTAGTCCCCTTGAAACAACTTTTCCATCCCTATTGTGGCCAGAAAGAGTCCCTGTGTGTTTTAAAATTCGCCTCCCCATTGAAGTCAATGGCGTTTCAGGCGGTTCGCCGGTTCGCGAACATTTGCGGAAGTTCGCGTTCACCGTTCGCGAACCGAAAATTTCGGGTTCGCGACATCACTAATCATCAATAACAGGGGTAGGCAGCCTGTTAGTAGTACTGTGCCAAAACCAGATCTTTGCGTCCTATTTTTTGTTTAAATTGAGGTGTATGTTGCTGTAGGGTGCTTGTGTTATTTATGAGTGATGCAGTTGTTTTGTTACGCAATTTTGTGTATGTGGGCTGTTGTATTGTAAATGTTCATCATGAGTAGTTTATTGCCTTTTGTTTGATACCTATGAATGTGGGCTGTTTATGGAGGCTAAATAATACAGTAAAAAAAACACACACACAATAGGTGGAGCAATGTGAATTATGCTTCTCTGGTACGGGATGTAATGGTTTATAGTAAGTACAATAAATAGGATATAATCACACTCACAAACTTATAGTCTGTTAAGCCACGTGACTCAAGTGTATAGCACAATAGGATGATTATGGAAAATCCCCATTGCATCTGTACAGACTCTGATAAAATCACTTCTTCAGGCAGAGAATTCCACATCCTTATTGTTCTTACTGTAAAAAAAAACAAAAAAAAACTTTAATTTGCCTTAGACTAAAGCTAATTTCTTCCAGTTTAAATGCATGACCTTGTGTCTTATGTATAGTCCTGTTAATGAATAGATTTCCAGACAAATGGTTTGTCTATCTCTGAATAGATATGTATAATGCTATCTTACACATCAAAAGGGGGGAGGGAGTGGGCATTGAGCATTGGTTGACTGAGACCGGAAAGGGGATAACCCTTAGTAAATACAATTTCACAAAGAACAAATAATTGGTTAGACCCAATGGTAGTAGATTAAAACTTTGCGTTTAAAAATATTCTTTAAAAATAGAACACTTGAATTATTATTATTATTATTAAACGCTAAGTCTTAATCTACTACCATTAGGTCTGGACAATTCTTTGTGAAATTATAATGTTATCATATCCCCTCTGAGGCACCATAGAGGTTTACATTTGTTAATCTTTCTTCATAACTAAAATAGTCCATTTCTTCCTATTATTTTGTAGCCCGCCTTTGCACTTTCTCCAGTGATAACAGGTAATGTGCTCTGGATGAGTGTACATGAAGCTTGAACCATATATTATAGTTTCTTCTACTTGCCAGCACAATAGTTTATAACAATTAGCCAATGGCACATGGACAAGCAGAAAACCTCAGCTAGTAATGTAGTTTGAGCTATATAGATAAGGTATAAGAATGTCACATATCTGTCATTGAGTTAATGATGCTTCTAAAAGTAATAACCGAGGATTATAGTAAGAAAAAATGCAATCTAACTGAATTCTAAAATACAGTTGCAGGCCTTTTACATCCTTAATTTTTGCAGGACACTCTCGATCTTAGGGGCCTGTCCCTCTGTCCTAACTACGTTGCCTGATATCCAGCTTTTGGGGATACCAGGGTGCTTTCCCCAAAAAGCGTTGCATGAGCGAATCATTAGATGTAAAATGTATTAGATGTAAGATGAAACTAGAACCAGTGAAACAGTATTACCTGCATGGTCCACCGATAGTTGGGTTGCCAGCTTGAACCACTACCTTTCTAGGTATATCCACCCCCTTTGGGCAGTGACCTAAATTGCCTTACTGGCCTGCCTGCTATACCCACACCCACTGGTCTCCCACTTTACAGGACACCGATGCTGATCGATATGCAGTTGCTTACATTTCTGGATAAAAATATATGTATTTAGAAAGACTGGGACTTTCAAAAGGACACACAGAGGTTTCTCTGTATTCTGTTGTTCTGCATTGTTGGTGCATAGGCCAAACATGACATTAGGACACCTACACTTTATCGCTAACTTCCATACAGGGCAAATCCAAATGTCAATGTTTATTTCTGAGAAGAGACTGCATGCAGTGGCATACCTACCATGGTTGCAGGGGCCACAGCTGCAACCTGGTCCGTCACTCTATGGGGCCCGGCCAAAGCTGCGATCCCTGTGACCGTGTGCAAGTCGAGGGGTAACATAGAAACATAAAATGTGACGGCAGATAAGAACCATTCGGCCCATCTAGTCTGCCCAATTTTCTAAATACTTTCATTAGTCCCTAGCCTTATCTTATAGTTAGGATAGCCTTATGCCTATCCCACGCATGCTTAAACTCCTTTACTGTGTTAACCTCTACCACTTCAGCTGGAAGGCTATTCCATGCATCCACTACCCTCTCAGTAAAGTAATACTTCCTGATATTATTTTTAAACCTTTGTCCCTCTAATTTAAGACTATGTCCTCTTGTTGTGGTAGTTTTGCTTCTTTTAAATATAGTCTCCTCCTTTACTGTGTTGATTCCCTTTATATATTTAAATGTTTCTGTCATATCCCCCCTGTCTCGTCTTTCCTCCAAGCTATACAAGTTAAGATCCTTTAACCTTTCCTGGTAAGTTTTATCCCGCAATCCATGAACCAGTTTAGTAGCCCTTCTTTGAACCCTCTCTAAGGTATCAATATCCTTCTGAAGATCCAGTCTCCAGTACTGTGTACAATATTCCAAGTGAGGTCTCACCAGTGTTCTGTACAATGGCATTAGAACTTCCCTCTTTCTACTAATACCTCTCCCTATACAACCAAGCATTCTGCTAGCATTTCCTGCTGCTCTATTACATTGTCTGCCTACCTTTAAGTCATCAGAAATAATCACCCCTAAATCCCTTTCCTCACATGTTGAGGTAAAAAACAGGTGAAGGGGGCACCCGGATTTGAACCAGGGACCTCCCAATCTGCAGTTGAATGCTCTACCACTGAGCTATACCTCCCTCCTATAAAAATATATATGCAAATGTATCCTATATCAATCATCAGGGTGGGTCTCACAGCCACTTATTGATGAAGCAATTACAGCCCATGATGAGCAGGGTACAGTGGTACAACCAGGGGCTCAGAATACAATGGCTGATTACCTGAGCCAAGTAACATTGGTTAAGGTGGAATGGCAACTTTGTCCTGACGTATCCTCAGCCACTTCACTTATTGGTTAAGGTGGAATGGCAACTTTGTCCTGACGTATCCTCAGCCACTTCACTTATAAGGGGCCCAGGCCACCTGAGGGCACCGCGAGCATACAGACCCAGTCAGGGAGATCTTTTGATCTCCCTTCTGGGTCTTTGCAGAGTTTGCGCATCAGGAAGGTGAGGAGGCTCTCTATCTTCACCTCTGCACTGAGTCCCAACATTCCGAGCGTTGCCGTGGTAACCAAGTCAACACTCGATTTCACATGGTGCTGGGACTCGCAGGAAGAGCCTTCACCTGGCAGAGGTGAAGGCAGAGAGCCTCTGCAGCACCACCAGACCACCAGGGAATATGCTGCCCCCTCCCTGGATGCTGGTAGGAAACAGAGAGGGGGCGATATACTAAATATATATTTTTTAAATTGCATTACAAAATAAATATTAAACAAGGATGCTCCCTTTTTAGCCATCACAGCCCCTATCCTACTCAGCAAACGTGCTTTCACACACACAATGCATCCCTACACACACACACACACACACACAAACAATGCATCACTACATAATGCATCCCTACATACACCCACAAAGTGCATCCCAACACACACACACACAATGCCTCCCAATGGACATACACACAGAAACATACAATGCATACCTACATACACACACACAGAAACACAAAATGCATCCCTACACACACAATGTATCCCTACACACACACACACAATGCATCCCTACATACACACAGAGTTCATCCCAACACACACATACATAATGCATCCCTACATACACAAACACACAATGCATCCATACACACACAGAAACACACAATGCGTCTTTTACACACACAGAAACAGACACTACTTACTGGGACGGAGGCAATGACACACATGGAGGGGCTGGAGGAATGAGATGCATGAAGTGGCTGGGGTAGTGTTGTGGACAAAAATATTAACCCAATTTATACTAGTAGAATGCCTATTTACTCAACATAACTGCAATCAGCATTATTCAACTTTCTATGTGATGTACCTAAAATGGCCACTAGGGAGTTTCCCCTTCAACATCGACTAACAACTTCATTAACAAGATGGCGCTGGAATCTGGGGGAGACCTCCACGATGCCAGTGACATCAACCTCAGTAGGCAGAGCATTAAATTAACCACTTAACACCTAACCAATTATTGATGTATTATTCCATGTTATCTCTGACAATGCTTATGATGTAATTTTGCTTTATAAGGGACATGTCGTCGTCCCTAAATACACATTCCTCAAGTTTTTCATTAACCTGAAACTTGTGTCTGGTGTGAATTACTTCAGGAGCGTGCACGCACTATTTCTTTAATTTGGCCGGGGGCAGATACGCAAGATAATCAATTTATTGATTGATATCCACATCAGATAGATGAGGCGCATGGGGGTGGGGGGCAAAGGGGAGGTATGAGGCACATGGAGGGGCTGGGGGCTGGGATTAGATGCTTTGGGTGGGGGCCCAGCGCAATTTTCTCACCGGGGCCCAGTGATTTCTAGTTATGCCTCTGACTGCATGCTTTATCCTTTTTGAGGAAAATGTTACCTAAACACTGAAGTCTATATTTTATTCAATACAGCCAAGTTTAGCAATACACTCTTTATTTCATGCTTATGAAATCTTCAACTGTGTTTAGTTTAATTACTTCCCAATGTCCACATATGAATTGCACACACTGTGGGAGAGCAAGTTCAAGGCTTGTCCAACAACATAAAGAATTTATAAGCTCCTTGGACAAAATAGAATGGCAAAACCTAAACAGAACTCTCAAGTATATATTTCCTGTACATCCCTGACTACAGACATTCCTAATTTGCAAGCAGTTTGGGTAGGGCAATGTATGTATAGTTATTTCACCTTCTATAACATATACATGTGCGTATTTTATGGCCTGTGCTAATCAAATGAAAACATTTGGAAAAGCTTTTCCTGTCAATGTCTGACCGTATATCAGACTAGCAAATTTCCACAGTCTTCTGCTCACTGAAAACGTGGTCGCAGAACGTGAACATGCTTTTTTTTCAGCAAGATGAAAATGGTAAATGTGTGCTTCGTGTTTATAGAAACCTACTAAGAAATGTCTGTTTACATATTCTGTGGTGTCTGTTGTACGCAACGTGACTGACTACATTAATCTGCGCGTGTCGTGTAAAATGGGAAGACGCGGACGCACATTTTGATATGAATCTCCTGCTTTTCTCATTTGCTCCTTCAACATCAATTCACTTTAAGGAGAAGTAAATTACATTTAGAGTGTGGGTGTGATGTACATCTCAGCTAAAGTAAAAGATGGTAAGAAAGTAGCATGGTCTGCTAAAATATATAAGCAAAGATGTTTTTTTTGATTTTTTTTATCATAAAAGGTAAACGGATATATTTTATCGATAGCTAGTAAAGTAAAATAGTTTGCCAGTTTCAAATACAAGGGTCATTTCTATGCCATGATAAATTAAAAGTTTTTTTTTTAAGCAGAATTGCGTGATATTTTGCATTGAAATGTCTAATTTACTGCAATGCTTTTGGTTACATGTAGAAAGCATCACTTTGATAAGATTTATCAAGGCTGGAAATGACTGTCTAGACATATCAAAACTTGACTTTGAAATAAAAAAAGAAATGATAAGGAATTTAATCAAGTAATGCAGTTGATGCAGTAAGTCACTTGCAGTTTAGAGAAAAACGTGAGAATTTGAAATATATCCCAGTCTCCATTAATGGAGATATGAGTAAATGTGTCATGGGTGAAGAATTGGCAAAATTGGACTTGTTCCACCTCACAGTAAATATTGCACAGTGATACCAATCTATCATATCCACCAGTCTGCATTGTCAAAGACCTAGAACATTTGAAAAAGTAGTAATAAAAAATATTAATGTCACAGTATTCAGTACACAGGTCTAAAGTGCTATAAGTGGGGAATCCACCATGGAAACCAGTGGAACTAGCAAGCCCTTTCCATTGGCTACACTTTACATTTTACTTGTTTGCACCACCTTTTAGAACAGAACATTTGATAAATATCTCCTAGTGTTTCTATCTAGGCTTGTGTTTCTAGAACAGTGCATACCTGCCAAAGCATTCTGTTTCATGATATGTTATTGGGAATGCAAGCATGGGCTCAAATACCTATATATCTTTTAAATGGAGTAATAAAGACTCTATTAGCAACTCAGTCTGCTATTATGCTCTTTGTAGGGTACAGTACCAACACACCTGGTTGAATATACTTTAGTGCTTCTTAATACCTTAATTTTAATGTTACAGTAGATCCCAAATTAAAAGAACAGACACATCATATTCATCAGGCCCCAAGAAACTGCCCAGCCCACAATAAAGTTAAATTCATAATTCAAGAATGGAACACATTGGATGTGATTTCATTACAAAATGTTACCAGTGGTTGGAAAAGGCAGGACTGAAAGACAGCACTGAGACACGAATCCTAGCAGAACAGAAACAGGCACGCAGCACCCAGGGCCGGACTGGCCCACCAGGATACCGGGATATTTCCCGGTGGGCCGCAGAAAGCTGGGGCTGGGCTGACAGCCCTAATGATCAGCATGAAAAAATCCATTTAAATATTTCCCCCTCGGACTGATAGGCTGGCACAGTCTGAGGGGGAAATATTTAAATGACTTCATTATGCTGATTATTAGAATAAGCAGGGAGGAGCTGGGGGCTGGTGTGGCTGCCAGGCTGGAGGGAGACTTGTCAGTCTCCCTCCACAGTGTAACTACATTTTGGCCGCACGCCCCACCCCCACGCGGAAGTTCCGCCTCCTGAACATAAGTCCCACCTCCCACACGTAAGCTCCGCCCCCACACACACATTCCTGACCTGCTGGAAAGCTGCCCACTGGACCACCAGGAAATAACAGAAAACTAGAAAGTAATTACTCTTTCACAGCCCCCTACCCACCATACAGCCCCCACCTACTCACAGCCCCCTACCCTACCCACCATACAGCCCCCTACCCATCTCACAGCCCCCTACCCACCATACAGCCCCCCAACCCATCTCACAACCCCTACCCCCTACCCACCATACAGCTCCCCCAGCCCACTCACAACCCCCACCACCCACCATACAGCCCCCACCCACTCACAGCCCCCTACCCACCATACAGCCCCCCACCCACTCACAGCCCCCTACCCACCATACAGACCCCAATACCCACCATACAGCTTCCTCTGCCCACCTCACAGCCCCCCCGTGCTGGCAGCACAAGATCAATGAAAGCTCAGATCTACCACACCACATAGGAACCAAGGTGAAGATTATGCAATGAGGCTGCAGAGAGAATCCAACACATAGCAGCCATGTGCAAAGTGTTAGCAGGGACAGCATACAGTGAGAGGCACAACCATGTTGTTGGGATTGTGTACCAAAACATCTGCAGAGAATAAGGGCTGGACATAACTAAATCCAACTGGAAGATACCACAAATGGTAGTTGAGAATGACAGGGCTAAGATCCTGTGGGACTTTCAGATTCTACAGACAAGCAATTACTGGCCAACCAAGCTAACACTGTGGTGGTAGACAAGAAGCAGAATACTGCAGTGGTGGTGAATGTGCCTATATCCAGTGACCACAACATCAAAAAGAAGGATCCTGAGTATTTTACATGTACCAAGTGCTAAAAGAGGAACTAGAAAGGATCTGAAAAGTAAAGGCAGTAGTATTCTAGTGATAGCAGCACACAGGGCTTTTATTAATTATTATTATTATTATGTTATTTATATAGCGCCAACAAATTCTGCAGCGCTTTACAGTGGGTGGACGAACAAACATGTAGTTGTAACCAGACAAGTTGAACACACAGGAATAGAGGGGTTGGGGGCCCTGCTCAATGAGCTTACATGCTAGAGGGAGTGAGATAAAGTGACACAAACGGTAAGGAGAGTATTAGTCTAATGACAGTTGCAAGAGAGGAATCATTCGGGAGCTATTAACAGTTTAATTGATAGGCTTTTATGAAGAAGTGGATTTTTAATAATTTTTTTTGACGGAGTGGAGGCTGGGTGAGCATCTAACGTAGAAGGGAAGTGAGATCCACAGGAACGGAGTAGCCCTCCAGAAGTTTTGAAGGCAAGTACGGACAGAAGATAGACGTAAGTTTTCAGCAGAGCGTAAGGGCCTAGACGGGACATACTTGTGTATTAGGGAGGATAGATAGGTGGGAGCAGCATTATGTAGAGATTTGAAAGCAAGAACCAGAATTTTAAATTGAGCTCTATATCTTACAGGAAGGCAATGTAGGGACTAACAGAAGGGTGTGGCGTGGGAGGTGCGGGCGGACAGGAAGATGAGCCTCGTCGCCACATTCATTATGGACTGAAATGGCACAAGTTGGGAGCAAGTACTGTAATCACTGAGAAGCGGATTACAGTAGTCAAGGCGAGAAAGGACAGTGGAATGGACCAGCACCTTAGTCGCATCTGGCGTTCAGTAGGGTCGGATGCGCACAATGTTTTTGAGACTTAAGCAGCAGGATTTGGCGATAGACTGAACATGAGGCATGAAGGAGAGGTCTGAGTCAAAGAGAACACCTAGGCAGCAAGCTGATGGTAGCACCATTGACTTGGAGGGAGACAGACACAGGCGTAGCAACACTTGAGGGAGGAAATACCAGAATTTCAGTTTTGGTCAAGTTGAGTTTAAGGAAGTGGGCACCCATTCATTTAGAAATAGCAGCAAGGCAGTCAGAGACACTAGTCAAGAGGGACGGGGAGAGATCAGGAGAGGACAGATAGATTTGCGTGTCAACTGCATATAAATGATATTGGAAGCCAAAGGAGCTTATGAGTTTACCAGGGGAGGCAATATAGATGGAGAACAGTAGGGGGCCAAGGACTGAACCTTGGGGGACAACAACAGAGAGGAGTTGGGGAGAAGAAGCAGAGCCAGAGAAAGAAACACTGAAAGAGCACTGGGAGAGATAGGGGGAGCACCAGGAGAGAGCAATATCTTGTAGACTGATACTGCGGAGGATGAGAAGAAACTGTTGATGATCAACAGTGTCAAAAGCCTCAGAAAGATCAAGGAAAATTAGGATAGAGTAGTGACCACGAGAATTTGCAGAAAGTAGATCATTGGATACTTTGGTCAGTGCCGTTTCCATGGAGTGCTTAGCGCAGAAACCAGACTGAAACGGGTCTAGCAGAGAGTTGGGCTCGAGGAAGTCTGTCAATCTCACATACACAACTCTTTCAAAGATCTTGGACGCAAAAGGCAGCAGCGAGATAGGACGGTAATTGGACGGGGAGTTAGGGTCAAGGTTGGGCTTCTTTAGAATTGGGGTTGTAGCTGCATATTTGAAGGGCGAGGGAAATATGCCAGAGGGGAGAGAGAGAGAGAGAGATTGAGAATTTTAGTGAGAGGTAGAGAAAGAGAAGAAGACAGAGTACGGATGAGATGCAAAGGAATTGGATCTAGGGAGCAGGTGGTGGGGTGGGAGGTTACCTCCTAAGTTGGGAGAGTGCCTTCACCAGATTCCAGGTGGGACATCTGAGATCTCTGTTGAGAAGAGTGCAGTTCTAGGAACAGTGAAGATGCTGCATAGAACCCTCAGTCTCCCAGGTCTTTGGAGGAGGACCCAAGTATGAGGAATACACAAATACCTATGTGTATATATATATATATATATATATATATATATATATATATGTACACACGCATACATACACTATCTACAGTATATAGCAATGTAACAATCAACTATGCTTTTGGTAAATTCACATTTGTGTTAGGTTCTATATAACCTCTTACTGTACACTGTACCAGAAACTATCCACCTATAACCAAAAAGACTTGTATAGAGTCCAGTGAACATTGTCAATGAATTGTTAAATTGCTAAATAAACATCTGACCTGTCTGTAGACTTGAGTATACAAGCTTTTTATCCCAATGTCTTGGAGAAATAAGTCAGTTGATGTGCTATCGTATTAATCATCCTTTGTATATGTAGAGAGCTATAATGTAATACAAATAGATATTTTGGTTTGCAATGCCCCTTATGCATTCCACTCCTTAATAAGCCATTATTTGTTATTTATATTGATACTATGAAATTAAATTCCTATTGGATTTTTTAGAGACATTGTGATCTCATTAGCTTTCACCAAGCTAACACTGAAAAATGATGTTATGTGCAGATTAATACAATTTTTTTGAAAGTCCATTAGTTAACTGTAATTGCATTTTTCAATATAACTAATTTGGAATGCTTGAGTAAATAAAATGTGTTACAATGATAGAGAATTTCAATATTTCATAAACCATGGGCAATTTGTCATCTTTATTTTCTTACAGGACTCAAATAAAAATAAAAAAAATAGAATTTTAATACACAAATCTTGTATTTCGTATTTTTTAATCTATTCTCTGTACACGCGTCAGAGTTTCTCATTTTTATTCAGAAGTTTGCTTTAAACGCCTGGTAATGGATATGTTTCTTGTGGGTGTCACATATTAGTGGAATGATGTGTTAGCTCTTGCTTATTGATATTTGTCTTACTGGTATCAGGCCAGACAGAGAATATTTGTCTCATTGGGTCCAATTGCAAAAGGTATCTCCCAAATATATATAAAAAAAAAAAAAAAAATGTATACATTTCAACCAGAACTATGTTTATTTAGGAAATTCCCTAGCAGAACTTATAAGTTTGCTAGAGTGATGATAGGCCACATTCTTATAGCAGCTACATCAGTTATACTTTGCCATTGTAACCCCAATAATCTAATTAGTCACATGCACACAAACACATCAGACTAAGATTAATGTGTCAAAAGGCTTCAAGCAGAGTACAAATTTAGGGACTCTTCTTGTAGCCACTTCGCTCCTTCTTTCTATCCCATGATCTCCCAGAGTGAGTGGATCACTTACCTGCCTACGTAAGGTGAAAGTGGCAATTGGTCTGGAAGAGCATTAAATTGAGGGGTAACATTTGTAGGCAAATAGGCAGAAAAATACCACTAACTCTCTTGGCAATGCCTGGGTGGTTCTGGAGGACACTAAAAGTGTACCTTCCAGGTTGGTTTGGTTTGAATCTAGCCCTGGTGAAAATTTGAATTTTCTTAAGAAATACAAGTCTAAATTATAAATAAAAATGAGAGTTAGATACTTTTGCAAGAATGTTTTATATGTGTTAAGTTGAGTCTTGGGTCTTGATTAACTTGGGTCTCGATTTAATATTTTTGGATATGCTTTCCAAATGAGTTAATATTTTTGGATAAGCTTTTAAAATGATTTAGTATTGAGAAAAAATCTAGCCCTGGTGAAATTTGGAATTTTCCTAAAAAATACAAATCTAAGTTGTAAAATAAAAAAAGAAAGATATACTTTTGCAAGAATTTTATTTTTATATATGTTAATTTTCTCATTTGGGCCTAGAGAGAGATACTTCTGCAAGACCTTTTTATATGTGTTACCTTTCTGAATTGGGCCTTGATTTAATATTGTTGCATATGCTTTCTAAATAAGTTAAAATTTTGGTAAGTTTTTAAATGATTTAATTTAGTGAAAAATCTTTTAATTATGTAATATTTTGAAAGTTTTTGATTTATTGGTATATTGTAGACATTATATAATTTTTGATATTTTAATATTTAAAACAATTTATTTAAAACGTTTATCCAAAAATATGAACTCATTTTAAAGCTTATCCAACAATATTGAAGGAACACTATAGGGTCAGGAACACAAACATGTATTCCTGACCCTATAGTGTCTAACCCACCATTTAGGTGGCTTGCCTCCCCGTAGCCCCCCTATAAAAGTTTAAAACTCACCATATTTCCAGTGCTGCGTGGGTCTGCCGCCAATGGCTCCGACCCCTTTGTGACATCATCAAAATGGCTGACTTTTAGCCGATGGGAAAGCGTTGGATTGGCTAGAATCAGCACAAGGGCTCGGCAAAATCATTTGCATCTCTATGAGGAAAATTCATCGTCTCCATGCAGAGCGTGGGGATGCTGAACGTCAGGGCTGCTTTTTCAGCAGCACTGACCCAGGAAGCACCTCTAGTGCCATCTAAGAAGTGACCACTTGGAGGTGTCCCTTGAGGCAATGTAAATATTGCCTTTTCTCTGAAAAGGCAGTGTTTGCATGAAAAAAGGCCTGAAGGGAACTATTATACTCACCAGAACAACTACAATAAGCTATAGTTGTTCCGGTGACTATAGTGTCCCTTTAACCCCTTAAGGACACATGACATGTGTGACATGTCATGATTCCCTTTTATTCCAGAAGTTTGGTCCTTAAGGGGTTAAATTAAAGCCTTAATAACCAAGTATGAAAATGGTATGGTATGATCCTGGGATGGGCTGGAATAGAGGCATGGCAAGGATGAAATCCAAATCACTGATATCATGTGTGAATGTAAACATTGTGTGTTATCCAAGTGTATATTCACTTTCAGTTGAGAGCTAGTACTGCAATTCAGCCAACCAGCACTAATCATGTGCAGTAATTCTAAAAAGAGGAATAAAGCCCTAGAAAACCTTTAAATGTTGCTTAGTGGAGTCGCACATCAGAACTACTCTTTAGTATTTTTGATATTTTGGTAGGTATGGATGCTTTTTGTCCAGGTATATTAACTTTCATTCTTTCTAATATTTTCCCAGTAAATGCTAAAAAATATTACTGAAAATTGCAGCATTAAAAGCAAAGTGAGTCTGTCTTTCATTGTACCTATTCATATAACACATAAACACGGCATTACACATTGTAGAATGTTATGCTTTTACAGAGGAACATGGATGAATCTTCTTACCTTTTCTAACTAAAGCCCAATATATTCTGCAACGCTGTACAACAGCTTTCAGTAAGATTGTTTATAGAAAAGCTTGCACACCCTTTAACAACTATTAATAAGTGACATAAAAAAAAGCCTTATTCTTGAAGCGGAAGGTCGCACATTACATAAGCTCCGGCTTTAACCTTCAATAACAATCGATTACAACAAATTACACCGCCCTGAACTAGCCGATACTGCAGACCAGGCAAGCATGGGCAGAAAAACTAAAAAGCAGAATCCCGACAAGCCTCGGATGGGCATGAATATCAGGGACATGCTCCGACAAGTCCATGAAGCAGCTAGGCCTAAGATGGTTGACTATATTGAGGAATGCTCGGAATCCTCGGAAGAAGACCCGCTATATGACTGTTGACTTACATGCAGAGTTCCCAACTCCTCTAAACCCACGGGGTACAGACTCCCAACCTGTCACAATTGGAGCACTAAAGGAGCTGCTCACTGGCCTCCAACAGACTATCCAAGCCGATGTGACCTCCCTCTGTGTAGACATTACAGGCATGGTGAGCAGGCTGAGCACTCTGGAGTCCTCCTCGGACAGTCAAACAAGGAGAATAGCCGCACTGGAGAACTTAGTAAAAGGCCTACAGCAGCAGCAAGCACTGACCAAGCAGAGATTTGCCTCCCTAGACGATCAGAGGAGGTGCAAGAATCACAAAGTATGGGGCATACCTGAAGAAATACCAGCGGCGGAGCTCCCCATCTGGTGAGACGCTTGTTGGTGGCACTGTTAACACCCAGACAAGCCAAGAATGTTACCCTGGATGGAGTATTCCGCATCACTAAACCAAGGAAAGCCCCGGTGGCAGCCCCAAGAGAGTTGGTGATCCGCTTTCAAAGCATGAAGGATAAGTAATGGATGCCTTTAAAAGGACCCCCCAGTACACATTTGAAAATATAGGACTATCATTTTATGCGGACATCTCTGGTAGCACAATGACATGGAGAAGGTCACTCCAGTATTTTAGCTCCACGTATTCTACCCGAAAAGAAAAAATCTAAAGAGAATTTTAACTTTATAGCTGAAAAACCAAAAGGATTTTCCAGATGTGGGAGGTGCAGAACATGTAAGTTTCAAGTCAAAAATACTACAGAATTCCAAACCTTTGTTACGAAAAAGGTTTTTAAAATTAAACATTTTATCAATTGTCAGAGCAAGTTTGCGGTCTATTTATTGCAATGTAAGTGCGGTGTCCAATACGTTTGACGCACCATTAGAAAATTACATGTAAGGATTTTAGAACATTTTAATGGAATTAATAAAAAGAATTTAAAACGTAGCATCCCTAGACACTGCACTACTTGCAAGGATTTTAATTTCCACAACTTCGTATGCATCGGAATAGATATCATCACCCCTCACTGGAGAGGTGGTGATACAGAAAAAATGTTGGCCATGAGAGAGACAGAGTGGATATACAGATTAAAATCCTCAGTACCTTCAGGTCTTAATACGGATTTAGATATATTGGCTTTTCTGGAATGATCTTTTACTGTGCACCATGTCATTTGTTCTCATACTTTTTATATAGGTTTCATATATTTTTATTTGTATATTGGTTTTAATAGGATAACCTCTATACTGTATGTCATGTTATTAATTAATACTCATCCATTTTAAAATTATTTTTATTTAATTTATTTTATCCATTTATTTATTGTTTATTTTTCTTCCCATCTTTTCCTTCGTTAGTTTTGGGATTTCTGTAGTATATATGTGTGGGTTTTTTTATATATATATTTATCACTTGCATATTATAAATTTGAACATCCGAACTACTACAATATTACATACCTCTGTATTTTGATAACTATTTTTTTTCCTCAATGAATAGTTGTCTTATACACTGAATTAGTCCAACTCATATTTATTTATAAAATGTATTTATTTATAAAGTATTTTACCAGGATGGATACATTGAGATTTCTCTCGTTTTCAAATATGTCCTGGGTCCACAAAACATTGCATTGGTACAATAGAATACAATATTACAAAAATACAATATACAAACTATACATACATATATATATACATATATAAATGTAATACATAACAGATATATATATATA
This sequence comes from Pelobates cultripes, assembly GCA_933207985.1. Classification (NCBI taxonomy): domain Eukaryota; kingdom Metazoa; phylum Chordata; class Amphibia; order Anura; family Pelobatidae; genus Pelobates; species Pelobates cultripes. Next base: position 185,083,222 of record OW240917.1, on the reverse strand, counting down.
TTTATTTATATATGATATGTTTTAATATAAGAGACTCAGGAATGTATAGGAGTATATATTATATGATTCATTATTAGTATGGGATCTTTAAATTATAGAAGTATTGCTATTATTGTCTACTCCATTTTAATATTCTTGCTTTATACAGGATGCCTCTAATGCCTTATAAATGCCCCATATTATACATATATGAATGGACTATCTTGCATACATTTTTCTGTTTATGTATATTTGTCTTTTTTCTATTTTTTCTAGTTCTTTTTTTGATATATTTTTTGATAAATTTTTACACATAAAGTCCTATTTATATATATTTGTATTGTGCTAGTACTCTCTGTTAGCAAGCTCAGAGATGCGGCTGTGTAAATTGACAATAAAGCTAGGTTGTGTTCCAGTGTGGATGGCCGAGCATGTGCAAAACAGCCGCTCATGCGTCATGACGTATGGCATTACGCTCTGTGTGGTTCACGCAAGTGCGGTCACCCGAGAAGACGCACGTACCAGCGGATTTAAAAGGAAGAAGATAGAATCTCCTGAGGAAGTCATATGATCGACGAAACGCGCTGAGCCTTGCTGAGAGAACCCTGAAACTCGGTATAAGCAGTCTTCAAAGCACTTTCTTGAACTATTTATGCACTTTTGGTCTGCACTTTAATCCTGTGCTACGAATTGCTTGCTGTAAAGGGAAAGTGGGTGTCAGCAGTTTTTTTGAGCACCTTATACTACCCTTTACTTGAATTGATCTGCACTTTAGCACTTGCACTTTGATTTTGTGTATCATATATTTTGTGCTATAAGCTGCTCGCCATAAGGGTTTCAAGCCTATCCAGACTTCTTATTACTAATTGCACACTTATGTTTTGCGCTAATATTCAATGTATTTGTTTTAATTACAAATTTTTATAAATTGTGCATCATTTTTACTAATTATTTTTCTCTGTTTTCTCTCTATTTTGAGATATTCCAAAAGAAGTTGGTAAATATTAGTGACTTTGGTGCCCTGTTATATAGTATTGATTTTATTTTTACTTTGTGTTTCTATATTTGTGGAAGGTTAGGAGAAACCTTTGGACAGAGGCCTGCCTGCACTTTACCATTATCACTCATTCCACCCATCCATTTTAGTAATTCCCTGAGATTTGATGACATTCAGCAATATTCACAAATATGTGAATAAATCCTCAGAGTGAGCACTGCTCATAGCCCTTTATATACAGTTAAAAAGAGGAAGCTGGTTTTCCAAGTCTAGTTATTACTACTATTATATTGTGTATGCATAATGCATTAACCCCTTAATGCTATTAGGCCTTTCTATGCCGTCCTACAGAAAGTGGGCTTTAATGCCTGTAGAGTGCCATAGAACCCCCTGTAGATTTGGTGTGTGCAAGTTAAATCTCTGCTTACACCAGGGAATCACAGATATCCATTCTGTCTGCTAGGATCATTTTTTAGTGGCCCCAGACTTTTAGATAATCTGTTTGCAGGGCTGGATTGCCTACTAAAAGATTGCAGTGTGAGCAGAGTTTACTCTATGCTCATACCTCTAGCCTCAGGTATCAATGCAGAGGTGTAACTAGAAACCGTGTGTCTCACCCAGTCCCGTCATGTGTCTCATTCTTCCTCCTTTAGCTCCTACACATCTCATTCCCGCCTCTCCAGTCTCTCCACGTGTCTCCTTCTTCCCTCAGTCCCTGCATATGTCTAATTACCCTCCCCCCCTCCATGTGTCTTATTCCTCCCTTAGCCCCTCCATATGTGTAATTATACCCCTCAGCCCCTCCATGTGTCTCTCACCATCCCCTCACTGTGTCTCTCCCTATCGCCTCCATGTGTCTCATTCCCTCCCAAGCCCCTCCATGTGTCTCTTTCCCCCTAGTTCCTCCATGTGTCTCATTCAGTCCCCAGCCCCTCCATGTGTCTCTTTCCCCCTAGTTCCTCCATGGGTCTCATTCTCTCCCCAGCCCCTCCATGTGCCTCATCCCCCTCCCCCAGACCCTCCATGTGTCTCATTCAGTCCCCAGCCCCTCCATGTGTCTCTTTCCCCCTAGTTCCTCCATGGGTCTCATTCTCTCCCCAGCCCCTCCATGTGCCTCATCCCCCTCCCCCAGACCCTCCATGTGTCATTATTCCCCTCAGCCCCTCCATGTGTCTCTCCCTATCGTCTCCATGTGTCTCATTCCCTCCCAAGCCCCTCCATGTGTCTATTTCCCCCTAGTTTCTCCATGTGTCTCATTCACTCCCCAGCCCCTCCATGTGTCTATTTCCCCCTAGTTCCTCCATGGGTCTCATTCTCTCCCCAGCCCCTCCATGTGCTTCATCCCCCTCCCCCAGACCCTCCATGTGTCTCTCACACTCAGACCCTCCATGTGTCTCTCACACATGTCCAGCCTCTTAATGACTCAAATGTTTGTGATAGTGTCTCTTGAAACCAGCTCAAGAATGACTGCATATCTTTCTGTGGGATATTGATGACATGTTTTTACATCCATTTGGGAGTTTGTTAAAAACTAAATGCTTGGATTTATATGATGCTTTCAATTTAGGAGCAGGAATGGGTTTTTCTAATTTTTCCAGTTTCCAGAGGCAGGTCTAGACATCTGGAAAACAAACTCAAAACAATCCTAAAGTGAATATAGAGAAAGAGCAAAATTTCTTAAGAAGCCTGTAAGGAAAAGACAAAATATCCCACCTTAAAGACCTCAGAACCATGTGGGGAGGTTTCGTGACACAGTTGATTTGTTCCGATAAGCACCCTTGCTGTAAGGCAGATCAGCACAGTATAAATAGCCTAAGCGCAGTTACAATTTTGTGCCAAAATTAAAATTCCGACTGCGATGCAGAGTACCTATAAATCAGGCCCGGCTCCAGCATTCTATGATGCTGGATGATATGGAGATTGACATTATGCAGTTCAACATCCGTGGAGCTATCAGACAGCATACCCAAATCTGCTTCACCATCTTCTGTCCAAGGAACACCTGTCCAGAATTGGGGTCTTTGGTTTGGGAAAACCTTTTAAAGGTATGTGAGGGAGTGAGAGGAGCTTGTTTTATTACTGTAACTTTTTTTCTAGCAGTACTTATCCACCATGATTAAGTACATCCCCACAGGTACTGTCACTATACTATACGTGGGGGAAATATATTTGCTTGGTAGATTGCAACAACTAAGGGATATTTTCTTATTAAAGAAATCTAAGGGATATATTCCTCTTAAAATACACGTTGTGTGTTTTTCCACTTGTCTAATTCCCTAGTCATCTGAAAAGTGCAAATTATATTTCACGCTGGTGATCACAGAAAGCAGCAATGCGTTTTTTTTGTTTTTTTTAGGATGATCGCCAGATGCTCAGACTTTCCTTCAGCACAAGGCTGAGAGTAGCATGGAGTCATTGTTTTTATTAATGTCTCCGCTGTGATTAGCCTATCATGTTACTCCGTATTGTCAGTCGCAGCATATGGTATGAGCAGCCTTTCTGACATCACTTGAGAACAGCATGTGTGTTTTAAATAGATCAAATATGCTTCAAACAAGGTCTATGAAAATAAAAGAAGAGTTTGCATTAAAATAGGAGGATATTTAACATTGTTAATGTTGTGTAATGTGATAAAAATGATAGTTATCATTTGTATCACATTACACAACCTCTAATATTGGTTTTTATAGGTACTTTACTTGTTCGAAGTTTTAAGCTTTACATGTTTCATGAAACTCCATTTTCTAACTTCTGCCCTGATGTCTTATTTTGATTATTATGCATTCATCTACAGTACATGTATTTCCCCTATTTATATTGTAGCATCATCTGGCTTAGCTGTTAGCTACCACAGGGAAAAATGCAGAGTGAATTTGCAGTTGTGAAATATGAATGTTTAAATGTCAAAAAAGGTGAGAAACCCAGCAGTGGCTAGTATTAGAATAATAATAATAATAAAAAGACATATCCGTATAACAGGGAGCCTTGCCTTGCGTAGTTCTGCAGGTTGGTAACCTTGTGACGATGTAGTCTTCTGTAAGGTAGCACCAGTCAATTAAGGACAATCATTCTTGAAAACAGACCTTCAAGTGGTGTTTTAAACTTCCCATATGCTTATCAACTGGGAAAGGTGCCTTGCCTTGATCTGCATTGTTATTCCTCTCCAATAATTCATTCCAGCGTTTTGATGCAAGCTGATATAACCTGACAGCTTTAAAAAGATGACTGAGAAGTCAGGACAGATAGGAAATATAATCACACAGGTTTTAAAAGAAAAAAAATAATAAAATCACGAACAAGAAACTAAAAGTGAGTACTGTTTTGCTTATGTACAATAGTCCCCTATGAAGAGCTTTAAACCCTTTTTTTTTTTTTAAATGAACATTTACAAGTTTTAAGTCTTCTCTCGGAGTAGAGCTGCATGAGTTGAAGGGTTACTTCAAGCACCATAACCATTTCACAGATTTTTATTGGTCATGGTATGTGCAGCAATTCACACCCAGGAGGTGACCTTTGTAGGAGTGCACTGTTTTGCATTTTAGGCTGTGAAGGCTGCACTTCAGGAAGCCAACACAAGGGTGCAAAGCATACTTGAAAGCTGCAGGAAGATTGCCAGGCATTTCCACCAAAGTGCAAGGGACAGCCATTGCAGAAGCAAGAAGAAAGAGGCCTTCCCACACACTGTCTATGACAGGAAGTCACCATGTGGGGTGTGGTGAAAGTAACCTCGCCACTGTTTTTTAGAGGGGCCTTTTTGCCAGCCTCCTACCCTGTGACTATGGCGCCTGCAATAGACCTGGCTAAAATACTTTAAACAGGCTCTGTTCATGCAATTGGAACTTTATGGTTCGTGTACCGAACAGCTGTACGAATCGGAGACCACCCTGGAGCTTGTTAAGCTTAATTGATACATTGTTGTAATTTTCATAGCAGAGGTCTAAGTGTTCGCCTGGGTGGCCGCAATTCCTATGGACCACTACGAGGTGGCGGCCATCATGTTCTCATGGACCAAAACCACAAAGACTTTAGGGGGACTTAGCTGTGAATGCCCTGGAACGATTTTGGGCATGAAACCTTCATGGTTCCCGGTTGGTCCTCCTTAGCCGTGATTCTATGGAACTAGTTTCAGCTATGGGACCATGCCTGAACTAATCTGGGTGATTTTTGGATATGTTGGTCACCCAGATCAGGGCTATTAGGCGATGTAACAAGGGATTTGTGGGGATATCATGTGTTTTGGGGTACTTTTGGGACTCTATAGAAAAGTATGTTTTTTCTGTGCTTGGAGATAATTAGATTAGCAGAGGGGAGGGATTGTGTGCTGTGTGTGGGAGTGTTGTGCCTTGTAACCTTATTGTTACTGGTCTGTGAAGTTGCAAATCAGTCCCCCACAAGGTCGCTGTGGGTGTACCCCTTGCATGGGGATTGTCATATAAAGGCAAGTGTGGCTGCCATTAAACTGAGATTTGTTTACCCCTTCATGAAGTCTTGGCTCATGTTTGGGGGATTGGAGAACTATAGTCACTCTGGGGATTGCTATATCACAATACTACCCTGAGTATAATCATTAGCTCTTATAAGAGCTGTTCCTTCTATGCTCTCTGGACAAGGAGAGGTCTACCCACTGGAAACTGGATCCTGGTCTTGGGTCCAGGGTGGGTGAAGGACAGTGAGACCCCCAACCAAGTTGCAGCAGTTCGTGGGGTTAACAGTGGTTATGGTGTTCCAGTACAGTGCTTATGGTGCTCGCAAGTACTAGGAAGTAGCGATTGACAGAGGTACCTAGTCGGGGTGCCAGGCGGTCCGTCACATGGGGGAACTTCACATAGTTGAAAGCATTTTGGAACATCAGTGGACAATCCGTAATTTTTCCACCACTCCATTATAGTTGACTCCCCAGTGGGGTGTATGGATTAGAGAGTAATAGGGCAGCTACTATCAGTTTTATTCCATTTAGGGGCATGAAAGAATTGTTGAGCCACACTAATGACAGTTTGGGACAGGGCATCCCATTGTCCACCCAACTCATAAACAAGATGGATGCTTGTTTATATAGTATTGTTTTATATAATAATAAAGTTAGTGTAAGTTCCAGAGAAGTGAAACTAGTTTTGCGCTTGCATCTGCAGGATACTGGAAGTATAAGTGCTATCAATGACTGGGAGTAGAAGCACATTGGATTATTGAGTTACAATAAAGAACAATAAATATATTTGAGTAGCAAAAAATTATAAATAAAAATACAATCCTTTTTAAATAGACATTAAAATGCAGTTACAAAGGGGGGCGTGGCTAGCTGAGCACCTAACCAGACGTGTTTATCTGGAGTTCTTGCTGAATATTCCAAAAAATTGCCATGGAAAACCAGCAATCTAACCTTACAACTGCATTATTGGTGACCCTCAACCCTCGCACCCCCACAGAGAGGTGGGTTGCAAACACCGTAAATTGAATGCTTCAGAGCCCTCTAAAATGCCTGATATTAGGAGGTCATTTGAAAGGACACAGCAGGCAACGCTGACCAAGATGGCGCCAGGGAGGCCTCGAGGCTCCAGTGAATCTGAGATACCTTATATACTCGAGTATAAGTCAAGTTTTTCAGCACATTTTTTGTGTGTAGCTGCTGCATTTCCCACCCTAGTCTTATACTTGAGTCAATAGGTTTTCCCAGTTTTGGGGGGTAAAATTAGGGGTCTCGACTTATATTCGGGTCGACTTATACTCTAGTATACACGGTATCTCCGGACAAAAAAGGACCCACACCATCGTAAGCCCTCAGCGGGGAACATCGAAGGGATGATTCTGACACCTCACCTTCTACCAAAGGGGATATTAAAAAGCTTCTGCTCGATCTCAATCTGGAAACCCGATAGGGTGTAAGAGACAACACACTCACAGAGACCCAAACCGAAGTATTGAATCTATCCCAGCAGCTTGGACATCTCACCCACACTGTCACGACAATGGAAGCGTGGCACCGCAGGAAAAATGGTTGGGCACCACGTGAAGACGAATTGGGTCTTAAGGTGGGTAGTCATCGCTTCACCTGTCGAGATGGGAAGCGCCTCAGATTTATCCTTGTTTAGTTTCAGGTTGGATACCTGCCCGTATTCAACAAAGGACCTCAGGAGGTTCGGGATGGAAACTATCGGTTCGCTAACGAAGAACAACATGTCATCAGCATACGCGGCTACTTTATGTTCCTGTCCTCGTAGGGTAAATCCCCCTATGCCCCCGTCCCGTCTGACCGCCCCCAGGAAAGGTTCCAGGGAGAGGGCAAACAGAAGGGGGGACAGCGGGCATCCCTGTCTCGTCCCCTTTCGTATCTGAACTGGTTTTGAGAGAGCTCCGTTGATCCTTATCCTTGCCGACGGGATCGTATACAGGGAGGAGATCCACGCCATTAAATGCGGGCCGAAGCCCATGGCCCTAAGTGTAGCCAGCATGAAACGCCAGTCCACCCGATCGAAGGCCTTCTCCGCATCGGTGGAAAGGAGAAGGACTTTCTGAGCAGAGCGTCTGGCCGCATGAATGACGTTCAGGGCCCGTATGGTATTATCTCGTGCTTCCCGGCCAGGGATGAACCCTACCTGGTCGGAATGAACTAAGTCTGGGAGAACTCTTCCTATCCGTGTCGCTAGGACTTTCGTGAAGAGTTTCAGATCCGCGTTTAGGAGTGAAATTGGCCAGTAGCTTGCACAGTTGGTTGGATCTTTGCCTTCTTTAGGGATGACTGCTATCGTTGCCGAAAGGGCGTCTCTCTGGAGTGTCCCCCCGTCTAGTAGGGAGTTGAGTCCTGTGAGTAATTTAGGTAGGAGCACATCGCCAAATTCCTTGATGTATCGAGCCGGCAATCTGTCCGGGCCCGGAGCCTTATTGGGCTTGGAACCCTTCAGCGCTGTCTGAAGTTCTTCTAGTGCAATTGGGGCTTCCAGTTCTGCAGCCACATCTTGGCTTAGGGTTCTCGTGACGTGTTGTTGCAAGTAGTCCACAATACGTACGTCCTTGTTGGGGCAGTCGTCTGCGCTGCCATCTGGGGATAGGTTGTATAGGTCGCTGTAGAAGCCATGAAATGCATCAGTTATCTTGTCAGGGAGTTGCGTGGCTACTTGGGCCCTGTCTTTAATTTTTGTGATGTGACACAGTCGGCGTTGTCTTTGGAGCGTACGGGCCAGGAGGCGGCCACATTTGCCCGAGTATTCATAGAAAAACCGATGTGATTTACGTATAGTGTACTGTAGTTTGCGGTGAAGGATGTCCCTTAGTGCTTGTCTAGCTTCCAGTAGGGCCCTGTAGTCGTTGTCCGATTGGGTAGACTTGTGGGTGTTTTCCAGTGCCGAGATCTGTGCGGTCAGTTCAGTCACACGTTGTCGCTGTACCTTCTGCCGTTGGGTGCAAATCTTAATCAGCTGCCCTCGGATAACGCATTTGTGCGTCTCCCATATCGTCAGGGCTGGTACCTCCGGGGATTCATTCTCCTCAAAGAATGTGGTGAGCGTAGATCGGAGTTCCGTCGTTACTAGTGCGTCATTGAGTATCGATTCATTCATCCGCCATTGCCTTTCTCTTGGGCGATATAGGGGGGATCTAAGTGTGGCTGAAACTGGTGAGTGGTCGGACCATCCCATGGGTCGTATTTCTGCTGAGAGTAACATAGGCAGGAATTCCTGGGCCACAAATATATAATCTAGCCTGCTGTAAGACTTATGTAACGTGGAGTAGAAAGTGAAATCTTTATCCTCGGGGTGATGCACCCTCCAGCCATCTATGAGGCCGGAGCCTCGGAGCGCCTCTCGTATGACTCGTAAGCCTCGAGACGGGAAGGAGCTAGTCCCCCTAGAAGTGTCAGTCCTTGGTTCTAGGGCAACATTCAGGTCTCCCGCCACCACTAGGAAACCCTCCCGGAATGTTTCAAGTTTATTCAGCGTCGTTCTAATAAATTTAGATTGCCGGGTGTTGGGCGCATAGATGCTGGCAAAGGTGTAGGAGCAACCGGCTATTGTGCCTTTTACAAACAGATAACGTCCCATAGTGTCCGCGCACTCAAACGGGATCGTGCTTGCGAACAAGATCGCCACTCCCGCCTTTTTGGCTGCCTGGTGATTTGCAAAGAACCCCAGCGGGTACCGTGCGTCTTTCAGCTGTGGGCTATCGTCGCCTCGAAAGTGGGTCTCCTGCAGGAGTGCAATGGAAACCCGTTCGGCCCAGAGGGAGCGCAACAGATGGGATCTTCGCTCTGGCACATTCAGTCCTCGGACATTACTCGACCAGACATGGAGGGGCGCAGGCGTGAACCCCGTCCCCATGGCTCATGAAAGAATGGGTGGGCAAGAGGGAAGGGAGGGGAGGAAAGAGCAGGGGCAGGAAGAGAAGAATGTGTCAAGCCCGGTGCGGAACCGCAGCGACTCAGCACCTGTGGTGGTGGTGGCCTTTGGGCCCACGGAGAGTGGGTGTCCAAGACCCCCCTACCAGTTTTAGGAGGGTGCCCGTCTAAAGGGCGCAGGTCCCTTGGAGCACTACCGCAGGACTCAGCCTTCACCTGCGGTTTGTGTTGGGGCGTATTCACCTGGTGTGTTCACAGTGAGTTAGTATAGGTGAGTGAACTATGGTAGCTCTCAACTACAGGAAATATGGATCCCTATCTACAGGGATGGGTTAGTTTATCGACTTGTAGTGTATCTAAACCGTGTCACTCCTGCCCCCTGGCCGAGGCATACAGGTGTCGCGGGAGGCATAAGGTCACCGGTAGTTCTCATATGGTCATGTAGGTTAACGTCAGCCGTACGCCTGTCAGTGTGTGTGTCAGGGGGGCTCCGGCCCCGGTCTTCTAGTCTCGGGTCCCCGGGGGATGTAGCTGCGTGTCAGTGCATGGGTGAGGGGGGTTCGTCATATCTCTAACCATGTCCCAGGCGGGTCTAGTCAACTGTGTCTACTGCATCTCCACTTACGGAAGCTGGAGTGGGTGGCACGGGAAGTCTGTCAGGTCTGCCATATTGCCTACGTGGGGGAGGCCCTGGGGTATCGCTGTCAGGCGTCCGCATGGGGTGGTGGTTCAGGGCTCTGCTTAGTCTCCCTCCTCAGTCCCAGTCAAGAGTCTGTTTGTGTGTCTATGGTTACAGTACATAGCCCTAATCCTTCCCTCGCGGCAGAGCGTGGGAAGGCCTTCTTGCCCGTGGTCTCAGGCCCCTCGGGTGGGGTATGCCCCTAGCTTCAGGAAGAGCCCCCCACCACCCCCCTCAGCATACACCGTTCTCGAACCAGAGTCACCACCTCCGCCAGCTGCATATTTACCACCTCCGGTTGTGAGGGTGCGAGATTCGCAGGTTCAGGCTAGGCGGAGAAGTCAGTAGAAATGTCCAGGGTCCCTGGGAATGATGTAATGTGGGCCCCTAGGAGTTGGGGACTCTATGTATTCCCGTTTAGCTTGCTATTACGCCACCTTGCAGGGTTTCCGGGTTGCGGGGGGACTCCATAGTGGGCCAAACTTCCCTGCCCCTGCTCGTCACAATGGCTTCCCTCCAAGTACCCCCCACCCAAGTGCCCGCGCGTGATCCTCCAGGTCTCACCGGCTGATGTGTGCCCCAGTATGGCAATCGGGAGCGGCTCACGCCGTGGGTCAAGTCTCCCTCAGAGGAGTCCACAGATTTCCCCCCCCCCCTTTTTTCCTTTTTTTCTCCTTTTTCTCTTTTTTTTTTTTTTTTCCTCCTCCTCCTTCAGGTTGGTCCCTCTCCAAGTGTCCTGGTTATGTCCCCTCCATTTCCCCGGGGCCTCGTGTGTGTGTGTGGGCTCTCAAGTCCTCAAGGGTGCGTGTAGAGCTCACCGGGCCCCAACTGACCTGTTCAGGCTCTGGCTGGATTACTCCTCTGGCCCCTCAGGGCCTCCTCTCCGGCGCGGTGGAACGCCACGAATAGGTGCAGCATCAGGCGGTCCTATTGGGGCTAGCGGGTCTCTCCATGAAGAGATTGCTTCGTCGAGGATCCAGTTTCGGATTCTGATCTGTGGTAGGCCAAGTGTTCTCTGAAATCTCTGTACGTCCTCCGGCCAGCTGGCCATCAACCAGGTGTTACCGTGCCTCGCTTGTAAGCTAAAGGGGAAACCCCAGCGATACGGGATCCTTTTGTCTCGAAGGGCGCTTGTCACCGGGCGCAAGGCTCTTCTGGCGTCTAGCGTCAGGCTGGATAAGTCTTGGTATAGTGCGACTTCTGCCTCGCGGTACCTGATGCTGGGGAGCTCCCTTGCGGCTGCCGTTATTTTATCTCGCAGGCCACATGTGGAGATGCAGCAGATCACATCCCTGGGGCTGCCATCTTGTCTCGCCGGTCCAAGAGCTCTATGCGCTCGGTCGAAGTGTATTGTGTCAGGGGCTTGTATCCCCAGGAGCTGCCTGAATAGGTCGGCCAGCGTGGCGTGAAGCGATTCTGTACCTGACTCAGGGAGGCCGCGGACTCTTATATTATTGCGCCTGCTCCTATCCTCCAGATCTTCTACCTGTCTGCGCATCGTGAGGAGCATGTTCCCTTGTCTGGTGACAGCCACCTCCGTCGCCCTGTGCTGCTCTTCACATCCGCGAGCTGTCGACTCCATTACATCCACTCATTGCTCTAGCGCTGTTAAATCAGAGCAGAGGCCTGCAAGCTCTTCACGCAGTGCCGCCCGGAGTTCTTGTACTAGGGAGCCCGTGTCCGTCTTGGACAGCATGTTGGTGGAGATTTGGGTTAGCTCGGCTCGGATCCGAGCTAAGTCACTCGCCTGGGTATCCTCCGCCAGGGATTCCCCCACACTCTCCGAGCCCGGAGAGGCGGGCGCCATCTTGGACGCATGCTGCTGTCCCCTTAGATCCGACGGCGTAGCTATAAAATCATCCATCGGTCCCGTGCACCGGCGAGGGGAGCTGACACCCGCCGACTCTAGAGCTAGGTGCTTTTTATTCCGGACCATTGTCTGCCGTTTTGTCGCTAATTTTGCTGATTAGTCGGCCAGGGGTGCGGAGCTCGTTCACTGTGCGTCCTGCACCATGCTCGTCCAGGCCACGCCCCATGCATGACTTTTTTTAATTTCTTTATTTTTGTCTTGACAGAGAAAGCGACATGTCAGTGTTATATGGCTTATGCAAAAGCCGGAAAATGGTAAATCACATATGCTTTATTATACAGAAAGGAAACATTACACGTTAGATTTTACTCAGGGAATTTGCATGATCGCCATCCGCCAAGGTTTTGTATTTGACGTTCATAACAGAAATGGTTAAACATATTTAAACTTTGTTGAGGAGAACACTAATTAACATTAATGCATAAAGGAACCAGTACCCCTAGAGCTCAGGCAATGTCTGACACTGGGGCTATGGTGTTATCGTTCGAGAGGCGCGAGCTGTCCCCGTGGGCATACTCATTAGTCCCCTGGCCGGGGCTTCTTTGTGGGCTATGAGCCGTGGGCCCGGGTGGCGCAGCGGCCGGTACCTCCGCGGCTTAGTTTACCGCACCTCCAGAGTGTCATCTAAAAATCTTTATTTATGGTACCTTTCTATTCTATAGAGTGCCGAATGCCACACGTTAAGTTCAACATTTGAGTTGTATGTTTCCCTTGTCTGCCTGTTTAAAGATACAGCGATGGAATGTATACATTGTTTCGTATGTCGGCACCATCCCATTACGTGCCTATGTAAGTTTTCATTTATTACCTTTCTTGTGTTTAGTGCTGAAAGTCAGTTTGGGCATGAGAGGGTGAAGGCAAGAGGTGCCGGTAGTTAGATAGGTTCCCAATGTTACTTTGTTGTTGTATACGTTTGATGATGTAAGTGGTGTTTGCGTGGCCCGGTCACCCTGTAGCTACCGCTGTGTTCTATGCTCCGTGAGTAAGAGTGGTACCTTGGTGTCATGTCTCCGTGGGCACTGGTGTCATGTAGTTCTCTTGTTTGTGTGTAAGGGGGAGGTGGGGAATTGGGTGTAGAGGGGGGGCAAGAGGGTGCATAGCGCGCAGTAGGGCGTGCGGTGGGGTGCACTGCGGGCCTCGACCTCCCTTTGGTCCACAGTGTCTGATCATATGAAATTTGAGGGTGTTTATTCATTAGTGTAATCTTCCCAGGGCTGCCAAATCTTTTGGAAAATTTTTTCATTGTTTCTGAACTGGGGTGTTAGTTTGTCCATTAGGTACAGTATGTATCTTTCACTTTCACTATTACGTCATTGGCCGAGGGAACAGTGGGTTTCAGCCACGACTGGGCCAAGGTCCTTCTGGCCGCCAGAGTAACCTTATTTAGAAGCTGTTGTTCTTTCCTGGGGAGGCAGTCGGTGGGCTTGGATAGTAACACGGACCATGTTTCCACACCCCTTCCAGCATCTGTGTGTTGTGGTTTTACCCATTCTGTGTAACTGTACTGGTGTGGTGTACCACCTCATGAACATCTTATATGATTGCTCCTGCTGTAGTACGCATATCGAGGTCTTTGCGGTTGCTTCCCAGATGTCTGCCCAGTCCCCTCCCTCCAGTTCTTGTCCCAAGTTCATCTCCCACTGTCCGATATATCTAGGGTCTTTGTCATCCCGGTCTGGGGCGCTGAGTTGTGCGTATACGGTTGTTATTAAGCCTTCGTAAAACATCATTGGGGTTGGGCTCATGCATTACTTTTTTGTTCCCAGTAAGTAAGAGGCTTTATAGTAGAAAACAAAGTAGGTTTATTTTGTATGTTTGAAAGGTATGCCTTAACCATTTTAGAGGTGCTACTCTGGGATGATGATGATGTGGACCCATCTGCCGTGGCTCTTGTAAGGACCTGGGCCAAATGGCTTGCTGCTCCTCTTCCTTCAGCACCCATGTTACAGACACCAGCTAAGAAAGAAGATCTCTACTGCTTGGAGTGTTAAACTGTGGTTTCTCCCATTGCCAATGCCATTGACTGCTGTTCTTTCATTATTATACTTCCTCTTTCTCTGCATCCCAGGCATTTTATTAACTAGGCAGGGTATTATGACTTACAGTGCACCCTTTTACCCTGTCTACTAATGTCCTGCTTCACCGGGCACTCCTGTTAGGGGTATGGATTTGATTGAGAGAAAAGCTAGAGATTAGCATAGGGTCTGTGTTTTTGTTTTTTTTATAGCTGCATCCTGTGAGCTTCCCTCCAGCACCACCTGTACAAGATACATGAGTCTTGTCCCATCATAATAGTGAGACCAATGGACTTTTAATCCGGCCCTGCACAACTAAGTGACTGTCTGTGTGTTATGCCTAATGTCCCTACAGCAGCCAGGGAACTTTGTACTTGGTATGTAGATATATATCCACAATGTATAGGTAAGCTCGTAATCTCAATACGTAAAGGAATTGCCGTGGTTGAGAAGGCCTACGATACTTGGAAAATGTTAAACAGATATCCATCTCCTATGTTCTATCATTTAGGCTCTAGCTTTTTTTCCAAATCTAAAGATGACCAATAATTTGCAATACAAAATTATCATTACATACAAGGTAACTTAGCCTACTTAACTAACATATCTGAAAAGCTAACATATTCAGCCTCAAATGACCTTGCAAAACTTCAACAGGTTTCTTTAGCATGGATAGAATTAAATCTTTACTTCAGTGCATTTCAGAGCTAAAGGTTACATCGAAATGCTTGGCTGAAGATGCATAGATAAATTACATAGGACTTGGAGCAAGAAATTGCTTTGTAACACAGACATTGCTTGGGTATATTGCAATATGCGTGCACATTTTTCAACCTTTTGACTGCTTTCGCCTGCACCGATCCTTTCAATGAGCAGACCAACAAGCAGCACACGTGAGTGAGGATCCACATAAAGGTCAGAAGAGGATCATCATTTTCTTTTTTATTATGTTGCCATTTGTCTGAACAACATTAGTTAGAGACTGGCTGTAGTGTAACATTCTTTTCTTACAATAAAAAGACAATCTTTAGCGTACAACTTAACAATGCGTTGCTGACAGTAAAAAACAAACTAGTGGACAATTGCTGAGTATGTATCTCTACGTTCTAATCTTAATACACCTAGGTTCAGAAAATCTAAGAATACCATGAAAAGATTTCGGTTCATATTTGATAGCATACCCAACCTCTGTTCTGAACTCTATGTTCAAATATAGTTAAATATAAAGATACATAGAGGTAGATAATTAACATAATATCTATTCAAACAACAGAGGCCCCAGGTAAGAGACAGAGACTTAGCAGAGCTAATCTTGCAGGCCGGTTTCATAAAATATAGAACTGCTAGTTGTCCTTTCTAGTTAACTCAAAAGATGGTCAAGCATTTCTACATTTTAGAGCATATCAACGTGGAAGACTTGCTCTGCTAAGTATATGACTTTTACCTGGGGTCTCAATTTGTCAAATAGATATGCAGCAATATATTAGGCCAGGCGTATATCCAGAAAATCTAATTTGGAATCCCTTATAGGCATCACTTACCTATTCCTATAATATATTTTCATTAAAAGGACCACTATAGGCACCCAGACCACTTCAGCTCAATGAAGTGGTCTGGGTGCCAGGTCCATCTAGGATTAACCCTGCCTGCTGTAAACATAGCAGTTTCAGAGAAACTGCTAAGTTTACTTTAGGGTTAATCCAGCCTCTAATGGCTGTCTCATTGACAGCCACTAGAGGCGCTTCGCACTGTGATTTTCACAGTGAGAAGACGCCAGCATCCATAAGAAAGCATTGAGAATGATTTCCTATGGACTGACTGAATGCGCACGCGCGGCTCTTGCCGTGCATGCGCATTCAGCCGATGACGACCGAAGGAGGGGGAGAGTCCCCAGCACCGACTGAGCCCAGCGCTGGAGAAAGGTAAGATTTTAACCCCTTCCTCCCCCTTCAGCCGAGCAGGAGTGGGACCCTGAGGGTGGGGGCACCCTCAGGGCACTATAGTGCCAGGAAAACGAGTTTGTTTTCCTGGCACTATAGTGATCCTTCAAGTTAAGATTCTACGATTATATGTTGTGTATTTTAGGGGTTTATAGCATTTATATGCTATATGTATTATAGTCTCACAGTTAAGTGATTTTAACATATTATAGTGTTTTGTACAGTTAGATAACAGGAAAATAAAGAATTGCTACTTTTTCAAATAAATGTTTGGAGGAGTTCAGGTTCATAGAAACATAGAATGGTGACGGCAGATAAGAATCATTCGGCCAATCTAGTCTGCCCAATATTTCAAAAGACTTTTAATTAGTCCCTGGCCTTATCTTAAGTCTAGGGTAGCCTTATGCCTATCTCACACACGCTTAAACTCCTTTACTGTGTTAACCTCTACCACTTCAGCTGGAAGGTTATTCCATGCATCCACTACCCTCTCAGTAAAGTAATACTTAATGATATTATTTTTAAACCTTTGCCCCCTCTAATTTAATACTATGTCCTCTTGTTGTGGTAGTTTTTCTTATTTTAAATATTGTCTCCTCGTTTACTGTGTTGATTCCCTTTCTGTATTTAAATGTTTCTATCATATCCCCCCTGTCTCACCATATATCCAAGCTACACATGTTAAGTTTCTTTTACCTCTCCTTGTAAGTTTTATCCTGCAATCCATGAACCAGTTTAGTAGCCCTTCTCTGAACTCTCTCTAAAGTATCAATTTCCTTCTGAAGATACAGTCTCCAGTACTGCATACAATACTCCAAGTGAGGTCTCACCAGTGTTCTGTACAATGGCATGAGCACTTCCCTCTTTCTACTGCTATTACCTCTCCCTATACAACCAAGCATTCTGCTAGCATTTCCATCTGCTCTATTACATTGTCTTTCTACCTTTAAGTCATCTGAAATAATTATGCCTAAATCCCTTTCCTCAAATGTTGAGGTTAGTAGGGTATCAAATATCCTATACTCTGCCCTTGGGTTTTTACGTCCAAGGTGCATTATCTCACACTTATCCATATTAAATGTCAGTTGCCACAGCTCTGACCATTTTTCTAAATCATTTGCCATTTGGAACATCAACTCTGTTACAAATTTTAGTATCATCAGCAGTATCATTAGCTCACAGACTTGTACACTTTAGGATTAATTCCAGCAAATATTATTTTGACCTTCTGAATATGCCTGGTTGTTTTTACTGTGGAAACAAAAAAACGTGAATTTATACAAATATTTATAGGTTCAAAGTCACCTGGTGATTGAAGTGCTTATTGATGTCACGCCCTAAATGAGCACTATTCATTGCTTATGTTATGGAGCAAACTAAAACTCAATTAAAGCACAAGGGATAAAAATAATTAGTTTTACATCACCTTTCTTTTGTAACTTTATTAAAAAAAAAAAAAAGTAGACATTCATTAGCACATTAAGAAAAATATTTCACATCAAGAGATTAATACACATAACTTTACTAAATAGATCAGTATGTACCTCAAAATAGTCGACACACCATACAGATAAGTATATACCCCAAATAGTCTACATACCATACTAACTGCTAAATAATGGAACACTAAGGTATATTTTTTAGAACAGGTTTTCATGAAATCCTCCATTATCTAGCTTCAAACATATCTGCACAAAACATTTTCCTCAGAAAATATACGTGAACTTACAGTTGTATGTTTGGTAACAGCCATGAAGTAAAAAGGCTCCCCTCCATCTTCTTAACATATTCTATTGAATGTCTAACAAATTCCAGCTATAGAACACCTAATAGTACTTCCAAACTATTTGAGACTCATGTATTCAGAAATATAGTAATCCATGTTTGACCACTTACCATGCCAATATGAACTAAGAGTGTAGCCTCCATCTTCCTGCAATATTCTTTTATGTTCTTCCCTTTTCTTTATTTTAATCCTCTTTTACTTCCACAGTATTACGTTAGCGATATGGAACCCAAAATGCAGTACTTGATAGGGAGCATAAATAGCAAACAAAGTCCAAGGCAAACTAAATCCGACAGGGGCAACGCAGAGGCAAAGTAAGGCAATCCAACAAGTAAAAATCCAGAAAGCAGATGTTCATAAATGATGGGCAGGCCAGAGGTCAGGTAAATCCAGGAGAGCAGGTAGAATACAGCAAGGAAACAAGCATGTAGTACAGAACAACGAAGACTCAGCTGTTCTGAGTTTAAATAGGGTGCCAAATGTAAGGCACACCTATTCTGGCATGCCTCCATAACACCCTATTGGTGTATAGGGCTGTCAGTCACAGGGGTTGCCATGGAGACTGGTTTTACAATAATGTGTTCAAGCCACGCTTACAGGGTTGTCCTGCGGCATGGAACAAATGAGCACCTCTTCCAAGTGACCATCATTGCCTGGGAGACGTGACATGACCTGAGTTCTGAGGTCACGGCCCGTTCCTAGTATTCTGGAGCAGCGAGGGAATAGAGGTAAGTCACGACATACAGTGTAAATGACATATTATAAAAATTGTAATTTGTTACATATTGGCTAGTTATACCTTTGATGTGTTACTGGCTAACTATTATAACGAAAGGCAAGAGTTCTTGAACTCATAAATAAACAAATGATAACTTGCATGAAAGTCTGAAATAGCTCAAGAGGCTTTCTTGAATAAATCTAAGTAAAATCCCTTATTTTTATTAATCATCACAAAGTGTCCCTATACCAAATTATAATGAAGAGTCTTCTTTAATATGTGTATTAAATGGAGAACCCTTCAGCTGCTTAGTATTAAAACGACAGTGATAAACACTCCTGTCTCAATGACACTCAACACTCTCTTATATGTCAACAAGTGTTTGTTATTTGAATAACTGTCCAAATGAATTAGACAAACCGAAGTACTAAAAGTGTGTGATTTGTATTTTTCAAATAACAAATGTAGCTTGATTTTATTAAGACACGGAGGCTCCTATTATGCTGCACTCTTTCTTTATTTCCCTCAGCAGCAAAGAATTTTTTTTTTTTAAACATAACCAGTATATAACAGAGTCTGAGAGTAGTATCTCCTTAGTAACAGGAACAGCCAATCAGGTTCCTCTCTTCAGCATAATAGGCTCGGTCAACCAATCCTATTCCTCTTTCTTTGCTGCTCCCTCAGTTAACATCAGATCCCCACGGTTCCTTAACTGTCGGGATCATTCTTTATATTATATTATTAATCTAATTGTAATTATTTATTGTAACCTTTAGTGTAATTACTGATTTTTTATTATCGATATTCAGATGCCAGTTTGACTCATATACCCCTTTAATTGATTCCCCCTGTCATGTACAGTTTTTCCTTATACTTTACTTTTTAATGTTTCCTAATTGCTATTACATTTATAATGCTGTTCCCAGAATGACACCCTGAGCCCAATCTCTATTTATCGGGCGCAGGGAAGTCTGATGGACTTTTGGGTCCTGTCGCGCCATCTTAGCCTGTCAGACCGCCATTCCCTCGTTTCAGACGAATAACCTATTGCCGGTTCACGGCATTCGTGTGTTTTTGGTTGTTTCCCCGGCACGATTACTTGCCTTATTTTCGCCATTCGCGGCGGCCAGTTACACGAACGCTCCTGCCTTTTCGGGACTTTCGCCACTCGCGGCAGCCATTTTATTGTTTTTTTTTCCCGCGCTCGGAGCTTGTTACTGCCCCCGATGGCCGGAACTCGGAGTTGGGGTTTAGTGATAGTGACGGTCGGACGGCTCTCTGTATCTCTGGTCTGATTTTTCAATTGTATTCTAATACTGTGAGTACTGGTCTGTTCCCCCTTTTTCTTTGGGTTAATCAACCCTTCTCTAGGTTGTTTCATTCCTCTAGGTTTAACAATTTAACTTTTCTTTGCTATACCAGTCAGTTTTCATAGCATATCATTATGCCTAATGACAAAGAATCAAAACCCATCTGGGTCTTATGTCCCCACTCAAGGGGATTCAAAAACGCCTTCAGCTGAGCTTGATACCTCTGCTGATATGCAGACTCTATTTGACAAAACTTTGTCACAGGCTATGACTAAAGCCTTTACCTCAGCCATGGGGCTAATGTCAGACTGTCACAGACACTGACACATGCCTTTATTCAGGCTCAGAAATCGGCGCAACAGGCCATTACCCAGGCTTCACCGACCAAGACCCCTGTACAGCCTCAGGCTGGTCGCAAGCCCTTGGCCAAAACAAAACACTCCTCAATAGCTCAGATGGACAGTTATGCACCTGTCACAGATGGTGCGTCTATTCCACCACCGCGCAAAAGAGCCACTGGCCGGGCAAAATCGGCTAGATTATGGAAAAGGGCAAAAGCCCAACTAGATTCTGAGTCGGATCTCAGCGATATTGAGGAGGAAACCTATCTGGATTCAGATAGTCTGGCCGAAGGATACGATCCTGACCGAGACCGCACTGCATCTCAAGCCGAGACATCATGTGGAGCAAAAAAACCCTGGGGACGCGGATACGATCCTGGACCCCCACGAGGAACCCCTATTTGACCCCGATGAGCTGCGCCACCCACGATCGGTGGAATGGTCCCCCTCGGACCATGTGGCGAGATAGAGATAGAGATAGAGCGTCTAGAGTACGCAAGGCTTTGGATAAGGTGACACGCAATAAGCTCCAGGCAGAATGCCCATGGTCCCTGATGATGCTTGCAGAACACCGGCAGTTGACCCTAAAATTATACAATTCCTGAGTAAGACAGGTTGGAAGCCTAACAAAGGCTTGGATTTTTCCCTGCGCAATTGCCAGGATAAAGTATTAGGCATATTGGGTCCGGCAACTAATGATCTTTGAAAACTACCAGGATTTGGACCAGGCCGCCATAAGCAGGTGGATCCAACAAATCATTTGTTTAATTGGCAACGCCAACACTGCGATGGCCACGGAGCGTCACAAGTCTATATTGTTAAAAATTGAACCCAAATTAATTAACATGGCTTTGAATGAGCCGGGCACCCGAGCCAAAGGTCTCCTGTTCGGAAACAACTTCGTTAAGGAGCTCGACTCCTTCGTCCATACGTTTACTGCCCTTGATAAAGCACAATCTAACATGCGCAAAGTATTCCACCCTAAGGTTTTTGGTGGGGCCGGAAGAGCCAGGAGCCACCTGTCCGGCCATGTGAACAGGAGTTCATTTAGACAGAACCGAGGCTCCTATATTGTTCGAACTAGTTTCCAGGAACATCGTAGAAATCCCTATGACCATACCAGGGTATGTGAGCAACCTATTCCTAGTTGCCATGAAAGGTGGCGGTGTCCACCCAGTGATCAATTTAAAACACCTCAACACTTACGTATCATACAACCATTTCAAGATGGAGGGAATACACTGTCTAAGAGATCTCCTCCAACCATCAGATTGGATTGTAAAGTTAGACCTACAAGATGCTTACCTTACGGTGCCGATCGCCCTACAACACCAAGACTTCCTGCAATTCATATGGCAGGGTAAAAAAAAAAAAAAATGGAGATTCTCTTGTCTCCCTTTCGGACTATCCTCAGCCCCATGGTGCTTCACCAAACTTATGAAGCCCGTGGTAGCCTTATTACGCAGTCGAGGAGTACGTCTTATAATCTACTTAGACGACATCCTCATCATGGGCCTATCTTCTCAACTCACCAAGACCCATCTGCACTGGACTCAGACTCTATTACAAAACCTAGGTTTTCTCGTCAATTGGGAGAAATCCATGTTGGTTCCCACACAACACAGAGTTTTTGGGCCTCGTCGTGGACTCTACGTCACAGACCCTACATCTGCCAATAAAAAATTTGAACAGTATAAAGAGGGAGATCAGACGCACGCTGGCAACTCCCCAGCTCACTCTCAAACAGTTGGCAAGAGTGATAGGTCTTCTGGCGGCCTCCATACAGGCCATTTTTCCGGGCCCTCTCCATTATCGGGTGCTACAACGCCTACAAGCTTCCCACTTGAGAGACGGGGTAGCCTACGCGGACTGGATCACCCTAAACGCGGAAGCGAAAGACGAACTAAAATGGTGGCTCTTCCATATGGAAGCCTGGAATGGTCGCGCCATATTTGGCACCACACCAGATCTCATAATAGAGTCCGACGCGAGCTTACTCGGTTGGGGTGCAGCTGTGGAAATGTATCTACAGGTGGCAGATGGTCCGACATGGAATCATCCCTCCACATCAATTGCCTGGAACTTTTCGCTGGATCCTTTGGGATCCGCAGTTTTTCGCCTACTCAGGCCCAATGCTCTATCCTCCTGAAGATGGACAATATATCAGTAGTCCGATATATCAGTCACCTAGGGGGGCACGAAATCGAGGATTCTGGCGAATATGGCACGAGACTTCTGGCAATTCTGCCTGACACAAGGCATCTCAGTCACAGCAGAATACATACCCGGTCTCTGCAACACCACGGCGGATTGGTGCTCACGACACCTCAGGGACCCCAGCGACTGGCGACTGGATCCCAGGGTCTTCAAAGATATAAGGTCACTATGGGGCCCTATGGACAAAGATCTTTTTGCCTCCCGCTTGAATGCCCAACTGCCCAGATTTGTCAGCTGGAGACCGGACCCATCAGCACTGGCAACAGATGCATTCACCCAAGATTGGGCGTCCACAAGAAGTTATGCCTTTCCACTGTTTGCAATGATCCCATGTTGCCTACTGCAGCTGCGATGCCAGACAGGAACCCTGGTGATTGTGATGCCGTTATGGTCCTCCTAACCATGGTTTCCCCCCCTCTTAGAGATGGTGATAGATATACCCCGCATTCTCCCACACTTCGAGTACCTCCTTCAGGACCCGGACGGATTCCCTCATCCCTTGATACAACAAGGCCTTCTACATCTCACAGGGTGGCTGATTTCAGGGGACCTTGGGCAATCCAGGGAGTTTCGGAGACAACTCTCAACCTTCGAGGGCGCATGGGCACCCGGCATGAGACAGGCTTATAAGTCTTCATGGATCAGATGGCGTGATTGGTGCCTGGAATGAGATTTGGATCCCATATCGGCTCCTTTAACCTCAATCCTTCAATCCCTGACCTCACTGTTTGAAGATGGCAAAGCCTACCGTACAGTGAACCTGTACCGATCGGCCATTTCGGCTACACACCAAGGTTTAGACGGAATCCCGATTGGACGCCAGCCGATGATATGTAGACTCTTACGTGGCATAAAATTTGCACGTCCCCCGGTGCCACGATATTCGGTACTGTGGGACGTCTCCATTATCTCACTTTCCTAGAATCATGGCCAGACAATGCATTTCTATCCCTGAAACAGCTGTCTGCTAAACTGGTTATGCTACTTTGCCTCATATCCTGCAAGAGGGTTTCCGATGTCAGAGCTCTGGACCTCAGCGCTCGTTCCTATACCCCCGAAGGGGTCAATTTCGATATTTCCTGAAGAATGTCGTCAAAGAGAGTGTCATACCCAGCGTTCCCGGACAGGCCGCTCCTATGCCCGGTCAAATGCTTACAAACCTATGAATCTCGAACCTCCACACTACGAGACATAACAAAACACAAACTTTTCGTTTCATTCCGAAAACCACACCTTCCAGTATCTACTCCTACCCTAGCTCGCTGGGTTAAATGGATTATGTCCTTTGCAGGCATTGACACATCATTATTCTCACCTCAATCTGTACAGGGAGCGATGGCTTCCAAAGCCTCTTCGATTGGTTGTCGACTTGAAGACATTATGAAAGCGGCCGATTGGTCATCAGAATCCACCTTTCGTGATTTTTATTTTAAACCCATTCAACACTTTGCGGGAACGGTAAGCTCCCAGCTTTAAACCAACATAATAGGAGACTCCGTGTCTTAATAAAATTCACAGATTTTACTATTATCATGACGTAAAGTCATGATTTTATTAACGACACGGAGTCGAGTATTATCCCTCCCGCCCAGCCCAAAGAAGGAGCGAATATGGGTAAGTTGATCTCAGGTAAGTCCTGATTTATGGAGTTTTGCTCTTCATGCCATGTATTTCATTACTTGATCTTATCCACAAGGCACAGATTAAGGATAAATTGGCTCACGGTAAGTCCTGATGTCATGGAGTTTTTCCCTCCGGTTATGTTGCTCAATACTTAATACTTATTCACGATAGCTTGAAATAATTAAACCATATCCACAATGACTGGTGATTCATGCATACACTCAGTTTCATACTAGAATATTACCATATTTCTCCTCTTTTGCAGCCTAATCTACATATCTTTACGGATATTACCTTTTGTGATCAGACCAATTTTCGGTTGGATGGTTATCGTTATTCGTGATTGCAAATAAAGAGAAATAGGATTGGTTGACAGAGCCTATTTTGCTGAAGAGCGGAACCTGATTGGCTGTTCCTGTTACTAAGGAGATACTACTCTCAGACTCTGTTATATACTGGTTATGTTTAAAAAAAAAAAAAAATAATAATATTTGCTCCTGAGGGAAATAAAGAAAGAGTGCAGCATAATAGGAGCCTCCGTGTCGTTAATAAAATCATGACTTTACGTCATGATAATAGTAAAATCTGTGAATTATGTTCCAGAAATTATTTGAAGATGTGCATAGAATTGTTTTTACATATGCATATTTATTTTAAAAATCGGTTAATTTTTATTTTTGCAGTGCATATAGATGGTACAAGTAGGAATGAGGTGCCCCGAAAGCAGTCCTCAGGCATTTTCCTCGCTAAACATGCGGGACATAAGATTAACAGACACATTTTTGTATTATAGTCAGGCTTAAGTAATTGGCTTTAAGAGTAAGTTTAACTGTAATTAGGCTTAATCAATATACAATCTAATCTATCGACAACACAAGTAACGCATGCATACATGTAAGTAGGCTTAGCTAGTTAGGTCGGTAGAGCGTCAACAGTAATAGTGAGTTCACATAGTAAGTAGGTCAGTTATGTCAGACTGCAACGGCATTTATAGTGGTTTCACAATGTAAACAGACTAGGTCGGTTCTGTCATTTTAAGCAGTTACAACATTAATAGTGAGTCTACCATGTAGACAGGCTTTGTCAGTAATGGCATTAGAGCTTTGTTTAAGTATTAGTATTACTAACTTCAGACAATGGAGCACAGAAGCTGCTAGACTGGGGAATGGCGTCGACGGCGCAGCCAAGATCTGCTGGAACACCCAAGCGTCTCTCCCCCGATTGGGAAAAAGGCGAGACGGAGATAGAGGACCACCGATGGTCCTAGAGACTCACCAACATTATCTGATGAACTGCAAATATACTTGAACTGCAGTATGGTACACTCACCACATGTTCACATGTTATATAAAAATCACACGCCATATGTCACTGTCAACATAGCACGAGACGCTTGGCACTCGGAGACACCTGTGATTTGGGTCTGATGAGGGGGGGCAAGATGTATTGTTCAGCTCACTGTATCCAAGTCCCCAACACAACATAGAAGCCCAATGGGGAACGGGGTATATTAAAAAAAACAAAAAAAAACCTAGTGGTTATTTAGGCCCGAGGCACCTCCTTTCCCAGGGGCCCATCTAGACATTACCCACTCCCTAGCAACCATGGGACCTTCACCACATACACCCCAGATACCCAGCATAGGGATGGGAACTACTGGAACCCACGAGATGCCATAGCCCTAATGCTTTAGCAAAAAAAATACAACAAAACAAACAAAAAAGTGAGAGTAACCAACAATGACAATTGCAGAAATGTGTATACTTGCTCCACAAACCTTTATTGTTTATTGTTACAGTTACGGTCCTAATAGACAGGGCATCCATGACTAAGGCCAATAGGAGCACACTCTCCATGGACAGGAAGTACTCACTTCTTCCCCCACGGCACTGTTGGGAAGTACCCAGCCGACTACTCGGCCTCTTACGTTTCCTTTTTAGTTGCACTGGGGAGCTTCTGGGAAGCTCTGGAATGTTTCTCCTGGGCGCCACAGGGCCACCCCTCTTTTGTCCACATATGTTCAATGAGCGAAGCGCAGATATCTTGTCTGATAGACAGAAAAGACAAAGATTGTAGATTTGTGATCCCTAGGTCATTTAATTACAGTGTGGCTACACTCGGCTTGATACAGCTGGGAGGAGTGGAGCCCTCATTAAACTTTGATAATAATATAGGCACCAATAACGAAACTACTTATGACCCACCATGAAGATCTACTCACATAACGTTAGAGTCCTTAACATACCAATGAAATGGCACCTACTGGGGGGAGAACTAAAGACACACGACGCAGACGTGGTGAGTCTTCAATAAACCCGCTTCCGCAAACACGATCACCCTCTCTTGTTGACTAAAGATTACCCAACACAATTCCACTCAACTTCACCCACTAAGTCAAAGGATACCTCCATACTCATTAGCAAAAAAGTGTCATTTCAGCCACACTCCCAAGATATCGACACAAACAGTAGGTTCCTTATTGTGGTAGGATCAACGATATGATGTACACTATAGTCTCAATTTACGCACTGAATACAAACCAATTAAACTTCCTCCGCACGGTCTTGAAGCGAGTGTCAGACATCCGACAAGGGATCACCATTTTATGCAGGGATTTTAACCATATTTTTGACCTGACAGTAGATACCACTATCCCCACACAGAGCTAGAGTCGGACCTCTCAAGAGACAGTGCAAGGCGCTACAAAAGCTCCTCTGCTTCCATCACTATTATGATGCTTGGAGGGCAACATATGGATCGTAAAAATCCTACACACACACACACACACACCTGACACATACACAACTCGTACTCCCGATTAGATGCCTTTTTTGTGCCGGGGACACACTTTAACCAAATAGACAGATGTGATATACACCAACTCATGTGGTCGGACCATGCCCCGGTTACGTTCCAGATCAAAGACACATATGATTTTAAACACCGAAGCCCGTGGAGATTAAACGATTCCCTGTTACATAAGGAGTTTGTAACCAAACTCGATGAAGCTCTTCAAAACTATTTCATTGAGAACGACACCCCTGACGTATCTAAAACCACGATATGGCAAGCACACAAACCAGTGATTAGAGACTATTTATACAAAGAGCCACTTCATTACGCAAACAATCTCGGGCGCAATTACACCGCTGGCAGACAGATCTATATGCGCTAAACATACAAAACCAATTAACACCCTCACCATCCCTTAGGGATCAAATCCAGGCATTGACGAGACTAAATACACCAACAAGCCCTACAGGCCACCGGACACACACTTAAACGCCTTAAAACCAACTCTTATGCGCAAGGGAACAAGGCAGGTAGGCTCCTAGCCGCTAGATATAAAGCAAGACAAGCCTCTCAGAAGATCGCCAACAGGTAATAAGATACACACACCAAAAGGAATAAGTGACGAATTTGTGAGATACTATGCGACTTTATACAATCTCAATTAGGACCACAAATAAGCCAACCACAAAGCACAGACATAGCCAGATACCTAGCGAACCTTAACCTACCTACCCTGACCACAGCACAGAAAGAGGCATTAGTCGGCCCGCTGACAGAAGGAAGTGGTGGACGTCCGGTAAAGCACCCGGACCTGATGGACTGGACAACCTCTATTAAAAGAAGTTCAGTGCCACACTGGCCCCCTACCTAGTAGCTCTGTTCGCCCACGCCATTACCACCGAAACACTACACACTGACATATTAGCAGCACATATTACTCTACCTAAGCCGGGCAAGCCCCCTACATCACCTCAAAACTTCAGACCCATTTTGCTACTCAACACGGATGCAAAGCTGTTCGCTTAAATATTTGCAACCCGACTAAGCAAAATTTTGCCGCACATAATACACTCGGACCAGATGGGTTTCGTAAAGGGCCGACGGGAGTCAGAGAATACACGCAAAGTCCTGAGTATAATGCACAGCCTGGGGAGGCCGGGCTCGGGAGGTCTATTGGTATCCCTCGATGCAGAGAAGGCCTTTGACCGTCTGCATTGGGGGTTTCTAGAGGCGGTCTTGACGAAGTTTGGCATCCCCTAGAGATTCTTGTCAGCGGTGAGGGCATTGTACAGTGCGCCAACAGCTCATGTACTAAATGCGGGGTTTCTGTCTAACCCACTTTAAAAATAACCAATGGGACGCGGCAGGGATGCCCGCTATCCCCACCGCTGTACGTTTTAGCCCTGGAGCTGCAGGCACAAGTAATCAGGAATAATTCCTCTATCCACGGGATACAAATCGGAGGCCAGGAATATAAGAAATCTTTTCGCAGACGATGTGCTGCTAACGCTGACTCAACCTAGAATTTCCCTCCCAAACCTACTGCAGACAATTAATGAATATAGTAAATTGACTTATTATAAACTAAATGTAACAAAGTCACAAGCACTGGGGCTGGGCATACCAGAGGGAGAGGTGCAGGCACTGCATGGAGCCTTCTCTCTGGATGGAGGTCGGACTCCATCTCATTTCTGGGGCTCAAGCTCACAAAAACCCTGGGGGATCTCCTCAGGGAAAACTATGGAACGCTATTACATGTGATAACAAACACATTAAAGTCATGGGAGGGGAAATACCTGACATGGCTGGGAAGACTGGCAGCTGTAAAGATGTCAGTCCTTCCCAAATTTCAATACTTACTCAGAACCCTACAAATCCACATACCCAAGACGTATCTGACCAAGTTACAGACGCTGCTGACGAGGTTCATATGGGGCAATTACAAAATCTTAACTTCGCCACTAAGACACTGCAAAAGCCCATCCAAAGAGGCGGCTTAGGCCTGCCTGACATCAAAAGGTATTATATTACTTTCCTAAATAATAGTCTCCCACACACACAGGTTAACCCACCCCAGTGGATTAAAATCGAATCCTCCTACACGTGCACCAGAAGCCTGAAGTATCTGTTTTGGATACCATGCTCTAAAAGACCCCAGATGCCGCCAAACACCACGGTGCAACTCCTACAGGAGTGGGATGCCTTGAAAAAACAATTAAAGCTGGACAAGGCATGGTCTCCGGCTACCCCTATAAAATGCCTACATATATTAACCCAACATTTGACTTTAAACCATGGGAGCTGTACCACAATAGGGCAACTGTTTGACAACACAGGTTTCAGCCAATTCCCAGACCTACAGAGACAGTTCAAGCTGCCACCCAGAGCGATGTTCTATCTCCAAATCAAGGCAGAACTTACCCAACACCCATTACAATCATACACGCCTACCATGGCATATTTTGAGACAGCTTTCACAGCTGCCACAACCCCGAAAAAAGTGCTCTCATCCACATACTGAGCGCTAACAGACCCACAGGGCAAATTCAGACTAGACTGGCAAAAGGACCTCAGTCAGACATTAGACTCAAACTTTTGGCGCAAAGCCTTTATAGCTCACAAAGGCAGGTCGAGTTGCGCCTCCCACCTAGAACTCTTGAGGAAAATACAGAATAGGTGGTACATGGTGCCGGATAGGCTAGCAAGCATGTACCCAAACACCTCCAGCATGTGCTGGAGATGCTCGCAAGGGATAGGCAACATGTATCGGCATGCGGGTCGTACCAGCCCCTGAACCCTATCTACTATTCGCAACACTAGATAGCCTCCCTGGCCCAGAGTCGTGTCTGATGTTTCATGTATTAATAGCAGTGAATGTATTAATAGCCAAAGCGTGGAAAACCACGGATCTCCCAACCATGTCAACCCTGCTAAGCCAAATCTCACTCAATCTCGACTATGAAATTATGGCACACAGATATATCTGACCAAGGAAACACCTCCAGGAGGCATTACTAAAAAATTTACAAATAAATTTAAAAAAATAAAAATAAGAGGAGAGACGACTGGGGTTAGTGGATAAAATGGGGGAGGGTGGGGAGAAGAGTGAGACAGGGATGGAGGTATGAAAGGGGAGAACCCCAATGAGTATGGACAGGTAGGACGGGGAAATCACGTGAGATGGAAGAGGTCAACTACTCAAACGTAGAACCTAACCTCACATAGGAGGACCCCTCACAGGGTGTTCCAAAACCTCACAAAAGCCTCACCACACACAATACGCAAGGATCACAAACACACACTATGACTGGGTCCCCATTAGGGAGTGCGCGCTCGCTCAACTCACTTTGTACATAGTTCAATTCTTTTCTTTCCAGAGTCCACACCCACCTTCCCTTTTCCTGTTATTCTTTTTTAAACTAAAAAACAAAAAGGGTCAAGCAAGAATGAGAAGGCAGATCAACAATAAGTGCAGGTGGGCACAGGGGAACCCCATAGGGGAACGCGGGGGGACAATGGGCAGGCATAGCGTACAGTACCAACCAGAAAAGGAAGACATTCCGGGGGGTCTCAAGGCAGGCAGAAAGGAATAGGGGGCAGCGAAAGCCTCAGGGCCAAGGCCATGATCAAAAGATATCCCAAGAACAACACTGGGGAATAGACCTCTTAATCTCAAAGCTGGAATTCGCATGTATATCTGTATATTTACTGCTGTCTGATCTGTGATTTAACAATGCTCCCTACTGCGCTAGGGTTGGGAAAGGTATGCCCTTACCCATTTTCTTCTTTCTGTACCCCAATGCAACGCAAAAATCTTGACTCGATAAAAATGGTCAAAAAAATACAAATTTAATCGCACTTGCGCTGTAAAATAAGTTACTGTGGCACTGGTGGGCGGTAAGGAAACTTTTACCATCAACAAAGATACAAAGGTGGGCGGTAGATATTAAAAGGTTAACTACCCCTGGTTTAGATTGAGAGTAGATTAAGGAGTTCATTATGGAGAATCATATAATGTAGAATGTAAATGTAAACAAAAAGTTACAACCAAAGACTTCTGGAGAGGGAAGAGCAGAAGACAGAATAAATGGGAGGACAAGGTGAAATGAGAAAGTAAAGACAACAAACTGTGCTCTTCATTCTAAGAATTCACCAAACAAAAACTAGAAAATTAATATATGTCTATATAGGAAAATTACAATAATTATTAATATGAGGTAACATTTTTAGTACAATTAAACATCACAAAATTTTTACAAATACATTAGGGAATATTTTCAAGGGTGAGATTCAGAGGGAAAATGTTTAATTACTATGTCCACACACTTGTTTTTGAAAGTTTTTCAGGGTTATGACCCATTTACGTAATGAGAAATCAAAGCTGACAAACTCATGAAAGCAATCAGGTTCACTGGCACAACTACACAAGGGGATCATGGGAAAAGGCAATAATTTGCTTAAAATGCCTGGTGTGGGTTTATTCTGATTATTATTTTTATTATTATTATTATTAGCCAGAAAAAGTTATATTTAAAAAAAAATAAATAAAAAAATAAATAAAGTATAAAAATCTAATCCATCTTTACAAATATTAACAGAAAAAAAAAAAAAGGAATAACTGAGTTTAACCTCTTAAGAATGGAGGCAATTGTACAAGTTCTAAATCAAAACAAAACTTGGAATTTGAGCAATCTTTCTGTTCAACCATGATTTACCTCTTTCATATTAAATGTACCCACAAAATATTCATATACATTCAATGATATAATCATTTTGTTCAGGAGAATAAGGGCTTTTATTTCACATCAAATATATATATCTATCTATCATAAATTAACATAAATAAGATCTTTAAAAAAACAGTGTGAGAAAATAAAAAAAAAGTTATTTTCCAAGTTCTGCACGGCATTTTAGCAGTAACTATATAAATAAAACTGTTAGCTTTTACTGCAATAAAATGCACATTTGCATTCAACAATGTCTCATGAGTACAACAGTACCCCCATGTACAGGTTTTACAGGGTTTTGGAAGCTTAAAGTATCAAATATAGGACTTGCAAATAAATTTCTCTGGACTTGCATCTGTGTTTTCAAGGAAGGTTTCCCAATATATAATTAATAACATCACATGGTTATATTAAATTAATACTGAAATATGCACGTAGAGGGGGAGGAGCCTGACTGCCAATGAGACCAGATGTGTGGAGAGTGAACTCCCGCACCTGGCTTATTAAATAGAGGATATCCCCGGCCAGATTTGTTGCCTGAACTGCCAAACAAATGCTATCCCTGCAAGGGGGGGGAGGGATCTTTGTAAGTTGGGAGACACCTTACCTGTGACTTTCCACCATTGGACTGCACCAACCAAGACCTTGCGGCCTACTTGGGGTGAAGCATTTTCCCATCGGTTAAGGACTTAGATATACCATGTATGGCGAAAGTGACCTCGCCACTGGTTTTTGGAGGGACCTGTTTGCCCGCCTCCTACCTTCTGACTATGGCCCCTGAGAGAGTTTGCCTTTTATAAACATTATTTGGGACACATTTTCGGCCCCTTTGAATCCATGGGAAGGTGTGCCTCCCCCATTGTTCTCCAGAAGGGCGTTGTCCCAGGGACCCTGCCAGACCAGTTGAACTGGCTGATTTGTCCCTCCTCGGTCAAAAAGGACTTCCAACTAACTTTTTAACCACTGGAGAGAATTTTATGATTTTTGGATATGGGTATATTTGAATTGTGCTGATCATAAATATGTAATGTTTATGGAGATTGGATGGATATTTTAGAAGTTATAAGAATTGTATAAAAAATATTTTCCTGCCTGTGATAATTACATCAGCCCACAGGCAGAGGGGAGGATTTTGTAGGAATGAATGGGAGTGTTTAACTGTATTATACGTATTTGATTGGCTGTGCTACAAAACCATGTGGGTGGTAACATTGTGTAAAAACCTGTATAAAAGAAGCAATAAAAACACAGCTCTGGCTGTTCCTGTTTACACTCTAAAACTATGTCATCCTGTTATTGGAGGTAAGAAGCTTTGCTCCTGTGTCTGCTGTTCGAGCTTGCAGGAGATTCACAGGGGAAAGTCCTTATAAGGACTAGAGCTAATTCCCCATTCGGTTCCAGAGTTCCCAGGACTGAGTGTCATCCAGTGCCTGGAGGTGTCTGCTGGAGTGCTTCGAACCCTCAGGAAGTGCCAGGAGCATCCCTAAACGGAGGTACCCAGTCAGGGAGCCAGGTGATCCGTTACACCATGCCACTGAGTGCATGGCAATAAGGTGCCAGCTTTCACACAGGCCTGCAGCTGGAAAGGTACCTTACCCTGACATAGCAGTCCAGCTCTCTCATGCAGCATCGATAATAAATACTGCAGAGGGGCAGATGATGGGGTTATTCTGGCATGGCCACAGTCTTACTGGTGTGGCCTACCTGTTGTGTTGGATAAATCCTTGATAGTGGAGAACATGTTCAATTGTTGCTACTTTGGTTGATAGTGCAGGGATAACTATGCTTTTCTTCATTTATTGCTTTGTTGTGTCAAGTACCCAGATGATGATGGAATTACAAAGGTGAGAGGGGGGATACACAGAATCCAGACCTTGCACCCTAGGGGTTTAAATGTGGACTTCGATTTCATTTGTTTCTTACAACATTATACCTAGGGTTTTGTTTTTTTTTCATTTATTTATAGATGTATAAATTACTACTTTTATAAATGTATTTTTATTTAACTTTTGTTTAATTTTTTTACTTCATTTATAGGTTTATGTACTATTTTTATTATCTATGGGTTTATTTATTTTGTTTTCATTTTGTATTAACCCCTTCATGCTGTTACGGCGTCCCATGCCGCACTGCATTTAATGGGCTTTAAAGCCGTTGGGACGGCATGGAATACCGGAATGGCTTTAGCCCCAGGAGCCAGGCGGTACTTACCTCCACTGCAATCCGCTGACAAAACCAGGCAGTCCGTCCCTGCAGGCCATGTGTTTAGTCTTACAAGGGGAGTTGTAGGTAGGGTGGTATAAACAGAAACAAAAGTTATTTAACTCATAAATGGCAGAGAAGTGAACAGTGAGACTGGAGGGGTCTGATCTATGCACCAAAACCTCTTAATTAATCTGTTGTGTCCCTTTAATATAACTCTAAAAGAAAGTAGATCATTAGAGTTTGCAGATGACACCACAATCCAATTTAGCCCAAGTAGACAGTTCAAATGTTGTAAATGAAAAAAAAAATAATAATTTACAGAATTGCAGGATAGAGGTGTGGATTTTTATATTTTATTTTTCATACCTTACAAATACAGATTTGATAAATATATGGGAAATAGAAACATGAAATCCTTATTAAATAACCACATTAACTGTCTTGGAATTTCACTGGAATTCCAATGCAGTCAAAAGATATACTAAAACAAAGTAGTGACAACTTTGTCAGTATATTCCCTACACTTGACAAAATTTATCAAAAGGCAGTGCTACTGCTGTCAAGTTTTGTCATTTCCTTCTATGGAGACGATCGGAGGATCCACTATAGACCTCATGTGCCAGAGCACAACACTGGCTTGGGTTCCAGGCAGATGAAGCACCAGGACCTGAAGAGGAATGGCAGAAAGTTCATGCCAGTGGACACAGATTCAGGTAAGTAAACCTCAATTTACTATGATCAGTATTAGGAGTATTATTTTTTCCCCGAATCCTGGATTACAGCTCTCAAAAAGGCATCATACTGTGTTAGATTATTTCAACATTTTGTTGAGAGTAGAGAATATTTTGCAACCCCACTTTTCTTTAGCTGCACTTAATGGTATACTCTAAACATCCCCTGGCAATGGCCAATAGTTAAACAGTTGGTGCCTGCACAGTTTATAAGGTAAAATGAATCACTAATATTGACAAAATTATACCTACCACAAAAAAAAAAAAAAAAAAAAAGAGCACAACGACAGTGAAAGAAAAGAGAATCCCTCACTGGGGTTGAGTTGGTTGGAGGGTATTCGGCATAACCCCAAAAGGTATAATACAAAGAGAAGAGACTGAAATGGGTTAGCTAAACAGCGTTCCCAAATATCGGTCTCTATAACCGGAGAAAAAACTGCTCTACTAGTGTAAGGAGATAGATTGCCAATCTTAGAGCATAAAAAGAACTTGTAAAAATAATAAATCTTTATTAATCCCTCTTAGGGAAAGAATATAAAAAATTATAGTGAAAGATATATGTAGGTAGAAAGTTGGTACTTTAGAATACTGATGAGTAACTAGTATAAACTGTTGTTAGTAGCTCATTTGCAACAAAGTATCAGTAACTGATATTAATGTGGTGTGAATATAAAGGAGTAAAAAGTAACCACTGAAGTGATGGCTCCAGAATGTACCCCCACTAAGCAATATAATAGTAATTGCACAAGTGTGTGCTGCTCAGTACGGATATAGATGTCCTTGGAGGGTATAACAAATTCACTTCCAAGGTATGGGGGGGACTAAAAAGGATAGTACTGTGCAGAGGGTATGTAAGAGTATTTGAGGAGTATAGACGGCAGTACTACCCGAATTATTAATATAGTTGGGATGCTACCCATAACCTCTAGCATTGTGTGGGTTGTAGACTCCGTTTTACCTCTAGCATTTGAGATAGTAACTAACCCCAATTTCTTTCTTTTATGAAGTGATGATTTACAAGCTATATACTTCAATAACCCAGAAAAAAA
Source organism: Pelobates cultripes (assembly GCA_933207985.1). NCBI lineage: Eukaryota > Metazoa > Chordata > Amphibia > Anura > Pelobatidae > Pelobates > Pelobates cultripes. The sequence goes on along the minus strand of OW240917.1, from coordinate 185,047,919 downwards.
AATTATTTATTATGCATCATCTGGTCAGATAGTTTAACATTGTGATTAGGAGTTTATCAGGTTTCCTACATTCTTTTAAGAAATAAATGATTCCTGTATCTGCAGTGCAACACAAAGTTGGCAGGTCATTTCCAAATTAAGGCAATATCCCTTGTGTCCTGACTAAAGAACATGCTGACAGTGTGTGGAAATTCCTTGGAATAACACGTTTACCAACAATATTGAAATGATCAATCAGGAGAAATGCAGTTAGATACTTTTACAGACTTCTCTGAAAAAGAATTTTACGTAGGTGAAGGCTGACCTCTAATGGTCAGTCTTAAAAATGCATACACAGACACTAATATGTAATATTTAAAGAAACAATTGTTTTTCAGTTAATTTATATACTTATGTATAATTTGCATCTTTCTCTTCTACAACTGAACTATGGCTAAAAAGATGACCTGTCATTACCAAAGAGAGAAGAAGAAAAAGAAAAATTTGGAAAAGAAGCTGACACATTGGCAAACGAAGTCAAGAAAATCTAGCTAACTTCTATATCTAACATTTTCCACAAAATTATAATTTTTAACCTTCTGCCAACCCATTGGTCTTCTATCAGTTCAGGTTCAGTCATGTCCCCAAAAACATGAAGAGCACCTTAAAGCACACACCATGTCATGTCAATTATGTTACTTAAGTATAGCTACTGTGGCGAAACCAGCCTCGCCACTGTACACTGGAGAAGCCTGGTTGCTCGCTTGCTCCCTTTAGACTATGGTCCTGCTTTTTAAAACTTTTATTTTACCGGCAGAAAGGTTTATTCGTGCCTTTCTGCGGACTGTTAAAGCCATGCTACCCCAGATAGCTATGCCATGGAGCCTGGCCGTATACTGAAAGACTTTGGCTCCATGGCGATTGAACGGTATGTATGTGATCTGAGCGCCATTCGGTAGTAATGTGCACTCAGATCTAAGCTATCTGGGGATATGTAGAATGTATGTTTTATGGAATAAATGTAACTGTATGTAATTTTATGTCTTTTATTGTATTGTTACTGCCATGTGGTTAATGGAGTCTTGCCTCTGTCCTGGGAGATAATTTGATTACTTCACAATTATCTCTAGGACAGAGAGGAGGGATTGTGATGTAATTGTGGGTGTGTTTTATGGTTCTCCTGTAAACAATTGGTTGTACTGTGTCCCACCCTGTGGGATGTCCACTTGCATGGGGACTTGCATAAAAGCCAGTGTGTGGCCATTACAGTGCAGTTCCTGCTTAACCCTCAAAGTGAAGTGTCGTCTCATTATTGGGGGGAGGATTTACTGTATGCTGTTAGAGACTGATTGCCAGGAGTGTAAGCCGCTTGGGGGCTTTTCCTGTTCGTCTGCTAGCAGCTATTCGTGTGTATGCAGTTCAGGAGTTTCGAGTATTCCCTTGGTTGCAGTTCAGGAGTTGGTGAATTAGTGGGTTTGCAGTTCGGGGGATTGGTGCTTGCAGTAGCTGTCTGTGCAGCTGAAAAGGGGGAATATCGCCTAAACGTTTAACCTCTTGTGGGCAAAACGGTCCGTTACAGCTACATTAGTATACTTTCCAGCTCCCTGAGAAGAACGACACCAAGGAGCTAAGTTGCGATGGAGGGACAGGACCAGAAAGATAGGAGTGTCCCACAAAAATCAGTTGGGAAGGCTGTTTTAGGTGGGTGCAGAGGAGGACTGGCAACTTTTGGCCTGAGGAATAGGTACAAATAAATGGCCTTCTTTCACACAGGAACTCCCAGGTCTCTGTGTGGCAGTCTGACTCGCACAGAGCATGCAATACACGGGTTAAGTTGTGAGGTGTGACAATATTTATCCATGCAACCTCCATCAACATGACCTGCAGAGCATGGTGGAGTACTAACAGATCTGTACATATCTAAGACATTTTCCAGGGATTCCATGACTACCGATAATCGGTTTGTTATGAATGCCACGGTTGCATCTCACCCGGTCATCACTTGTTAAACACCTACAAGGAATCTAGATGCTTAGTCCTGGTGGACCAATCCATGTTTGAAGAAAATGGAGACTGTTGATCACCAACCCACACAAAACAAATACAGGGTAGAGCTACCACAGGCCCTGTAAAATCAGGTGTGTGTAATAGCAGAAAGCAGTAAAAGACAATGACCCAAAAGACTCAAAATTCTAATTTATTTGCAAGTTTGCCTTATAACACAAACTCTTTTCTCCCAAAATTGTGTATAGAGAAGTTTATTTTTATTTTGCGCTTCAAAGCAATGCAAGGATATATCTGTCCATTAGCCTACTCATAGGCACAATGTAGAAATGGTGAGATCCTTATTGGTCAGCTGTTTTTTGAAGCAGCCACATGCTTACATATAGCTCCCTATTTGCTCTCTGCCACGGTCTACCCAGTAGTTCTCCTGCATTTTGAATGAGGTAAAGGGGAGAAAGTGGTTTATGTGCTGCCCAGCATCAGGTTACCACAGGGTGATGGGCAAGTTTATTTTAGTATAACACCTGCATGACACCATTAAAGGAAATGAATAACTGCAGGCAGAGGACTCTGGACGTGAACTGATATCCCAGGAACCCCATGCCTGTAGATGGCAAATCATGACAAATAAAGTAGGTAGGAGTATGTGCACCACTAAAAAATAATATTTGGCCAGTATTTGTGACTAAGTGGCTACTATAAATGACTGGACATACCCCATTTGCAATACTTTGGGTTGTCTACTTTTGCTAATGGTATGCCATCATGGGGGTAATTCTCATTCGTGGGCTACCATACGGTCCCAAAGGCAACATTACCAAACTGGCAAATTTTAATGTGAAATTTTTTTATTTAAATTAAAAAATGCAATGCAAGTCTTATATTTGACTAACTTTCCAAAACACCATAAAACCTGTACATGGGGGGTACGGTTATACTTTAGGGGGGAAAGGGGAGAATATATATTTTAAAAAACAAAATACAGTTAGAATGAAATTACACACACACATTATATATATATATATATATATATATATAAAATTTAATTTTAATTTTTACAAAAAAAAATTATTGTAATTATACACACACAGCTCAAAAAAATAAAGGGAACACAAAAATAACATCCTAGATCTGAATGAATTAAATATTCTTCTGAAATACTTTGTTCTTTACATGAATGTGCTGACAACAAAAATCACAAAATTTAAAAAAATGGAAATCAAATTTTTCAACCCATGGAGGTCTGGATTTGGAGTCACACTCAAAATTAAAGTGGAAAAACACACTAGAGACTGATCCAACTTGTAAAACAAGTCAAAATGAGGCTCAGTAGTGTGTGTGGCCTCCACGTGCTTGTATAAGCTCTCTACAACGCCTGTGCATGCTCCTGATGAGGTGGCGGATGGTCTCCTGAGGGATCTCCTCCCAGACCTGGACTAAAGTATCTGCCAACTCCTGGACAGTCTGTGGTGCAATGTGACGTTGGTGGATGGAGCGAGACATGATGTCCCAGATGTGCTCAATTGGATTCAGGTCGGGGAACAGGCGGGAGAGTCCATAGCATCAATGCCTTTGTCTTGCTGGAACTGCTGACACACTCCAGCCACATGAGGTCTAGCATTGTCTTGCATTAGGAGGAACCCAGGGCCAACCGCACCAGAATATGGTCTCACAAGGGGTCTGAGGATCTCATCTCTGTACCTAATGGCAGTCAGGCTACCTCTGGCGAGCACATGGAGGGCTGTGCAGCCCCCCCAAAGAAATGCCACCCCACACCATTACTGACCCACTGCCAAATCGGTCATGCTGGAGGATGTTGCAGGCAGCAGAACTTTCTCTGCGGCGTCTCCAGACTGTCACAGCTCGCATTGCTTTGCCATCCTGGATGAGCTGCACTACCTGAGCCACTTGTGTGGGTTGTAGACTCCGTTTCATGCTACCACTAGAGTAAAAGCACCGCCAGCATTCAAAAGTGACCAAAACATCAGCCAGGAAGCATAGGAACTGAGAAGTGGTCTGTGGTCACCACCTGCAAAACCACTACTTTATTGGGGGTGTCTTGCTAATTGCCTATAATTTCCACCTGTTGTCTATCCCATTTGCACAACAGCATGTGAAATTGATTGTCACTCAGTGTTGCTTCCTAAGTGGACAGTTTGATTTATTGGAGTTATATTGTGTTTAAGTGTTCCCTTTATTTTATTTTTTTAGGGGGTGTGTGTGTGTGTGTGTGTGTGTGTGTGTGTGTGTGTGTGTGTGTGTATATATATATATATATATACACACACACACACACACACACACACACACACATACATACATACATACACACACACACTCTCTCTATTTATTTTCCTGGCCATATCCATGGCAGCACAACAATGGGTAGCTCATCCCCTATACCTAATTAGACAGGAACTAATTAAAATAAAAAAGGTACAAATACCCACTCCTCACTCCTCTTTTTGTTCCTGTCCTATCCCTATAGGACAACTTAGTCTATTACAGGACTATAAATCAGTTTTCTTTTTGGCTTACCTGAGGGTCTTTACCTTCTGCCCCCATGGGAGTTCACCCTCTCTTCCTTGGGAAGCTTCAGTACACGGCCGTTTGCAAAGGTGTCCCCCTGAAGGTACCCCCTTAGTGACCGGAGGTTTACTTGCTGTGACCCTAGGGGTAGCAAGAGAAAATAATGCCAATAATCTTATTCCCTGCAATGACCAAAAGGTAGCAGGAAGTGGCAAGAAGATATCATTGAAGAATCACTATTTCTCCATATTGACAGCTCACACGTAGGTATACAGAAAATACTTTACTAAATTGTATTTTGGTATATCTATATATGTGGGTTCCCTCTCCTGCCTCTATATTTTCATACATTTATTCATCTTCCATGCTCTGCCTCCTCTCCAAATGGGCCTTTGCATGCGCAAACAATCTTGTTCAAGGAAATATTTTCCTAGGCACACAGACATAACAAGTGTCCACACGTAAGCGCGAGGACAAGTGTTCATGTGGACGTGAGCTCTGTTATTATGTCTTACTGTTCTCTGTTTTCACGCATGCGCAATTGCCAGTCAGCTGGTGCCAGGCTTGGAGCATGCGCGTAATAGACAGTGACGTCACAACGCCTATTTAGGCGCCAAAATTTTAATGACCTGTTTGCCCTATTCAGGTCCCAGGATCTTCCCCATCTTCGGTTATTACACTTTTGATGTTCATTGCTTATGAGAAAATTTCTCTTTGGCATCAAGGTATGTTTCCAGCTTTTAAAAGGTGTATACTTTTTTTTGCGTGTGTCTGATGTTGAATATTTATTTTGATTGTTTTTCTTAGCTATTCTCATTTACCAATAAGAAGGAAGAAGGAAGAAGGAAGAAGAAAAAAAAACCACACACACACACACACAGTCTCTTCTGATTCTGACTCATCTGGGAATAAAAATAGGTCACACTAAGAGTTATAGGTAAGCCATTTTACCATTTAAAACAATTTTGTCTGTTTCAATATGTAGAAAATTAAAACAAAAGAGCTAATATGAGATTTCCCTGTAATGATAGTTCTACGGGAAGAAAAACTGTAAAATCTTCCAAAGAGAGAAAAATAAATAAATAAATCACCCAAAAAATAAAATTTGATGCAAAGCCTGTGACAAAAGACCGCTGAAGGCAAAAGGTTATGTGCAGAGTGCTTATCGAAAGCAGCCGGAACATCTAATCCTACAACTGATATTATGCAGCTTATAAAAATAAGCTGTATCTCAAGGTATTAAAGAAGCACACACAAGAAACAAAAGACCCAGGCTCCATGAGGATTATTCACAGGATGATTCATCAGATGAAACCATACCATAAAAAATAAATAAAAAAAATTTATGTTTTCTTTGGAAGAAGAACCTCAAGCTACCCCAGATTTTCTGGAACCAGCTCAAGTGGGTCATCTTATATCCAAATTCAGCAAATCATTGTGTCTTAAAGAAGCGGCTAGATAAGAACCATCAACTTCCAAATGTTACTTCTCAGACTTAAAGGAGAACAAGAGCAACATGTGTACATGACACTATCAAAGAATTGATTAAGGACAAATAGTCCAATGCAGATTTTAAAAATTCGGCACAGGGCAGAATCTCACGCCTCTACCCATTTGGAAAATCTGACTCATGCCATTGGGATACTGCCCCTAAGGTGGATGCTGTAGTTGTTAGACTTGCAAAGCACACCACATTACCTGTCGACAATGCAGGCTCCTTCAGAAACCCAATGGATAAAAAGATAGACTTAAACCTTTCAAAAGCATATGTAGCAGCAGGTAAAGGCTTTCATCCTGCAATAGGCCTCACATCAGTATCTAGGGCTTTGAAAATTTGGATTGAGAACTTGGAAGAGTATATTAGAGATGGTAGAAACAAGCTTGAATGATATTAAGCTGGCCATTGACTTTACCTCAGAGTCCTCTGTGGACATGGTAAAATCACTTGCAAGAAACATGGCTCTTTCTGTATCAGCTAGAAGAGCATTGTGGCTGAGATCTTGGTATGCAGACTCGTCATCAAAATCTAGTTTATGTGCCCTTTCTTTTCATGGAGAAATGCTGTTTGGAAAGAATCTTGACGATTGTATAAAAAGAGCTGCAGAAGAAAAAAAAAAAAAAAAGCCTTTCTTCCCCAAGATCGCAAAACCCGAGGTTCCTTTTGGGCTAAAAAGATATATAGAGTATCATTCCTTTCGAGACACCAGGAAGAGAATATTGGAGAGCTCAATCATGGAGAGGTGGACAATCCATCAGAGGTGGAAAATCCATGGGTTCATCATTCCACAAGAAACCTTTATGACAGGTTTGCTTCCCAATCTGGAGGAGTAGGTGCTCTTCTACTAGGTTGTTTTAACATAATTCAAAGAGGTTTATATTCTAGAATTCTCAAAAGCACCTCCACTTCGCTCCTTTCAAAGAACAAAATTGGCCAGGAGGTATGGAAAAAAGAAACGCCCTAAAGGAATTTATTTCATCCCTTCAAGAAGATGGAGTTATTGTTCAAGTTCCACGAGCACAACAGACTCAGGGATTTTACGCTCATATCTTCACCAAAAAGTCCACATGAGGATTGAGACCAATACCAGACTAAACAAGTTCATGCATATTGTATATTCCCATCGCTCACCAGCATCAAAAATATGTCAGATTCGCAGTGGAAGAAGGAAATTTTCAATTCTGTGCCCTTCCTTTCAGTCTAAGTACAGCCCCACGCACATTCTCAAAGGTTCTTGTTTTAATTGCAGAGCTCAGAAGAAAAAAAAAAAAAAAAAAAGAAAAGAAATAAATAAAAAGCCATTGCCATTTATCACTATCTAGATGACATCCTTGATTCTGGAAGAATTAGTAAATCACGGTCACACATGTAGGCAATTTCTTCAATACCACGGTTGGAAAATCTACATATCCAAGAGCCAACTGTCACTATCTCAGAACATGATTTACCTGGGAGCTTCGTTCAACACTTCAAAAAGGTTCAGTACAGCGGTCACCAGAAAGGGGTATGATAATTATAAGAAAGGTCAGAGACATGTTGACATCCAGTGTAACCTCGGCAGAAAGAACTATGAGCCTTCTGGGATCCATGTCCTCCACTATAGGCCTGACAAGATGGGCACAATGGAGAATGAGAATATTCCAAAACAATTTTCTTTGCCAATTCAAAACGGGGAATCTGTCTCAGTCAATCAGAATTCCTCCTCAGGTTCAAAAATCCTTGATGTGGTGGATGCAGAAGAAATTCCTCTTCAAAAGGATTTCCTCTAGGAAACATTCCATGGATTATTACTACAGACGCCAGCCAATGGGGTTGGGGAGCCCACCTTCAGAACAATTACATCCAAGGAAAATGGACTTTCCTGGCAACCAATACACCTTCGAATCTCCTAGAGCTTCTTGTAGTTTTCAAAGCCCTGAAACACTTCCACCAGCTTCTACTTCATCACTGGGTCAATGCCATAGTAGTAGCATAAATCAATCACCAAGGAGGGACGAGGAGTCACAGAATGCTGAAATTATGAGACCTCATGTCCTAGGCGCAAGAAAATTTGGCAGGCATCTCAGCAATTCATCTCCCAGGAATACAAAATTCAGTAGCCGAGCAGAGTGACGATAGACCCAGGAGATTGGAGTCTATCGAACAAGATATTCCTAATGATTACAGAGAAATGGGGTCTTCCACAAATAGATCTGATGGCAACAAGCAGTAACAGGAAGGTAAAGGATTTCGCCTCGAAAGTTCTAGACCCTCAAGCCATAGGAAGAGATACATCATCATGTGATTGGGAATTCAACCTAACCTATGCATTCCCTCCGACTTCATTCATCTTTACACTACTCAGGAGATTAAGACAAGAGGAAGTTTCATTAATTCTGATAGCCCCTTTCTGGTCACGCAGACCTTGGTTTCCACTCCTAATTCTATGCAAGAAAGGCCCATGGCGTCTACCAGAAGTTCCATTCCTGCTGCAACAGGGTCCAATTCTTCACCCAGATCCGGCATCCCTTCATCTGATGGCATGGTACTTGAAAGGGAAAGGTTAAAAAGCAAAAGGTTTTTCACAAGCAGTAATTGATACACTCTTACAGGCAAGAAAAGAAAAAAAAGTCTATTTCAACCACTTATTACAGAGTCTGGGATGTATTTTCTTCATAGTCCAGATCTAGACATATGGATATTCAGAAACCAACCAAAGATATTCTGGAGTTTCTGCAATCTGGCTTGGATAAAGGGTTGAGTTATAATAATTTGAAAGTCCATATGTCAGCCCTTTCTGCTTTAACTAATCATAAATGGGCCTTTGACTTGGACATAGTCAGATTCATACAATTGTAGAAAAAATGATCCAGGCACTCAAATGTTCCAAAAGATAGGCAATTTTATTGGACCCAAGAACCAAAATGCTACATTTCGACCCCTTAGGGCCTTTATCAAGCATTTTGGTTCTTGGGTCCAATAAAATTGCCTATCTTTTGGAACATTTTGGAGTGCCTGGGTCATTTTTCTATAATTATATGTTAAAATCTGGTCTCTTTGGTACTGGGACTGATCCAAGAGCACCCTAGGATTTCAGGGCGAAGGGTTGAGTGCAATTCCACAACTTGTCTATGGATAGTCAGATTCATGACTGCAGTCTTAAAGATCAATCCTATTAAACCTATTGCTCCACCATGGGATTTACCACTGGTTCTGAAAGCACTTAAAACAGATCCATTCGAGCCATTGGAATCTATTTCTAATCATCTACTCACTATTAAAAAACTGTTCAACTAGTAGCCTTAGCGTCTGGAAGAAGGGTATCAGATCTTCATGCTCTATCTGCTGAAGAGCCTTTCATTATTTTTCATAGAGACAGTCATTCTAAGAACAGTTCCTGAACTCTGTCCTAAGGTGACTCCAGGTTTCCATATAAAAGAAATAGTACTTCCAACATTACTTTCAGAAGAACCAAACAATGGAGAAGACGCAAATTGGAACGCCATTGACTTAGTAAGATGCCTCAAGATTTATGTACAAAGATCTTCAGAATGGCGAATTACTAAAAGGCTTTTTATCATTCCTTATGGCTTTAGGAAAGGCCTTCAAGCTTCTAAAGCTACTATCAGCAGATGGATAGTTTCTGCTATTATCCAAGCATATAAAAGCACTTAAGGCAAGAATCCCTGAAGGTTTGAAAGCACATTCTACGCAATCTCTTTCTTCATCCTGGGCAGCGGCAGCAAATTTGCAAAGCAGCTACTTGGTCGTCTTCAAATACTTTCATCAGACATTATCATATAGACGTAAAGGCTGGTCAGTCTGATGAATTTGGCAGATCTGTCCTTTCTGCTTCTAACAATTAAGTTAATCTTTTGCAATGTTTGTCACGTTTGGTTTGATTGTGCTAATACACTTGCATTATATAATTTGATGTTTGAGTTTTTCTTTCCCTCTCTTGGTTGTAGCTTGGGTATTACCCATTGTTGTGCTGCCATGGATATGACCAGGAAAGAGGAAAATTTACTCATACTTACCGTAATTTTCTTTTACTGGTCATAGGCCATGGGAGAACAAAGATCCCCCAGTGATTTTGCTAAGAGGGAGGAGGAGGTAGGAGGGGGTATTTGTACCTTTATTTTAATTAGTTCCTGTCTAATTAGGGATAGGGGAAGAGCTACCCATTGTTGTGCTGCCATGGCCTATGACCAGGAAAAGAAAATTACGGTAAGTATAAGTAAATTTTCCCTCTTTAAACATGTTTATTATTTTTTTACACTACCCACCAGCAGGGGGACTGTCTGATAACCCAGACAGTCCCCCTGCTGGCAGATCCACAGCCAGCTATAGGGAGCCAGATTTGCCAGGGGAGGGCTGCCAGGCAGTCCTCCCAAAGAGGATCGCGGCAGAGGAAAGTTTCTCCTGGGGGCTTAAGCCGTTACGGCGTTCTATGGCGCCGCAACGGCTTTAAAGCCCATTATAATGGGGACGGCATTAAGGGGTTAATCCATCACCATAATACTGCAACACCCCTTTAGTCATTTAACCATGAGGTCCACTGCTACATGAATAACACACGTTATCAGGACTGACTCATCTGAGCAGTGCGCTGCTCCAAAACATGGGAGGAAGGAAAAATATTGATTGCTTTTGTATGGGTTACTGAAAGTTTAACATGAATTCACAAAATTCCAATTTTATTAGGAAAGTCTTTAGTGTGCATTCATTAGAATATCAGTTTGTTTGGTTTTTCAGCTTCTCAATATATTCACCTAGAACCAATGGTACTTTGAATGGGCCAATTCATTTGCACTGGATGCTAATACATTATATAATTTATATATTTTGCTGTGTCTTTATCACCACCAGGAATATTCTCCATGAAATGTGTTCCAATGTCATTATTACTATTATTTTTTTACTCTTACTATTAATTATCTGTTTATTTGTAATACATACATACGACAATATGGCCCTGGTGTCTCTGGCACTAATGGTGTAACAGTTCAGGTTTGCTATCATCCATGGGTTTTCTTTGCCTAACATGCACCGCTAACTGCTAAACTAAGCCCAAAGGTAGCGAACTCACCTGCAAACCAGGATATACTATGATTGTTCCAGCTCTTTACAGAGTATACTAACTAGCCTGGTCCACTCTCAATACACTTCAGTGAATAACAATTTTTTACTTACCGTAAATTTATTTTTCCAGAAGATTAGAGGCAGTGCTTTACAACTGGCATTTCATCACCTGGAGGGAAAAAACAGGCAGGCAATCTCCCAAACTTTTCAAGAACCTCCCCCAATTAACCTTTGGCCTTATAAATTGCTTCCTACTCAAGACATCCCCAGAAATTACAAAAGCCGAATAACCGTACCACTCAGACTATGAACAAATTTGGGAAGAGGGGAGCGAGCACTGCCTCTAATCTAATGGAAAAAGAAATTTACGGTAAGTAAAGATTTTTGGTTTTCCCTTCAGATTAGAGGCAGTGCTTTACAACTGGGATATCCAAAAGCAATCCTTTAGGACGGGACTCAAATCTCACTGCAAAAAAACCTGCGACCAAAGTTCTATCTTCCAAGGTCAACAGACCAAAATGAGTGAAGAGATCACCTCTTGGCTGTTAGGAATTCGAGAGAATGTATAGCAGAAGCCCTCAGGCAACCGATCTGAACATAACTGTGATCGAAGGAGCTTCAATGGAGATAGGAGTCAGATAAGAAAAAAAACAAACGAATGCAGACCTTTAAGGTAACGTAGACGAGAACTAAACGCCCAGGCAGTGGAATTAGAATTCCAAGACCCTAGAACGCTGTTGGGAAAAGTTAGAAAAATAATGTTGGATGGAAGATTGGGAAGAATTAAAGAATCCAACTTAAAGAACTTTCTCCTGCTGAAAATGGAAACTTGAAGAACTTGAAGTTCTTCCCAAAAATATTTTGGGCGACTACCCCCAAAGACCTAGAGTGAAGACTCAAATCAGCAGAATAAAAAACCCCAAAAGAAGATCCCCTGCGGAAAAAAATCCCTGAAGATAGGAACTAACCACGAAAGAGCCTAGCAGATACTGGTGATTTGGAGACAAACCTCTGAAAATCAACTGATAACCGAAATTTGACCTTGAGGATCTCTGGCTTTAAACCATCCGCAAAGCCCATCCGAAGAGGAAAAAATAAATAAATAAAATAAATAAATAAATAAATAAAAAAAACACCCCACACACCTTCCATACTTGGCATAAATCTTGGAACAAGATCCATTTATAGTAAAAGAAATTGTCAATAATTTCCTGAGACAAAACATTATCCTTCAGTATCTGGTATATACATAAACTAGGTCGTGAGCTTGAATTACAACAAATTTGAGAAGCGGTACCCTTGAGAATTCCAGGATGCCTATTTACAGGTAAGGTCCCCAAAGATTCCTCTGGATAATTTTTGATGAACGGTGAAACAGCTACTTGCCACCAAGTGAGGAAGACTATCATTCTCACCTTTTCCATCCTATAGAATCTTGGGGAATAGAGAACCAGGAGGAAACTATAGGTTAGACTGGAATTCCTAAGAAAGAAAAGGAAACCAAAGCTTACTGGTCTGTCCAAGCTTGTCCAATGAAACACTTCATGCTGTTTGATCTAGAAGTCCCACTTCCATAACTGGATAATCAAATTCTTCCTATTGTTTGGGTGAAGATCAGGGAGTATGAACCAATCTGCTTTGTATTAAAATGTTGACTACTCAATGCTACAGCTAAACAGAGGAATATTAATTTCTATGCATAAGTGAATAGCACTAAGAAAAACTAACCCAAGCATATCCTGGAACAAGAGTTTTTCAAACAAGATGACCTTGTTTGTACGTAATTGCTACCGATTTAGAACTATCTGACCAGATCTGGATAAGATAATACCTGGTCTTCATCTGAAAGGCAAAGAGAGCGAGCCAGATAGCCTACGGTCCTATGTAGTTGGATACGTTTTTACAAATTATCTCAGCTAATTTCCCTTCAACCCTATGAGAACCTAGCTGAGACCTGAAGCATCAGTCATAAAATTCTGAACGATCGATTTGAGAACTAGAACAAAAAGTAAGAACCGTCTGGCATCCTTCATTTCTGCCTGGTTCAGAAAGAAAGTATAGGATTTTACTGCAAAATCTTATTAGCAACTGTATCTGGCAACTGAAGGACCTGTAAACAGTGCTATACCTAAAGAAGCTGAAGAGACCAAGCATGTTCTTACAAGACGGGAACCAATATTATTTCCCTAGTATCTTGTCTACTGAAGTAGAAGAGAGATTTCAGGTGATAAGGACAGAGAGAGAACCACAAATGTTTTCCTTCAGGGAATTACCATTCTCTGAGAGTCAAAACCCTTGTCAAAATATGTACACCTGAACTGTTCCTTGACAAACACCAGAACTGCACACTTCTTGAAAAGGGAATTCTTTAGCAGAAGATTGATTAGCATCCACCTGTATGCTGTGGAAACATCCTAACCTTTAGGGCTGGTGTACAAAAATTAATTAGGTGCCCCTGGGGAAGCAGTAGAGATTCAATACATTTATGGATGGCAACATTTTGCATAATGAGAGAATCTCAAGTGGCAATTGCCATAAGCTTTTTCTTAAAAGAAAACTGCAAACAAACCTAGGCAGTAAACCATCCCAGTCATATCGTATCTATTGCAGTGCAGGGAACAAATTGAACCTGGTGGAACTACACCTTGATCAATAGGCTTGCAGCTGTACTAGAACTTGCTTCAAGCCCAGTAACCTGAGGAAGAAATCATTTTCCATGGAAACTAGTTCATACAGGTTACCATCTTTATTGGCGGAAGCAAGACTGATTACATAGATATACAGTCTGCATAAGACAATACCCATGATCCAGGCCTTCCTTAGCCGTAATTGGGAAGCAGAGGCTAGAGCAGAAAGAATATCTGCAAACTGCATTTCAAAACCTGTTTGATGTAGACTCTGCAGGAATCAATAGTAGAAGTAATTCTTTAAAATTGCAATACCAACCAACAGCCTTACCTGCTATAGGCTTTCCTTATCCGTATTTGGGAAGCAGAGGCTAGAGCAGACAGAATAGCTGCAACTGCATTCAAAACCTGTTTGATGCAGACTCTGCAGGAACCAATATTAGTAAGCAATCATATAAATTTTCAATTCCAACCATCAGCCCTACCTGATAGAGGCTTTCCTTAGCCATATTTGGGAAGCAGAGGCTAGAGTAGACAGAATAGCTGCAACTGCATTTCAAAACCTGTTTGATGCAAACTCTGCCAGAATCAATTTTAGAAGTAATTCTTTAAAATTGCAATTCCAACCAACAGCCTTACTTGATAGAGGCTTTCCTTAGCCGTATTTGGGAAGCAGAGGCTAGAGCAGACAGACTAGCTGCAACTGCATCTAAAACCTGTTTGATGCAAACACTGCAGGAAACAATATTAGGAAGTATTTTCTTTAAATTTTCCATTCCAACAGTCAGTTAGCTCAAACCTGACAACATAGGACTTGGAATTTAAGATAAAAACATAAAATGTGCAACCATGGAGTGAAGCACAGGAAAAGTTCTGCCCCAGCTGAAAAACAAACTGGCTTTTTAGAAACTGATAAGTGAAACTAGTTGAGGTGGTGAGAATGCTAATTGCAACAGAGCTTTGTCTACTGCGGCTAGGATCCTGTCATTTAAAGAATCCATCTGCTACAACAGTATATTTAACTTAACCAAAACCAGATTTTAAATATCAGCCTCCTAAGGATAACATACAGAGGATAATCCTCCATTAGACATACGGGTCTTGCTCTTGTGAATATAGTACATCAAACTTCACTTTAATTGCTGACCCTGTTGCAGCAATTAGTGATTATTGAAACCCATATTAACTTATCACTGTAGCAGCTATTTTGAGCCAGAAAGGAAACTTACATTTTCCAAATAGAATTATGTAAAAGTATATGCTTATCTAATACCCTTTATAGGCTTTACTCAAAGAATAATCTATTTTGGGCCCAATCTACTAAGTGCTTACCCTTTCAAAGCACTATTTGGTTTAAGATTTTAGTAATAATCTTTAAGTGATGAGAAGCTAAAAACTCTCCAACTTAGAAACATTTGCTCTTGTTTAGCTTTTCCATCTTGCAGCACAGATAATTAACTTATTCAGGCTAGAGTCATTTAAGATAAAAGCAAAAATGCTTACCTTAAATGTCCTCAGAGTGTGTTGGAGGTTGGTGAGAACACACTTGCAACAGATTCTGAGTGCACCTGGCAACAGTTAGTTGCTGCTGGGTAAACAGCCTCTCTAAGTCCTGGAAACCAATATCTTGAACCCGGAGAGAAAAAATAATAAAGATATCTGCGCCTGAATTTTAAATCGCATTACGCATGTCCTGCATATCGCGATGCCACAGTGGAAATAAACGTAACCTGTACGAGTGTTCCACCGCCAGGACTTCCCAGCTAGTGCCCAAATGCGCACCATCGTCTGCCCGGGGAGATACAGCTGTCTGGTGTGTTATCCCTGGCTGATCTCTGAAAAATGTATTTAAAAGAAGTAGAGCCTCAGCCCTCTCACCATACTTCTAGGGAGAAAACCTGAGCCGGAGGCAGACAAAGAACTGGGGATGTCTTGGGTAGGAAGCAATTTATAAGGCCAAAGGTTAATTGGGGGAGGTTGTTGAAAAGTTTGGGAGATTGCCTGCCTGTTTTTTCCCTCCAGGTGATGAAATCCCAGTTGTAAAGCACTGCCTCTAATCTGAAGGGAAAATGGTTCTTTAGTAGATCAGCATGACTTACACAGGTGATTCAAAGACCTTAAAAAAAGGCAAGACAACACATTTCTTTCTGTCAACTTGTTATATCACTTTATTTTTGAGCTCCCAGCTTTTCTTAAAAAAGAAAATATATTTACAATTATTTACACCAATGAGAATATGAACTGGGTGGGGTTAGCAGATACACAGACATAGAGACATAAATTGTACTTTACTTGTAAATACCCACATGGGATGGGAGACCGGAGCTCTGCGGGTTGTAAATTAGCTAGTTATCCCCAGTGGTCTTTTGTTCTTATCACACAACACAATAATCTTGGACATTTCAAGAGAAAGTCTAGTCCAAATCTGTCACGTTTCTGACATGTCTAGTTGCTCTCAAGAAAGCTTCTTCAGAGGCCCTGCAGAACTGCAACCTATTGCAAAATTTAAGAGACACAGTTTTTCATTATTGTAACACACACACACACTTAGGAAATAGCTGGATTATTTTAATCAACTTTTTCCTGTATTTGTTAGCTCACCCCACAGAAAAATCTAAACTACTGTCAATAGAGGTTTTTCCATATAAAAAACTGGTATCCATGACCACCCAGAGGTTCACTGCTACATGAATAACACACGTTATCAGGACTGACTCATCTGAGCAGTGCGCTGCTCCAAAACATGGGAGGAAGGAAAAATATAGATTGCTTTTGTATGGGTTACTGAAAGTTTAACATGAATTCACAGAATTCCAATTTTGTTAGGAAAGTCTTTAACCAGGAAAATGGATTTACAGAGCAGTTGACTATTTTTCATGGCAAAATAGGGGAAAGTTAGTGGAACAGCTGCACAAACAGAAACATTCAGCGTATGATAAAAGTGTAATAACTTTATAGCATATTCTCCTATTAAGGTTAGTTATGTAAAGTTAGACAATTAGGGATGCACCGAAATTTCGGCTGCAGAAATTTTCTAACGAAAATGGGTCACATCTGCTGAAAATAGGGCAGAGTGACTTGTCAGATCCCGACATTAGGAGGGGGCTCGGTGGCTTGCCCTGTGTGCCACCGTCTGCGAGGCCCCTCCCGTCTGCCTGGGGGGGGGAGAGTGTCTATACAGTCTGCAGCTCCGCCCGGAGTGAGCTGCAGACTGTGCTGTATCTCGCGATCTCTGGCAAATCAGAGCATTGCTGCGGCTTACCACCGCAGCGGTCTGACTTCTGGAGCTCGCGAGATACAGCACAGTCTGCAGCTTACAACGGGCGGAGCTGCAGACTGGGGAGACAGACCACCGGACCACCAGGGAGCATGGACACTGAAAATACAGTACAGTCTGCAGCCAGGACACTGGACCAAAAAAAAAGAAAAAAGGAGGTATTTCTAACCCCCTCCCTCAATCTCCACCTCCCTCAGTCATTGTCAAAAGGTACCCCATCCCTCAGTCACCAGTCAATCTGTCACCCACTCCCTCCCATACTCTGCCACTAGGCACCCCCCTCCCTTACCATGTCACCCCTTCCCTCACTGCCACCCAATCACTGCCAACTGTCACTCCCTCCCACACTCTGGCACCCCAATCCCACCCCACACTATGTGTCCTACCCATACTACAACCCTATCACCCCACACTACGTGCCCTAGACACACTACATCCCTAGCCCACCCCACACTGTGCCCTACACACTCTACATAACCTACAAACTGCATCGCTATCCCACACACATTACATAACCTACACACATCTCTATACTGTACCACACCATGTTCCCTACACACACTATATACCCTACACACTACATCCCTTTCCCACACCTCACTATATTCCATACACACACTGCATCCCTTTCCCACACCTCACCATATTCCATACACACTGCATAACCAACATAAATCATTGGTGGCGGGGGGAGTAATTTTCGGTTTTCAGCCAAGGGAACGCTAAATTTTCGGTTTCGGACCAGAATTTACATTTTGGTGCATCTTTATAGATAATCGGCAGTAATGATGCTCTGTGTCAAAATAGAGAAGTAAAATCCACATGTACGGTGATTCGTGTTGACAGATACAAAGCTACTCTGGGCATTTCATATGGATGAACTCGTTGAGATGCTGTACAGCTGCAGCACCAACACAGACGTGTTTGCATTGCTGCCTCTAATGTGAGAGCACATGGGAAACTTTTGTAACAATCTAATGTTGCTAGTTTATTATACAAATAGCCCTAGGCTACATTAAGGAATACCATAACTGCATAAAATAAAACCATCTAACTACAGGATGGGGTAACATCACTATCATAAGCAAACACAATAACAGTAATAGAGCATTTGCTGGCTACAGCAATACCTATGCAATTACGACACTTAATTGCCCTTCACTGCCAGGAGTATAATTTTGTTCCCTCTTCAGGTTTATACTTCCTTCAGCATTTTCACAAATACCATGCTGTATAATTAGTGCTTCTTTTGGACTTAATTGTAAATTTGTTTTGCATAATGAGCCCCACAGCTGACGCTGTGCCTATTGAGATACATCCGAAAGTTCTTGATTTGTTCTGTGTAACCATCCAAAGTGTCTACATGAATTACTTATTTGTAATCAAGTTAAATTAAATCTTATTGTAACCTAGCTGCTTTCCTGTTGGATGAAAAGACTAAATTTTTCAAGAAAAATTAAAATTTATTTGAGATTAGATTTTCTTTTTTCCTTCTCCTTCTTTGTTCTTACTATTTTTGTATTCTTTTGTATAGTGGTATAGCACATATTTTAGCAATGAATAATTTCAGGGCAGAAATAAAAAAAAAATTTAAAAAAATTAAAAAGACAAAAAAGGCTTAACACTTTTCATTGGAAATTGACAAAAATCAGAATGCGGCACTGTGATCGTATTTAATATTTTTGAACTGTCATTAACTAGCGCCTGTCTATTGTGTGTGTGTATATTATAAATATTTTATCTTTTTTTGGTTTCCAGTTAAATGTGTAAAAACTGATAACGTATCTTATATGGCTTCTTATTAAAGCTTGTGACACCACTAGTGTGTTACTAAATCTTAAATTGTTGTCTACACTATAACAGATATCCTCAAGTGTGGCATTATGAAGAACAATGCCACCACACCACAAACAAATAGGGCAATTTAATAAGGTAGGACCATTTGAGACCACCAGATCATAAGTTGTGCAAGTACAGACTAAACAAAACAATTTCTTATGATTACAGTGTACATTAATAAATGTTCATGAAAAAAAAACAGTAATGGTGCATGCAGTGTCCCTATAAATTGCTATGAAAACTAGACCTGCTCTTCAATTAATATGAAATGCACTAATTTGTGTACATAGTGACCAATTAATAAAAGCTGCATAGTTAAAATCAATGTTCAGTCCTATTTTGAAAAGTATTTATTTAATCAAAACATTCCACTTTTGTTTGTTTTTTTAGGGAGCCAAATTTTGTTATGGGCACAGAGTAAATCTATGGGGCAGTTTGGATGCGCGTATGTGTATTAGGTCCCCAATGCTCTTCAATGAGGAACTATGGTTTGGACCCTACCAGAAGAGGACCTTTCTCCTTCGTGACTGAGCCTTTGGAGGAAAGGTGAATAGCGCAGAGGAAGCAGCAGAGGCTGGAAACAAGGAAAGTAAAGAAAGGGTTTTAACCATTTCAGTGCTGAATGTCAGGAGGGGGGCTATTATAGTACTAGGGACATGAACTCTACAGACTAAATAGATTTGTATTTCTAATTCCTAGGGCTCCTTTAATATGGAATAAAAAGTGAGTTAGTTATAAATGGAACCGACAGTTATTTTAAAATCTTAACTTAAAAGAACTTTGCTGCAGAGGGATTTGGATAGATTGGGGGACAGGGCACTAAAATGGCAGATTACATTTAACGTAGAGAAATGCAAAGTTATGCACTTCGGGTTTAAGAATGCACAAGCAATTTACACCCTAAATGGTAGCGAATTAGGGATAATCACACACGAGAAGGATTTTGGAATTGTTATAGACAACAAATTAAACTGCAATATGCAATGTCAATCTGCAGTTGCTAAGGCCAGTAAGGTTTTGTCATGTATAAATAGTGGCATAAATTCTCGGGATGAAAATATAATTTTGCCTCTTTATAAATCGCTCGTAAGACCACACCTTGAATATGCTTTGCAAATTTGGGCACCTGTTCTAAAGAAAGATATCATGGCACTAGAAAAAGTGCAGAGACAAACTACAAAATTGATAAAAGGAATGGAGCATTTTAGTTACGAAGAAAGGCTAAAAAAAATCTGTTTAGTTTAGAAAAACGGCACCTGAGAGGGGATATAATAACATTATACAAATATATTCGGGGACAGTAAAAACCTTTATCTGAAAATTTATTCATAAACAGGGCTATATATAGGACACAAGGTCACACCTTTAGGCTGGAAGAAAGAAGATTTCATCTAAGGCAAAGAAAAGGTTTTTTTGTTACAGTAAGAGCAATAAGGATATGGAATTCTCTGCCTGAAGAGGTGGTTTTGTCAGAGTCTATACAGATGTTTAAACTGCAATTGGATAAATACTTGCAAAAACATAACATACAGGGATATAATTTCTAATTAGTGGGGTAATAGCTGCTTGATCCAAGGAGACATCTAACTGCTATTTTGGGGTCAATAAGGAATTTTTCTTTCCTAGTTTGTTGCAAAATTGGAAGCATTTCAGAGTAGGTTTTTTTTGCCTTCTTTTGGATCAACAGCAAAAACATATGTGAGGAAGGCTGAACGCAAGTCTCTTTTTAGCTATGTAACTACTCGGAACAATACTAGGAAGTACCTCTAGCAGCCATCTGAGGAGTGGCCAGTGGAGTTATCATATCAAGCATCTAATGTTCATCACAGGATATACTTTAGAGGATCTGCATTTTGGAGAAGCATTTAAAATAAATGCAAGGTTTACCATATTTAGCACTGGTAGTGCTTTGTAATATACATTTGAAGATAATATAACATGATTACACCTCAAATATAGAGAATGAAAAATTGTTCATGTCTCTGTACATGATCAGAATCCACATAGGTTATCGTGTTCAGTGATTGGAAACTCTTAAATTAAAATTTGAACAGCCACAAATAGATCTTTCTTACAATATTTATGAACTTTAAATAACAAAATATTTACAAAAACAAGCTTTTACAAATATAAATGCAAATATTGCTAAAAATGCAAGTGTTACTATATAACAGTTAAACTGTCAGTAATATTCAAACGTAGACAGTCAGGAATTCAAAGTAAACTTAAAATGTTATCCCAAAAGAGCTGAAAAACAAAATTAGCTGGCACAGCTAGGAAATATTCCAATTAGGTGATTTTGGCAACAAAGTTCAAATTCACTTTGCATTGCCAACACTTCACTTTAGTTAATAACCCTGTGTACATAATTGGTTAGTCTACTCAGAATCCGAATCCTCTAACATTGAGGGACCCTTGATCTGTGTGAAAATCAGCACTGCTTCTTCATTCAACACATTCTTTATATTGTATAGGTTACCTGCAGGTAAAAAAAAAAAAAAAATGCATTAAAATAAATCATTTTAACAAATATATCAAAATACAACCAAGACAATAACATACACTGCATAGGTGCATTGTACTTGCAACTGAACATTCTACTGAACATAAAGAAAACAACAGAATGAAGTAACCGCAAGAGTTAATTTATTTCTCCTATGTACCACCATGACTAAATATATATTTAATTAGCAGTGATAGATGGACAGTGCTATGGGTGGGTTATGACTGCACTTTCATCCTATCTTAGCTAACCAAAGTTTGATAGGCTAATGCAGAAGCTTACTTTTACATTAGGGAAGTTAGTTAGTCTTTAGTTACCAGGGAAGCCAAGTTTTCTGTGAAACCGGTAGAAACCAGTTTTGCATAGCTCAATGAGATGGCAGCCAAAGAGTATTTATGCCATAAACACTAGAATAAGCCATAATTGTAAGGGGAAGGGCACAAAGCAGTGAGTGAGTACAATGCAGATTCTTAGTTTCTCTATGGCGCTAGTGCTACTCATTCTGACATTTTCTTAATGGATTCAGACAAGGTTGATTTGCTGGGGTGCATGAAAGGCCCAAATAGCCTTGAAAATCTACTTACCAGGTGGTACAAAAAATGAATCCCCAGATTTCAGCTGGTAACTGGTCACATGAATTGTTACTTCTACATCACCTTTAATAACGTGAAAAAGCTAAAAAAAAAAAAAAAAAAATGATGTAATGGTTAGAAAAATATCCAAGTATTAAATAGGCAAAAGTTCAAAAATACAACATATATCAAAAAGGGAAAAAAAACACATTCACATGATAATTCACTAACCTAACAGAAACTAGAAATGTGGCTTCAAACAAATGTAAACATTGCCATGAAACTGTAATGCTTTATGGCTACGCTGTCTGGGGAAAAAAAAGGAACAGGGTCTCTGCACCAAAATTATTAATAATTAAATAGAAAACACACAGTGGATGAGCTACATACTAAATTGTCCTATAAGGAACAAAAACCAAAGGTGGTTTTTGAGCTTAGAGTGTCCTTGACTTGTACACATGTTGGACTTTTTACATATTATATACATATGAGCTATACAAAATATTAAATGGTCACTGTAAGAGACATAACCACTATCCCTTTGCTCCAGTGCAGTTGTCTGCTGGAATCACGTGAATCTCTAGAACTTGGCTGATTTGGCTACTCACAAACAGCCAAATTGCGGCTGAATTCCTTTCATTTGGTTGATTCAATCCCCACTAACAAACCAGGGGTATTGCACTTCTAACTAAAGGGACACTATAGGCACCCAGACCACTTCAGCTCATTGAAGTGATCTGGGTGCAGTGTCCCAAGAAACTGCAATAATTACCTTTCAGGGTCAACTCCACCTCTATCAGCTGTCTACCAGGCAGCCACTAGAGGGACTTCCAGACTGTCAGGTGACTTTTGGGTGCCTGACGATGGACATCCTCACGCTATGCATCCATATGCGTCCAGCATCACACAAAATCCCATGCGAAAACATTGTAAATGCTTTCCTATCTGGAAATCCTAATGTGAGCGCGGCTAATACCACGCATGCGCAATAGATCTCCCCCGCCGGCGGCAGGGAAGGAGCGAAGGCAGACTCTAGGTGTCAGAAGGGGCTGGGGGAATCCACAGTGCCAGGAAACTCCTCTCCACCCCCTCCTCCCCTGCTCCAATCAATCAACCTCAGCATACCTCTCCTGGCTGAAACACACACAGCCTTTCTTCACACTTTGCAAACAAAAAGAAAAGAAAGTTTCATTTTTAAAATCTTAGGAGAATGTATTAGAAGGTCTTATCTTCTGCTCTGTTAATTGCATTCTAGTACAAAGCTGCCTCCTGTGTTAGATTACATAAAGTTAGATAAAGAAAGAATAAATAATACACAAGGTCAGTTGCTACTGCAAGGCAAAAGTTTCATTTCTTTTTTTCCCAATGAAAACAAGCAAAACAAATTATACGCATATTTTCTTTGTGGGTATATATACTATTTTTATTTTGTAAGGGTTACCACTTAACTAGTACAGTTTTAAACATCAGGTACCCTTTCATTATAATGATTTTCTTGATTGTGCAAACAAATATACAAAATATGTTCATTACATGTCACCAAAGTAGTCTGACAATTCTATATTCCAATTAATCTCTCACCATTGTATGGAGGCAGACAAACTGATATCCTTTTTCCTGTAATGGTCCAACTATCAATTTTCCTGTAGAAAAAATTTGATTGCGAAAGCTCTTGCAAAAAGATATTTTTTGGGGAGGATCACTGTGATCATAGTCTTCACCTGTTTTGACACATTCTAGAATTTAGAAAGAAGAGGAAAAAAAAAAAAGTTACTTATGATTGTTTCATAAACACTAAATTAAAGAAGTAGGGACTTCTCATACCCATATTTATTTCTGTTCCTGTAACTGGATCAAGAACCACAGTAGGTCCTAAGGGTTGCATGTCTGTAGGTTTAGAAATGTATTCTGAAAAATATATAAAATTTAAACATTAAAAAGTGTATTAAAAATAATGCTAAAACATACTCATTTTGCAGTGCCATATATTAAAAGTATCCATATTAAAAGTCACTGCTTAGCCAGCTTGTCAGTTCATGTCCTACTTCTTTCAGTATTTATTGGTTTCAATGCAAGCAACATAATTTTGCATTATCTGAAATGGTTCATAGTGCAAAGAGTACTTACTGCAAAGTTGTATTGTAAAAAATGCTGCAGCAACATTTTTTTTTTCAAGAGATACAAAACATATCTAATGCAATACAATAAAAGACAAATTTCCACAAAGAGAAAAGCTTCATGGCAAACCAGATCCCCAGACATAAGGCATGAATATAGTAAATGACACGGGGAAGGAAGGGATGGAAAGGAAGGAATAAGGAAGGATAAAAAAAAAAAGGGGGAGGAAGAAAGAAGGGAATGCAAATGAAGTAAAGAAAAAGGATTCTTTATTTTGGGAGAGAAAAGAAAATTAGAGTGGTAAAAAAAAAATTTTTTTTTAAGGAACACTATAGGGTCAGGAACACAAACATGTGTTAAAACCACCATCCAGACCCCTCGTGCCTCCATAAACATAGCAAAATCTTACTTGTATTCAAGCCTGAAGCTGTAGCTCTGTGTGCTGTTTGCCTCAGAAAAACAAGCTGTCTGCTGACATCATCAGAAGTGGTAGCCTGATCCAATCACAATGCTTCTCCATAGGATTGGCTGAGACTGACAAGGAGGCAGATCAGGGGCAGAACCAGCACAATTTAAACACAGTCCTGGCCAATCAGCACCTCCTCATAGCGATGAACTGAATCAATGAATCTCTATGAGGAAAGTTCAGTGTCTGCATGCAGAAGGAGGAGACACTGAATGTTTGAATGCATTTTAGGTAGCCATGACCGAGGAAGGATCTCTAACAGCCATATGAGGAGTGGCCAGCGAAAGTTATCACTAGGCTGTAATGTAAACACTGCATTTTCTCTGAAAAGACAGTGTTTACAGCAAAAAGCCTGAAGGTAATGATTCAACTCACCAGAACAAATTCATTAAGCTGTAGTTGTTCTGGTGACTATAGTGTCCTTTTAAAAACCTATATGCTAGCATAAATTGCACAATACAAACAAAAGTATCTTTAAAAAGCTATAATTTTACAAAATAGGATATACAGAGTCATTAAGTTGATCAGAGAGTCGTTACTTCTCTTGAATTTAAACCAGTGAATAAAACCTTGCAAACCACCAGTATTCGCCCATGTGATGGTTTAAAGATTTAGAAAACTACATCACAATTTATTCCAAAAACAGCTGGGTACATTACAAATATCTCGATATGGAATGTAAGGTGCAGAGCTCAGAGCTTTCATAGATATACAGGAAACCAAGATTGAGTGCTTACTTCTTTGCATATTGTGCCCATAACAGAACATAAATATTGCCCAGAAAAAGTTTTTAACTTAAAGGGACACTATTGGCAGCAGAATAACTTTAGCTTAATGAATCAGTTTTGGTGTACAGATCACGCCCCTGACATCTCACTACTCAATTCTCTCCAATTTAGGAGTTAAATAACTTTGTTTATGCAGCCTTAGTCACACCTGCAAGTGACTTGTACAGCTGTTATAAACACTTTCTGTAGAGAGAGATATCTAATGCTTAAACTTCATTTATTACACGTTTAATATATACATTTTCTTATCTCTGGCTTGGTTAATAGCCTTCTAGCCCTGCAGGTGACTCCAGTGTATGAGTAAACTTAAATTTATAGAGCCGGAGATAAAAACTTTGAAAGTATGTTAACATCGGATTAAAAATTAAAACCATCTTTTTTCATGCAGACTGTAGAGTCACAGCAAGGGGGAACCCGCACAAAACTCTGACCTCAACCCCATCGAACACCTTTAGGAGGAACTGCAACTGATATTGAAAGCCAATCCCTTCACGTCCAACATCAGTGCTTGAACTCACAAATGTACTTCTACATGAAGGGGCCAAAATTCACACAGTAAAAAAATAAAAACTTTGTAGAGTGTGATACCATGTCATGGTATGCCTCATTTAATTTCCCACAAAATGAGGCATAACATGACATAAAAAAGCAACAATGGGACCCCTAACACCAGAGAAACATATGTTAGTATAAGGAGAGAGGAGAACAGGAACCATGGCATTTTTACATAGAAAAAAAAAAAATCAAAGTGATTAAATTTTTGAGGTACTGAAAAAGATTAACACTTAGACACATATACAAACCACATATATAATGCTGCAAGCAGAATCCTTTGATGCAAACTAAAGACAGACAGCATTCCACAGAGGCAATTTGAATCAGGATAGGAGTTATAAGGGAAGATCTAAATAAACTTCAACTGGAAAAGACAGCATTTTGAGTGATGAACTTAAAGTCTGATTTCTACTGTAACATGTAATAAGGGTGAAACACTACTTGCAAGTAAGCTAATGAAAAAATTGTCCTCGAGTGCCATCCCTTTTTGTTAACAAGATAAAAGGAAAAAAATATGAAAGCCCTCAGACCATCAGTGATCCAATTGTTACCCTTTATGGACATTTCTGTAACCTATATAATTTTTGGGAAACAATTCAACCTAATCCTGAGGGGTTCGTGAATTATTTAAAAAAATAATTCAGTAGATTTGCCATCACTGCCTGCAGGTGTGGTGAAGTCTATAGTAATTTTAATCTCAGCTGATGAGGTACTCAAAGCAATTACATCTACTAAACTTCACAATTCTCCTTCACCAGATGGCCTTATGGCATATCATTATAAAACAAATTATACATTCTAACATTTTGCGTATATATTGTTTTACAGAGTTTTAATGCACATGTGAATATAGGAGTCTTTCCAAATGATTACAACTCTTCACAAACATAGTAAACCACCTACTCTGTGCCCACATTTACACCAAATATCTCTAATAAACACTAATTATAAAACCTAATAAGTATTTAGGATCTTCGATACCACCCCTTCTTGACCTACTTGAGAAGTTTTATGCCATGCTGGGACTTAAAGTTAACTGGACTAAATCCAGTGCGGTACATCTTGGAAGGGGACCACCCACTTAGCTGTCTGGGAATGTGCCACTGAAGTGGCAACCAACAGCCCTACAATATGTGGGAATTAAGATCCCAAGAAACATTGCCCTTTTGAATAAACTGAATATTCCACCTATCCTTTTCCTCTATTTTTTACTGAATTGGAAAATTAGCACAAACTACAACTATCATAAATAGGACGAGCCAATCTCTATAAATCGATTTATTTCCCAAAGCTGCTGTATCCGCTTCAGGTGCTCCCAAGTCTTACTCTCCAAAAAAAATGAATGTCTTTTGAACAAAAAGCTGAGGCACTTTCTTTGGCAGGGGCGGGGCCAGGCTGAGCTTAACTAAACTTTATCACATCACATCCACTGGAGGACTTAATCTTCCTAATGCCAAAGAGTATAGTTTGAGCGCTCAGCTTCGGCATGCGCTTGACTGGATTGCAATCTAGATACTTAGACCTGGCCTTGGACTCCTTTCTGGCGCTGCCGGATTCCCTTCTGGCCCTCCTATACAAACCACATAATCTACTCCCAGACAACATTCTTTCCAACCCCCTAGTGGCCATCCCTATTAAGGCTTGGAAACTGTCTCGCGACAAATTAGGGGCGAGCCCACAATCTTCTCTACATTTACCCTTGCTCTGGAATCTTGAGTTCCAGAGTGGATCCAAAACATACCCATTCCCTACATAGTCAAGGTATGGTATCGTGTCATTGAGTTCCTTCGTAGATTTTAACACAACATTTCTTACCATAGGTTGCCAGAGAGAACGCATCCCGGGCCTTCCCATACCCTGGTTTGCATACTTTCAAGTACGACACTACTATTGCAATATAAGTCGGCGCCTCGTGGTTTCAGATTGGAGTAATTCTCTGGATTATCTGTGATGCACCAAAAAAACCTGCATTTTACTCCATTTCTACCCTTTAGCGATACAAACCTGACTGGAACACACTACGAACGGGTCTGGTGAAGTGGAAGACCCACTTCCCTGACATTCCACTTGAATACATCCTAAACGCACATTACACACAGAGTCAACTGCTCCCCGTGGTTTCTTATCGAGACATGTTCCTGATAACCACACACTACTCATTTTACCCTGCATAGACTTCATCAGATGGCAAGGAAATACTCCTCCACCTGTTTCAAATGCACCCATACCAATGCGGACCTGTAATACTGTCTGTGGGAGTGCTCCCTGATTCAGAGCATCTGGAGGGAGGTTGCCCAATACTTAACGAATAACAATATGATGCCTTTGCCACTAAATCACAGTTTCCTTTTGTTAGGACCCATTCCTGGCAACCCCGTGCTTCATAAACGTTTCTCCAGGATCATAGCAGCAGTGGGCCGCAAGACCACTCTTCAGGTCTGGAACCAACCGGGTACTTCCCACCCTGGATACCTCCTTTCAATCAAAAATAAGAGCAACGCCGAAATACATGGCTTGGTTCTCGGCTGAGATGGTGGCAGGGTGGGATCCTTTGAGTACTCTATCCAATGCTACTCTACTATAACTCGGTTTGTTATTCTTTTGGGGCAGTGAGGGGTTCAATGGTGCGGTGCTTGTATATAGTTAAACCTACACTGATTTTGTACTAGAGCTAAGCCGGGTAAAGTCTATGGGCCGCATCTCAATACTGAGTACCTAACCCATTTCCCACCACAGGGAATTGTCACTAACCCTTTGGATGGCACTGTATTTGGTCATAATATTTCCAGGGTATTCCTTCTTATCATAATGGCCTGACATTAAAGTCAATGTTCAAGAGCTGCAGAGATACCCCTTTCCTTATTATTGCTTTTCTAATTAATAATAATTGTTTAAGTGACCAAATGACCAAGGTTGAATGCAGATGTTGCTTTAATAATCAAGGTAAGATGTCTTTAAAAAAAAAAAAAAAATTTAATTGAGATCCTGCTGAACTTCGCTACACCTAAACTGGCTGAAAATTCTCCATAGATATATTACACTTGATATATTTTATTTGTGTTTTGTTATACTTCTGTTTTATTGTTAACTGCAAAAAAGTGAATGTGAATGCTTAATGTACAATCTTGATGCTGTATCTATTCCATGACAACTTTCCTGTGGCTGAGACTGTGCTTGACATATGTGTTGTATTTTACATTCAAAAAAAAATGTTTACATTTAAAAAAAAAAAAATACACTGTACACTTACAGATTAATATTACTTGCATTGAGAACATATATTGTCATAATAATTCACTTTGGTAAGTTAAATAAAAGTTAAGGGAAGAAAAATAAAGAAACCTTCTTCACCTTTGTTATTATTTTGCTTTTTGTTAGCAGTTTTTTTTCTCTTTTCTTTATCTTGAGCTGGTTTGACGCCATCAATCATCAAGCCACCTATTATAGAATTACATTTTGTTAAATAAAAAAAAATATATATATATAAAATAAAACTAAACAAGATGGTTTCATAAAATCAGCTGCTTTAAATGTAGTGATAGACTTGTTCATAATGGTTAACTTAATATTCAGGGTTCTGGATCCTCTCAGACCAATGTTGGTTGCTACAGGTACCTGTGCACAACATGTAGTTACATAAACCCGGTCAAAGTTTTCTACCGTCCCCACTCTGGCAAACAGTAACAAATGAAACACTGCATCTCAAGTCAGACAGAAAATGTAATTAATAAGATTATGTGCCCACATGTACTTGCCTACTTTGGCATGACTAAGCATGATTTGAGGGAGAGATTCTGCAATCATATCGTCGATCCATTATGCAACCTTCTATGCTAAGACACCACCGGTGGTGAGACATTTTTTGAGGGCAGATCAGCTGCTTGCATCACTTACGTTTATGGGGATTTCCATAATCCCATTCACCACAGAAGGGGTGACGGGGACAATGAACTCCTGTGCAGGGAAGCATTTTGGATCTATACACTAGACAGTACCCCCAAAAGAATTTAATTGTATTAGCCCTTTGTCATGTTCTTTGTCAAAACATTAGAATGTCTGTGCTTTTTGATAAACTTGTTTTTGAGCACAATATTGAGGACTCAATGTGGAGATTTGTATAGGTCAATCTAATTTCTAAAAAAAAAAGTTTGTTTAAAGTATTTCTCTTTTTATATTGGAAGATACATTGGACGATATTCGCGAGTTATGATTATATAACTGCCTGATCCTCCCTCGATACACCCCGTGCTCACTACAGTGGGAGTACAGAAATAATTCTCACTATTCTACATGATGTAGCAATGGTTTGTAGTGACTCAGCACACTTAGATGTTATAACAGATTGCAAAACGTTGAAAACACGGATGCCCTATTATGCTATTTTGTTGATTTCTGATTATAGTATGCTGTATGCTCTGCCCTTCTGTGATTTGGATCTTTTTCTCTAAATTTAAATTTGTATCTGCCAGATGTTGGCTGCTCACTTTGGTTGATCTTTGATTGTATTTTATTTTACATTATAAAAATACATCTTTATGGGGTTTTTTTTGTTTTGTTTTTTGGCTGGATTTTAACACCTAGGAAAGAAATTTTATTGCAGAGTCGTAGAGTGCCCTTTTCATGTTTTGTTAAAATAA
The DNA here is from genome assembly GCA_933207985.1 of Pelobates cultripes. NCBI lineage: Eukaryota > Metazoa > Chordata > Amphibia > Anura > Pelobatidae > Pelobates > Pelobates cultripes. The sequence continues at coordinate 185,017,466 of OW240917.1, read as the reverse complement.
ATAAATTCTATATACCTACTTTACCTTTGTTCTTATTTTGTTTTTTATTAGCAGGTTTTTTTCTATCTTCTTTGTCTTGAGCTGGTATGATGCCATCAATCACAAAGCCACCTATTATAGAATTACATTTTGTTAAATAAAAAATATATAATAAAATTAAACAAGCAGGATTACATAAAATCAGCTGCTATAACGTAATGCACAACATTTCTGGACATTGTCTGGACTATGTCTACATAGTACTCCATTCAATGAATACAGTTCATCCTGTATTTGGTGCGCCGATAATGCAGTTTCTTCACATTATTATCCATTATGCAGTGCACAGCAGTGAATAGGCACAAAGAAAATTACCTTCAGAAATTCTCATTGTGCTTCCAGTTTGTCAAACCTTTACCTCCTTCAAGACTTGTTCATTGAAGAACAAAAAAAAAAAAAAAAAGACAAATTCCACCAAGGTTATTCTGCAAACTTCTAACTCACACCCTGGCCACAAAACTAGGGTGCACTCATTATATAAATCTACATATGCATCAGACATTAAAAGTATACTTTCCTGCGTTCCTAATTACCTACAAGAAACATTTTATTTGCCCTGAAATTCCTGAACAAGAGGAGCCAAGTTTCTTAGAATTAATCCAAAAAAAAAAAAACACATCTAAACACCAGATATTTCCTTGGAATTGCATCAAAAGACACACCAGAAAGTACTACATATTATGTTGGGCATGTGAAATTAATTTCTGCTGGAGCTCTTTCCTAAGAAAACCTCTAGTCTTTCACAGTACAATGTGAAAAAAAAAAAAAAAAATACAGGAGATGCAAGCAAGTGCCAGTGCAGTAAAGTTGTTGTTCTTTTAAGTCAAAAAGTCCAATAGAGAAAAGGCAACTTCACATTGTGCAATGGATGACTATGGCATGCACAAAGACCTCTGTGGAAGATCTTGAAGTATCTTCCATAGACTTATTTTGTGTCACAAATTGTGATACATTCTTTCCTTCCTTTTCTCTAATAAGGTGCTATCAGGCATTTACCGTTTTTTTGTTTTTGTTTTTTTTTTTTATAAAAAAATAAATAAAACAATATATATTTATTTATTTATATCTCTATATCTATATCAAGAAATTGTTTTTAAAAAAAATACAAATTCTAGATGTTACATGTAAATTCTATATAGATAATTAAAAAGGGAATATCTCACCTGATTGCCGAGACAGATAATTTGCACGTTCCCCTCTCCAGTATTGCAAAGGTTTAACTTTTGTTCTTCTTGAGCGGCGTACATTGGGAGTATGTGAAGGTAGAACTAAACAAATGAAGGAAATTAAAGGAAAAAGATGAAAAAAAGGCGGTCAAGAAAAGGCAAAAGGAAATTACAAGAGACACAATTTGTATTAAGCACCAATGACCTAATCGGACTAAACATTGTAGAATTTAAACAATTACATGAGAAACTATTGCAGTCAGTGATGCCATACTAAATCTACACGACAGTGTTTTTTTAATGTTTTTATCCACGGTGCTTTCCAATTTATGCAAAGAGACTATTTAATTATACCAAAATGGGTTATGTAGCAAGACACACTGATAAAAAAAAAAAAAAGAAGAGAGTTATGCTAGTGGGATTCAGCTTCTTGCAAGGTACTATGCAAGAGCTTACAATTTTATATCATATGCACTCTTCCTCTGTTTTCTTAAGTCAATCAATAGCCACATAGAAGAAGAATGTGAATCAGATAAGAAAGTCAATTTTACACATTACCAAATCACACTAGCACCCAAAAAAAAAAAAAAAGAGGCTTCATGGACTCTAAGCATAAAGATTAAATTAATTTATTACGTAATTACATGTATATTTTTTATTGTGTACAGTCCAAACTGATCCAGGTCCTCTTTAGGCAAAATGTAGCAGGATACTCACTGGAAATAATAATTCAAAATTTTGGCTCCGGTCTTTTTTGATGAACTGCATGCACTACTCGTCAACAATGCATGTAGCTCTTTAAAGCGATCAAGGTGAGAGCAAGGTAAATCCCTATTCACAGGACTCTGGTATCATTGGATACCTCTGTCATATGAAACCATTTTTAGTGACCCCAGACTGATCGAGGAGCTTCATGCGACACAGGATGTCATAGCTGCTTAGAGGCCTTTAAATACATTGATTTCACCACAGCTGAGCGATTGAGCTCAGCCTCAGTGTTTCTGGGCTACAGGCTGCTTCAGGAAGACCTCTAGGGTCTGAATAGACCCAGGAAGGGTTCCCAGGCTTGTCCTCAGCCCGTTTAAACTATTGACTGGCATTGCCAGCTGCCCAGCATCAATCACAGTGTAATCTAGGGATCGACCGATTATCGAAATAGAGATACCGATATTGCCGATAATACATACTTGTTATGACCCCGGTGGTCCGGGGGGGCCGCAGCAAGCGCTTACTTACCTCCCAGAAGCTCCCGTCAGCTCCTCTGTGTAAATCTCGCAAGTCCCGCGGCCATCATAGCAACACTCCGCACAGCACGCAGTCCACGAGATTTACACAAGGGAGCTGAAGGGAGCTGCTGGGAAGGTAAGTAAGCGCTTGCTGCAGGCCCCCACTGCTCAGTACATGCATTTTACACAAATTACAACCCTTCAGAAACAGACACACTACAAAAACCCACTGCATACACACTACATTCCCTATACGAACACTACACACACTGCATCCACTATACATACACACACTACACAAACACACCCTGCATCCACCATACAAACACACACAGCTCCCCTGTCTAAACACACTGCATCCACTACATGTGGCAATAGTAAAACATGCAGTTGTATCGCTAACCGCAAATGTATCACAAGTTAAAGACTGACAAATAATAAAGTTGCTCACCAATCTTCTGGTTCACATTATGCTCTACATCTTCACTCGTAGATTCTACGTGATCAGATAAAAGACAAAAGTAGTGGTTTGAATAACTGGTTTGTCTAACAGACTGTGTAATCAAATACAAAACCCTTAAAGTGTATTTTAAATTCCCAAACAAATTCTACACACATCTACTCTGGCTGTGATTGTTCTATGTGAAATGAAGCAGTAGGCAAGTTAGGTGTCAGATAACAGTAGAGTGTGAACCAACATAGCTGCTCAGCTAAGTAAAATTTTCTCCCCAAAAAAATATAAATAATTTTTTAACCCCTTAAGGACACATGACGGAAATATTCCGTCACGATTCCCTTTTATTCCAAAAGTTGTGTCCTTAAGAGGTTAAAACATCATTAAATTTCATTACATGTGAAACTTTTAGAAAGTGAGACAATATAAAAATTGTTGTCTTTTAAGTCCCCTGGAATGCACACTGTATTGTACACGAATGAGATAGGTGTGCAGTGGTAAATTGCACAAAATGCAGTCCAAGACTGTCTTTGATTGGGTAATCATCTTCAATTAAGGGCAAGCGGGGATAGAAAAAAATTACAGTCTGGGCTTGATTTCCACAGATCTATGACAAGGAGGG
>OW240917.1:184967451-185013859 GCA_933207985.1 Pelobates cultripes | reverse complement strand
ACACACACTATATACACACTATACCCCCATACATAACACTACACCTCTGCACCTACACACACTATATACACACTATACCCCCATACATAACACTACACCTCTGCACCTACACATTATACCCCTATACATAACACTACACCCCCTGCTACTACACACTATACCCCCTATACATAACACTACACCCCCTGCACCTGCACACACTATATACACACTATACCCCCTATATACACACTACACCTTCTGCACTCACACACTCTATACCCCCTATACACTGCACTCAATCACTACACAAACTCTATACTCCCTATAAACACACATATTACTCTGCATACGCACACACACAAAAGCACTACACACTCTATACCCCTATAAACACCTCACCACTGCATTCATACTATGCCGATATACACCTCCTGTGCACCCACTGTACCCCTATGCACACACAACTCCCCTAAACACACACTACACCCCCTATTATTACCACACCAATACACACATGTGCACAACACCTATACGCATACACATAATGCCACCCCCTGCAACTCCTAGATACACGAAATACAGTCCTTACATGCAAACGCAACACACCACTAGGCACACACACTCTAAAGACCCTATAAACACACACACACACACACACACACAATATACAGCCCAAAAACACACCTATACACTACAGGCCCCAGCTACATATTATACACCACAAACAGACCCCTTTACACTCTACAGCATAACCGATCTCCTTTACACACATGCAATCACATAAAAAAGATCCAAACACATATAACACCGCAGGGAGCATTCCCACACGTGCAAAACACATGTTAACAATCCTTTTCCACAAATGGGGACACCAGAGACAAGTCACTAGGACTTTTTCTCCATCAGACAGCACTGAATGCTCTGGTGGGGTATCACACTAACATAACAATTGGGAGGGCGGGGGGTGCTTGTCAATAGTGGCGATATAACGTGCCACATTTCTGGCCCACCCTTCCTAGTGGGCTGCTCTGCCTGGGCTGACTTTTTGTCCCAGTCCAGCCCTGTTCACCGGCCCACATGCAGGAGAGGACCCGGGGAGCTCTAGCCAGCAGCTGGGTTCCTCTCGCGAGGTCGGAGTGTTGCCACGGCCACGCTCAGATCTTGTGAGAGTGAACTCTAGCCCTGCAGGCTAGAGTTCACTCACTAGGACCACCAGAGTTCAGGCATGGCAGCAGTATATATATATATATATATATATATATATATATACACACACATATATACGCGACGTGTGTGTTTGTGCTTTAGGGTGCACATCCTAATGCAATAGGCTGCGCACGCCTATGCCTCTAGGGCAAAAACATGCACAGTCCTTGTAATTGAATATACTCAGGCACTTTATTTGCAAATCCACACAGGATACAGCAGTAAATTAAATGTAACACAAAACCCTATAAACAAAAACCTAGCTCGGTCTGAGCACTAACTCACTTTGAACGTCCCTCTCTAGCAGGGTTAAACTAACAAAACATATGGCACCAACCTTATTAGTTAGCAACACTCTGCTAGCTAGCCTGTTGCTTTCCTTTCTGCACTCCCAGTTCTCCAAGCCAGCCTTGCCCTGACTGCTTTCCTTTCTGCACTCCCAGTGCTCCAAGCCAGCCTTGCCCTGACTGCTTTCCTTTCTGCACTCCCAGTGCTCCAAGCTAGCCTTGCCCTGACTGCTTTCCTTTCTGCACTCCCAGTGCTCCAAGCCAGCCTTGCCCTGACTGCTTCCTTTCTGCACTCCAAGTGCCTAGTCTCCTTGACTCTATCTGGAGAGAACAGCCTCTCTCTCCTACCTGCTTCCTGGGAGGAAGCCAGCAATCCCTCTCCTTTTCCTGCCTAGCCGGGAGGGGTTTATTCCCACTGCAATAGCTCATTAACTGCAGCTGAGCAGTGGATTGGAGACGATCCAAAAAACCCTGGCCTGGATCTATGTCTCCCCAGAAAACCACTAAACTGTGGAGGGGAGCACTGGCCCACCCTTCTCTCCAAATGCTCCACCCCAGGGGCCCATAACTAAACAATGCTTTGTGTAACACACACAAACTACACATACTCCCCCTGGGGTTAAAAGGCCTATCTGCCTTCACTTTATCACAATATATATATATGTATATATATATATATATATAAACAAAATCTAAATAGGTTATGGTGAGGAAAAATTGTGATTCAAAACCCCTTCCACCTGAAGTATGTGGATAGTTAATACAATGCTAAACAAAAATCTGCACACCAGTCAAGCCATAGACTTGCTTTTCCCACAGAAATCCCAAATCAGCAGTGATGTTACAACCGCAAAGGATTCTGGGTGGGCATATGCAAATTAGTTTAACAAAGAATCACATTTTTGCCTCATTCCATTTTAAACATGGATTCCTTTTAATTTGTGTTTGCAGTATACAACTGCTTGGAACACAATTAAAAGGAAAACCATGTTTAAAATGGAATGAGGCAAAAATGTGATTCTTTGTTAAACTAATTTGCATATGCCCACCCAGAATCCTTTGCGGTTGTAACATCAGTGCTGTTTTGGGATTTCTGTGGGAAAAGCAAGTCTTATGGCTTGACTGGTGTGCAGATTTTTGTTTAGCATTGTATTAACTATCCACATACTTCAGGTGGAAGGGGTTTTGAATCACAATTTTTCCCCACCATAACCTATTTAGATTTTGCTTCCCAAGCACTACCAAGCCTCAATTAGCAAACCAGTAACCAACCTCATGCTGAAGAGTTGCATTAACAACGAAACAGCTGTCCATGAGTGGTTCACTGGTTTTGCATCTTATCCTAAATTGTGTTCCAAGCAGTTGTATACTGCAAACACAAATTAAAAGGAATCCATGTTTAAAATGGAATGAGGCAAAAATGTGATTCTTTGTTAAACTAATTTGCATATGCCCACCCAGAATCCTTTGCGGTTGTAACATCACTGCTGATTTGGGATTTCTGTGGGAAAAGCAAGTCTTATGGCTTGACTGGTGTGCAGATTTTTGTTTAGCATTGTATTAACTATCCACATACTTCAGGTGGAAGGGGTTTTCAATCACAATTTTTCCCCACCATAACCTATTTAGATTTTGCTTCCCAAGCACTACCAAGCCTCAATTAGCAAACCAGTAACCAACCTCATGCTGAAGAGTTGCATTAACAACGAAACAGCTGTCCATGAGTGGTTCACTGGTTTTGCATCTTATCCTAAATTGTGTTCCAAGCAGTTGTATACTGCAAACACAAATTCAAAGGAATCCATGTTTAAAATGGAATGAGGCAAAAATTTGATTCTTTGTTAAACTAATTTGCATATGCCCACCCAGAATCCTTTGCGGTTGTAACATCACTGCTGTTTTGGGATTTCTGTGGGAAAAGCAAGTCTTATGGCTTGACTGGTGTGCAGATTTTTGTTTAGCATTGTATTAACTATCCACATACTTCAGGTGGAAGGGGTTTTGAATCACAATTTTTCCCCACCATAACCTAATTAGATTTTGCTTCCCAAGCACTACCAAGCCTCAATTAGCAAACCAGTAACCAACCTCATGCTGAAGAGTTGCATTAACAACGAAACAGCTGTCCATGAGTGGTTCACTGGTTTTGCATCTTATCCTAAATTGTGTTCCAAGCAGTTGTATACTGCAAACACAAATTAAAAGGAATCCATGTTTAAAATGGAATGAGGCAAAAATGTGATTCTTTGTTAAACTAATTTGCATATGCCCACCCAGAATCCTTTGCGGTTGTAACATCACTGCTGTTTTGGGATTTCTGTGGGAAAAGCAAGTCTTATGGCTTGACTGGTGTGCAGATTTTTGTTTAGCATTGTATTAACTATATATATATATATATATATATATATATATATCATAGTTAAATCAAGCAATAAAATTACATGTTTATATATTAAACTGAAGTTTGGGGAAAACTGACATGGTCATCATTTTCCATAGCGCTGTTATTCAATTAAGTATTTAAATAAAGGGGGGCGGAGCCAAGCAGCCGAGCTGAACAGCCACACTGAACGAGAGCTCCAAGCCGCGAGTGCTAAAATACCTTCCCACAAGACTCTTTACCTTTCCTTGGATCACTTGCAATGATTTAGCATGATGGGAGAGGCACCATGGGTCAAAGGACCAAGAAACAAATGGCAGATAAGTATGGACCTAAATATTGGCAACTTATGGACTTGTGTGAATAACTGATCAAACAATTAAGCACCAGGCCTAATAGAATAAATTAAATATATAGATAACTTAAGTAAAGAGTCTGTTTTAGGTTAAATTAGTAACCAACCTGGTTAATATCAGAAGAGGTTTTAATAAATTAGTTAGTAATGAAAGGATAGTGAGAACCTTGTAAACATCTTATAATAATGTAAACAATTATATCAGAAGAAAGTAAACTAGTAGAATCGTACGTAAAATGAGTATTCACTAATGAGTAATAAAATGTATAACCAGAGGAGTTTAACCACAGGTTAGCCTCCTACTTACAATATGGAGTTAGGTTTGAATCGGTTGTGAAATCTATTCAAACAGTGTCTTTCTGGATGACTCAGGGAGGAAACAGTTACCTGCTTTACTGTAATGGGATTGAATTTAAGCAGAATGAGAACAATTTTTAGCTGAACGCTGTCGAATTTCACATAAACAAACAATGCAATTCTGACTGACAGAGGTTGAATTCGGACTTAGCGAAAGTCAAAATTGGCCCGAACCAAAAGATTGAATTTCGCCAAATGCTGGATAGTAAGGATTCAGTGACTGAAAACCGTATGAAATCTCTGTGTTTGAAAATCCTGCGAACCAGGAACTGGAAGTGGCGTGCTATGAAGGCCACGATACGGTTACTGACAAGAGGAGGATAGTGCTTTAAATAGTGAAACTAGGCCCTCCTACAACTCCAGGCTGCCACCTCTACACACACATATATTTATATGTTAATATGAATCTATAATACGTAATGGAATGTGGAGGAGAAGCAAAGTTGGTTGAGGTGTGCCGAAACCAAAGTACGAGTAGGCCTGTAAAAAGAGGGCAAAAAGGAATTCAAAGTAAACACAGTTTATTGCAAGTTTTAAACAGCGAGATTTCTGAAGGCTTGCCTAAGCTCCCTTTCTGGTCGAGGGATGTAGGAGTTGTAGACATTGGATTGTGTCTCCTTGGCGTATTACGGTGAACTCTCTAGGTCTGAGGAAACCATAGAAAGCCAAAAAGATGGCGGATTTAATGACCAAATCAGTATTATGGTCAAACAGGGATTTGTCCAATAGATCGCTAAGGAACCTGAATATTGGACCGTGTATTGGTAACCTAGTAGTGCTAGGAGGAACTATGACCTTGAAAATACCTTTGAGGATTTTTTTTAATGGGGTAGGAAGATAGAAAGGAGTGTGGTTAGGGAAGGTAGTGAGGATGTGGTGTTGTACTCCAGTAAGGTAGAGTTTGATAGTATTGTGTGAACGTTTTAGGTGTAGATGGCAAAAGGAGGCAAAAGCCACCATGGTTTTTATGGAAAGGTCACCTTGTAAGCAAAACTTGGCGGTAAACTTGTTAAAAATAGTCAGTGCCTTAGAGGAAGAGATAGTGGTGTTGGGAGACAGTGTGTGGCACGTGAGTGCTTGTGCGTGGAGTTATAGCTCGTTTAAACCAGGATTAGCCGGTGGAACGGTGGGGTCCTGGATGGTTGGAGGTGGGCCAATGGGGGAGCCTGGCCGGTGACCTGAAATTGAGAGCGTGAAAGAGTGTCAGCAGCTGAGTTGTGGCACCAGGGGTGTGAAACGTCCGACTGAGAGGGCCCATAGGCCCCCACCGGTGTCTACTAAAACAGGGGGCAGGCATGCCCTGTCGGGGTCTACAGATGGTTGGGCAGGGGATGGGTATACTGTGAAGTGAAATGAAATAGTCTTAGGAACCAACGGCGCACCCCCACGGGGTAACTTTTGGCACAAAGCCAAGGGGCCCCAGTGAGGACTGGGGCCCCTCTGCATCACCCGTACCACCGGGGGGGGGGACTGGAGTATACATCCCCAATAAAAAGTCAGAGTTACTGAGGCAAATGGCCTGCAAAGTTAGTACGTAAGGCTATGGCAAGACACAAGCTTGGCATACGAACGAGTGTTTGCTTGTTGACAGAGGGACCAAGAGAGAAGGGGTAGTATTTGAGGTGTAAGATATATACCGTGTATTCCTAACCGCTGAAATAGTAGAATGTAGGCATATTACAACAAGAGCTACATGTCGGGTATGAAAGAGACTAATGCTGGATCTGGAGGGAAAGAAAAGAGATACGAAAGGTCAATAACAATAACTTTATTACCTCGAGTGCAAGTAAATAGCCCACCTATGATGGGGTAGGTACAATTGGGATGAGACATGGCTTAGACGTGATGTCGTCGTATGCTTGTAGACAAACGGTGGTCCACCGTACGTGATGCCGTCAATGCGAGTAACACCTTGTTTAGGTCATGTGAATGAAGTGAGGGGAAGGTCGCGAGTCCCGTGTGAGAGCCTTTTGGAAGGACCAGACACCAGATAACTCCCTGTTGCCCAGCTGGTGGAGAATGCGGGTAGAACCAACTTATTTGTTAGGTGACAGATGGATCGGGCACATGGTCTTGGTGTGGGCTCTGAAGCAAATGGAGCAGATGTGCAACAACCTGCATGCGCTGTAGCTGCATGCACCTGTGTTAAAGTTATTGCACACCTGCGCCTTGCCCAAAAATGTGATGGGTCTGCCCAGCTTGTCTCTCTGGCCGCCTTCCTGTCTTGGGAGTGGGGTGAAGGAGTGGTGGGGTGTGAAAGTGGAAGTGGAAGGGTCTGCGTCTCCAGGGCATAGGTCGGTGGAGTGTGAAGTGGAACCACATGAGGCACAAGACGGGGGCCTCAAACCAACAAAATGACGGCAAAACAACTCAGTATCTATCTGGCACCAGTCAATTCTAATATTGAACTGTGCCAGATGAGTAGCTGCCTTGGACACAACTCAGGACCTTCCATACTTGATGCCCAAATCAACAACCTTATGTATGTATAAATCAAGCTCTTCTCTCCTATGTGGGTACACCATGCAAATAACGTCGCAATAAGTGCCAAAAGCGATAAAAAAACTGGGGAATGGTGAGTTTTTTGTTCAGACGTGGATCTCTGGCTCTTAAGACTACTGAAATGTCCCCATAGTTATATGCTCTATTTTCTAGGATGTCTTGTGAGGCTATGAGGAGGGACATTAGATTCACGTCCATTCCATCAAGAATATCCTTCTTGATGGAAGCTGGGACAGAGCGGGCTGGTGAGGCGTGGGTCGTGGGAGTGGTAGCGGCTGGTAGGGGAGGGGAAATGAGGGGTATGTCAGTCTGAGCAGTCGAGGTTACCGGTGTAGGGACTGCTGGGGTTGTTGAGTCACCTGGTGTGGCTATGGCCGATTCCACCTTTAGCAACCTGCTGTTTATGGTTTGTAGATTGACCAGTATAGCAGCCAGAGTTTCCTGAGTGGAATCAGAGTAGCCAAATGGAGGCCCTTGTGAACTCGTGCCGGGTCTTGGGTCGTTGGCCTGAGCCGTCAGAAGTTTGTAAAGTTCGGCCTTTATAGCGGTGGCTGGAAAGGGGATCCCCCTGAGCCTGAGCTCAGCCGATATTTTGGGAATGGTCCAATATATTAGGGATGTGGTAGTAGAAGAAGTGAGGGATTCCTCAGGAGACCCAGGCCTGGCTGGCGTGCTGGGTATATCGTCTGATGGGGCATCGATGGTCGGTTTTTGAGACATTCTGAAAGGAATAATGATTTGGATAAGTAGGGTATAGTGGAGGTGGGATGAGACCTCCAGAGAACTGGCCTGCTAGCTAGTGCAGAGGCGAAGAATTTACCTAGAACCAAGTGACAGGTGAGGCCCTGCTAGTGCCAAGTGGCGGTGAGAGGCTCTACCTATGATTTGGGCCGAGGGGATTTTGTGGCCACCAGAACGAGGTGGCAGGATGTTGGCCTCTCGGTGACCGTAAGAAATTCAAAACGTGTGGTAGTGACTTGAGAAACCCTAACTGTAGCCCTAAAGAAGGGCGAGCGAGGTGGCTAGCTATGATTTGGTCGTGGGGATGAACCTCCGTGTATGAGGTGGGGTGTAGACCTCGCGGGACCGAGGTATTACTTAGGAAAGCTAGGGCCAGCGCGTGATCCTAAGAAGCCAGTATTCTAACCTGAAGGGGGGCTTGTCTCTAGAAATTAAGTATTTAACGTATGTAGATACTGACCTTGAGTGTTTGTAATGTATATTTAGACAATGCTCAGGGCGACTTCAATATAAATGTATAAATATATAAATATACTGTGAGAAACAGGTACAGTCCAGTTTTGAAGAAGAGTAGTAAAACCTAAAACATATTCATTTTTTAAGTATAAGGTACCAGAGTATAATGTTAAATTTAAACAGAGATTTTAGAAATATGGAGCTGGGTAAAATTAAGAGGCTTGATGGTGATTCAGCCTATTGATATCAAAAGCGTATAGAGGCCAACTGTTTCTTTAAGAGAATACCCCAGGTAAATTAACCATAATTAAATGTGACAATGGGTGGTAAATAGTGCCACCCAGATTTAGGTAAAACATAGGGAGAACCGTGTACATGTATTTCTCAATGCAATAGTATTGAGGAACATACTTAACTTATATTTAGAAAATAAATACTTAAAACCTCTTGCGTTTGGCTAACCGAACGTGCGAGAGGGATATGACAGGACCGCATGCAATAGTTAGAATTAGGAGCAAACGAAAGATTGTATGAAAAAAGCTGTTCGTACGTGTTCAGCTAAACGAACGTATGTAAGAAACAGGCGAACGTAGGTGAGTATAAGCGGTCGGTAATTTAATTAACGAAAGAAACAGCAGCGTGTGTACTCTGAGGTCGGCTGAAACTAACGCAAAAGTACACGAACAGGTAATCACATGAACGGGTAAGTAATATAGGGAACCTATCCCTGCGTTTTTAGGCCCAAACGTGGGAAATAGCCAAATGCTATTTCCCACGTTTGTGCTTACGTGTCCGTGCTGGTCGCGTGACCGGAAGCCAGATAGCCGGTAACGAATATGGTGGGGCAGCCGGTGGACGAGCCCGGAGGTCGGCAGCAGGAGCTGCTGAACACAGACTGTTGGCTCGAGGCAGGACTTGGCGGGAACAACGAACCGGAAGTGCAGGTAACTATGGAGACAAAACAACTTGAACGGCAAAGGTAAGTAGGGGGGTAGGGTTTATATAGGGTCAGAACTCCTCCCAAAAAGTCAGGCTAAATGGCCTTCCAACATATATATATATTTTCATTTTTTTTTATTTACCCCAAAATAATTTATATTAATAATTACAATTCAATGGGTGGGCCATCTTTTATTACAGGCCTACCCTACACGTCGGTTCCGGCACACCACAACCGACTGGTGCTTACTTCTAATTACTTCGAATTATTATTATTGTATTATCTTATTATTACGGCTTACGTCCCTGACTAAGTTATTTTGTTAAATAAATTCAAGTTACAGTTAAATAATGAATACGGGCTTAAAGTGCAGTCTCTCAATGTATTCACATACAAATTGGAGGAGGGTTTAGGAATTACAGCTCTAATATGTTGCCCCCTCTTTTTCAAAGATTCAACAGCAATTGAACAATTGACTCAAAAACTCTTTTATGGATAGATGTGGATTATTCCTTTGTTAAATATTCATCAATTAAGCAGGTAAAAAGTCTGGAGGTGATTCCAGGTGTGGCATTCACATTTGGAAGGTGTTGCTGTGAATCTACAACATGCAGTCAAAGGAGCTCTCAATGCAATGGAAACAGACCATCTGTAGGCTTAAAGAAAAAAAAAAAAATACATCAGAGAGATAGCAGGAACATGAGAAGTGGCCATATCAACAGTTTGGTACATTCAGAGGGAACAAAGAACACACGAGTGAGCCCTGCAACACAAAAAGCCTGGACATCCACATAAAACAACAATTGTGGATGATCGTAGGATCATTTCCATGGAAAAGAAAAACCCTTTCACAACATCCAGCCAAATGTAGAACACTCTCCAGAAGGTTGGCATATCATTATTCAAGTCTACTATAAAAAGAAGGCTTCATGAGAGCAAATACAGAAGGTCCACCACAAGGTGCAAACAATTCATAACATTTAAGAATAGAAAGGCCAGATAAGGCTTTACCAAAAAAAAGTCAGCACAGTTCTGGAACAGCATTTTTTGGACAGATGTAAGTAAGATCAACCTGTACCAGAATGATCAGAAGAAAAAAGTATTGGGAAGGCTTGGAACGGCTCATGATCCAAAGCATGCCAAATCATCTGTAAATCACAGTGGAGGCAGTGTGATGGCATGGGCATGCATGGCTTCCAATGTAGTAAGGAGTTTGTATGCTGAATCAACTTCACAGAGGTGGAAACATCAAGGATAGATCCTGGTTACTGAGGAAACACAAGAATATGCCCATACCAGAGGCATTGGAAACAGCTAATCAAAGACTAACAGCACTGGCAAAAAGATTGAGCAGACACACAAGAGAAGCAGAGGCTAAGAAAAGCAATACCCTGTCTACCAAAGAACCATCCAAGGTGTATGCACAACTTCAGGGTAACCACAAGATATACACCCAAAACCTATCCATAGCAGAGACTGAACAGTACTGGAAGAACATGTGGGAGAAAGAAGCATCACATAACACCAAGGCCCAGTGGCTACTAGACCTGAAAACAGACCACTGCATGCTTCCAGAACAGAAACCAGTCCCCATCACAGTTGGAGATATCCAACAAAGAATAACCCACATGAAGAGTTGGTCAGCCCAAGTACCTGACATGATCCACACCTACTAGATAAAGAAATTAACAACGTGGCATGAACGCCTACTAGCAACAGGCACCCACCCTGACTGGTTAACCCAAGGCAGAACTGGTCATGAAAGACCCTCACAACATCATCTAACTACCGACCAATCACCTGCCTCCCCACAACATGGAAGGTCACGTCAGGCATCATAGCCTCCAAGTTCGAGGGGCATATGAGTCACTACATGACCAATACTCAGAAGGGAATTGGAAACAACATCAGAGGATCAAAACACCAACTGATAGATTAAGCAGTTACACAGGATTCTAAGACCAGACAGACCAATCTGTGCACAGCCTTGATTGACTACAAGAAAACCTACGACACAATGCCACACACATGGATACTGGAATGCTTGGCTCCATACAAGGTCAACAAGACAATAAGAGCCTTCATCAAGAATTCAATGGTCAAGTGGAAAACAAATCTAGAAGCCAATTCCAGGACAATAACTCAAGTGAACATCAAATGTGGCAAATACCAAGGTAATGCACTATCCCCAATGCTGTTTTACATAGGCCTCAACCCCCTTAGCCAAATCATCAAGAAGAGTGGATACGGACACAGGTTCAAGAGTGGCGCTACCATCAGCCACCTACTCTACATGGATGACATCAAGCTGTATGCCAAGAATGAGCAGGACATTGACTTACTGATCCACCTTACTAGGATATACAGCAAGGGCATCAGAATGTCATTTGGGCTAGATAAGTGTAGAAGGATGAGAGCAAGAAGAGGGAAGATGATCAGGACAGAAGGAGTTCAAGTACCAGAAGGCCAAATAGGAGATGTAGAGAATAGCTACAAGTACCTGGGGGTAACACAAGCACATGACAACCACAAGAGAGAGGCAAAGAGGATTGCACATCCAAGTACCTCCAGAGAGTCAAAAAGGTCCTGAAGTCCCAGCTCAATGGGAAGAACAAGATCCAATCCATCAATACATATTCCCTACGGGTACCCAACTGGAATAATAACTTGGCCAAGAGAAGAACTGGTCACCATGGATGTCCAGTACTCATTTAGAATGGATGGTTCCATTCAAAATCAAGCACCCAGAGACTGTACACAAGTCGGAATGAAGGAGGTTGGGGACTGATGTGTGTCAAGGCCACAGTCCTGGATGAAACACAGAGCATTCACAAGTACATCACAAAGATGTCTCACAAAGATGAGGGAATGCCTGAAACTTCAACATATAGTAGGTGCAGAAAATGAAGAGATTCCATGGCAAGACAAACCTCTCCATGGGTTGTACCACTGGCAGATAGCAGATGTGGCTAACATGACAAAATCCTACCAGTGGTTGGAAAAGACAGGACACCACTGAAGCATTAATCCTAGCAGCACAGGAACATGCACCCAGCACCAGATCAATAGAAGCAGGGATCTACCACACCAGGCAAGATTTAAGGTGCAGACTGTGCAAAGAGGGCTCTGAAACAATCCAGCACATAGTGGCCAGTTGCAAGACGTTAGCAGGAACAGCATACACCGAGAGGCACAACCAAGTTGCTGGGTCCAGATGGGAGATACCAAAAAGGTAGTTGAGAATGACAGGGCCAAGATCCTGTGGGACTTTCAGATCTAGACGAACAAGTATGTACTGGCCAACCAACCTGACATTGTGGTGGTAGACAAGGAATATAAGACTGTAGTAGTGGTGGATGTGGCAATCCCCAGTGACTCTAACATAAGGAAGAGAGAACATAAGAAGATTGAAAAATACCAAGGAGTGAAAGAAGAGCTAGAAAGCATGTGGAATGTGAAGGCAGTAGTAGTCCCAGTTGTGATAGGATCACTTGGGGCTGTGACTTCCAAGTTGGGGGAGTGGTTTCAACAGATTCCAGGTGGGACATCTGTGATCACCTTCCAGAAGAGTGCAGTTCTAGGAACAGCTAAGATACTGCAGAGAACCCTCAAACTCCGAGGCCTCCGGTAGAGGACCCGAGAATGAGGAATAAATATACCACCCAGGAGGGGTGAGAAAATCATTATTGTTTTAATATAAATTTGATTATAAATTGTAACGGATCACCTGGCACCCCGACTGGGTACCTCCGTTGAAAGATGCTCCTAGCGCTTCCTGAGGACTCCAAGCACTCTGGCAGACACCACAATCACCGAACCGGAGAAACAAATAAATTCTCCCAAGCATATGAATGCTGTAGACAGTTGAATAGGAACCATACGAATAGGTTTACTCTCCTAGCAGTCAAACTGGAACAGCATACAATAAATCCTTCCCCAATAATGAGACGACACTTCACTTTGAGGGTTAAAACAGGAACTCCCTGTACTGTCACATACAGTCTCTTTTATTCCCAATCCACAAACATAGTACAGCCCACAGGGCGTTACAAAACAACCAATCAATCCGTACAATACACCCAGACACTCCCACACAAAATCCTCCCCTCTGCAGGTGATATGATTACTGAACACAATGGGTAATCTCATTATCACCGGCAGAGGAATACAGTTTTTACACAATATTTCTAACTTCTAAAATATACATGTCACAAACATAAAACATACATTTTCATAATCAATCCATTCAGGGGAACATATTAAAAAATGGTACGAATCAGACCAGGGGTTCAAAAGTTAAGGGAAAGTCCTTTGTGACTAAATGAAGCATGGCTTTCTGGCCCAAACCAGTTTCAGAGTCTTCTATCCTGGAGAGTAATTCAATTATCTCCCAGGATAGACACAAGACTCCATTAAGCACATGGTTGCAAAAAGACACAAAACACTTTAAAATACATAAAGTCACATTTACACATAACACACAGACATTTCACATATCCCCAGATAGCTGGGATCTGAGTGCACATTATTAGATGAATGGCACTCAGATCACACAAATAAGCCTTTCTGCAGGGGAAATAAACGGTTTAACCTGCAGGGCCATAGTCCAAAGGGAGCAGGCGAGCAACCAGGCTTCTCCAGTTCACAGTGGCGAGGTTGGTTTCGCCACACTTCTCCCCTTTACCAACTAGACTAACAGGGTATCTGACCTCCTGCCGGTCAGTGCCCTGGTTAGTCCAGCAACCCACCCACAAAACAGAAACAGCAGTACAGCCCACCCACAATAACTGGTTACTACACCTGGGTAGAGGAGAACTTTGTCCATGTCCAGGTGCCTCACCACGACTGTGTGGGCAACTGTTAGGCTGCCTTGGTGGGTTGCTGAGTGGGCAGAGACCAGCGGTACTCTGCCCTGATGCCAGTGCTACCACGGAAGTAGCCTGGTGGGAGCCTGGTTGTGGGAGGGAGAGACCGACTGTCTCCCCTCTGGATACACCGCTCTGTGGCTGGGGAACAGGACCGACTGTCCCTACCCCTTGTGCTGTAAGTGCAGAGACTACAGTCCCATCTGCACTGTTGGGGGGTGTAACATCTCCCCTTGCTGGGTTAGGCTGCCGCTGGAGAGAGGGTGTAACAAGCTCCTCTCTCTGAACTGTAAACTGCCGCTGGGGAGAGGGGGTATCAGGCTCCTCTCCCTGACACTCTCTCTGCTGGTGGAGAGGGGGACCAGCTGTCTCCCCTTTCATTATTTTGTCCTGTGGTTGGGGTGCGAGACTGACGGTCTCTGCTCCCTGCAGGACACTCTGCCGCTGGGGAGGAAGGACGGCACCTTCAGCTCCCTGGGGTACACACTGCAGCTGGGGAGGAAGGACTGCACCTTCAGCTCCCTGGGGTACACACTGCCGCTGGGGAGGAAGGACTGCACCTTCAGCTCCCTGGGATACACACTGCCGCTGGGGAGGAAGGACTGCACCTTCAGCTCCCTGGGATACACACTGCCGCTGGGAAGGAAGGACTGCACCTTCAGCTCCCTGGGATACACACTGCCGCTGGGGAGGAAGGACTGCACCTTCAGCTCCCTGGGATACACACTGCCGCTGGGGAGGAAGGACTGCACCTTCAGCTCCCTGGGATACACACGTCTGCTGGGGAGGAAGGACTGCACCTTCAGCTCCCTGGGACTTACTCTGCCGCTGGGGAGGAAGGACGACACCTTCAGCTCCCTGGGGTACACCTTTGAGTCCCCGTAACGCACTCTGCCACCGGATAGGGCGGCCGATACCTTTGGCTGGATCTGCCATGAACTGCAGGTACTCGTCTACCTGGCTCCTTACGAGCTGCACGTATTTCTCCGGGGGGTTGGGTCCAAAGAAAGCCAGCCGCATGGTAAACTCTCTGTCATACTGCTCCTGAGTGTAGCTGGGTGCCATGCTTGCGCTGCTGAAGTTAGTTCTTTTGTAGATAGGGTCGCTGTACGGGTACTAGCGTTGCCCTCAATTTGTAAATCCACGAACTGTGTCTCCGAGCTGCTTTACCTCGCACTAGGACGCCATCCCACCGCTTGCCACCAATGTAACGGATCATCCTGGCACCCCGACTGGGTACCTCCGTTGAAGGATGCTCCTAGCGCTTCCTGAGGACTCCAAGCACTGCAGCAGACACCACAACCACCGAACCGGAGAAGCATATGAATCCTCCAAGCATATGAATGCTGTAGACAGTTGAATAGGAACCATACGAATAGGTTTACTCTCCTAGCAGTCAAACTGGAACAGCATACAATAAATCCTTCCCCCAATAATGAGACGACACTTCACTTTGAGGGTTAAAACAGGAACTCCAGTGCTGGCACAACCAGCCTGGTTTTTATTACAATCCACAAAACATAGTACTGCCCACAGGGCGTTACAAAACAACCAATCAATCCGTACAATACACCCAGACACTCCCACACAAAATCCTCCCCTCTGCAGGTGATATGATTACTGAACACAATGGGTAATCTCATTATCACCGGCAGAGGAATACAGTTTTTACACAATATTTCTAACTTCTAAAATATACATGTCACAAACATAAAACATACATTTTCATAATCAATCCATTCAGGGGAACAACATATTAAAAAATGGTACGAATCAGACCAGGGGTTCAAAAGTTAAGGGAAAGTCCTTTGTGACTAAATGAAGCATGGCTTTCTGGCCCAAACCAGTTTCAGAGTCTTCTATCCTGAGAGTAATTCAATTATCTCCCAGGACAGACACAAGACTCCATTAAGCACATGGTTGCAAAAAGACACAAAACACTTTAAAATACATAAAGTCACATTTACACACAACACACAGACATTTCACATATCCCCAGATAGCTGGGATCTGAGTGCACATTATTAGATGAATGGCACTCAGATCACACAAATAAGCCTTTCTGCAGGGGAAATAAACGGTTTAACCTGCAGGGCCATAGTCCAAAGGGAGCAGGCGAGCAACCAGGCTTCTCCAGTTCACAGTGGCGAGGTTGGTTTCGCCACATAAATGTATTTTATATATAATTGTATTGTTTTATTAATTATATATTGGGTGACCTGCCTGACATCCCAGGCAGAAATACCAGAGAATTTAATTTGCAATATAAATGACATGGTAACTTTCTAAAACGCCATAAAACCTGTACATGGGGATACTGCTGTACTCACCAGACATCACGGAACACAAATATGATGTATAATGACAAGGATATCATCAGTGAAAATGCAATTTTGGTTTGAAGAATGTAGAAAACAAATATGAGCATTACCTTTGGCCAGGATTTGTGACTGAGTGGCTACAACAAAAATTGGTTTACTTTTGCAAATGGTATGCCAACATGGGGATACTTCTCATTCCTGGGCTGTCATACGGTCTTAAATTCAACATATACCCAGCAAACCATTCTGGCAAACTGAAATGGGCAAGCCCTATATTTGACCCTGTACCTTTCCAATACCCCATTAAACCTGTACATAGGGGTACTGTTTTACTCTTGAGACATCGCTGAACACAAATATGGCATGTTATGACAACGATATCATCAGTGAAAGTGCAGTTTTTGTAGGAAAAATGCAAGAAACAAATATGAACATTAGCGTTGGCCAGGATTTGTGACTAGGTGGCTACTAAAAAATACTGGATGTTTTGAATATCCTAGGTTAAATATGTTTGCAAATGGTATGCGATGACAGGGGAAATTTTCATTTCTTGGGTACCATACGGTCTCAATTACAACACAGCAAACCAATCTGGCAAATTTCAATGTGTAAAAACTGAAATGGGCAAGCTCTTTCTTTGACCCTGTAACTTTCCATGTTTGTACTCATGGGACATCAGAGCAAACAAATATGTGTATTTTATTGCAGTAAAATCTAACAGTATAATCACATTCACAGTTAAAATGCAAAGCAGAACTTTGAAAATATCAAGATTTATTAATCACACTTTGTTAGATTGTATGCATATTAAATTATGTTTCATATATAAATATCTAATGTGAAATGAAATCCCTGTTTTTCCTGAAAAAAAGTGTAGGCGCACTTAATATGAGAGAGGTAAATTATCATTGAACAGAGATACCTCAAATTCTAGTTGTTGGGTTTTTTTTTTTTGTCAAACTTACAATTACCTCTTAAGGGGCTAGACATGTTGTCCAATCATGGGATTTGGTATAGGTAAGTGGTACAGATCAGGAAATAATGAATGCTTTAGGCAATGATCAATGTTATGCATACAATTCCAAAACCAATGACTGGTAATGAATGGTTGATGAAATGCATATTACAGATTAAAGACATTTTTGTGTGTCAGTCCTAAGTGTCACAAATTACTGTATTTAGTTGACGTTTTCCTTGAGTGATGCCTCTTTCTTCCATCACATTATAGTATGGTATTTAAATACTTAAGAAATCTATGGTTTATCTACCCATTATAGGATTTTAAATGCCCCTAACCCAGTAGTTTGAGAATATTTTCAGAATATTAAACTATCTTCCATCTTGTCATCTGCTTTTACATTATTTCTAACAATAAATAGGTCATCAAAGTGGTCAATAATGACTTTCTGAGGAAATAACTTCAGATATTGAAAAATAAATTAGTTTGTTCCTAATGATCAATCAATGAAAAGGAAATGTATTAAAACATTACAGACTGGTTACAAAACAAGCCGATTGGGGATATTTTAGAAAGGTAATACAATGAAATGTGATGACTTAATTACCTTAACAATCTCTTCCTAAAATCAATAGATGTTCTCAACAAGGTTACATCATTTTGCCAGATACTGAATTATACAACTAGAAAAAACTATTCCCACTTACATATTACACTGAATATCTGAAGCCTGAGAGAAAGGTTTCTTTTATTTTTATTAAAATGTATCTATTTTATATTATCAGTTTAATAAATATCAATTTTATATTCATCATAAATTCCTTCAAATATAGACCCACCTATAGCACTCCTATATTTTTTACATTGGCAGCAACATTTTCTATGTTTTTAACTTTAAAAAAAAATATATATATATATATATGTATATATATATCATATGTTACTGTATATTATTCAGACTACATGTGTAGTAGCTTCCAGTCTCTGTGGAATACAATTACAAGTGTAATAGCCCAGTTTTACAATTCATGTAATTAACATGTGATTGCAGTATCACATATTACCCTAAATCTGGTTTGGGTCATGGCACCATCAGAACTTAAAGCGAGACTGTCATGGCCGAATCCCGGTTTTTTTAACCCCCCTCCTGACTCCACTACATCTAATTGACCCCCTAGTCACCCCCAAATGCCCCTAAGCCCCCCAAATTACCTATTTTGTATTCTTTATTTTCTGCCCCGATCTATATTCAGGGTGCTGCCATTTTTGTGTGGGTAGATGAAATTACAATGGGGGGGACCTACTGTCCTCCTCCCCGGCCCCCACCCCTGAGCGGTGGGTGGGGGCCATAAAGATAATGAGGGGTAGGTAGGGGTAATTTTTTGTTTGGGGGGCTTACTAGGGGTTTGGGGACCCCTAGTCACCTGGGGGGGTCAATTTTTATTTAGGGCCCCCACCCGACGCTCAGGAGTGGTGGCCGGGGGGAGGACATTAGGTCCCCCCCCTTATTGTTATTTAGGGCCGCCGAGCAGGGGTGGGGGCCGGTGGGGAGGACATTAGGTCCCCCCCTTATTGTTATTTAGGGCCCCCACTCGCCGCGCAGGGTGGGGGCCGGGGTGAGGACAGTAGGTCCCCCCCAAACTCTTATTTATGGCCCCACCCACTGCTCAGGGTTGGGGGCTAGGGGAGAGGACATTAGGTTCCCCCCCAATTTTTATTTATGGCGCCCACGCGCTGCTCAGGGGTGGGGCTAGGGGAGAGGACATTAGGTTCCCCCCCAATTTTTATTTATTGCCCCCACACGCCGCTCAGGGGTGGGGGCCGGGGGGCGGACAGTAGGTCCCCCCCCAAATTCTTATTTATGGCCCCCACCCACCGCTCAGGGGTGGGGGGGGGCAGGGGAGAGGACAGTAGGTCCCCCCCAAATTCTTATTTATGGCCCCCACCCACCCTTTAGGGGTGGGGGCGGGGGGAGGACAGTAGGTCCCCCCTTATTGTTATTTAGGGCCCCCACCCACTGCGCAGGGGTGGGGGCTGGGTGGAGGACAGTAGGTCCCCCCCAAATTCTTATTTATGGCCCCCACCCAGGCCCGGACTGGCCATCGGGCATACCGGGCACATGCCCGGTGGGCCGCGATGGCCGTGGGGCCGAGGCCGGCAGGGGATCTCCCCGGCCAGCGCTACCCGAGCGCCGGCCCTGCTATGTGCCTCCCTGGGCCGGTGGGGAGATCAAAGATCTCCCTCACCGGCCCACAGACAGGGAGATGCGGCCGCCGGCTGGGTGAGGGAGGGAGGGAGGGAGGAGAGAGGACCCGGCGGAGCTCTAACCAGCAGCTCCGCCGGGTCCTCTCGCGAGATTCTGAGCGTTGCCGCGGCAACGCTCAGATCTCGCGAGAGTGAACTCTAACCTAGGTTAGAGTTCACTCTCACCACTGGACCACCAGGGAAGCATGACAGCATGCCCCCCTCATGGCAACACGGCTACCCCCCTCCCAGGAAGAACGGCTCCCTCCCCCTCCCAGGCTAAAGGTAAGAAGGGAGGGGGGGGGACGACATAACTTTTTAAAAAGTTATTAATAAAAAAAAATATATATATTTAAAATGAATTCCCAAACAGCACCCCCAGACACACACACACACACAGCACCCCCAGACACACACACAGCACCCCCAGACACACACACACACACAGCACCCCCAGACACACACACACAGCACCCCCAGACACACACAGCACTCCCAGATACACAGCACCCCCAGATACACACACAGCACCCCCAGAACACACACAGCACCCCAGATACACACACAGCACCCCCAGATACACACACACAGCACCCCAGACACACACACACAGCACCCCAGACACACACAGCACTCCCAGATACACACACACAGCACCCCAGACACACACAGCACCCAAACACACAGCACCCCAGATACACACAGCACCCCCAGATACACACACACAGCAACCCAGACACACACACAGCACCCTAGGATACACACACACCGCACCCCAGACACACACACCCTGATACACACACCGCATCCCCCCCACACACACCGCACAATACCACACACCCTAGACACACACAGCACCCCCAGATACACACACACAGCACCCCCAAACACACACACCCCACCACACAGCGCCCACACACACACACAGCACCCCAGACACACACAGCACCCCAGACACACACATAGCACCCCAGATACACACAGCAACCCGGGACACACACATAGCACCCCCGATTTACACACAGCACCCCCGATACACACACAGCACCCCAGATAGACACAGCACCCCCAGACACACACAGTACCCCAGACACACACAGCGCACCCAAACACACACAGCACCCCAGACACAAACAGCAACCCCAGATACACACACAGCACCCCCAGATACACACACAGCACACCCAGACACACACACACAGCACACCCAGACACACACAGCACACCCAGAGACACACACACACATATATATATATATTATATAAAATAACCCTCAGTGAGTTAACAGATAAAGAAAATTAGAAACCTTGAATGTGTCGGCAGATAAAAACACCCTCACACACAGCACCCCTGTTACACAAACACACTGCGCACCTCACACATACAATACGTATATATATATATATATATATATATATATATACACACACACACTACAGCACCCCTCACACTGCACCACTACACACATTATGCTCCAGATACACGCTAGATCCCTTACCCTATATGCACTCTTAATCCTCTACACACACACACACACACACACAATCTTCTATACACACTCTGGGTCCTTTACACACTAGATCTCTTACACACACACACAGTGCACCACCTACACACACACTACATTCCTTGTAAGGAAACACATACAACATTCTCTAAACACACCCTCTCTACAACCCCTACACACACTACTGCCCGTATGCACACACTCGCTACATCCCCTATAACACTATGCCCCTATACACACACTCTCTACAGCCCCTAGCCACACATATTACACCACACATATTACACCTATTTACACAATACCACACCACACTCTACACACAGGCAATCCCACAAGCAGGCGCCAAACACATGCACCATACACTTTCCTGGCCCTTTTGTCCTCTGATATCCCACTTGTGGAGACACCAGAGACAATTTAAAAGCAAACACAGCGCAAGCATGTTATTACATTTGCTTGCGCTGCGCAGAACAAATACAGGGCCTTTTTCTAATGCCAGAGCTCTTCAGCGGGGCTCTGCGCATTGAACCAACATGCTCACTTTGAGAGGGGGCGTGCTTGTCATTAGTGATGACAAAACACACCCTCTCTGGCCCCGCCCCCTTCTTGGGGGGCCGCTCTAATTGAAAAATGCCCGGGCCTAATTTTTTTCCCAGTCCGGCCCTGCCCCCACCCACCGCTCAGGGGTGGGGGCCAGGGGGGAGGACAGTTCGGGTTCGCTCAATTCTAATTATAACATGACCAAGATGCACAAATATAGTGATATTTTGTAGTTTGTAATTGATTTACTTACCTTTTCTCCCTTCCAGCGCTATCTTAAATAAACTAGCGATTATAGGTAAGTATAGATTTAAGTACTAAATAGAAGTAAACTA
Source organism: Pelobates cultripes (assembly GCA_933207985.1). Lineage (NCBI taxonomy): Eukaryota > Metazoa > Chordata > Amphibia > Anura > Pelobatidae > Pelobates > Pelobates cultripes. The sequence continues at coordinate 184,991,883 of OW240917.1, read as the reverse complement.
TTGGGGTGTAAAACTAACAAGCTTTCATGCCAGTATTGAAGGCTCCAAATAGGGGGTTAGGGAGTACTGATCTAACATTAGGTGTGGATAAGCTGATATACTATACAAAGACTTGACTTGACCCTTACCTGGACAGTGACCATGAGGAAACATAACATTACTTACAAATTAAAGAAAGAATATCAAACACAACTTATGTACTTCGGAAAGTCTGCTGTTATCCAGTTGCCAAACAATGAAGATGCCAAACACACAAGGAACATGCATTGGTGGTGAACACCAACAGAGCAGAATGCAAATCCCGGAACATGTGAAAATATAACACCAGCTATACAAAAATGTGACTGATTAGCAGATTTGTGGGAGACGCTAAGGCCCATAATAATAAGAGCCACTACTTCCAGGGCAATATACTATTGGGAGGATCAGGGCAATGCCCCTGCCCTACAATAGCTCCTGTTTTTGTCTTGATAAATAAATGCCAAAGTTTTTGTCTCAAGATCTATTTTGATAAAAGATTCAGGTAAGTTGGAGAGGGGGATGGGCTGGTGGTTATTTCTAATAACCTTCTTAGAAGTGATGGTGTTTGAAAAATGGTCTGAGTGAACAAAGGTCTGATACGTGGTGCAATGAACACTTCAATAAGTTTACAAAATCTTTAATATGGATGTCTGATTTGTAAAAAGACAAACGCAAGTTATAAAAAATATAAAATTGTTTTACTGTGCTTGGAGCAATGATCTTACAGACAAAAATAAAACTAATAAATTATTTCTATATTATTCTGTTACCTGCAGATTAGAAAATACAAATACAATCTAAAGAATGTATAGCCTTCTATATTTTTTAATGTGTTTTTAACACAAACTTTAAAATTACAGGCTATTTTCTCAGAGCTTCATGCTTTTTTCATCACCTCCAGGCACCAAGGAATTTCGTTAATAACTGTAAATCCTTTCAGTCTTTGGGAAGCACAAGTGCTGATGTGATTGACAGGGTAATAAAAGTGTTAATGAGACAGACCAGCAAACTCCTAGATCAATAACTGCCAATGAAACAAAAACAATGCTTGTTCCTACCTATATTTTGTGTGTGTGTGTGTGTGTGTGTGTGTGTGTCTGCTCTACAGTGTTTGTACAAAAGCAATATATTGTAGCCAGGTAATGTTATTTTAATAATGACTGCATATGCATCCCAAGAAGCATTATATTTAAAAACACAGGGCCGGATCAAATACTTTGTGGGCCTAGAGATGAATGTTTTGAGTGGCTAATTATGGAGTTTTACTATCAGAAAATAAATAAATACAAAATTGGTATTTCTAATAAATACATTATTACAGGGAGTGCAGAATTATTAGGCAAATGAGTATTTTGACCACATCATCCTCTTTATGCATGTTGTCTTACTCCAAGCTGTATAGGCTCGAAAGCCTACTACCAATTAAGCATATTAGGTGATGTACATCTCTGTAATGAGAAGGGGTGTGGTCTAATGACATCAACACCCTATATCAGGTGTGCATAATTATTAGGCAACTTCCTTTCCTTTGGCAAAATGGGTCAAAAGAAGGACTTGACAGGCTCAGAAAAGTAAAAAATAGTGAGATATCTTGCAGAGGGATGCAGCACTCTTAAAATTGCAAAGCTTCTGAAGCGTGATCATCGAACAATCAAGCGTTTCATTCAAAATAGTCAACAGGGTCGCAAGAAGCGTGTGGAAAAACCAAGGCGCAAAATAACTGCCCATGAACTGAGAAAAGTCAAGCGTGCAGCTGCCACGATGCCACTTGCCACCAGTTTGGCCATATTTCAGAGCTGCAACATCACTGGAGTGCCCAAAAGCACAAGGTGTGCAATACTCAGAGACATGGCCAAGGTAAGAAAGGCTGAAAGACGACCACCACTGAACAAGACACACAAGCTGAAACGTCAAGACTGGGCCAAGAAATATCTCAAGATTGATTTTTCTAAGGTTTTATGGACTGATGAAATGAGAGTGAGTCTTGATGGGCCAGATGGATGGGCCCGTGGCTGGATTGGTAAAGGGCAGAGAGCTCCAGTCCGACTCAGACGCCAGCAAGGTGGAGGTGGAGTACTGGTTTGGGCTGGTATCATCAAAGATGAGCTTGCGGGGCCTTTTCGGGTTGAGGATGGAGTCAAGCTCAACTCCCAGTCCTACTGCCAGTTCCTGGAAGACACCTTCTTCAAGCAGTGGTACAGGAAGAAGTCTGCATCCTTCAAGAAAAACATGATTTTCATGCAGGACAATGCTCCATCACACACGTCCAAGTACTCCACAGCGTGGCTGGCAAGAAAGGGTATAAAAGAAGAAAATCTATTGACATGGCCTCCTTGTTCATCTGATCTGAACCCCATTGAGAACCTGTGGTCCATCATCAAATGTGAGATTTACAAGGAGGGAAAACAGTACACCTCTCTGAACAGTGTCTGGGAGGTTGTGGTTGCTGCTGCACGCAATGTTGATGGTGAACAGATCAAAACACTGACAGAATCCATGGATGGCAGGCTTTTGAGTGTCCTTGCAAAGAAAGGTGGCTATATTGGTCACTGATTTGTTTTGTTTTGTTTTTGAATGTCAGAAATGTATATTTGTGAATGTTGAGATGTTATATTGGTTTCACTGGTAATAATAAATAATTGAAATGGGTATATATTTGTTTTTGTTAAGTTGCCTAATAATTATGCACAGTAATAGTCACCTGCACACACAGATATCCCCCTAACATAGCTAAAACTAAAAACAAACTAAAAACTACTTCCAAAAATATTCAGCTTTGATATTAATGAGTTTTTTGGGTTCATTGAGAACATGGTTGTTGTTCAATAATAAAATTAATCCTCAAAAATACAACTTGCCTAATAATTCTGCACTCCCTGTATATCCCTTACCCTTCTCTTTCTATTCAGTCAGCTGTCCCTCTAACCACTTCTCCATTCTTGGACAGCCACTTCCACCATCTACGTCTCTCCTTGCTCCCCAGTTACCCAAATCATCCATCACAACTCTCCCAGCACAGTTATTCAAATATGATGTCCTTTTCACTTCCCATATAACATGTACCTCTTCTTCATTCTCATTCAGTCAATAGGAATGCCACACAAGATCTCTTGTCAAGAGCCTTTTACTCAGTCCTATGTCAGCCATATTTAATTTACCCATATCACTGTAAACAGGGTGTTGCATTCCTATCAACTGAAGTTTTGCTGTCCAGTCGCTGGAAAAGGTTCCATCCACTATGCCCCAACCGCCTGTGCCCCCAGTCTCCACCCATGGGCATCACGTTGTGGGCCCTAATTAATTATAAAATAGAGGGAAGGACATGCTATGTACACCCCCAAATAATAGCATGCCACACCCAATAATAATAAATTACCTTGACAAATCCTCCTCAACTTTATAATAGTGAAGGAGGCAATTAAACTAACACCTGTGAAAAAATATTTACTTACAATCTAAAAGTATGTCATGGCAGTCGAACAATAGAATAAATAAATAGAATATTCCCCACCACCCGATGACTCCAGGTCCTCCCACCCCATACTTTCGAATGGGGCTTGTATCTTACAATTGGTACACTGTAGACAAAGTCACTCTCCACCACCCCTAGTTTAACATTATATATTGGTGAACGATGTCACAGTTTGTCATTAATGGAGCTAATTCTCTTTTCTTGTACTGCTCTCTAACCAGTAAATATGAACGTCTATTCCCGGGAGCCCATGTGTCAGCCAGGAGGTGTCGAGTTGCATCGGAAACCCCTTGGATTTTCCAGGGACCCCTGAAATCCTCCACGCGAGCACCAATAACGACCCGTCCACCAGGAGGGGATGTTGGTGGCCCGATGGGTCCAGGAGGAGGTTCGGTAACGATGGCAGCAGTCTGGGTACATCTTTTGCAAGTTCCAGGAGTTGTGGGAACCAGGATTGGGTCCCCCAGAATGAGGTTAGCAGGACCAGGTCGGCAATTTGGCGGCGAACTTGGAGGAGGACCCGAGGGATCATGGCAAACAGGGGGAAGGTGTAGAGGAGTGAGCCGGTCCAGTCTTGTAGGAAGGCGTCCACAGCCTCAGCGGTTGGATCCAGACGCCAGCTGTAGAATCGAGGCAATTGAGTATTGAGCCCGGTGACAATATGGTGGAGAACACTCCCACATCCAATTTCCAATCGCTGCTGTCCGACAGATAGCGTGAACTCCAGTCTGCATGAGTGTTGTGGAGTCCAGGAAGGTATTCTGCCTGGACAACCAGGTTCCTGGCCAAGCAATAGGCCCAGAAGTCCTTCGCTAAGCGGGCCAGGATAGCCGAATGAGTGCCACCGATGTGGTTGACGTAGCGGACCACTGAGATGTTGTCCATGCGCAGTCGGATGCATGCACTGGCAGTCCCGTTCGCAAAATGCCGGATCGCGAAGGAACCCGCCAGGAGTGACTCGGCCAATGGGACCGTCAGGTAGGCATCCTTCAAATCCAACTTTGCCACCCAGTCTCCTCGAAGGAGTAAATCTTGCAGGAGATGGATGCCCTCCATCTTGAAGTGTCAGTAGGTGCAAAGTGTTTAGGGCATGGAGGTTGATAACTGGGCGCATTTGTCCGCCTTTCTTTTCTACTAGACAAATGTTGCTGATCACCCCTGTGGGGGACACAGGGGCTAGCTCTATTGCTCCTTTTGCGTGGAGGGCCGCTAGTTCCACGTCTATCAAGATGCGGTCGGTCATTGAAAGCAAAATAGGGCGAGGGTTGGGACCGTGACATGGAGTGCTGACCAGTTCGATGTGAAACCACCGAACTGTGGTCAGAACCCAGACATCTGAGGTGATTGCTGACCAGGTGTGGAAAAAATGACGCAGTCTGCCCCCTACACACACATTGGAAAAAACATGAGGTAGGTGTGAGCTTACCGTAAGGGCGTCTGGAATCGGGTTCCCTCTGAAGCTTCTGGAATGCCATGGTCTCCCGCAAAAGGGGAAGAAAGGAGACTGGTGTCTCGTCTCCTGGTAGGGTGTTCTCTGAGTGTAGGAGCCTCGTCCCGAACCACGGGCATGTTAATTGGAATGGCCGGACAGACGACTCCTGAATCTGCCGGCCCTGGTAGAGACCTGCCCCTCAAATACCCTCTTCATGGAGGATTGAGCCTTATCTAGGGCTGTAAAGGCACCCACAAAGCTTCCCAGGTCCTAAATAAAGGAGTCCCCAAATAACAGGACCTGTGTGTCCTTGCCTGCCTTTGTGAGGGCGAGGTTGGCCAGTTTGGGTTCAATCTTAAAAATAATGGCTTTACGGCTTTCAATGGACAGGGAAGTATTTACGCTGCCTGCTATAGCCCTCTGCACCCAGCCACGGAGTTCCTCCAGATCAACTTGCCGGTTCTCAGCTCTGGCAATTTCAGCCAGGTCAAACAGTTTGGCCAAAGGGCCAAATATGTCCAGATGCTTATCTTGGCACGATGTAAGTGCTGAATCTAGACCCTTGCAGGGATTCCATCCCAATTTGGAGAGGAATTCGGTCACCTTTGGGTCCACTATAGGGGTCTCACAGACTTTGCCAGGTACCAATGGTCTTGGGCATTCAGCCCTTAGTTTATTACGTGCCGCCTTATTGAGGGGGCGTCGTACCCAATTTTCAAGATACCGTGCCACATGGTCTGCAGGAAGCCATTCCGCCAACCTCGGATGATGGAGAGCATCCGGGTCAAACATGGGTTCCCCAGACGGATTAATGAGGGTGGAACCCGCAGTAGCGGGGGAGCCGCTCCTAGGGCCACTCGCAACCACCCAGGAATGAGCAGGGCCAAAAGGGTCAGAGTCCTGCCTGCATACCTCATCATCAGGCACTATAGATCTGGGCATGGTAGTGCTGTGAGATATCCCCCAACAAAAGTATAAAATTTATGAGAACATATAATTGTTTGAGACTAAAACTAAAATCAGAATAGAGGAGACTAGCAGGAGTTAATCACCCCAAACTAGTTATAACCTAGGAGGGTATAGTTAGGGAGCTCACCAGGGTCCAGACTGGCAGATAGGAAGAAACACGCACAAAGCCAGAGAGACAGGACGTCAGAAAATGGCTGCCGGCAATCTCGCGAGATTCGCAGCAAAAATTCTGTGAATTCGTCAAGTTAAAGAGCCGAACGTTCAGCAAAAAAGAGACAAATTCAATAAAACAAATATACAAAAGGAATGAATAGGAAACAGGTGACTGCACGGACTGTTCAAATAAAATTTAGTCGAACGCGGCAAAACAGATGAATGATGCTAAGTGCCAGAAGCGAACGGCATGTGTTCGTGAAGAATTTGCCAAACTGGTTAGAATTCTTTCACAAAAACAGCCGAACAGAATGGAAAAACAGGCACAAAAGGGCGCCAAATAAACAGGGAGAGGGGGGAAATAGAGCCAAAAGGTAGTGAGGTAGAGATAAGGAGATAAGTAGCAAGCAAGGAAGAAGCAAATGTAGCAAGCAAGGAAGGTCTGGAACCATCATAGCCAACATAATTATAGTATAAAACAAGCATGTAATAATAGACAGAGAAAAAATCCTTAACAATAGGATAAATTAAAGCAAAAAAGCATCTTAAACAAAAGAAGCAATATAAACTTAAATAACAATAAATAAAAGATATCAATAACCAGAAATCAATAAACAGTTAGTATACATGAGAGAAAATTTGTCATGTACTTATCTCGGAGCAGCAAAGAAAGAGCAAATGTGTGTGGAGGTGCTGACTATTATACTGGGAAATGGTATAGGAGTGGCCTAACATTATGGTTACCATTTTTTCTTACTGTTGTATTCTTTGCTGCTATTGGTGGACAGTAAAGAGAGGGTTAAGCAATATGAGCCTCCGTGTCTTGACATAAAATTGTTTTCATGTTTCATACTGGACAATGAGTTTTATTAAGACTCCAACTATAATTACATATCCAAGATCTATGTCTTATAAAAAAGATCTCCAGTAACATTTTATGGTCACCAAAACAGAATAGGCAAAATTTCAACCTGCAATCATTTCTTTCTCAAGCTCATAATAAGAGGTCACTGAAATCAAAATTGCCATTCCAAGATTTCCTTAAACAAACTAAAAGTGGCAACTCAACCTATTGTCACAGTCATTAGGAAATTATCTTGTTGCGCATAAAAATTTGGTTCTGATGTCTGAGGAAGAACGCAAAACTAAGAACAATAATATTAAACGTTAATTCTCTTGAGGCAAAGTAGATCTTTGGTATAAAGACATAAATTAAGTAGAGATGATCAAGGATATGTTGTGTATAGCTATATACAATACTAGCTGAAATATGTATCAGGTTTTGTTTTTTTTATTTATGTGACTACCTATTATTGCATGCTGCCCTTTACAGCATATTATCAGTATATTCATATATAGCAATTCCAGGAATCGCTCACTATTTTCTTGTGCAGGTGATGTGAAACCTGTTTTACCTCCTTGCATTTGACATTTCATAGTGTCAAGACATTTATCAATCAAAAAGGTTCATTTGAATTATTTCACAATCAAGATAAAAATCAAAGAAGCAAATGACATTTACATTAAATTATTTCAGCAGCTGGAGTGGTTATAGCAACTTTACAGACCCAGTTCAAAAATATCAGAAATCAAAATGTATAATACCATTACAGGGCTTGTTGTCTAAACCATTATTTTATTTAGCGAGTTGGTGTGAATTGGCATCTAAATTGTATCTATAGCAAGAGGTAGACATTATATCTGACAAGACACATTAATGATTTAAGAGTCCATTTTAGCTATATTACATGTAATGTATAAACTGTATTGGCAGCATACGTATTGGATACATATATTAAAAGACTTACTGAACTAAACACCATGTCTTCCTTCTCCAAGGTGGGTTCCTATAATGGAAGCAAGTTACTGGACACATGGACAATAGTCCCAAATAATATCCATTTTTTATTTGATTATATTCACAATTTATTTAATCATCACACAGCTGTATAGCAAGATTAAGTTCACGTTTGCTCACTCCCACTCCAACTTCTGACAAATACTCATTGACACACACTAACTCACATATACACACATTTACCCACAAACACTGGCACACACACACAGAGTGACCCATATAAACACTCTGACACCTAAGTAATTACACATAAGTTATATCAAGGTCACACGGAGTGCCTGTACTCCATATATATCAGGGTCCCAGACACATTACGTCCCATACGCGCTAAGGACGCACACTGTGGCTGTGGTTGTGCCCATGGTCCTCTGTTCTATGCCATAGAAAGAGTCTGGAAACCTGCCACAGCGAGTGGCCCCTGCTGGTGGAAGGACAGCCTTTCACACAAGCAATATCGGGATCCCACAATACTGCCTGTGCCCTGGTGATGCCTGTCCCCAACCAGTCCCCTATTTCCAGGCACCTTGACCACAGGGATGACATCATTATGTATTCCAGCTGCCTTTAGCAAAAGGTGGACTTTAATGGACCAGTCTTAATGGACCAATGGCAAGGGAAGATCCCTTACATCTCCCCATCCCATCCCTCTAATTTGGTCAGTGAAGCAATTCTCTAATTAATGGAAGATTTCACGGTTAGGTCCCAGACTAAAGCAGACCCGAGGAAACCTGCCATTGATTTAAATGATTGGTACATTACCATGGAATAGACAGGGCAGGAATGTGGGATGGAGAGAAGTGATGGTTTCAGTGTTTGCAGAAAATCTGAAAATGTTCTGGTGCCCGATCAGACCTGGTGCACAACACCTGTGCCTTTTGCTACCCCTAATGTAATGACTACTTATCTCAACATCTGAGGAAAAGGTTTAAGAGTATTTCAGATGACTTAAAGGTAGGCAGACAATGTAATAGAGCAACAGAAAATTCTAGCAGAATGCTTGGTTGCATAGGGAGAGGTATTAGCAGTAGAAAGAGTTCATGCCATTGTACAGAACACTGGTTAGACCTCATTTGGAGTATTGTACGCAGTACTGAAGACCGTATCTCCAGAAGGATATTGATACTTTAGAGAGAGTTCAGAGAAGGGCTACTAAACTGGTTCATGGATTGCAGGATAAAACTTATCAGGAAAAGTTAAAGGATCTTAACATGTACAGCTTGAAAGAAAGACAAGACAGGGGGGCATATGCTAGAAACATTAAGTACATAAAGGGAATCAACACAGTAAAGGAGGAGACTATATTTAAAAGAAGAAAAACTGGGGACGGAGCCTGACTGCCATGGTGGAGAGACATGCTTTGAGCGAGCTCCTCTCCTATACTGTTAATCTCAGCAATATACAGTCTCACACCACTCGAAATTCATTGAAACCAGCGACCTACCTGTCTATTGCCCTACCTGACATACCTAGCAGGCATTAGGAGCAGGACAGCGACACATTGGAGGCACACCTCGGAACATACGGCCTAGAGCGAATCGGCGGGAGAGGCGGCCACTCTCCCAGCCTGGAGTGATCCTGCAGCATGCCACACCATGCACTCTGGGCCAGTGGGGGTCATCCCCAGGAAAGCTACCCAGTCCTCACAGCCACTCAGGGTGCAATCAAAGGGGCTGACGGAAATCTAAGTGAGACACCTAAAATGGTGGACACCATGAGGCTCCCCGTCCTTCCCGGAGAACAGCCTCATCTGGCTGAACTTACTCTTTGCCAAATTCTGGCTGAGAGTGGATCAAAGGCAGTGGGTGAGCTGAGTGTTTGGACTGTGATTGGAAGAGCTAGGGGCACCCTACCTCCTAACCACAGAATCTGAAAGAAAGACCTGCTGACTGTTATTTTGAACTCTCCCCCCCCCCCCTTATTAGGAATCCCTAACAACACAAAGCTGCTTTCATATACTCTGGCTGTCACCAGCCATGGACCTCCCTGGGGGTCTACTCTTGTACCCAACCGTTGGGTTAATGTTTCTCAAGAAAGGTTTATTCTCTATAAAAAAAGCAGTATTATTGCCACTCATGTTATTTCTATACCTCCTTGCTATACCATACTGCCTTGATTAACCATACTGTCAGTTGTATGCTCATATGTTTCTAATACTCTGCTCTGTCTGCACACTACAATATTCTGCCTACCATTAATGATGCTCTGTCTACGACCTTTTTAAGCATTGATATATATGAGCTAACGCATAATTATCAAGCAGTCCATGTAAAGCAACCTGATGTTCCTAGCCTGTTTCCTACTCTTTTGACACTCAGTTACTTTACCACTACTCTGGCGAGTACATTATTCACCACGTCTTGCATGTTTAGATATTCTTTAACCTCTGTGTCCTACGACTTGACGTGTACGCAGAACCTGTCTATTTCTACAACTTAAAAATGTGCCTGTACTCTAATGCGATATATGTGAAATACTGTGATATTATTGCGCTTGCATATGCTGTTGTAGCATCGTAAGATGTTTTGTTACCTTGTGCACAACAAAAAATAAAGAATTTAAAAAAACAAAGATTTAAAAATAATATCCGGAAGTATTACTTTACTGAGAGGGTAGTGGACACATGGAATAGCCTTCCAGCTGATATGGTAGAGGTTAACATAGTGAGGGAGTTGAAGCATGCGTGGGATAGGCATAAGGCTATCCTAGACTTAAGATAAGGCCAGGGACTAATGAAAGTATTTAGAAAATTGGGCAGACTAGATGGGCCGAATGGTTCTTATCTGCCGTCACATTATCTGTTTCTATGAAACTAGCAGTACTACAAAATGTTAAATTTATTATGACAGAGTAAATGTATGTCAATAAAATGTCCTACAGGAAACATTTGATACTGAAATATGATTTTAAAGTGAAGATGTCTTTCAAAAATCAGAATATAATTTAATTTACGCAAAGCTCTCTGAAGATTAAATTGTATTTGAATATTTTCACTTTATGCATTACTCTTATACCATTGATGCAGATGTTAAAACACTATGGTGAGTTATCAAGACAAACAGGTGTTATTTTGAGTGCTCAACATTGAGGGATACTCATTTGGTTTCCAGGATGATTGCTCTTTTTTTTAGCACTTAGAAAAGACCCTGTTTTTGCCTTAATACATCTCTCCATCCATACATTCCCCATAGAACACCAACTCTAATTCCACTTAATAGTCATCATGAAGGAAATGAAGATTAAAATATATCTAAAACATTCATAATGTTTATGATATCACACTTAAGATGTCGATTTACATTTTATGGATGACAGGTCAACTTTAAAGTAATATTAAACTTTTAGTTAAAATCACTGCATCATTCCTTGTGAAAATATTGCATGTATCTTTGCAAAAAGACCTGCTGCCTATTCATGTGGCAAACAATATTCAGTACTAAAATTAATCAAGTTCTCCCCCTATTAATCAACCAACAGTTGTTGGTGAAGCAGTGGTTGGCAACAGTTGTGCAATGAAAATCTATCATTTACGTAATGAGTACACTTTGCCTTTTAATTAAATTGGCATGAGGGACCTAGTAAGGTTGATGACATATCAAAACTCTCTGAAAGTGTCAACGACCCAGACAGTCTGAATGTTGATGTGTGAATGGTAGAGACTTACTTTATTTGTTCAGATTTAAAACAAATTTCAAATGTTCCTAATTAAAGGGTGACCCCAACCCTCTTTCAATCTCTTGCATCAGTACAGTAAGACAAGATAAAAAGGTATCCTAACATGACCCATATGTCAGGGTTCTCACCGTGACATACAGATAGCCAGGCGTGGTTGCCCCAGAGGGGGCCAGCAGGGGATTTGAACCTGGGAACTTTGCGGTCCTGGGTCTTGACAATTGCTGTGCTTCATCTGACCCTGATCAGACATCAGAAGGGTATATAACACAGCCTCACCCTGTGAACTTTATCAAGTCTCTGATCTTGTTGTGTGTGTTATGTTCCTGTGTTCTATTTATCCTCAGTCTATTTATCCTCAACTCTATATTGACCCCGGCTTCTGACATCATTTTCTGTGACCTCTGGCATCCCTTGACTTCGGCTACTCTTCATTGATCCTGACCTCTGGCATCCTGTGACTTCGGCTATCCCTTGACTATCCTGCTGTTTGTGTCCTGGCCTTTACTGCGACTTGGATCTTCATCCTGCACATATTCACAGTGCAGGTGTTTTATCACCTTGGATCGTGTCTATTTGTAAGGGTGAGCAACATCTCTGCGCTGCAGACTCCCAACTCATACTGCTGAATTATGCCTCGGTTTGGTTTTTGGTATAGCAAAGACGTCTCACATTGTCAGTAGCAGGGAGAAAGTACTTATTAATTACATTATGGTTACTTGCATACTAAGAAACATCAATAATATATTAACAGAGCTATTGGCACCTAGTCTGCTGAGATTTAACTTAAAGGCAGAAGACAGCAATAAAACTAAAGTCATTAGTGGTATATACTAGTGGTGCACACTCTGAAGTGTGACATAGGTGGCGTCATAGCTAATTAACCTTGTGTGACAGAGGAGCATTCCACCTGGGGGCCTCATGACCTACATAGAAAACATAGAAATGCTTGGACTAGAAACGCTAAGGCTCCTGCTGAAACATGCTAAGTCAGCACTGTCTAAGAGCAACTATTAGATAATAAACATGTCAGCCCTTGCCTTGTTGAAATACTAGCAGTAACAGGCACTGCTGATGAAAACATAAAGTGGTAAAGTATAAAAGGATAATAAACTAAACATAACAAAGCATTTGCACAACAGGTGACAGCATGAGGGATAATTGTGAGACACGATGTCTGGGATAAAGTCCTGGACCCCGTATTACTCTCAGCTGATACCCTGCTGGGGTTGAGCAAAGTTCCTCCATGGTAGCTTATTTAGCAAGCTTGAGGGCACTCAAGAGTGGAGACATCTGATCACCAGGCAGCAGCACCAGAAACCCAGCGGGATCTGTGTAGCCCGACCTGCCATTCTCGGAGCTCGACATAGTACAGAACAGAGCCCTAAAGCACTGTGGAACTTAAGAGAGCTGAACACTATTGCCTTCATGCTGGATCCTGTATATCGCTGGCACTTCGTTAAGGCCAGTCAGGAGTGAGGTCTACGGCCCATAGTGCGCGAGGCCCAGTCTCTGCCATCTTGTGGCACAGCAATCTCCACTTCCATTTTCGGGCCAGTTCGGAGGCTGGAGCCGTGTCTCTTTCTGGGACTTTACAAGCGATTTCCTGGGTAAGTAATAATTTTGCTTCAGTCATGCAGGAGATTGCTGCCACTGTGTCAGCATTAGCCAAAACTTATCAAACATTTTGTCTAGCTTGAACATAGAGGAGCACATGGCATCCGCCATTTTAGTGGAGTCTCTGGAAGACTCTTTCAGCATTTCCCTTTCCTGATGGTGTATCAAGAGGGCTCTGAGGTGAGGACTGGGATAACTCCCGCCATTTCATAGAGGGGGAAACTAGGTTTGGTAGGTGTGATTGTCAGGCTGTGCTGACTACAGGAAAGCGGCCAAATATCCTGTGCCATATCAGCTAGCAGGCCGCCAATAGTGCCATACTGCATGAAGGAAAGATGGGGCTGCTTGCTTGGTATCTTTGTGTTCCCCAGATATTCCCCAGACAGAGGTGCCTGGTTAAATGGGAATGTAGCAAATATAGCTGCTGAATTTGCCGATAAACCATATCAGTTCAGGAGAGCTGCAGCCCCAAACCTCCTCACTGCTTGGCAGCCAATCCCTGCCCCTTGTACTTTTAATTTTATATTAAAATTACAATTCAAATTATGTTTTTTGTTTTTAGACCTGTATGTAAAGATGTACTTCCATATCATTTAACCTTTACTTTAAGTAGGTGTAGAAAGTGAGTTGAACAAATTAACATTCAACCTGCTGTAGTGATTATTCCATTTACAGGTTTAGTCAATAAAAAGTGAGTATTTAAACTCACATCACTGAATCCTTTCAGGGCTGCTGCATAGAACTATTGTCCGTGGTGGGTGTAAAAAAAATGTTATTTGTTTTTTGTTTTGCAGCTCTGTTATTTCTGCAGCTTTTTATTTTGTTTAAGAAATCTATAAGTTGCATATACTTTACAAAGAGTAGAAAAATGGTTTTGAACAGTAGGTTTTAAGGCAAGTATGTACGGAATGGTCTGTGGACTAATAAAAATATCTCAAGCCTCACATAACAGGAAAATCTTTGTGAGCCAGTGGTGAAAGTTTTGCGAGTCAATAAAAGGAATGGTGCAATAGCATGTTCTTTTGGTAAATAAAGGTGCATTGCATTTAAAAGATATAAATCAATGGTCAAGGTACCCACCTCCTCCCGTGTCATTCTATAAAATGTTGTGCACCATTCTCGCATCACCTTCCAAATAACTTCTTAGGATAAAAAAGGTACTAGATCTGCTGTAGATTACTATGTTGAGTTCCACACTTTAGCTTCTGAAGTTACTTAGAGCAACAGCCCACTAGTTGCAATCTATATGGACATTACAGGATGAGGTGGCAGCAAGACACTTACCTAACAGACTAGAGGACCTGATAACATATGTTTCACACAGACAACAAAATCAGGGTGAAACACTGAAACAAGACAAAGAAACCTGTCACCCATATTACTCCAAAACTCTGTTTAACTAAGTTGTCTGAGTAGGAGAAACAGCTTAGGAGAATTTAAGGGTTTTGTTTTTACTCTTTTAACAAAGGACATATGGGGAAGGAATGTCAGGAAACGTGTACACTTACATCCGCTCAGGGAAATGACCGGTCTTGAGTGTGTAATGTATGTCCCCTAATCAGCCTCGTTATAGATTCCTTCTATCTGTTTCTCAGTCTTGAGGTTCTTCTGGGTTACACACTAAAGCTCTAGTCCTAACTATTACTTGTTAATCCATGTTGTTATTCTTTTATTTCTTGACCTCAGTATTGGCCACCTCTAAGGACCAATAATTCAATGCAATTTGTCTGAGTTGACCTATATTTGCGTGTTAGAATGCTTTATAATCCTGACACCAATTTTATCAACAAAAAGAAACCAAAGAACAAAGCCTGGGTTAGGATAAACTAAAAGGGAAAATGGTGGATGCCCTGGGCAATACTATCCCGATAATATTTATTAACTAATAAATATAGGTTGACAATTACAAGTGTCCAATTCATTTATATCCTATTGTACATTCTCATGCCCACACCTGTAGTAATTATATTGTTGTTTTGTGATTCATGAGCTCTGGCGCTTTGTCTTAATAAACAAGGTGGCCATCATATGCCAGTGGATGTTTATCATTTGCCACCCTCTACAACAGTATATGTTACAGTAGATTGCAATCGTTTTAATGAAACCATGTTGATAGACTAGGTTTGGTGTGCCTTATTATGGAGTCATAATCATTTGGTTATTGTATCATTTGCATATAGTTTACAAAGAGTGCAGGAAAATAGTCAAATTTGACAATTCCTATTAAGCAGCTAAGTGATGATGTATTTCCCAGCACACCATGCTCATTTTCAGAATGTCAAGACTACATGGATGAAAAAAAATGACAATAAAACCCTGTGGCTATATTAATCATGCCTTTCATCTAAAAATGGGAAAAAAAAGTATAGGAAAAGCCCCGAAGCCTTCTTATTTCTTTCTCACATCATTAAAGCTTCAATAAGTCTTCAATTAGATTTCCCTGGTTGCTGCCATTGTTTCAGATTGATAGATGTCCTTGGTCCAACCTCTGTAGGACACCTTGTTCCTGAAAAAGGCACACTGTCAGAACCAATTAATAATATAATCACATTGATAATGTAACCAGACTCAATTTACTGCTGACAATAACTTGGCCCCCACAATTTAGAAAAAAAAAGAAAAGAAAATATGTACCACAAGTGCAAAGATTTCATATGTATTTATTGTTACAAAGTGTTTTTTTATTTTTACAACAATTTAATATAAATATATGTATGCATTTGTATACAGCACTTTGTAAAAGATTGTCCCTGAGGAAGTCCCTGACAGGGACGAAACGCGTTGGACTACTATTGAACATATTTCTCATCATCTGCTATTATTTACTTTGATGTAAGTAATAAATGCTGCTTTTTGCACTTTATTTACATAGTAACTTAATTATTTTTTTGCATTTTTCTATCTTTTTTATGAGATTAACATCTACTCAGCATTGAAGCAAGAAGACACACACCAATATATTTCTGAAGGCACTTTATTTGATGTCGAAGTGTGAGTGATCACTTGGCACTTAATTTCATATCCAATATTATTACACACAGTGTTGCACTATATTATATTTTTACTCCCCTAGCTGGAATAGCCCTATACTATATATGTAATATAAATATATGTCTATTATTAAACTTTAAACTATTATTATTATTCCCAATATGAGATTCACAAAATCTAAATACAACATAACTTTTAGTTTATTGTAATAACAAAATAGTTTAGTAATGGAAAATAATCTTTCACCTGTTCTTGTGCTACAAGATGTAGACTATTTATAAAAAATAATTTCGGTGTCTGTTTTGTATAATTATTGTCATTCTCTCAACACCTATAATTTTATATTCAGAATAATAATGTTACTACAATAAATTTCACAGTTTTTCAGAGTTCAAAATGTAAAAACTCAAATTAGATTCTTAACGAATCAGTACTTCTCTCAAATAAACGTGATAAGTACCGAATTTAAAAAGTTTAAATATGGAACATTTGGGGATCAATATTTGAAACTGATGTGCAACACAGCATGCAATATCATACGTTGGCCACAAGGATTATTCAGGTCTTATAATGCTTGTAATGCATCACAAGAGGTATTGACACCCTTAATAATTAATGTAAAAAGACATTTTCAGCAGGATAGAATAACGGTACAAATAATATACAAACAACTTTCAGCTGATCTATTCTTTAGCAGGATTGAACTAAGAACACAAGTACTGGCCCTGAATATATTTGTATACCGTTATCATATCTCCTCTGAGGCGCCGTTTTTCCAAACGAAAGAGATTTAAATTTTTTA
The DNA here is from genome assembly GCA_933207985.1 of Pelobates cultripes. Taxonomy (NCBI): domain Eukaryota; kingdom Metazoa; phylum Chordata; class Amphibia; order Anura; family Pelobatidae; genus Pelobates; species Pelobates cultripes. The sequence goes on along the minus strand of OW240917.1, from coordinate 184,974,899 downwards.
ACCTTTCTTCGTAACTAAAATGCTCCATTCCTTTTATCAATTTTGTAGCTCGACTGTGCACTTTTTCTAGTGCCATGATATCTTTCTTAAGAACAGGTGCCCAAATTGCACAGCATATTCAAGGTGTGGTCTTACCAGCGATTTATAAAGAGGCAAAATTATATTTTCATCCCGAGAATTTATGCCCCTATTTAAACATAAAAAAATATAAATAATAGGCACTCACTATAGTATGAGGGATCTATTTTTAGGGGCTGCAGCACACAGTGCAAGTCTTCCCAACCTCGTGAACAAACAAGCTTTTATTTAACAAATACTTTTAAAAAGGATAAAATAGGTTAAAGGAAAGTCCACTTGACGTGTTTTGCCTGTATAAGGCTTTTTTAATATCATTTAGTTCAGAAAACAGGGCTGAAGCAATAATGATCAATCTGCTGGAGTGTAACAGTTAAAATAACTGATTTTTTAAAATTTATTTTAACTGTTATACTCTATCAGTGTTGCTTCAGACCTGAGAAAGAGAGGAAAACAATTGAAAGCTTGTCTTTTCAAATATTATTTTAGTCCAATAAAAAAAGTATCATTACATACTGAAATACACTTTAACCCAAAATTGCACAGCATATTCAAGGTGTGGTCTTACCAGCGATTTATAAAGAGGCAACATTATATTTTCATCTCGAGAATTTATGCCCTATTTATACATGACAAAATCTTACTGGCCTTAGCAACTGCGGATTGACATTGCATATTGCTGCCTAATTTGCTGTCTATAACAATTCCCAAATCCTTCTCGTGTGTGGTTATCCCTAATTCACTACCATTTAGGGTGTAAGTTGCTTGTGCATTCTTAACCCCGAAGTGCATAACTTTGTGTCAAATTCATAACCTAATGTGTCAATTAAAACATCCTCTTTCTTTATATGGTCTAATATAAACGTACTACCTTACTCAACGGAAGTTTGGGTCATTAAATTTATTTAAATGATCACCTTAAAGGCAGAATTTTAGTGATAAAAAAAATAATTAAAAAAACACTAATCAGGTTAAAAGTTATGATAGATTCTGTCTGGTGCATTGTATGCGCTTAAATACGCTAAACAGTAATTAGATGTCTATTAAATATCTTCTATTTTTCCTGTTAAATACAGTAGAATTACTGACACTACTTGCAAGTGGCCCTTCTTGGTTATACGCAATTGCAGCACTTAAAGAGGTAGGCCTCCAATTTACCTAATCATTTAATATATTTATTTCTGGTAAGCAAGTACTAGACATAAATAGGTCACGTTTCTTTCCCTTTAGTTCTATTGGTTCCCTTCAGGACAAGAGTTATCCTCCTATCGTTAGTCAATCTATAAGGTTAGTATAGACTCCTATTCTGGCGGGGCTATTTCAAAGGTTTCACCTGAAGGTTTGGTCGTAACTTAAATTTATGACATATTTTAGGTTCAAGTAAGGATCATTCCTTCCTCTACAGTATACCTTGTACGACACTGTCAGCAGGTACGTCAGCAGGTACGTTAACTAATTTATCCCTGGTGGGGTTAGGACTAGCTGGACTAGCTGTAAGAACCCGCCAATTTAGGTATGGTCCCATAGGCCTCTTCGCCTTTAAGTCTAGTGGTCCCGCAAGGCATACAATCAGCCCTTCCGTTCAGAGATGCAGGCCCAATCATCCCAACGCTTAGTTATAGCCTTGCATCAATTCATAGTTAGGGCCTCACCTGTCACGGCCGAATGATTGTACATTCTTTTACGTGTCACCGAGAGGCCAACACCCCGCCACCCACCTCAGTGGCACAAAGGCCCCATGAGCCAAACCATAGGTAGTGCCTCTCATAGACACCTGGCAAGTAGTTAGGGCCTCACCTGTCACCAACATAAACTAGTTAATACAATTTCGCCTGAAGGCACTAATCTAGTAAACTGTGTCACTACTGTACGGTACTATACTAATCTAATCCATCTGCCTCACTCCCTTAGCATGTCTAATGCTTCTATACAAGGAGATGATCAGTCGGTTACCAGCACCCCTCTCAGATCAGGTATGCAGAGAAGGCAACCCATTCCTCCAAGTCCAGTTTCCAGCTATCGATCTTGGACTATCCCTAAAATCACCTCACTCAAAAAAAGAAATATACCTTTCCCGGCTACAGCCAGGAAATCTGAACTATTTCGTTTGTTGAATAGTACTGAGGATAACGAAAGGCCTGGCCCTAGTTCAGAGGTTAATGTACAAAATAGCCTGGCTGAATTGCACGTCATGATGGCCTCTCTTGTTTCTTCAGTAGCTACTATTAATAATAGGTTTGATAATCTAGAGTCAAATAATATTCCAACCATTCCAGAGGTTCCAGTGCCCGTTGCTCAGCCTGCGCCTAACCCTAGAGGTAATGATAAACCTCTACCAGCTAAAAAGCTACCAATATCATAAATCCTATTCACCTCATACCGCAGACTCTGAGACGTGACATAATAGAGGGGAAGGACAGCATAGCATCTCAAGACGTTGTAGAGGACAGGGCATACACGTTTGATGATCTGTCAGTAGTAATGAAGTCTAGAGATCCTAGACTAAATAGGACACTCAACATTCCCGAATTTGCCCTTTCACAACACCACCTTTCACATCCTGGAGAACAAACCCACTAGGAATCGCCACAGGGAAATTTAACAATAAAAAGAGACTGACTATCAACTTTTCGGCACCTCACTCATCCTCTACACCTAGCCTAAATGCACTAATCCCATCAGAAGACTTTTCCCTGCAGTACGCCAGAATCGATGATGCCATACAAGCAATCATTCATTCCGGGAAGGCTGCCTGGTTAAGTAAATCTGATATTACTAACGCCTTTAAATTACTTCCCATTCATCGGTCACTCTGGCATCTGCATGGAGTTAAGTGGCAAGACAGCTACTATTTCGCTACCAGACTTACCTTCGGCTCCAAAAGTAGCCCCAAGTTACTCAACATATTTGCTGAAACTTTAACCTGGCTACTTCTGAACTTCTGCAGATGTCCAGTAGTCATACACTACTTAGATGACTTCCTCACCATCGAACCACACCACTGCACACCACACAGCCTTAATCACATGCTCACTCTGTTCAAAAATTTAGGAGTCCCTGTAGCCCAGGACAAAACAGAAGGTCCCAACACCGAGATTACTTTCCTGGGGATTACGCTCAATTCTGTCTCTATGCAGGCCAGCCTGCCCCAAGAGAAAGTAGACAGAATTCTTTCTTACATAAACATCTGCACCTTACAAGGCACTTGCACCAGGAAACAGCTACAGTCACTACTCGGTTCACTAAATTTTACTATGAGAATAATTCCACAGGGCAGGTATTTCATTTCCAGATCCCCTCTCTATTGCACTGTCTCCCTGACAACGACTCCCATAGACGAGTCAGCTAGAGCTGATCTAAAAATGTGGCAGCTGTTCCTATCCTCTTGGAATGGCAGGTCGCTATTTGTTCCCCCCATTACTGACGATTCCACTGTACTTTGGACTGACGCTTCAGGTGCCATAGGTTATGCAGCCATTTTTGGTAATGAATGGCTATACGACTCTTGGCCTATTGAGACCTCCTTGCTCGGAAATTTCAGTACCACCTCAGCACTATTTGAAATTTACCCTATCGTAGCAGCAGCACACACTTGGGGTAAAGAATGGAGGGGGCAGTCGGTCAGATGCTTTTCTGATAACTTAGCTACATGTAATATTGTTAACAAAGGCCGCTCTCAGTCCCTCACGATTATGAACTTGATCATAAGACTGACATGGCTAGCGGCTAATCTTCAATTCTGCATAAACTGTATTCACGTTCCGGGTGTACAAAATACTGCTGCTGATGCTCTGTCCGCTTTCATTTGCAGGAATTTTTCAGACTTCATCCATCAGCAATCTCACAACCCAGGGAACCTCCAAGCTTCACAGACCTAATTATGCGTTAAGTTCTCTCTTGCACCATAGTAGGTCACTCGCTTAGGCAGGCTTATCCCTTAATACAAGGAAAGCTTATTCCAGAGCGTACGAACGGTTTAAAAGATTTGTTCGTGATTACTGTATAATAAATGTTTTTTCCATTGAAACCATGGTTGCATTTACAACTTTTTGCCACATTTCTCTTAATTTAGCTTACAACACTATCAAACTCTACTTAACGGATATACAACACTACATGTTAACCAGCTTTCCCAACAAGTCTCCATTCCTAGCATCCTACCCAGTTAAAAGTGTCCTCAAAGGTGTTCAGAGATTAACAGTACACAATCCCACTAAGCGACTTCCCATAGACAGTATGCTCTTCAAGAGTATCTCCAATGTACTCGACACGTCCCCTTTTGAACAAATCACAAACCTAATTATCAAGTTTGCGGCTTACTTAGCATTCTATGGTTTCTTGAGACCTAAAGAATTTTCTGTGGAGAAAGCATCTGACTCCAAGTCATGCCTCCAGAAAAAACACGTAGTTAAAAAACAGGACCCCAACATCTTATCTATTACCAAATGGTGTCCTATCCAAGTATTGGATAAACTAGTGGAATCCCAAATCACTTCCAATCCTGATTGCCCACTACTAGCTATTCAAGGGAAACCCCTAACCACTAAACATTTTATGCTTTACATTTGTATGTTATTACTCCGGCTAGGACATAACCCACGTTCATTCTCGGACCATTCATTTCGCATTTGAGCAGCCACAGCTGCCTTAGGTAATCACATACCAACGCACATCATTAAAAATATGGGTAGGTGGAAATCATCTGCATACAACAGATGCATCCCCAATCCTGAGAAAGAAATAAAAATGGCTTTCAGTGAAATGTCTAAATAATGTATTGCTTAATAAACATATTTGACTTTATGAATCGCTTCTTATATTTTGCCCTCTTTTACAGGTGTAACCTCACGTCAGTTTCGGCATACCTCAACTGACTTTGCTCTTACTAATACTGCTTATTTTATTTGTTTCCTTACGGCCTCGAAATGTGCCGTACACAAATAGAAGGCTTGGCCTGTAATTGTGCGAGGCACTTGGATCCCTATTTAAACCCAGTGAGCCCCTGCTTACCTGTCTTCGACGTTCTTGGAAGTTCCCCTCCCACCGCACCCTTAAAATTATAATTTTACCTAGGTGGGCCCTCTTTTACAGGTCTAACCTCACGGCAGTTTCGTTATTTTATTTGTTTCCTTACGTCCTCGAAATGTGCCGTACACAAATATATATATAGCTACCTATATATATTACACTGTGTGTGTGTGTGTGTGTGTTATCTATGTCATTTTTAAGTGCTTTAAGGTAAGTGCTTAGGACAGCGGGGACATTCTATGCCGCTCACTGGCATTTAGTACCAGCTCATAGAATGCCCGCTGTCCTTAAGGGATTAAAAAAAAGCTTTTACCAACTATATATTGGTAACCTAGTCTCACACTAAGATTAATGACAAAATGTCAATCTACTATTGCACACTCTGTGCTGTTTTAAGTGTCCCTGGCAGTAGCTATCTAGCTATATACAGCAGCAAGCTAAGCCTAGTCTCCAACTAGAATAAATAAGCCAGGCTCCCACACAGGCACAGAAATGGTAAAAGACATTGCATCACATGTGTTTAGTCAAAAGACTATGACTAAAACTAAACTAAAATTTGCCACTAAAATTAACTGATCAAGAACCTGAAACTAGCATGTTCGGGCTTGTGGGAGTTACTTCCCCCGGCCAAGAAATCAGAATTTTGGCTGATATCTGAACAGCCTAAATATGGCTGAATTGCTGTTCGGCACAAAATTAATCTTCAAATCTAATCACCACCTTTAACAAGCTTTTTTTTTTAGCACAGATGCAAATACCACTAAAGATTTCTCTGTGCTATTTATATGAATTTTGAAAATCAAATTACTTTCAGGTGCTGTTTTTAAGCAGGAAATCAAATTGCCCTGCATCTGGAAGTAGCTCATAAAATTCTAATTTGACATTTTTGCAGTAGCAGTGCTTTGAAGGACACCACAATTAACTTATTTACTTATTTTCATCTGCATAACTCTTCACCCCTCCCCTCTCTCCTCCCCCAGCCCTCCCCTCCACCCCCCCACCCAAATAATTTCAACCTTTTTTTGGTTTCCAAATATGAGTGTATTTAATTGAAATAAAGTTTAGATTAAAGAATTTTAAAGTAATATAAGTATTATATTTTTCCTGTGTCTTATTATTTTTCTTTATGCACTACTGATATGTTGCCCTGACTCTTATTCAGAGAAGCAAAGGAAACATTAAATATTTATAAAGGGAAAACAAAAATTGTTTAAAATTCTTGCTCATTATTCACTGTCCATTCACAAAGTGTTCTGTTAGCTTATATTATTTCAACTCCAAAACAATTTTTCTTATAGGAGAAAGAAGGTCATTTAAATATCTAAAAACAATGTATTTCTGTAGAAATATTTTTACAGATGGAACACTATTTGAAACACAAGGTCTGAGTAGGATATACCAGTCTCATATTTATATTGTGATCTAAAGAACTAAGCAGACTCTATATTAAAACAATTAGTTTCATTCATGAACCACACCCTTCGATATGAACAGAGTACATTTTGTTTCTGTGGATATGATTCTTAAAAAGAATCGGCGCTGGCTCCACCCCATTGGGTGACTTCGTCAGAAGTAGTAATCTCAGCCGATCACATGGCTTTCCCATAAGAAAGCATTGGATTGGCTGAGATTGTCAATTCTGATGATCTCAGCCAAGAAGGTGGGATGTTTTATCAGTTTGTTTTATTTTGCTTGTTGTAGCTTCCCGACATATAAATATAATAGTCAAATATTTAGACTTATGGTCCTTTTGAAATAGCACTATAAGATATCTTATATTTGCTTAAATGAAAGCAGAAACTAAAAGCTTAAAACCAGCTTTACATAACAATTTTACATTTTTTTATATATAGACTGTATATATAGACTAATGTGTGTGTGTATACACAAGAACCAGGCTGTCATGTTACCTTTTGTTGCCCAGGGCCGTGACACAGACTGGGGAAATCCATGAAGGGGAGAGGGACTCTTCCCATGGTCCCTGTAATTTCTTCAGCAGTTCTGATGCTGGCTGCTGTAGCTCCGCTCTTTTTTTGTAACACTTGCGTGCGCCAACATCATAACGATGATGACGTCACGACCCGCCAAAACATTCTATTTCAACCGTTTGGGGGGCATGACAATAAAACTAAAGCTACAGGCTCTAAAAAGGTCACGTAGGGTATGGCCCTGTTGTGGTTTTTGTTTACAGTTCCCAATGGTGCATTATTGTCATCTCCTCAAGCCATGCGGGCAGAATGCACCGCATGACCGCACTTCTGCAGTCCTCAGGCCGCGCGGCCAGTATACTCACTTTTGATCCTGCAAACGGCTCCTTCTGCTGGTTCGCGGGCCGAACTGCAGCT
>OW240917.1:184856366-184967351 GCA_933207985.1 Pelobates cultripes | reverse complement strand
CACATCATTTAATATTTCTTTCATGAGGATTTACAAAAGGAAAGCACCACTTGTGGAGCTCTCAAATACACATAGGCGTGCGAAGCCTATTGCATTAGGGTGTGCACCCTAAAGCACAAACACACACGTCGCGTATATATGTGTGTGTATATATATATATACTGCTGCCATGCCTGAACTCTGGTGGTCCTTGTGAGTGTACTCTAGCCTGCAGGGCTAGAGTTCACTCTCACAAGATCTGAGCGTGGCCGTGGCAACACTCCGACCTCGCGAGAGGAACCCAGCGGAACTGCTGGCTAGAGCTCCCCGGGTCCTCTCCTGCATGTGGGCCGGTGAACAGGGCTGGACTGGGACAAAAAGTCAGCCCAGGCAGAGCAGCCCACTAGGAAGGGTGGGCCAGAAATGTGGCACGTTATATCGCCACTATTGACAAGCACCCCCCGCCCTCCCAATTGTTATGTTAGTGTGATACCCCACCAGAGCATTCAGTGCTGTCTGATGGAGAAAAAGTCCTAGTGACTTGTCTCTGGTGTCCCCATTAGTGGAAAAGGATTGTTAACATGTGTTTTGCACGTGTGGGAATGCTCCCTGCGGTGTTATATGTGTTTGGATCTTTTTTATGTGATTGCATGTGTGTAAAGGAGATCGGTTATGCTGTAGAGTGTAAAGGGGTCTGTTTGTGGTGTATAATATGTAGCTGGGGCCTGTAGTGTATAGGTGTGTTTTTGGGCTGTATATTATATGTATGTGTGTGTGTGTGTGTGTGTGTTGTTTATAGGGTCTTTAGAGTGTGTGTGCCTAGTGGTGTGTTGCGTTTGCATGTAAGGACTGTATTTCGTGTATCTAGGAGTTGCAGGGGGTGGCATTGTGTGTATGCGTATAGGTGTTGTGCACATGTGTGTATTGGTGTGGTAATAATAGGGGGTGTAGTGTGTGTTTAGGGGAGTTGTGTGTGCATAGGGGTACAGTGGGTGCACAGGAGGTGTATATCGGGATAGTATGAATGCAGTGGTGAGGTGTTTATAGGGGTATAGAGTGTGTAGTGCTTTTGTGTGTGTGCGTATGCAGAGTAATATGTGTGTTTATAGGGAGTATAGAGTTTGTGTAGTGATTGAGTGCAGTGTATAGGGGGTATAGAGTGTGTGAGTGCAGAAGGTGTAGTGTGTATATAGGGGGTATAGTGTGTAGTGTGTATATAGTGTGTGCAGGTGCAGGGGGTGTAGTGTTATGTATAGGGGGTATAGTGTGTAGTAGCAGGGGGTGTAGTGTTATGTATAGGGGTATAATGTGTAGGTGCAGGGGGTGTAGTGTTATGTATAGGGGTATAGTGTGTAGTGTGTATATAGTGTGTGTAGGTGCAGAGGTGTAGTGTTATGTATGGGGGTATAGTGTGTATATAGTGTGTGTAGGTGCAGGGGGTGTAGTGTTATGTATGGGGGTGTAGTGTGTATATAGTGTGTGTAGGTGCAGAGGGGTAGTGTTATGTATGGGGGTATAGTGTGTATATAGTGTGTAGGTGCAGGGGGTGTAGTGTTATGTATAGGGGTATAGTGTGTAGGGTGTATATAGTGTGTGTAGGTGCAGAGGTGTAGTGTTATGTATGGGGGTATAGTGTGTATATAGTGTGTGTAGGTGCAGAGGTGTAGTGTTATGTATGGGGGTATAGTGTGTATATAGTGTGTGTGTAGGTGCAGAGGTGTAGTGTTATGTATGGGGGTATAGTGTGTATATAGTGTGTAGGTGCAGGGGGTGTAGTGTTATGTATAGGGGTATAGTGTGTAGGGTGTATATAGTGTGTGTAGGTGCAGAGGTGTAGTGTTATGTATGGGGGTATAGTGTGTGTAGGTGCAGGGGGTGTAGTGTGTGTATAGGGGTATAGTGTGTGTATATAGTGTGTGTAGGTGCAGAGGTGTAGTGTTATGTATAGGGATATAGTGTGTGTAGGTGCAGGGGGTGTAGTGTGTATATAGTGTGTGTAGGTGCAGGGGGTGTAGTGTTATGTATGGGGGTATAGTGTGTATATATAGTGTGTGTAGGTGCAGGGGGTGTAGTGTGTATATAGTGTGTAGTGTATATAGTGTGTGTAGGTGCAGGGGGTGTAGTGTTATGTATAGGGAGTATAGTGTGTAGGTGCAGGGGGTGTAGTGTTATGTATAGGGAGTATAGTGTGTAGGTGCAGGGGGTGTAGTGTTATGTATAGGGATATAGTGTGTAGGGGGTGTATATAAGGTGTATAGTGTGTGTAGGTGCAGTGTGTATATAGGGTGTAGTGAGTAAGTGGTGGGGTATAGTTTATGTATATATTTTGAGTGTTTCATTATTTAAATAAAATAAAAAAATAAAAAAACTTACTTCCCTTTCCCTTTGTTACCTTATTACTTTGCGGGGGGGAGAGGGAGCACGCTGCTGATCATCCCTGGTGATCCAGTGGGCTAGTGATGTGGTCTGTACCTCCTCAGGGTACAGACCATGCCTTTCTCTCGCGAGAGCTGGAGTTTCAGAGCGTTGCCGCGGGTTACCACGGCAACGCTCTGAAAATATCAGCGATCGCGAGAGGGCTGCCCTGCGTGCAGCCTGGAGGCTGTTTGCTCCGTATGCAAATGGAACGGAGCTCTTCAGAGCCTCTCTCGCCGGCAATCTGTTGTGCTTGAGCCGGCAGGGGAGATATTTTGATCTTCCCTGCCGGCCTCGATCCATGCGTGGCGCACGGGATTAGGGTGTGCCCAGGCACACCCGGCACACCCCGTGCGCACGCCTATGCCTAGAGGACCGTGCTACCTGAAAACAAGGATCACAATATATATATATAAAACACAAGATCCAGCGCACTCACCTATCCACTAAACAGCAAATAAATTTTAAAAAAGCAGTAATTACAATTTGCCACCTTTCTCAACATTTAAGGACATTTGGAGAAAAAAAACACTTTATTGAAAACTGATATCTATTGGCAGCTTGTAAATGAAGACGAAGAAGAAAGTAGGTGAACTCACAACTAAATGAACCAGTAATAATTCAGAATTTCCAAAAGAAGATATGCCAGGGCATAAGGTTAAGCTTACAACTCTCTAACATTCCCAAAGCTGTTATAATTGTTATAACTGTAATAAAAAATACACACTGTCCCTGAAAGTTAGTTTGATCAGTGAAAATTTTTAGAGCTGGTACACCAAGCAATTACACCAAGCAATATAGTCTAAAATAAAACAAGATAAAAATCATAACATATAAAATTATCTGAATTAAATCAGTCTATGTAAGATGACAACTACAAAAATCACACAGTTCATTTCAAATAGCATTTTCTGTAAACACAAAGTTCAACTATATTTTATATTTTATAAAGAATTTCACATCCACTGTCTGTTCAATGGATGCTTGATAAATCTTTAAGAGTTTGAAGAAATGAAAGCACTTGTCAGTAAACAGATGTGAGATATCAAAATAAGCTATTCGTTGCCCTTTATTTAATTCAAGAACAGAGCTTGAGACAAAAGAAAACAAGTAGGAACAACTGCAACACTGCAGATGGATGGTATATGTTACCTCTCTTACCTCCATGTTTGCTCAAATCATCATAATCTCAGGGCCGGCCTTAGGGGTGTGCGAGCTGTGCGACCGCACAGGGCGCCATGGAACAGGGGGCGCCCTGTGGCCGACACAGCTCACTCATGGCCGGAGTGCAGGGGAGCTAAAAGAGGTACCTGGCTGGAGGATTAATTATTCTCCACCCGGGTCTATTTAAAAAAAAAAAAAAAATCGCGGCAGAGGGGGCGGGGTTTACCGAGCGGCGGAGGCGGGGCTTATCGAGAGGCGGAGACGGGGCTAATACCTCCCGAAGCCCCTGCTGTACAGGAAGAGGGAAAGATGCTTCCCCATCAGCCAACTGCATCCACTGGAAAGAGGTAAGTGTGTGTGTGTGACTGTTTGCCTGTTTGTGTGACTCTGTCTGTGTGTGTGTGTGACTGTCTGTGTGACTGCCTGCCTGTGTGCGTGTGACTGTCTGTGTGTGTGTATGTGACTGTCTGTGTGACTGCCTGTCCTTGTGTGTGTGTGTGTGTGTGTGACTGTCTGTCTCTGTGTGTGTGTGTGACTGTCTCTGTGTGTGACTGCCTGCCTGTGTGTGACTGTCTGTGTGTGTGACTGTCTGTCTGTGTGACTGCCCATGTATGTGACTGCCTGTGTGTGTGACTGTCTGTCTGTCTGTCTGTGTGACTGCCCGTGTGTGTGACTGCCCGTGTGTGTGACTGCCTGTGTGTGTGAGACTGTCTGTCTGTGTGACTGTCTGTGTGTGTGACTGTCTGTCTGTGTGTGTGACTGCCTGTATGTGACTGCCTGCCTGCCTGTGTGTGTCTGTCTGTAACTATCTGTCTGTGTGTGACTGCCTGCCTGTGTGTGTGACTTTCTATCTGTGTGACTGCCTGCCTGTGTGTGTATAACTGTCTATGTGTGTGTTACTGTGTGTCTGTCTGTGTGTGTCTGTCTGTGTGTGTGACTGCCTATGTGACTGTCTGTCTGTGTGTGTCGCTGTAGCTGTGCCATTGTTTGTGCCTGTGCCTGTATGTGTGACTGCCTTTAACTGAGTGTGTGTGTACATGCCTGTAACCGAGTTTAAATTTCCCCCACCCCTTCCTGTCAAGGCCGCACTTTGACTGACAGACGCTCACTCACTGACAGACGCACACTCACTGACGACACATACACACTCACTGACGACACATACACACTCACTGACTGACACATACACACTCACTGACTGACACATATACACTCACTGACCAACACACACATTCACTCACAGACACACACACATTCACTTACAGACACACACAATTACACACTTACAGACACACACACACACACACACATTCACTTCAAAATAAACACTCACAGACACACACACAGACATTTCCACTAACACTCACAAACTAATATTTTTACATTTATTTTAAATCCACCCAGCCTCCCTGGGAAAGCTGGAGTGGATTTCTTACCAGCAGTCCAGTGTGGCTGCTGGGCAGGCAGGCAGGGGGCGCACAGGCTGAGTAAGCAGCGCTTAGTGATGCCGGGAGCCGGACTGACGCCATATTCTGGCTCCCGGCTTCATTAAGCGGCGCAGAGGAAGCTGAGCAGGAAGAGCTCAGGTGAGTATGCTCCTTCGCTGCCCGCTGCCAGCCTTGGGGGGGCTCAAAAGTGGCCAGCCGGTCAGCTCTTGAGCCCCCCAGGATGCGAGGCAAGCAAGGGATCTGCCTGGGGGTTTGGAGGGATGCTTTTTTTTGCCGCCCCCTGCAAAGTGGCGCCCAAGGCAGATGCCTTGTTTGCCTCGTGATACACACGTCCCCGGTGCCTGTGTGTGTTACTGTATTCAGGCAACTTGGTGGGAGGTGGGGGGGGCGCCGTGAAGACTTTTTGCACAGGGCGCCTAATTGCCTAAGGCCGGCCCTGCATAATCTATCAAGATCCGTAGACCACAGCATGTGCACAAACACATGCACACACTCACATAATACTATAGTATGTATGCATAAACACTGATCAGCCACAACAACAACAAAAAAAAAATCACTGACAGGTAAAGTGAATAACATTAAAGGGACACTACTGTATAAGGTCAGGAATACAAATGTGTATTCCTGACCCTACAGTGTTATAAACATAATTTAGGTGGCCATCTCCCTCTTGCACCCCTTAAATAGGATAAAAACTCACCTTTATTCCAGTGCCACTTGGGTCTGCCGGCACTGACACCGCCCCCAAATCCACATCCTTGGCTGAGATCATCAGAATTGACAATCTCATCCAATCCAATGATTTCCCATAGGGATATAGTAGTTCTGGTGTCTATAGCTTGCCAACGCAGGCATTTTTATTTAACATTTTTTTTATTTTATTAAGTTGTTCATAACATTATACAACTTTTCCATTTTATGCGATAAAGAGTATAATTGGACATAACAATAACATAACACAGATTGGTGCATATAGTGAACATAGAGGTATAATTCCCTATTGGAACTTCTCGTGTGTGTTCACAGCAGTCCCAGAACTGTATTGTCAGGGGCTTGGGCTCCAAGTCATGACTATGGCTTTTTGGTAGTGCTCCGCGGTGTGATTTTAAAGTCTCCTTTGGGGACAGCCGCTCGCTCAGCATCCCTCTGTGCAGGTCTGTGCAGGTCTTCTGGCCACAGCCTGGGTAACAGGCCCATTCTTTTCAGAAACGGCTCTGGGTCATCTAGGGATGTTAACGTGATGCTCTCACCTCCCATGTCAGCTAAGAGGGAACCCTCTATACCCCAGCAGGACCTGATAGACGCATCCTGCAGTCTCCTGGCTATTGGTGCCAGCCTTCTCCTCTATGCTAGTGCAGAGAAAAGGATTTCTGCGTAGATTGCCACTCTGCTACCTTCCCAGGGTAATGACCCCAGCTCCCTGGAGCAGTGCATTATCTTTGAACGTGCAGACATGTCCACTCTAAATGTCGAGGTGACCATTGGAGCGTCTGAGTTGTTTTTCATGGCCCTGAATATATTTGTATAATGTTATCATATCCCCTCTTAGGCAACGTTTTTCTAAACTAAATAGGTTTAAATTTGTTAACCTTTCTTCATAGCTGATATGTTCCATTCCTTTTATTAATTTTGTAGCCAGCCTCTGCACTTTTTCTAGTGCCATAATATCCTTCTTTAGAACAGGTGCCCAAAATTGATTTTTGATTTTTAAAGAGGCAAAATTATATTCTCATCCCGAGAATGAATGCCCTTTTTCATGCATGACAGTACCTTACTGGCCTTAGCCACTGCTGATTGACATTGCACATTGTTGCATAGTTTGTTGTCTATAACAATTCACAAGTCCTTTTCGTGTGTTATCTCTAATTCGCTTCCATTAAGAGTATACGTTGCTTGTGTATTCTTTACGCCAAAAGTGCATAACTTTGCATTTTTCAACATTAAATTTCATCTACCATTTGAGTGCCCAGTCCCCCAGTCTATCTAAATCCCTCTGCAGCAAAGTAATATCTTGCTCACATTGTATAATTTTACAGAGTTTTGTGTCATCTGCAAACACTGAAACATGACTTTCAATGCTTTTTTCAAGATCATTTATAAACATGTTAAATAGAAGGGGTCCTAGAACAGAACCCTGACGGACACCACTTGTTAATAAAGCTGTGGAAATATTTACATGTGTCTGCATGTAATTGGTATAGGAGTGTGGTATGGTTTTGGGGGGGAAATCTCCACCTGCCAATATGGCGACAATGCACCTGTTAAGCCAAAACATGGCATAGTGCATATTGATGAAAGGCATGTGTACGGCTGCATGACTATGTAAATCCATATGATGAAGCTAATGGGGAATATCTAGTAGGGAGAAAGTGCCACCTTTAAAATTGTACTGCCGATGCTTATCTATTGAGATTCCATGGCTATATGTTGGACTTTATGCACCTGTTAGCTATTTGTTTGGCTGCAACCGCTGAACTCAATAATTACTATGGCTGTCCACATAGTGTTGACTATATTTGATGGACAGACAGATAGGTATATCTTGAAGTATGCTTAGATTGCAGGCTTGAGGCTAGTGTAACTCCTTAAGCATCTAGAACCCCAAGCTGTTTTACATAGTTGTTTGTGGGTTAACATGGGATAAATATATGCAAATTGTATATCTTGTTAATTCAAACTTCATGCCAATAGATAGTGGCTTTGGCATTAATGTCACTTCTTCGCTTTTTGCAATTTCAATAAAGTTTAAAAGGTGTATTTTAAACTTTCATTAATATTATTCAAGCAATTGACTGAGAGAATCACCCATAACATACTTGTGTTGTCATTTAGCATCTCACATGTAAGACTTATGTGCTTTGGTATGGATCAATGCATAAAATAAATATAATTTATTATTAATAATAATAATAATAATAAAAGCAAAACACTAGCATTTTATGATGCCTTCTTTCTTTTTTAATATGCAGAAGTAAGTGTTTTCACGATTGACAAGAGGCAGTTGCACATAAATCTCCCATACTCTAATCTACTGCTTGAAGAGTGAAGAAATATAGGAGAAAATGTGTGTATTCGCCAGTCGGGGAAGTTAATCTTCTTTAAAATGACCAATAGGGATGGACTGCAGATCTTGGCTTTTTTTCACTGCAGGAGTTTCATTTTTGAATTTTTTTTTTTTAAGGCAAAATTTAAAAAAATTACATAAACAGCACAAAAAAACCTAAATCAATACACACTAAAACATCTTTTTAGCTAGAGAAACATAATTAAGCTGGCAGAAAGTCCTGTTCCTGTTTGATCGTATTTAAATGAAAAGACAATATATATATATATATATATATATATATATAAAAATAAAATGATCGTCATTTGTAAGCAATCAGATATGGGGGAGAAACAGTGGTGGTGGTCGGGGGTTATTTATCAACGTTTTCTGAAGTGATAGTTATAGGGACAAAATAAGCACCCAGACCATTTAATCTAAATGAAGGTCTGGGTGCCATGTCCCTGTCTGTTTAACCTAGTAATGTAAAACATCACTGTTGTATAGAAATGCTAATATTTGCAGGGTTTACATGCCTTTTTCCAAAATAACCAAGTAACACTACACTGTTTCTATCATCTGGACCATCTAATTGGCGTGGCACGGTGTTTTGTGGCGCATGCACACAAGCCACCCAATGGTTTCCTATGGGAAAGCATTAGATTCTTAATATTCTTAGCCTAGGAGGCTTGATGGCAGTGTAGGCACTGGTGCTACGAGGGAGAAAAGGTAAGGAAAAGTACTTAAAGCGGAAGTGTCATGCCGAACTTACCTTTCCCCAATCGATTCCTCTTCTCTCCCTCTCTCAGGATCTGTTATTCATTTCTTCCTGTCTGCTCTAGTTTTCTTTAAAACTTAAGAAAAAGTAGGGACTATTTCTCTTATGGAGTTTTCCTACACAGTGACCAGCGGTGACAAGCGGAGGAGCAAAGTGTGCTTCGTTTCCTGTGGTCACAGCAATTTTCCCACAATCCTTATCTTTCCTCCCTGTTCCTGCGATGCTTCCTGTCACTTAGACAGGACGCCGGCAAAACTGCCGAATTGCATTCTAACAGTTTCTCCATTCGTGTCAGAACGCAATTTGGGACTTGGTTCGTATCGGAATTTCATTCGAATGAATGAAACTCCGATCCTATTCATTGCTGTGGCTGCATCTTGCAGCCGCTTAGTAGATAACTCCCTATTTCCCACGGTATTAGGGCGCTATCCACTAAAAGGCTGAAAGACCTAAATTGGTCTTTCAGCCACATTTACTAATACTAAGTAAACATTACTTAGTATTAGTATATTCAGCCCCTACTTGCTATACCGCGAGTAGTGGCATGTCTATTAAACAGTGAGCAGCCTCTGCAGGTGGGGGCCCTAAATGACAATAGGGGGGGAGACCTACTGTCCTACCCCCTGACCCCCACCCCTGAGTGGTGGGTGGGGGCCTTAAAAAACAATAAGGGGGGGACCTCCTGTTCTCCCCTCCGGCCCCCACCCCTGAGCGGTGGGTGGGGGCCCTATATAAGAATGGTGGGGGGGCCTACTGTCTTCCCCCCTGGCCCCCACCCCTAAGGGTGACAGGCACCTAAACTTCTAACAGGGCACTATAGCTTTAGCAATACATATAAGTGTTCCTAATGCTATAGTGTTCCTTTAAATTCCATCATTATTTTGACTGTAAAATAAAAATGATCTATCTATAAAAGAAAGTTTTTTTCTTAAAAGTAAATTATGCCAGTTTTTGCTGATATTTCCATTTCAGAAGACTGCCACATTTATAGTGCATCAGAGAAAAAAATGGCAAGTATTAACAAAATGACAGGGCGCAAAAAACAGATGAAAAAATCTGATTTTCTGATTAACAGAAAAGTGTCTGCAATACTTTGATAAATCTCCCTCAGTGTCTTATGGGTTTATTTACTAATTTCTGACTTGTGAAATTTGTCTAACTAACTGAAAGTAGATGTTAAGCTGAAAAAATAGCTGAAATGTCATTGGTTTTACAGTGTAGAGAAATTAATTTATTCTACAGTAATCTTTGTAAGTAAAAATATATGGGTGCATACTAACAGTCAGGAAGGGAGAAGGACACTGTGCTCACCAAGTACAATAGGTGTGAAACTCTGTTTGCGTCTTACTGCTGTTGCTCCCCTAGACACAGACCAAGATTGATGGAAGTTACAGCAACCCTAACATGTTAAAGGTGCCGTATAATGTTAATGATCCTTCCGCTACAGTCTTAATGTCATAGGTAAGTTTCAAGTCCCCCCAGTGAGCGCTGTAAAAATGAAAACAATAATAATAATTCTTTATGGCAGACCGCGACTGCACTGTACATGTTTGTGTGACATCTCCTATCCAGAAGGCTTAGAGGTGCCTAACTACTAAAAGATTGCAGTTTTGAGGCTAGGACACGGGGAGAAGGGACTATTGTAGGCACTATAACAACTTTAATTATATCAAATTGTGATAGTGAGTACAGTGTTTCTTGAATGTAGTCTGGTTTTAAAGATATATAAAAAAAGAGAGAGGCTTGAATAATTGTTGTTTGTTAAAAATAACAAACTAAGGGGTCCAATACAGTTCTGCTTGACAAAAACATGGGCTGACAAAATGTATTTTTGATAACTAAATAAACCTGATTGGGGTTTCATAAATTGACTAGGTTACTCACTAACTTCTAAAGTTTTATAAAATAAAATTCATAGTGAACTTGAAATTTTGGGTCAAAATAACTAAACTGGAAAAATTCTGTCAACTATATTTTCAGTTGAATTATTTTAAATTCACCTCGAGTACTCACACTGCATTGAATAGCCTTATTAGTTCTTCCCCGTGGACTCTGTTGCAGGCACTTTTTATATATTACAAACTCTCCTATAGACCATGGTACCTCTGAACCGTATTCAGGATGATTTACTCAAACTGTCTTATCCTGGAAAAATATAGCTTTTCCTATTAACCCCAAAAACATAATGTGTAATTTTCTAGCACATAATATGATAAAGAAGCAGAACAAATAAAATAGTACACTGGAGAAAACCCAAATAGTATGACAGTAGAAAACCCATTTCTTTGTAGGGCCATGCGGTATATGGAGTTTATTTTAAATCTTTTGTCTAATGTGGCTTAAAACCAAAATAATAAATGTATGGTGCCGTTTTAATTCAATATATCTAATACACTGCGTATAACTACATGGCAAACAGACAGATAGTCAACAGGCAAAGCAGTAAATATCTACATTGATTAATATCACTGCTGAATAATTTTCACATATACTTATGCTCAAGAGTAGGAGCAGGCTGTTAAGTACCTAATAGCTTGTGCATTTGCCTAGACAGATTATTACTATGTAGAGTCCATATTTGATTTGTGAGCAAAAAAAGTGTTTTGAAATTCATGGCATGTGTTATAGTTCTGCAGAACCCGACCATAAATCCAAGAAACAGATGGGAATTGAGCCTATGAGAGACCAAAGTGTTTTCTATCAATGTTGTAAACAGAAAAAAAAATATTTTGAAACCTGAATAATATGTAGTAAATGCAAAGGGAAATATTATATATTATATATATAAAAATTAAAATTCCACAGAATACGAGATTGGCTTCAATTGTAATATGTGCCTAAATAGCCTTGTTTTGGATTAGACAATTTATTTCCACAGTGGAAATTCTAAATTGTGTTATTACAGATATCTTTACTTAAGGAAACATTGCCATCCATAAGACAACTTAATCTCATTTAAGTCATTATGGGGACAGGACTGTCCAGTCACCATCTTTCCTTCAGTAGTGAAACGGTTTTTAGCAACCTTTCCCTTCTAGCTTTTCTGCACTGCTGTATAACAAAGGTTTTGACGGGTGGTCATTAATGGGAGAAGACCAACTGTCTCAGTTAATCACTGGCCGTATATTAAGGGAAATATTGCTGGGACCTGGAGCCCAGACATTGAGGTTAAGAAGTTTTACAATAAAATAATATTTTTCACCTCTGCTGTTTTTGCCAAAATGTTGCCTTCCAGTTGTCAACTAAACCCCAACTTGCTGATTAGTCAATAGAGGGGCTTAGGCCATTTGTGTTTCACGATCCGAACATTTAAATTACAATAAATCAGCATTGTCACCCCCCTTTAAAAATTATTATTTCATAAAAATAGAATATTTATGAAATACTGATTTTGACGGTGCTGGAATTTCACTGAAATTTCAACCTAGTCAAGAGATATATAGAGGCAAAGTAGGGACAATTTTTGTTTCTGTATATTACCTGCATCTGACACTTTTAGACACTGGGAAGTGCTATCGCCACCTAGAAGTGTCAATCCCCAGAGCTGTCACCAGTGACGGCTGCAGGGAATTGGCTCTGCTTATGGAGGAACCCATGGTCTTGCGGGATCCTTCATAAACCTCAATGCTGTACTCTCATGCATGCCCGAGAGTAAGGCAGTGACATTGGCTCCTAGCACTTAAGAGGACAGGCTGGAGGAAGATAGTTGCATCTGTGAGGGACAGGTTCAGGTAAAACTCACATTTATCTGCCCACGCGTCCACTGAACCACTACTGGCGATGTCACCAACTGGGGTCTTAACAAATTCTGCAAAGTCCCCAGATATCGACAGTGCAGCTTTAAAACCACTACAGACATTACATTATGTGCATAAATTCATTTTCTGACCTGCTGGTTGCATGTGGCTACTTACTTTAGATGTAAGATTACCAAGGAAACCTGTGTTTAGCTGCAAACATCAATTTATAAAATTGTATTAGCAATGCTTAATTAATTTTTTTATGAATCAGCATGATATTAGACTGTTCATTGTGAAAAAATCTGGCTCTACTGAATTGATTAGTCTAAAAAAAAAAAAATTTAGTGTGCGTGATCTGAAATTTGCTCATCTGACATTTCAGAACATAAGAATTTCATCAATGAAAGCGATTTGGGAAGAACGGTTTGTTTAAACCAAAATGTAGTGAAAATCGTATACACAGTGTACTGTATAATATAAATATTATGTATATATTCTGCCATACACTGATAGACACCTAACTCCCTCTGGTTCACAGATCAAGTAAGAAGTTAAATTGAGGAAAACAGAGGAGGAGCCATGATAATATGTATTTATATATTATATATTTATTAAATAGTAAATATAAAATATATAAAGATGGATTTCACAGCTTCTCTTGTTTCCCTCTGTTGGTCACTTCTATCTTGATTTGTTAGTACAATCAACATTTAGTGGATGACCATCAATCATGTTTTTGTTTGTTTGTGTGCCACGGATGGAACACTGAATCATGAAACAAACAAAATGGCTCATCCATTTCTGTTTCATTTACTTTGCTATTTACCCATATGCTGTTTTGGAGTTTAGAATTTCAGACGAGTAGCCAGTCGCCCATAATTCAGACAAATCCCAATCCCGCAGAAACCGAACGCACAAGTCAAATGGAAATGATCCCTATGACAGAGCCAATATTTGCAGGAGTTTTTGCAACCATTGCACGTTCCTGCTAACTAGAATGTTAGTACCATGGTAGTATTTGTGATAATAAATCAGTCACGTTCTTCTAATGTCACTTTCAGTGAATTAGTAAAAAAAAATATTTTTCAACAATTTTGCCAACTGATTCTTGAACAGGTAGGAATAGACTATTTCACAAATGAAGAAAATGTATATAAAGATGGCATTTTGTACCTAAACTTACTACCCTTGTCAACATTTTAATCTCAGATCATCAAAACGATTTGCTGCCACTGATGAGAGATCTGTAAAGATACCCATGGGATCTCAAGGCTTGGGTAGAGATATTATCATCTCAATCACAGCATCATAGTTATCGAATGGTCAACATGGTTTAAATTTCTATATGCTTTCTTTGCAGAGCTTCTAAAATATTAACTGTATGGATCTAAACCTCTCCATGCCTCTTTGACATAATTAGCTTTCCCATAGAGAAATGTGTAACCCAAAAAGCAGTGAAAATTTTAAAGGAAAAAAAAATATTTATTGACATAATTAGAGGAATTGTTGGCATGCACTAAGAACTGATTAATAATTTAGAAATATCAGTTTGTAGAATGGCTTTATTTTCCCAGTTTAGAACTTATGATTTGAAATGTAACCAGCTATTGATTATGTCAAAGGTAAAAGTAAAAACGAATAAAACTATCTCCAAGTTCCTTTTTGCAAGAAAGAACATTTTCATTTATCGATCTTTCAAATCTTAAGACTTCATTAACTCCGAGGAGTCATAGTTAAATACGCAGAATAATAAAGATTGGATGATGGTTAGTATGTATGAGATACCCCCTAAATACTAAGCAGGAAATTCAGTAAATAATGAACTGTAGGGAATTGAAAACCACATTTCAAAATTTAGGCTGATAGGGCCAAATTGTGACTAGCTGGGCTGGAGAAATTTCTATACCAGTAATTGCAGTTGCACTAGTTAGCTTATCCGGCTAGTTAATAGCTAGTATACTGCTAGCTACCAGCTTTATAGAAATTGCTGCAAACACTGCAGTTGAAGGGCTGGATAAGGTAATGCAAAAAAACAATTGCTATTTTACAATTGCAATTTTCTTTTTTTGTGTGTGTGTGCATAACAATCAAAGAATATTTGAGCTTGATTTTGTTCAGGTTCATAAAGTCAGATGAACTCAATAAGCAATAAAAATAGAAGAAGCACATTACACTACAGAATGTTCAACTAAACACATCAAAGCAAAAAAAAATATTT
This sequence comes from Pelobates cultripes, assembly GCA_933207985.1. Classification (NCBI taxonomy): domain Eukaryota; kingdom Metazoa; phylum Chordata; class Amphibia; order Anura; family Pelobatidae; genus Pelobates; species Pelobates cultripes. Next base: position 184,952,563 of record OW240917.1, on the reverse strand, counting down.
CTTCAAAGAACAAAAAACACAACCTTAATTAGTGTAATACTTGTCTGTGTTTTGGAGTAAGCTGTTGTTTTTTTTGGTACCTTTTAATGTATATCAAGTTTTTTTTTTTGTTTTTTTTTTAAAGAACAAACATTATTACTTAAGTTAATTATATTGTCATGCCAGAAGTTTCTTTCAGTAAATAGTGGAATCTTAAAGGAGAAGTATAAAGTTAACTTGAAAGGACTTGTGCAATGCAGGTTAATTTAAGGAGTGTTGGAATACTGACCCGATATAAGATTGTAAAACTTAGTTCTAAGTGATTACTTATTTCTAAGTAATCACTAAGAACTAAGTATTACTATCTTATATAGGTAATCAGTAAGTTCTCCATGATTACTTTTCTAGCAACCTATTTCATTACCCCTACTTATACCCTTTATGTCACTATAGCCCACTCCCTCTAGTATGTAAGCTCATTGAGCAGGGCCCTCAACCCCTCTGTTCCTGTGCATCCATTTGTCCGGTTACAATTACGTGTCTGTTAGTCCACCCATTGTACAGCGCTACTGATTTTGTTGGAGCTATATAAATAATAATAAATAAAAAAATAATAATAAAAATAAAAGCATGATATTTATATTAAAATCAATAAATAGTAAAGCTTGATAACAGTTAGAAAATGGTGCTACAATCACCGTGTGTATCACTTCAAACACACAAAGAAAACCAGTGTAGTATACAATAAATAGTGGTGATCGCACTCAAAAAAGTAAAACATTACCACAATTCCGAACAGTAGAGGTTAAATCTATAAACAGAGAATAATACACATAGGGTAATATGGTTAATACTGTATCTATATTATAAAAACAGTTGGATCTACTCACATGGCTCTGAGCCACTCCACAAGCTGGCTCGGGCTAAAAACGTTATATGCAGAGAGAATGGTGGTCTTTCAGTAAGGATCTGGATACTGGGTTTAGAGCTGTTGTCTTGTAGGTGCTACAAGGCAACAGCTGTGAACCCAGTATCCAGATCCTTACTGAAAGACCACCATTCTCGCTACATAAAAAAGCTTTTAGCCGGAGCCAGCTTGTGGAGTGGCTCAGAGCCATGTGAGTAGATCCAACTGTTTTTATAATATAGATACAGTATTAACCATATTACCCTATGTGTATTTTTCTCTGTTTATAGATTTAACCTCTACTGTTCAGAATTGAGGTAATATTTTACTTTTATGAGTGCTTTCACCACTATTTATTGTATGATATTTATATTATATTTTTATTGAATAAATGAAAAACCTGCCAGTGTTTATTTACTAAACTGAGAATTGGATTAAATTGATAAGAGAAGTTCTCTTGTCACTTACCCACAAAACCGGGATTAAAAAGTGAATCCCGGTAAGTTACTATTCTGCTTACACAGCATTTTATGGATCATTTTATTTCTCCAATGTGAGCATGCCAATTGTATCTTTTGTTTTGAGATGATGTTTCTTCCAGGAAGTATTTCCTTAGCATAAAACAAATGACTTCTATGTATGTGCTCTCATACCATTGACTTCCCATTTAGATATGTTTTTCTATGGTTAAACAGTAAAGGGAAAATACAATGAAAAACAATATACAGAACATTGCTCAGAGAACGAGTATTAAATGCGAAAAAAAAAACTACGAGATCCCAGGATGAATAATTCAAAATTGGATTTGTCTTAAATATTATATAATGCTAAAACATTGGTAATATATATTAACATTTAAATTTTGATGATGAGAAAGAGAACCTGTGTTATCAATAAATCAGCTTTCATACCAATAAAAAGAAATGCACAAAGTAACTTTTTTTTTTGACAATCTTTATGTTTATTTTTTGGATCGTACAGAATAGGTGAAATTATGAACCTTCTCCCATTGTTGATCTGTTAGCGTAACCCCAGCCGACAGCTCCCATCTTGTGACATGGGCCATGGGTTCTGCCGGAGTGTACTTCAAAAGTGTTGTATATAGTACTGATATACCTCTTGGTAGATGCTCCCGTGCTACGCATAGTTCCTCAAGCGTGGTTAGTTCCCTGTGGAAGTGGTGCCTCCCATTGTGGGACGTATAGTAAGCTTTCACTTGAAAGTAATGGAACCTGTTTAAACTGGAATGGGTTCTAAAAGAAAATGTTATATTCCTAATAGCATAACGTACAAACTAAACAAATCCTAGTGAGTTAACAAAACTTCCAACTATTCTAATGCAAACTTCAAAAACCTGGATCTCTAGCCCTGCTATCCTAATTTCAATTTACTTACAAATAAGGGCAAAGAACAACAGGATAGCCGCAAGTTACAGGTAATTAACAACTTAAATGGCTTTCTCATCTGACATTTACTTTACAAAAATTAGTGTTTAACACCGTTCTTAACATAGAAATATATATATATTTTTTTAACCATGCTACAGTAAATGTAGCAGCAATTACCACTTGGAGATCTGACATTCTTCATTGTATCAGAAGCAAAATATTTCCACCTTCAGTGTCAGTTACTGATGAAAAAAGAGCTAACAGAGAGCAACTGATGTCAAGAGTACCAATCTGAAAAATTAATTCAAAGGGACACGATAGGAAGCAAAACAACTTTAACTTAATGAAGCAGTTTTGTTGTATAGATCATGCCCCTGCAGTCTCACTGCTGCATTTTCTGCCATTCAAATCAAATCAAATCACTTTGTTTATACAGCCCTTGTAACACTTCCTGTAAGGAGAGATTGAATGCTTAAACTTTGTTTTTTTGCTAATTCTGTTTAATAGAATAAAATAGAATTTCTTATCTCCTGCTCTGTCAGTAGTCTTCACTGATCTTACTAATGTCAACCAGAAACCCTTTAGCAATGCTTTGCCAATTCATCTCCTGAATATATATCAAAAGGGCTGCACAGCAGCCGGGTCCGGACAGGGGATACAAAGCAGCCCTGGAAAAAAATCTATGCCAGCCACATAAGTCATTGCGCCATATATTGTTGCATGTAATATGTAAGGCTTTGTCTTGCCATGATGCAGATGATTGAGTAATATATAAACAGACACAGACAATCTCACTGACAGACACAAGCTCATTGATATACAGCCTCATAGACAAACAATCTCACTGATATACATAAGCTCAATGACATAAATACACAAGCTCACAGATGCACACACATAGGTTCACAGACAGACAATCTCACTGATATGGTATACATGCAAATGTAGAACAGACAAACTCACTGACTCGCACAAGCTTTCTACAGACAAGCTCACTGTCACACGCACACGCTCACTACAGAGAAGCTCACTGATACACACATGCTTCCTACAGACATGCTCACTGACACACACAAGATCATTACTGACAAGCTCACTGTCACACAAATGCTCACTACAGACAAGTTCACTGACACACACATACTCCCTACAGAAAAGCTCACTGACACACACATACTCCCTACAGAAAAGATTGTAATAAACATGGTCTAGATATTCTGTGGCCACCCTTTACTTTTTCTGCGAACGAATCATTGGCACACTGCCAGACCTACAGTGGAACAAATATGATGATATGCTTCTAAAACCTCGCTTTAGAGGGATCAGGTTATATATGCAGTGGAGAATCTCAGGCTTTATCAAACTGTTTCAAAACAATCTGACAGAGTTGATGAGTAGTATGCACCAATTAGTAAAGCTATAACCAATTACACACGTACACACACAAGCCCACTCACTAGCAGGCACACACACACACACACACACACACACACAATCTCACTCACTAGCAGGCACACACACACAAGCTCACTCACTAGCAGGCACACAAGCTCACTCACTAGCAGGCAAACACACACACACACACACACACACACAAACACACATGCAAGCAAGCTCACTCACTAGCAGGCACACACACACACAGCTTAATGTAGTGGTTCTGGTGTCTATAGCCTGTCCCTGCAGGCTTTTCAATGTAAACACTGACTTTTCATAGAAAAGTCAGTGTTTACATTGCTTCCTAGTAACACCTCTAGTGACAGTCACTCAGACGGTCACTAGAGGTGCTTCCTGTGTTTCAGCACACATTGAACGTTCCCCATAGAGAAACATTGATTTAATGCATCTCTATGAGGAGATGCTGATTGGTGTAGCATCTTGCAGCCATTCCTATGGCAACACATTTGATGGGCTGAGATCATCAAGCTTGATAATCTCAGCCATAGAGGCAGGGCCAGACGAGGGGAGACCAGCACGGCATGGGGAAAAAAAGTGATTAAAAACACTATTCCCTTGCCAATGGTCTGGTAACCTAATCAAACACACAGACACCATGACAGACACACACACCATGACACACACATATACCATGACAGACACACACACACCATGACACAAACATATACCATGACAGTCACACACACACATATACCATGACAGACACACACATACCATGACAGACACACACACATGACACAGACAGACACACACCATGACACAGACAGACACACCACAACACAGACATGCACACACACCATGACACAGACATGCACACACACCATGACACAGACAGACACACACACATACCAAGTAATATTCCAGCCCTGGTATCATAAAGTAGCGCGCAAGGGCGGGGGAGAAGAGCAGAGATAGCACAGGTCTCCTGCCAGCAGCCTAATTGTGACCACACCAGCTGTCTGCCCGGCCCCAGGTGCCGCGGCCCACTGGAAAATTTCCTGGTATCCCTGTGTGCCAGTCCGGCCCTGGCAGCAGCCCATGTACAAATATGCTCATCAGCCCTCAAAAAGAGGAGTATCAAATGAAGAGTTGCCATTGGCATGTAGTGGATGTCTTCTCTAATTGTGCCCTGAGCAAATACACTGTAAAATAAAATTTGTAAACACATCTTTTTAATAAGGTGAGATAGAAATACAAAAAAACAAAACAAAAAAGACCTCAAGAAATATTTTTTTCCCATCCACATATAAGTATAAGAAGAAAAATGCATAAAACTAAAAATATATTAAAAAAGATTGAGTATCCTTCCAGAGTAGAGGAATCAGACTTTCTGAGGCAAGCGGTAAGTAATGGTGTAACGGCACCCCAGGTATAGAAGGGGTTAACGCTGCTAAAGATGTTCCCTTCCCGAATACAAGATCAGCTACCGAACACTTCTAAGCGCCGAACAGGAAAACAAACGAATAACCCCCCCCAAGTACGAGACGAGGCTCTATATTGAGGGTCAAGCAGGAATCTGTTTAATGTGGGCTACATGCCCATCTTTTATGCAGGTCTTCCACCAAGGAACACTCCCATAGGGACCTGGTGGAAGACTGTGACAATTTCTTACATTAACCAATCAAAATGAATACAGGTAAAAATACTCCCACCTGAACATTACAGAACCCGCTCCTCTATCCTGGAGATAATTGGGTTACGTGTTAGAAGTAACTAAATTATCTCTGAGGATAGAGCATAACCTCCATTTTATAAGACGGAAGAGAGATGGGGAGAGACACACAGGGAAAGGGGGAGGGAGAGGAGAGAGAGGGATGGGGAGAGACACAGGGAAAGGGGGAAGGGAGAGAGGAGGGGAGAGAAACAGGGAAAGGGAAGAGGGAGAGAGGAGAGAGGGGAGAGGCAGGGAAAGAAAAGGGGAGGAGAGGAGGGGAGACACAGGAAAGGGGAAGGGAGAGATGGGAGCACAGGAAAGGGGAGGGAGAGAGATGGGGAGACACAGGAAAGGGGAGGGGAGAGGAGGAGGGAGAGATGGGGGGGAATAGGGAGAGGGGAGAGACACAGGGAAAGGGGGGAGGGAGAGAGATGGGGAGAGACAGGGAAAGGGGGGAGAGAGAGATGGGGGAGGAGAGACACAAGAGGAAAGAGGGAGGAGAGAGATGGGGATAGACCCAGGGAAAGGGAGGAGAGAAGAGGAGAAAGAGAGGAAAGAAGGGGAGGAGGGAGAGGGGAGGGAGAGAGATGGGGAGAACAGGAAAGCAGGGAAGGGGAAGGAGGGCTACAGTGAAAGGGGAGGGAGACAGATGGGATGGGGAGAGACACAGGAAAGAGGGAGGGAGAGATGGGGAGAGGGGGAGCACAGGAAAAGGGGAGAGGAGAGATGGGAGAGAGACACAGGGGAAGGGGAGGGAGAGAGATGGGGAGAGAACACAGGGAGAAAGAGGGGAGGGAGAGACACAGGAAAGGGGAGAGGGACAGGGAAAGGGGAGGAGAGATGGGGGAGGGGGAGAGGGGAGAGACACAGGGAAAGGGGGGAAGAGATGGGGGAGGGAGAGAGACAGGGAAAGGGGGGAGGGAGAGAGATGGGGAGGAGGGGAGAGACACAGGGAAAGGGGAGAGGGAGAGAGATGGGGAGGAGGGGAGAGACACAGGGAAGGGGGGGAGAGAGATGGGGAGGAGGGAGAGACACAGGGAAAAGGGGGAGGAAGAGACACAGGGAAAGGGGGTGAAAGAGGCAGAGGGGGAAGAGAGAGACAAAGAGGGAGAAATGAGAGAGACACACAAGGGGAGGGGAAGAAAGAGGCAGAGGGGGAAGAGAGAGACTGGGAAGGAGAGGGGAGACATTGACACAGAGGAGCAGTGAGGGGGAGAAAGAAACATACAGAGTGACTGGGGAGACAAAAAGGCACACACAGGGGCTGGAGATAGAGACACACATAGGGGCAGTATATATCACTGCTGGATGGGGGGAAGCAACGGGGCAATTTCCCCTGCCGGCCGATCTCCCTCCCCGTTCCACAGGCACCGTGTAGGCAGTCGGCAAGGGAGGAAGAGAGGACCCGGGGCAACGCTCCGGCTCTCACGAGGGTGAACTCTAGCCCTGGAGCTACGGGCTAGAGTTCACTCTCACCACTTCCTGGTGGTCGCAGTAGTAGGAGTGAACTCTAGCCCCATACACACACTGCCCCCCCCCCCACACACACACCATACACATTCACACACTGCCCACCCACACACTGAACCTTTCACATACATTGCACCACTGCTCCTATACCCTACTACAGCCCCATATCCCAGCAGACTCCAGGTAAGTTGTCAAACTGATCTTAAACGGTTTGACTACTTACTCTGGGAGGGGGTGCCGATGCTCCTGGCACCATAACCACTTCACAGAGGAGTAGTGGTTATTGTGCATGGAATATTTATTTAAATAATCTACAAGTTCCCCTCCCGGGCTCAGGCTCTGGATCCGCCACTGGTATATGACATGTATATTAATGTGTGTATTAGTTATATATATATATATATATATATATATATATATACCTATTATATTTACACATATTAATGTACATTTATATATGCATAATACACAGAGAAGTTTCATTATTATGTACCTTATGTAATGAGCAGATATTCGCCCAGTCTTGTTTCTAGGTGCATACTCCAGCACAATAACATATTTAAAGTGAAAAGCACACCCACAGGACTTCAAAATAAACATTTTTTACAGTTGTGCCCTACATACATTCACCATTTCAGTCCCATTAACAAGCTTTCCTTAATATGTCAAGGTAGATGGACTGAAACATTGATTACATGCAAAGGAACGTCTGCTTAAAATAAATCTGCACTTTTGTTTATTTTGAAGCCTATGAGTGCGCTTTTTACGTTTAAGTACTTTTTAATTTTAAGTTATCTGTTCTAACTCTGTATCAGCACACTATGCTGGTGCGACACATTATGGGGCTGCTTTTAATTCCCAGTCAGGCCCTGTATGGAGCTGTCAAATAAATGTCATATTATCTTTCTAATTAGCCCCCAAAACACTGCAAGTTTTTGAAAGATATATATATACAGGTTGAGATGGTGGATTTGGGATTTTCATGAGCTGTAAGCCACAATCATCGCACTTATGACAAATCACGGCTTGAACTATCTTGCTTTGCATGTAATGCGCCTATCTCATATATTAGTTTTCCCCTTTTAAGTTGCATTACTGAAATAAATGAACTTTTGCACGATATTCTAATTTTTCGAGTATAACCTGTTTATATATAGATGTAAAACCAGATACAACTTGTATCTTGTAATACCTTTTAATGGGACTAACAGAATTTTGTAATGACAAGCTTTCGGGAGAAACTCCCTTTCTCAAGTCTAAAGCATGAAGCTCAGAACTATTAGTTTCCCCTTTTATGTTGCATTACTGAAATAAATTAACTTTTGCATGATATTCTAATTTTTTGAGTATCACCTGTAGGTACCAAATGCCTCTTGGTATCTCCAGATCTTACTATGTACTATAAGTATCCTTGTGGAGTAAAATAAACCAGACGTGATAAAGAGGTGACCCTAAATTTGCCCGGTATGCCTTTTAAAAGTCAAAGTTTAACTTAGTCCTCATTCAATACATTTTCAATGTAGACAACAATCTGTGCTACTATATTTATATATGTTTTATATTTTGGAGGTCCATGGGTATCTGGAAGCAAGAATTGTATTGTTTTGCCTTGTTGGATATCAAACTTTTGTTGATAGCATTTTGTTTCTTGGTTCACTTATCAGTTATTGATTTTAATTAACGTTCCGCCTATTGATTTATTGTTTAATGGCTTTTTAGTTTAAAGTCTATGGGCCAAAAAAAGTGCAGAACAAATACTTTGTGTGTCGTAAAAGTTTATTTTTTTTGTACCTGCAGTGAAAAAGAGGGACATGTCTTTTGCATTTCTCTATATTTTCAGTGACTCGAGTCCCTTTTTCTTTGTATTGCTTCTAAGGTCTAGTGCGCCCAAAGGAAACTCTCATAAACAAACAGAATCACATTTTTTAAATTAAATAAACAAATAACAGCTTTTAAAATATATCAACAAAAGTATAGTTTTACAGTCCTTTTTGAAGCCGCTTGAAGTGATAAAAAAAAAATGCATCCAACTGAAATTGTGTTATCCTGTGCACTCAGTTGAGTTAATGCTCTGTCCGTGGTCCTGCATAACATAACATAAAAAACTATAGTTCACTATGATGAAAAACAGGAAAGGCTATAAGATCAATTGACTTCATTGTTTCCTCTAGAAAACTCTGAAATACTTTTTTGATGATTGCTGCTGCTCTTGCATGGAATCACCTGGAAAATACATCACACACTTATGTTCCTGGAACAAGATTGAGAGGTAAAGGTCTTTCCAAGAAGATTAAAACATGAATAATTGATTTGTAGGACAGCTAACATTAATAAGCTTCTTGCTTCCTTAACTTCTGAAGGGTATGTTCCATCAATTGTTGCACAGTGGAAACCGAGAAACACATTAAATGTTTCCCTGTATGGTGGTTGGTTATAAATGTTACAATGTGTTGATATCAAGGGGAAAATTGGACTTTTAGAAGGAGATTACAAAACTATATGATAAACGGAGATAGGACAAATATTCAAGCAGAAATTAATATCAGGAATAAAAAACTGATAGTTTTGGTGATAGAGACATTGCGGCATAAACGAACCAACAATATACATAGAGTTAGGTCTGGAAATATTTGGACACTGACACAAGTTTTGTTATTTTGGCTATTAAACATAATAAATTCAAGTTAAATAATAAGTGATAGGCTTAAAGAGCAGTCTATCTGCTATAATTGGTGGATATTCACATCCAGATTGAAGGAATGGTTTAGGAATTACAGATCTTTAATATGTACCCCCTCTTTTACAAGGGACCCAAAGTACTTGGAGAATTTACTCAAAAGCTGTTTTTAATGGGCAGGTGTGGGCTCTTAATGCATGTGATACAGGTCATCCTTATACTGAAAATAAAATCCAGCAGAGAGACAACAGGAGTGATTGAACCAACAGTTCGGTGCATTCTGAGAAAAAAGAAAGCACTGGTGAGCTCTGCAACACAAAAAGGCCTGGACGTCTACAGAAAACATCAGTGCTGGATGATCATAGGATCCATTCCATAGCAAAGAAAAACCTCTTCACAACCTCCAGCCAAGTTGTAGCGGGACCTGGGGAACCCGGTTAGTTATCCCCTTTGGTAATGATAGGTCCGACCCATTTCCCCAGTAACTGGATGGCACACAGTTCCAGGGTACAACTTTGACAATCTTTATTTGGGCACACAGCTTTTTATGCACAGACCCCTGCAGGGGGTCTCCATCCAACACAACACAGTCTCATGCAGGAAGGGGCTGGGGAACAGATAACCATCTCCCCCTCTGGGAGATACTAACTGGACACAGGGACACACATGAGTACACATTACATACAGGGGGGTGAACTCTGGGGCTCTGCGCCACGGGATGGGAAGGGGATACAGGGTTACAACTTATATGGATGAATAGCCCCAGGTCCCCCCTAAGTGGGGCGATCAGATGTAGAGAGCCTGAGATATCAGAGTTGAAAGTCTGGGGCTCGAGGCTCTGTACATCCCTGAAATTAGTTCCATGGCGTTGCTTGGTTTAATCAGGCGAATTCAAACTTTGCACCTAAACAAAGCAACAACCAATCAGGCCACAGGCCGTGTTGGGTGCCGAATGCTCCCCATGATGTGCATTCGGTGATACGAACACCCAAGTTAAGCACACGCCGCTCATTCCCTTGAAGTCTGTGGTTTTCACACCTCGTTAGCGAGGTGTGAACATTCTGACTAGACGTTCAATATTGGGTATCGGGGTAACTCCGCATACAGTGTAAAATAGATAAAAAAAATAAAAAACCAAAATAGGAAGTGTGATCCACAAAATCTTTCGACTGGTATAATTAAGCTCCCATAATAGCTTCAAATGTAAAAAGTGACAGACAGAATTAAAAGTCCTAAACGTACCAGGAGATGGCTTGTGAACAATGTAGATAAATAGATGGTAATGATTACTATATTTGGTGGTATATAAAATATCTCTTAAAAAGAGTAGTGAGTCTACACCTTATGTGTAGGACCCACATTAGGTATTGCCAGGAAAAATGCTGCCCCTAACTAGAAATTTCTAGCATTTTTCCTGGCAATACCTCATGTGGGTTCTACACATAAGGTGTAGACTCACTACTCTTTTTAAGATATATTTTATATACGACCAAATATAGTAATCGCTACCATTTATTTATCTACATTGTTCACAAGCCATCTCCTGGTACGCTTAGGATTTTTAATTCTGTCTTTCACTTTATACCATTATCCAAGTCTACCAGAAATAAAAGACTTCATGAGCGCAAATACAGAGGGTTCACCACAAGGTACAAAATATTTATAAGCCTCAAGAATAGAAAGGCCAGATTCAACTTTGCCAAAAACCATCTACAAAAATAAAGTCAGCCTAGTTCTAGAACAGCATTATTTGGTCTGATGAAGCTAAGAACTAATGCGACCAGCGGGTAGATTACTCTTCAAGCGATCAATACACTTGCAAAAAGCAAGTGAATGATAATTTGGGAATGTGCATCCTACTGAATTTTGTTAAATATGGTGTTTTGTGAATAGTCCAAATCCTATACTTTCTATAGGATTCAGATGCAAAAGCACCAAGATTAATCCAAACACCAAATGCATACAGATTAATACTTTAAATCTGGTCGGACATTCTAAATTCCAACAGTATTTGGCTTTAGTAAATTTGCGAATTTCCTATGTGGTTGGGATTCAATAATTTTTACCAGATTTTGTCAATTTTCTGCAAATTTTGTGTATACAAAAAATTATTAGAGAAGGTATTAAAAATAGGTCTTCAGCAGTTAAACAAATAAACATCAATGAAATAGAAGATCAAATAGGTAGATACATGTTATATGTTTTATAGAACTCTTTTATATTCAAATATAGCCACTAGAGTTGAGCGAACCCGGACTGTGATTGGCCAGTGCAGCATGTGACCCAGCCTCTATATATAAGCTGGAGTCGCGTAGTGCCGCACGCACATGAGCTCATGTTAGTGTAGGGAGAGGATGCTGCATCTGTGAGGGACAGCTTAGGAAAGAATTCTGCAAACTAGTACATTAGTGGGGTGCACTTCATATCTGAGAGTCAAATAGAAGCATCAAATACTGTGGTTACATCAGAGTTTTAAAAAGTAAATGAAATAGAAGCGTCAAATACTGTGGTTACATCAGAGTTTTAAAACTTAAAATTTGCTAAACTGCTAAATAGTAAATTTGGGGCATGCGCTTCATATCTGAGAGTCAAATAGAAGTGTCAAATACTGTTGTCACATTGCAGTTTTAAAACTTAAAATTTTCTGGGTGCTAATCTGCTAAATAGTACATTAGTGGGGTGCACTTCATATCTGAGAGTCAAATAGAAGCGTCAAATAGTGCCCTTACAGTGCAGTTGTAAACATTCTAATTGTTTTGCTGCTAATCTTCTAAATAGTACATTTTGGGCGTGCTCTTCATATCTGAGAGTCAAATAGAAGCGTCAAATACCAATATAACAATATTGTTATTCGGGGGCAATACCCTCACAAGTCAAACTGAGAGGTCAGTTTATAGAGGAAAACTGTTGCCTAGATACAATTCTAAAAAATTTCCATATGTTCTTTGCAGACTTTACATGCTGGAAAAACACAGGTGCCAATTGCTGTGGCTTTCTGCAGTGTGCAGACCGGCAAGGAGGGCAGGGTTGAGGAGTGGGTGGAAGATGATGTGGAGGATGATGAGGTCCTAGACCCCACATGGAAGCAAGGTCATGCGAGTGACGTGTGCAGTTTTGAGGAAGAGGCGCAGGTCGCACAGAGGCACGAGCACAGCATAAGAGGGAGCAGGGTGCAAAAGCAGAGTGGCCGCCCTCTAGTGCTCATCGGCATGTATTATCTTTACAATTCCCACAGTTATCCAAGTAACAAATGGAGCGATAAAAGGAACCATAACAGATTCGCAGTTTCGCAGTCTGGTGACCAGGACCCAGACACTGTCTGGGCGGCAGTCGGACGACCGGAACCCAGTATGCCTGATGTTGGAATGGATTAGCAGTGTCTGGTGCAGGCTAACCGCACGCGTCCTGGTGTTGAGCACCAGCGTTTGTGCGGCCACATACCAGGACCCTGATGCAGCTTCAGTAAAAAGAGTAATGGATACCAGAAGCCATCACCAGACTGATCCGCAACTTGGAACAGTATATGACATTCAATGTAGCTGCTTTGCGTGCTTTCGGTGTTGTCGTTCTGCTGCTGCTCGCGTGTCTGCGCTGCAGCGTAACTTTGGCCTTCCCGCTCACCGCCTCATGAGACTGTGCAAGCTGCAGCACGCACGGGTCAGTCACTCTGCACCAGACTTGCCCTCCAATTGATCAGAGTTAAAGGATTTCAAGTGGACTCATTACAATTGCAGGGCCTCTAAAGAGTCCTGTATTGTTATTTGTCGTCACTACATCCCCGCGTCGGGAGTGGGTAATTTGCGCGCCTGTTGCCTTTCTTGCATGTGGTAGCCGTTTGTCAGGGTCCCTGTACGGAATTGAACCCTGATTCCACGTTACCCATGGTCACCATGGTAGGTGGTAAATGGCATCGAAAGTTGATATGGATTGACATACGAATGCGTCGTCGCCTTGTCGTTGGGGATCACATTGAAAAATTGCTCTAGCATGACGAGCTGGGTGATCTCCTACGGGAACTTGGTTTGATGGGAGTTGAGCCAGGTCTGGATGGCCCTTGTAATGCAGCATGCCCACTCCGCATGGGAGTCCTTCTCCCCTGTCCGGGTCTCCCTAAACTTTTGGCAGTATTGCTCGGGGGTGACCGCATACCAGGCCAGGAGGATTTGGGTAATAAAGGGATAGTCTCTGATCTGCTCTTCTGGTACAGCCTGGTAAATATCTGCTGTCTTCCCCACTAGTTTTCCGGCCAGGATGGTGACCCAGTCGCTGGGGTCCACGTCTTGGAGTAGGCACTGGCGCTCAAAGTCTTGTAAAAAGTCATCAATGCCTTCTTCTGCTTCCTTGAAGTCTTTGAAGGCATTGTGTGGTAGCTTGTGGACCAGGGTGGTTGTGCTTCCCGGCGCCCTCTGCTCCCTTCTTCCTTCATCTGGGTTCATGAAGGTCTCCCTCTGTCTATTGGCAAGGACATAGGCTTGCACCTCCAAAAAGATCCTGCTGACAATCTCCTCTGAGGGTGGCACTTGGTAATATGCCAGGCGCCGTTACACTTCCTTGTGCACTTCCTCCTCATCTCCTGCTGCTGCTCGCCTGTCTGCGCTGCAGCGTAACTTCCCGCTCTCCGCCTCATGAGACTGTGCGAGCAGCAGCAGGCGATAGTGGAGTTTCAGCTGCAGCAGGCACGGGTCAGTTGCTCTGCGGAACAGAGTTGTCTTTTTTTATATGTCCCAATATTTTGGGGGCTACCCCAATAAAAAAAAAAAAATAAAAAAAAAAAAATATATATATATAAAACAGTGTTGGCTACCTCCTCCTCCTCCACCGCCGCTTCCACCTACACTGCCACGTTCGGGTCCCCATTTACTTCAATGGGGCTCGGGGTCAAGTTTGGGGTCATGTTCGAGCACGAGCACCAACCCGGACTTTTTTTCAAAGTTCGGTTGAACCTGCCGGACCCGAACATCCACTTGTCCGCTCAACTCTAATAACCACCCTTGGAATATAAATAGCTGCAAAGTACAGTTATTCAATATATTAATGATCGTAATACAATAACAGTCATGCAACAGAAACAAAATAATCCCAATTCAAAACTATATGTAGGTAGTATATAGTACAAAATGAAAAAAAGAAAACAAATTGTATAAGAAAATAAAAAACTAATTTTCTAAATTAACTTACTAGATATAACATTTTTTTTCTAATTTTTCATTTTTTTGTGTGAATCTTTATTTTTGCTGTGCAGTGATAGAGCATGGATATTGTACAAATTCAAGAGATTAAATCATGTAGAAGGTTATCCATCAAACAGCACAAAAAGCTACACATTTTTTTATAGTCATAATGAAAACAAGAGTAGCACAGCGCTCTCCATAATAAAATCCAAATAAGGCTTATAAGCAATAACTATGTAAACACAAGCTGACAGGTGAAGTGCGATACATTTGAAAATTGAATTAATAAGACAGAAAAGGTACATCTATTATAGCAACATGTCAGTGGAGGAGAAAAAAAGTTGATCTTCATAAAAACCACTGATAGATATTTTTAGAAATTTTAATTTGTAAGCCCTTTCCTGAATATTGTACATCTCTCAGGATGATACGGAAGTCATCCACTTTATCCAATAATAATTTTTTCAATTGCTATTTTAGTAATGTATTAATGCTTATTTACATTGAAAGCAAAGTATGGAACTACTTGCTAGATTGTATTTTAATACCTTGCTAATATCAGTGCAGACAGCTCAACATTATGTGATCCATGAATGTTGGAGTAGTAAGACTAACAAAGCTTAAAATGTACTGGCTAACAATAAAACTATCATATAACACTGTTCCAGGCAAAAAAACTAAATTGCTCATATGTTCTTTTTTAAAATCATTGTGTAGTTTTTAGATCTCATTATTTTACTTCAGACTACTTGTTACCATAGGTGTGTGCAAGTGGGGTGCAGCCAGAGTTCAGGATGCTGAACAAACAAGCAGGAAGATCAGAAGGTCTCCACGAGCGGCCCTGTGCACTCCCCACATGAGAAGCCAAGCCAGAGAACTTGGTTCTCTGTTGCCACGATAACCCTGCACGTGGGTGTAGACAGGGTGCATTTCTCACTGGACTCCCTATGCTTCAGGGTTTAAAGGAAGAAACTATATTTAATATTTTTTTATGTTTTTTTTTTTAACTTTCCCTTTAACCCCCCACTGCTCCTAATTCCCCATTACTGCTTCTAATCCCCACTACAGCCTCTAACACACCACTACTGCCCCTATCCCTACACTACTGCCAGTTTCCCCTCCATTGCAGCCCTCAACTCCCCCTATTGCCTCTAACTCCCACTATATCCCATAACCCCCCTTTAGCTCCTAACCTCCTGACTACTGCCTCTACCCCCTCTACTGCTCTTCAATCCCCACTACAGCCCCTAATAAACACTACTTCCTCTAAAAACCTACTACATCACCATGCCTCCCACTACATACCCTATACCCCACTACATTCTCTAACCACCACTCCTGCCTCTAACTACCCATTACTGCTCCTAAACTTCTCACTACACTATCTAACCCTTCTATGTGCCACTACTGCCCCTATCTCCCCCTACAGCTCCAAAACCCCCATTACTGTCCCTATCCCCCCCACTAGGGCCCGTAACCCCCATTACAGCCACTATCCTCACAGTAATGCCATTAGCCATTAACCAGTTACCTAATCCACACTGAGGGGGGTCAGGTACTAAAGTGAGGGTTTACATGACATAGTTGAGGGTCTGAAAGGTCAGCAAATTTGTTCTAAATAGAAAATCCACTATTTGTACTTCTTCTCATGTGTATTGTTTCTGTGTGACTGACTGTGTAGCTGTATTTCTGAGTGTGTATTTGTGTGTGCATGTATCACTGAGTGTGCAGTTGTATATGTTTGTAGGATTGTGAGTGACTGTATGTCTGTGTGTGCCTGCAGGGCTGCCATCAGATATTTTGGAGCCCCTAACACAACTTCAAATCCCACCCACAGGACCCGCTTTAAAATCTGCCCACAAAGAGGTAGTGTTTGTAGAGTGGATACAGGGTGTGTGTTTTGTGGATGTAGTGTGTGTTTGTGTATTGTCTGCAGTGTGTGTAAAGTGCAGTGTGTGTTAGTGCACGTGTAGTGGATGCGGTGTGTGTGTGTGTATATCTACAGGTGATACTTGAAAAATTAGAATATCGTGCAAAAGTTCATTTATTTCAGTAATGCAACGTAAAAGGGGAAACTAATGTATGAGATAGATGCAGATAGACTGAGATTGTGGATTTGGGGTTTTCATGAGCTGTAAGCCATAATCATCGCACTTGTGACAAATCATGGCTTGAACTATCTTGCTTTGCATGTAATGCGTCTATCTCATATATTAGTTTTCCCCTTTTATGTTGCATTACTGAAATAAATTAACTTTTGCACGATATTCAAATTTTTCGAGTATAACCTGTTTATATATATAGATGTAAAACCAGATACAACTTGTATCTTGTAATACCTTTTAATGGGACTAACAGAATTTTGTAATGACAAGCTTTCGGGAGAAACTCCCTTTCTCAAGTCTAAAGCATGAAGCTCAGAACTGCTTTAGACTTAAGAATGCGAGGTTCTCCCGAAAGCTAAGCTTATTACAAAATTCTGTTAGTCCAATAAAAAAGGTATAACAAATTACAAATTTTATAGTTTTTTTTAC
This sequence comes from Pelobates cultripes, assembly GCA_933207985.1. Taxonomy (NCBI): domain Eukaryota; kingdom Metazoa; phylum Chordata; class Amphibia; order Anura; family Pelobatidae; genus Pelobates; species Pelobates cultripes. The sequence goes on along the minus strand of OW240917.1, from coordinate 184,935,325 downwards.
ATCTGCATCACTGGAGTAATATAGCTACAATCTCTACTTGAACAATATATATATATTATCTGTTTTTACATCTTTTTGCCTAGATTAGGTGTTTTAAAAAAAACCAAATAAAATCTTTCAACATTGAAGTTGCTGTTTAGTGGATAGGTGAGTGAGCTGGATCTTGTGTATTGTATTTATGCATGTTCAGGTGAGTGCAGACAACCCCCCTTGTTTCATATATATATATTTGGGAGTATAGCCAACTCCTCAGTTTTGCACCCCTCCCTGTCACAGGTGCCTCATCCCAGGGCCCTATTTAGCCTTGTACTGCAGAGAGCCCCAGACAGTGGCGGATCCAGGGGGGGGGGCAACGGGGCAATTGCCCCCCCCGAGAAATCCGCCGGTCTCCCTCTCCCCTGCCAGCAGCACATGCAGGTGCTAGCCCTGCAATGTGCCTGCGGACCGGAGGGGAGATCAGAGCTCTCCCTCCCCGGTCCGCAGGCACTGTGCTTACAGCCGGCAGGGGAGGGAGAGGGAGGAGAAAGGACCCAGGAGCTCAGGCTGCAGCTCCTCCAGGTCCTCCTCTCGCGAGATTTGCAGCATTGCCGCGGTTACCACGGCAACGCTCCAAATCTCGCTAGAGTGAACTCTAGCCGGGCTAGAGTTCACTGTACCCACTGGGACTCGCAGGGAATCACCACTGGGACCACCAGGGATCGAAATATGTCCCCCCTCCTCCTAGTAAAGGTAAGAAGGGAGGGGGGACATAGAATATATATTTATTTTAATTAAATAAATAAAAATATATATTATAAAAAAAAAAAGCCCCCCTACCCTTATCACACACTCTATACACATACACCCCCATACACACACATTGCCCCCCATACACACACACTGCCCCCATACACACACATTGCCCCCCATACTGCCCCATACACACATACTGCCCCCCTACACACATTGCCCCTCCATACACACACCCCCTATACTGCCCCCCACACATACTGCCCATACACACACACATTGCCCCCCATACTGCCCCCCATACTGCCCCCCATACACACACACATTGCCCCCATACACACACACATTGCCCCCATACACACACACACTGCCCCCCATACACACACCCTCCCATACTGCCTCCATACACACACACATTGCCCCCATACACACACACATTGCCCCCATACACACATACTGCCCCCATACACACACACATACTGCCCCCCATACACACACATTGCCCCCATACACACACACTGCCCCCCATACACACACACTGCCCCCATAGACACACATTGCCCCCCATACACACACATTGCCCCCCATACACACACACTGCCCCCCATACACACACATTGCCCACACTCACACATACACTGGAACTGTTACACACACATACACTGCATCCCTGACATACACTGCCGCCCTCACTCACATACTACAACCTTCACACACACACACTGCTCACACACTGTCCCCCTCTCACACACACACACACACACACATACTGCACCCCTTACACATTGCACCACACACCACTGCTCATATGCCCTACTACAGCCCCATTTCCCAGCAGACCTCAGGTAAGTTGTCAAACTGTTCTTAAACGGTTTGACTACTTACTCTGGGAGGGGGTCCCGGTGTTGTAGAATTATTAGGCCTCTATAAATCTGTAAGGCCCCTTTAAATCCTCTTGCTATACCTCTAGGAGGCCCCCCATAGTTTTACAAGGAAGCTTTGTCTATAGAACATAGAATTTGCATGTCAGCAAGAAATAGCTTTGATAAAATGTGTATTTACTAAAAGCCTTGAAACCTAACCTTGAGAAACTAACCATGCCAGCTACACTCTAAATGGATGGCTGCCAAAGCACCCCTCCCATCGAGTGAACACCTCGTGCTAACAAGATGGCGCCTACATCTTGTGTCCACTCCCGTGTCAAGGATGACATCACCTCTTGATAGGAGGGAACCTAACTAACCACTTAACACCTGGACCAATCAATAGTGTCTATTTGCTGTTATCTTGATTTTCTTCAATGATGTAATAATGCCTTTAAAAGGGTCTGCGCACCCATTTTCTGTCAGAAGCCATTAAACTTCTCTGAAGTTCTTTCATTACCCTGAACCTTGTGTCTCAGTGTGAATTTACTTCTGCGTGCACGCAACTTTATTATCTTTAATTTGGACAGGAACAGATAGTCATTCAAACTAATTGGTTTGCAGTAAATTATCTAGAACAATTGGCGCCCAACGTGGGGCGCCAATTGTTCTAGATAATAGTCATTCAAACTAATTGGTTTGCAGTAAATTATCTAGAACACCGGCACTGTTGACACCATAACCACTACACTGAGCTGTAGTGGTTATTGTGTCTGGATTATTTCTTTAAATAATCTACAAGTGCCCCTCCCGAGATCAGGCTCTGGATCCGCCACTGGCCCCAGATGGAATTTTTTCCCCAAGTAAGTGGGTTAATCTCATTAGAGCAGACATTAGGCTGTTATTGTAGGACCTGTCAAAGATGGGGTACATTGACGTTGTAGCAGGCTTATGCAATGTATGATCATATAATATAACTAAACCCCCATTATTTTTGCCTAGAATAGGTGTTTTAAAAAAAACAAAAACAAATATCATCTTTCAACATTGAAGTTGAAAACACCTGTGCTTACTACAGAACTTGGAGACTCAAATTTTTGCAACATGAACTGAAATAGTTTGAACCCAAATTCTTCAGTACTAAAAAATGTTGGAGATATGATATGAATAAATTCAGAGAAACCAACAATTTTCACAGTGCACAAATATAGAACTCAGTATCATATATCAATTTTTAAAAATGAGTAAACTAAACATACAATAAACAATTTTTACTTGTACTGTAAAGTTAATTGATCTATATATGGAAAAGCAGAGCCTGTAGTTGTGGGAGGAGTTTACCCAACCTTTAAATTCACAGGCCTCCCTTTCCTCTGTGCTGAGACTTCCTAGTTCACTACAGAACCATCTACTTCCGGTTCAAATGTCATCAACACAAACTACCTAAACTCCAAACAAGCTAGCCTTGGCTTAGTGAGGCCAGTGCATGGGGCACTGCCACATCTGGCCCAGTCGCGGCTTGTTGCTGTTCACGTATTTTTCAGCAAAACTGTAGGTTTGTTCATTTAGGTCCACGTTGGGCATTCCACATGTATTCAGCCCACATTTGGCTTTTCACTAACTAGGGTGGCATTAGCATTTCAATACGTATTTGTTCCTCATCATGATATTGCAAATTTCACTACTAACGCAAATACGGCTTATTTCAATCACAGCATCACAGTAATACCTCAATTCGGTTCATGCATTCTGCTTACTGTATTTGAACATATCGTATTTTTAAATAATACAATTTAGTTAGTCGCCCTATGCTCTTTTATATAATAAATGCTATGCCATGTCCATTTTTCAGATTTGCAGCTTTTGTTACTTATGTTCACCAGGCCTTAGTAGTGTACCTATATGTATTATTATTTTTTTTCAATTTGACAATTTTTATTTTTGGTTTCAAACAAGGGATACAAAAGGAAAGAGGGGGAGGGGAAAAGCACAAAAGCATAATTCCCACTGTCACATTCTTAATAGATTGTCAACATGTACTTATTTTCTGTCATATCGTTAATTGCAATCCTATCAGCATGTTTCACACCAAAGTTAGCTATCATTACAGTGTGTGGACAGCACAAGCCAGAGATTCAGGAATGCCTAAGCGGCCCGGAACAGCAGTAGATTTACAGCATCTCATCAGTCATCAAGTTGTCAAGTGGCCCCAGTATGCCTGATCTTGCTAGTAGGAGTCACTGAGTGGAAATGGATTATCAGGGCTTGGTGCAGGGTAACCGCACGCCCCCTGCTTTTGAGCACCAGTGTTTGTGCGGCCACATACCAGGGCCCTGATGCAGCTTCTGCGGATCCCAGGTGCCAGATAACAATAAGCAGACCTCCCAGGATCTGAATAGGGAGGCTCTGCAGCAGATATGTATCCAGTACAGAAAAAAGGTAAGACTAGAATAAACACCAAACAAGTAAACAAGACAAAACTAGGAGAACTCTGAACCGGAGCAGGACAGAAAGCAGAACCCAGAACATGTACACAAGACATGAGGAAAACAAGAACAGGGCAGGAAAGGAGACATAACTTGTCTTATATGTAAAACATTGGAGATTTAGACATACGTAAAAGGCCAAGATGTATGCAGCCCACCACTGCGCCAAAGTACTCCAATTAAGGTGGGCCCTATCTACCTAGATATGCATGACTAAATAAACAATAATAAAACACACACACCACTTACCTGCAAGAAAGGGGCAGAGTACTTGGAACAACTGCCTGCAGGAACTAACTGAAACAAAAGGATTAATGGAAAAAGAAAGGGTGTGGCAACATAAAACAAACATATAAAGGAATCCAGGAGACTGGGAATTCCAGGAACGGAATAAAGACACGAACCCAGAAAACCCAGCATAAAGAAAACCAGACATGGAAATTAAAACCAGAAAAAACAAGAAAAACTAGACAAGAATTGTAAAAAGATTACAGGATACCAGAAGCCAAGGCCAGACATCCTCGCAGAACAGAGCAGGATGTGACACTAGTACGCTATAATGCGGGTCAGGGCACACGTCGTGTGTCCCTCCTCCGCCCCTGTCCCATATACTTCCCTGTCCAGTAGTTCGGTCGTCCATGTGACTGCTGTCGTCTGGAATGTACTTTGTCCACCTTGGTAGTGGTGCAGAGGGTGGAAATCAGGGGAGGTGGTAGAGGGGAGGGGGGGGGGGGAAGTCAAGGGATGGGGGGGATGGATGGATGCAAGTTTTGTATATGCATCATACCGGTTTCTGACAGTGCGTGTTTTCAGAGAACTATAGAAGTTTGTCACTTTACACTCCCCTTTTTGTGATACTCTTTCCGTACCCATCAGTCCTGTGTGTTGTGGACTTTTGGAGTGAATCGTGGAAGGCCTTACGTCCTCTTATTTAAAAAAAAATAAATTTTGTGTTGTTCCCGTCCTCCGGCATTGCTGCAGGATTCATGAAGAAACAATGTGGGAACTTGAGCTTAAAGGACCACTGTATGCACCCAGATCACTTCAGCTTAATGAAGTGGTCTGGGTGCCTGGTTCAGCTAGGTTTAACTCTTTTTTCTATAAACATAGCAGTTTCAGAGAAACTGCTATGTTTATAATAGGGTTAATCCAGCCTCTAGTGGCTGTGCCATTGACAGCCGCTAGAGGGCTTCCGCGCTTCTCATTGTGATTTTCACAGTGAGAAGACGCCAGCGTCCATAGGAAAGCATTGTGATTGCTTTCCTATGAGACTGGCTAATTGTGCGCGCGGCAAGTTTAACCCCTTCCTCCCCCTAGAGCCCGGCGGGAGGGGGACCCTGAGGCTGGGGGCACACTCAGGGCACTATAGTGCCAGGAAAACGAGTATAGTGGTCCTTTAAGTCTAGGTTCCCTGTGTAGCGCTAAAACTTTTCCACTGTGTTTTGACCGCCTGAAGCAATTGTTGGTTTGGGTGATGTTTTCTGGACATGTGTACGTATGTTAGATTGGTAGTTATTTGTCTTATAAGGGCTTGTTTGGACTGTGCATTTGGGGATTTCCATGCTCTAGCAATTAGTGTCTGTGCTGCCACCAGCACATATAATATAAGCAGTGCCTCTCCTTTAGAAAATCTATCAATGTTCATGAGTAAGCCTCTTTTCAGGTGTGAGTGTGATCTTATGGTGTTGATAATGTTTTCTACCATCAACCAGTATGGTTGGATCTGGCTGCAAGACCACCATATGTGAAGCATTGTGTCTTCTGCCTCTTCACATCTCCAACAGCGGGTTGGCGTTCCTGGGAAAATTTTTGCTAATCGGACCGCTATCATGTACCATCTGTAGCATATTTTCCTCAGTAATTTGAGGTGTGCCTTGCAAGTTGTTTTCCTCCTTGTGTGAGAGAGTAGCACATGAAGATTAGCCTCCGCGTTGGCTAAGATGTCATACAAGCCACTTCAAACTTGGAGTGTGGGGATGTACTCTCAGCGTTAGGTGTCTGGGTTGCTAGCATAGATTTGAGTTAGAGGTACAAGAATATTGTTTTAGAGGGCAGGTAAAACTTCTCCTGGAGTGTAGGGAATGGCTACAGTATATGTGAATTGTATAGGCCCCATATGTGTGTGCAACCCCCCTTTGTCCACCCTCTACGTTCGAACATGGAATTAGCCGTGTGTAGGCTGATCAGCGGTGCAGCCTGTGACCATGGTTTTGTGGCACATAGCATTGCTCAGGCTGTGTCTCCGTGGTGGAGAGTATATTAGGTAGCTTGGGGTGTAGCGGTTTGGGCACCCATATCAGCTTTCTGAGCTTGTGTCCAGTGTGTCCAGTGGTTTTCTATGTCAATCCATTGTTGTTGTTTTTTTGAGAAATGTATCTCCACCAGAGAGCAAAGCTGCCTGGTAGTATAGTTTAATATTAGGGAGTGCCAGGCGACGCTCTGTCACCGGTCGGTATAGGAGTTTTGTGGCAACTCTCACTCTTTTTTTCATGCCCAAATAAATTGGATTAACATTTGGATTCTACTTAAAAAGGTTGTTGGTAATTTGATCTGCAAAGTGTGAAAAAGGTATTGGAGTTTGGGTAAGAGGGTCATTTTGACCGTTGCCAATCTTCCCAGCCAAGAGAGATATTTGTCACTCCAGAAGGCCAAGCTCACATCCAATTCTTTTTGCGGGGATTCGTAGTTGGCCTTAAACAAGCCCGCTAAGGTTTTCGTGAGTTTGAGACCCAAGAAGGAAACACTGTTTGTTCTCCAGTCCATCACAAATTGTTCCTGAAGTATGTGTAGCGTATCACTGGGTATCCCGATTCCCATGGCTTGGGTTTTTGTCACATTGAGGTTGTAATAGTAGCTATCTCCATAATCTTTTATTTCTTGTAAAAGGTTAGGCAACAATATCAGTGGTTAGGTCATGGTTAATAGTACGTTGTCTGCGAATAGGTTTGTTTTGTATTTCTGTTCCTCGATGCACACCTCGTGTATGGAACTGTTGTGTCTGATCCTGGAAGCGAGAGGTTCCAATGCCATGACATATAATAGTGGCGACAGGGGGCATCCCTGCCTAGTCCCTTTCGTGATTGCAAATGGGCGCGACAAAAATCCAGCGTTAAGAACCTGAGCTGCCGGGGAGCTGTATAATGCTCTGACTGCGGACAGGAAGCCCTCCGGGATCCCAAATTTTGTCATGACCACCTCCAGAAATTTCCTGTGTAGGCGGTCAAAGGCCTTTTCCGCTTCAAGAGAAAGGAGCAGGCCCCCTCCCGTTTGCAGTTTAGGTAAGTAATGCATGATGTCCAGCACTTTACACATGTTTTCAGCGCCTTGTCTCCCCACTACAAATCCGACATGGTCGGTGTGGATAATGTGAGGGAGGATTTTGCTTAGTCGTGTTGCAAATAGTTTGGCAAACAGTTTTGCGTCAGTATTGAGCAGGGATATTGGCCTAATGTTTTGGGGGAGTGTGGGTGATTTCCCCGGTTTTGGCAGTGTTATGATGTGAGCTAGTAAAGAATTGTGGTGTAGTGACTGTGCTGAAATTGCTTCTCTGTAAATTTTCGTAAGTTGGGGTGCCAAGCTGTTGTGAAATCGTTTGTAGTATGTGTTGTCCAGAACGTCAGGTCCCGGAGCTTTGCCTGTAGGTAAAAGATTTATTGTTGTTAAGATTTCTTCCTTAATGATGAGTGTTACCTATATGTATTTTTTATGGTTGCCCTTTTGGTATTCAGGCACTCATTGGGCCTACACTGTTGATTATGTAATTATGTGGCTTAAGTGTTGCTACTGACTGTGTAAATTAATGTCAGGCCCAAACTTGGGCCTATACATGTGTTCAGCATTCAGGGTACTGCCTGTTAATAATCGGTCTTACTTCACTGTCTGTCAATACGTACATTGTTTTAGCCCTTTCTGGGCTCCGCACGGGCATAGTCAATTGTACTTTAAAATTGTCGGTCATAATTATGTCTGTTCTATGGTTATACGGCCATTTAAATGGCCCTCATCCACAAGACATGCCACAAACCAGGTCTGCCACTTGGGGACACTTCACTGCTCAAAAACAAACAAACTGCTTGGCAGATATACCCCAAATGAAAACGTGCATTTATTTTTAATTTTTTTATTGGGATTATATTTACAAGTGTGTCCTAACAAGCCCTACAGGGCTTCTAACACATGGTACTGCCATTCGATTTGACTGTCACTAGCCTCACATAAATGCATGTTATACTAGCATTTGCCGTTGCTTTCAACTCTATTGTACCATACCAATTATGTATGCATAAGTGTTAATCATCCTCCACAAGTATGCCTTATAAACGTATGTATTATATATATAAAAAAATGATAAAATAAAATATTACGTTCACCATTTCATAAGCTAGACGTTTTATACAATATACATATATATATATATATATATATATATACACTCACAAGTTGCAATTGATTGAGTGTCATCAATACGGTCCAGATCTTGATTCATTAAATATGGGCCTTCACTACATGCGCTTCACAAGGCCCTCAGTGGACAACCCAATACAACACAATTTTGGCCACTCAAAATTTGGGCTTAAAATGAGGGGCCTGCTTCACGAGGGTTATATACTACTTATCTTTCTTCATTCAATTATACGGATGGTCGTGCTAGACCTACAACGATCCAACCTATATGGCTCTCTGGAAAACCTTAATCCCTTATCCGATAAGTTTTATCCCTACTCCACATATTAAGCTACTTCGGTCTAGCACGGTATTGACAACATTACATATGACAAGTCACCTACATTTAGACACTTAATAATCTATCATGTTGGTTATTAACCTCATTTTCCTTTGATCACAGCCTCAGACAGCTCTCCACTACATACAATGTTGCCACCCTGGTATTCATAACAATTCCCCCTACCACTACATGTGGACCGGTTCAAACAACAAAGGCATCCTTCTTGGCCTCTACACAACTCTTACAACCATGATATGTTAATTCCACATTTGTTCGTTCCATACATCTGTACCCCGCATACAGCCCTATTTTTTCCATCACGCAGCTCAGGACTTATATTGGACACTCTCTGCCTTTTCCTACGATACCTCTACACATGGCTCTCATTAAGCCTTCACTCCAAACGGTACATATGGCCCTGCTTGGGCAAACTACTACTATCCAATTTCGGACCCTCATTTGGGCATTTACATACAACATTTTCCTGCTTCCGAGGGGAAACTACAACCCTTTCATATCGCATTCTACTATTCCACACTGCCTCGCTAGGCCCACACAAGTCCTCCCTATATGGCCCCTCTCTAAACACACTCCCAAGAACCCAGAACTCTCATTATGCAATTATATGTATGCAGGCCTCTTCGGTTAGTCTGTTTTACTTAAATTAGTATAACCCACACCTTCATCTAAGGTGCCTACTAGATCTCGTAATTTGCTTCACACTTGTAAGCTAGAGATGTGATATACATGTTTTGGCGTTTAATTACTTAGATTATTTTTTCTTAAACATACATCAGGTCCTTCTAGTAGAAAAGGACACACAATGGGAACTCATATCTAGATTCAGTTCAATCAGGTATCTATTTTCCTTACTCATTTTGTTTGGCCTAGGTATGTACTTATTATACATAGGTTCCCTTATTTTTCTAGGTTCCCACCAGTCTTGCTTATCAGCCTGTTGACTTATTAATCCTTAACCACAACAAAGGTACGTTATCTCAACTAGCACTTACACCATCCTGGACATATTCCCATTGTGTCTTTAGGTTCCTCTCTATGATATCCTTTCTCAAACTTAACCTCACTAGTTGGGCTAGGTACATATGTTCTAACATACTTTCTCTCAATCCATTACATTTCTATTCCCCTACATTTATTAGGGATAGATCAACTGGCTGTAAAGGGTTTGGTGCGGGCCATTTTCTAGTATATTCATAATTCAGTCCTGCGAGGCCAACACCCATCCTCAAGCGGAGGTATTCACCCATTGGCCCAACTCATAGCTATAGCCTTGTCCCAACCTCTAAAGGTTAATAAATAGGGCCTCACCTGTCATGGCCACTCATTTGAATCTCTTACTTGTCACCAAGAGGCCAACATTTGTGCCACTTCTTTCTGTGGCCTCTGTCCCTTGGCCAAAATCGCAACTAAAGCCTCTATGAGCCACTTGGCTTTTAGCAAGGCCTCACCTTCCCCTTCTATAGCTAATTTCTTCGCCATCCGGGACTTAGCGAGCTGCCATGATACAGGGCTACACTCTCATCGACATGCCCATTACATTTACTCATTGTTTATTCATCTTAGTATGTCTCTCACCACTATAAGAGGTTATTTCATTCCTAAGTACCCCGCCAGAACCTCCACCCCAGCTAGTCCATTGTACTCTGGTCAAGTACCAGGATACCACTAACACAGTTCCTTGTAATCCTGGACCATTCCTAATTGCTGCCAAACTTTTGCGCCCGTGCAAGTATCACAAACAATATGGCAGAGATGTATGCTATGATGGCATCCATCCTTTCATTATAATTATGTTATATGATAGTCTGGAGAATTAGAGTCTCCTAACTCAGGAGTTCCTAACTCACAAGGAGTATCCCACTGTGTACACCTTACTTTAATTCACTATGGGTAACATCAGAAGTTACAGTCCAGCACACACTCCCTCTACTCACGTTATTTCACAGGCACATTTAATTCTCCTGTCATTAGGAAGTACATATTGGTAGGCAAAGAGCTCAATTTGGTCTCGTCGTAGATTGCCTCCCAAGACCTTGTAGATAACTATCGATTCCTTATTTCTGAAAATAAAAATAAAAATATTTGAGGTGACTCTCTCATGGCTATTGTCTGTCTGTGACTGCCATACAATGATACATTATCATGGCACATTTCTGACTGTTGCAAAACCTATTGCTATACTGTAGAGCATTCACAAGCCCATGGCCCTGTTTCATCCTGGGTATTCTGCTTCCACAAGATATACCATAGGCCTATACCTGTAATATTACTATGCATACATCTTAGTGGTTCCGTGACACATGGCCTGCAGAGACATGAAGCCTACTCTTTTAGTAACCTTCAGATCTTGTTCTAGTATTCTCCATCGCAGCCACTGCACACGCCCGACGGTCTCTTTGGGAGAGGAAGTCTGTCAATTACTATTCAAACACTGCAGTATGCAAAGTTACTTGGCTGGCAGCAGCACAGCAATTTTACCTTGTCTGCATACACATACCAGCCTGTCACAACATAGCAGCTGAAGCCTTGTCTCAATCCCATTTCAGGTATTCTTCCAAACATTCCACGGCTGCTTAACCACATACTAAAACTACTACATGCCAGGATCTCATTCTGGATTAGCTCATCTCATGGTCATGGTAGATTGCTGGCACACGCGTCTCTCTCTGCTTATAGCAACCATTTATATACCAGAACTCCATCCATTTTAACAAGTTCATGATGCCAAGTTAACATACTAGACCAATTGTCCAACACTCACAGTACTACACAGACATACGCTCTCTTTCAAGGTTACACAGTAACCACTCACTACATTAAATTCACCCTGTATGTCAGGACACAAGTCATAAAACTCTGATACGACCCTTCAACATATTCTGGTCATTCTATTAGAATAAGCACTGCTTCTGCAGCCTTTAGTAAATATCCCAGCGCACATCATAAACTGGGACATTGGAATCATCTGCATACACCAGATATGCCTCAAGGGGAGAGGGAACTGAGGAGGGCATTTAAAGTACTTGTTATGTAATGTTAACATGTATTAAGGATTAAACTGTTAACTTTTTACCCTCTTTTACAGCCCTACCCGAACGTCGGTTTCGGCACACCACAACCGACTTATACCACCACTACTATAACTCGGCTTATTGTCCCCGACTACAAATATATATATATATATATATATATATATATATATATATATATAGTACCTCTAGTGGCCATCTGAGCAGACAGTGTTTACATTGAAAAGCCTTCATTTAGCTGTAGTGGTTCTGGTGACTATAGTCATCCTAAAAATGCACAAGGATTACTAGTGGTGGGCCTTGCCTCTGTGAGTCTTTAGACCATTTTTTCATATGTTTAATTGGTGGAAAAATTTGTTGAATTGTGTCTCTATTGCTCTAACACCTGCCCTGCAATATATTATACTTTTTGCCCTAATTCTAACCCTAGCCCTATCCTTAAATATTTTTTTTTTTTTTTTAATTGAAACATTTAGTGTAAAAGATATATAATGCTGAAATGTGTATTAGTGAGAAATAGTCTCCTCTCAATGTTTCTAGACCACCTCCCACAGGCATTATTTATCATAATACCATCATCATTATGTATTCTTTTCATATACATATCGCTCTGAGAGATCTTGAAAACAAACAGCCAGTTGATGAGCTGTCAGTCAATTTGCATTAAATATTTGAAGGAGTAGTTCATATCTTTCAATAAAATCTCCGTAGACTTGGGCATACTGAGATACATTATTTATGTCAGGAGTAATTAAGACATGATGGTAGAGATACTTGTGAATGGAAAGAGTTTCTAGATTGAAGCTTGCATTAAACATTGTAAATGTTTCAAAAAAACAACATAACCAATTAGCTAGGTACCTTTCTTAAACAGGCAATCGTAAAGACATTTAGAAACGTAGTCAGTAATTGTGTGTGCAATATGCATTAAGATAAGCGTTAATTTCCATATCAGAGGGCCAATGTCAACAGGTGTTTGTCCTAAGGGCCAGAACACATCAGAGAAATAATTCACATTAAGATCAGTACAAAACGACCAGCACTATTTACCCCTCATAAACACCGAAGGAAATGGACAGGGTAAAAATCATGTAATAGGGATGGAATTACTTAAAGGGAAAAAGCCATAAAAGAGGGAGACTTCTGTAATTGATGATGCTCATAACTAGGGCAGTGTCATTTATTGACTGGGCTAGTCAACTCAACAAGGGCAACCTGTGGGGAGAGAGCACTATGCCCTTAGTTACCTTAGCACAGATTGATTGCGCTTAATAGTATGTTTATGTTGCTTTCCAGAGATTTGTCTCTGGTGTCCACAAAGGTTGGGCATCAGATTACCAACTCAGGACAGTGGTACATATTTTTGCTAAATTGTTCCCTCTGAATTTTAAACAGTTGGAAGGTATGGCATTACATTAAAGAAATAACAGATGCCCCCATTGATTTCTTACAGGTCAGTTAATGGAGACAAAAGATAGAAGTCATTCATTGGCCCAAAGACGTATTTGTCATTTATCAGCTCGAATAATCTATAACAAAGTGACTCGTGCTAAACATTGCAGTCCCTGACTAGTAAAGTATAACTGAATTGGCCATAATTCACATTAAGTGACTAGTCTACTATAAGAAAGAAGTACTTAGGTCAAGTTGCCCTGAAGCATACCTTTATCTATGCCCAGAGTCTGCAACCTTGTGAATGCTGGACATCAGGCACTTTCATAAAGACATTGATTGACCTTTATCAATGTAAAGCCACGAGACATAGGAAGTCAGTGAAGTTAACCATTTATCTCCTTAAATGAGAGTATTGCCCTACCTGCTACAAAGCTGTCATCTTGACAGAATTCTCATTAAAACTGAATGACACTTTTAGTATGGGCTATATCCTCAACACTACTGGTTCGTTCATAGGGACACTTAGGGGAACACCCGACCTGATAATTGTTGACATGGTAAAAAATAATTATAACTTTTGTCAGTTGTATTACTGTAATGGTTTCCCTTTGGGAAAAGGTCAACTTGCATATTTCCATTATAAATGATAAATATACGTCATACAGCAGTGTTTCCCAATCTTTTACAGAGAAAGACCCCAGTAGGTCTTAAAAAAATAAACATTTCTCCCTGCTTCGAGAAAGTAATTTCTAGGATATAAATTCCAAATTTAATGTATAGACATTAATATTTAAATTAATCCCATATTGGAGAACAATCCTGATTAATGTGAATATTGTGTATGTAAGGAGGAGTGTATGAACTATTAATCTTAAGTATAAAAGTCACAAAATGAAAATATATTTACACACAGAGGACACTGACACACACACACACAGATGGAACTGTTACACACATTTACACACAGAGGACACTGACACACACACACACACACACACACACACTGACAGACACACACTGACAGATACACACTCACTGATTTGACACACAATGACAGACACACACATTCACCGACAGACACACACTCACTGATAGACAAATACACTTTCTGTCACACACTCACAAATTAATATTTTTCTAATTATTTTGATGCAAGTCCACCCAGCCTTTATACTTTTGGGAAAGCTGAAGTGGAACATTTGGTCTAGTGTATCTGCTGTCAGCTTTGTGCTCTTTCAGCATTGCTCCCTCGTGTTGGGGCCCGGAGTGACAGCATAACCCAGCTCCCAAAATCACCCATCTTCATTCTCCACCCTGGACAAAGCACATTCGGGTAAAGTAGGCACCTGCTGTCTGAGTTTGCAGGTCCTTCTCTGCCTCAGCGCACAGTCGGCCAGCTCCAGGCATGTCCCCCATGTGGTATACGTACTACTTGTTGAGAACCTGTGCCAAACAGAAAGGCAATGCTGTAATTTCCTGACCCCTTTTGCCACTCTACAACACAAACTTGTTGAGGGCAACTAGGCTTGTGTAGAATGTACGTCATTTTTATTTTTTTATTTTATAAAAAAACATTTTTTATATGCAGGCGAGTACAACAGTGCCTGCATTGCTACAACAGCATTCCCAGACTCAATCGTTATATGCAAACAAAAGTTATGGCATGTTCGAGTGTGCACATTTTTGTATTAATAAATTCAAGATTTGAACCTAGTGTAACTTAACAGAATTGTAGTAAAGTACGAGGTGAAACGTTGCCGGAGCCACCGTGTGCTTGCAGGTGAGTAACTAAGACTATAGATGCAACTCTTCCATTCTATTGTGTTGAGAGGCAAGGGCCTAGGTGCAGTTAATATGTCTTTGGGTTGTTACGTGTTCTAGTAACGTGCGTATACTCGGGTGGCCTGAGACATAAGTGGGGTTTTGCATGGTCGTGAAGCTCCTTAACCCTGGAGCCTGGGGGTGGGGTAAGGGGGGGTTGTTATTCACTTTGTAGTGTAGTTGTGTTTCTATTGCAGCTATGGTGCTATGGTGTCACCTTAGTGCTCTGTTGGTTGCGCGCCAGGTGAAGGGGTCTACAATGGCGGTGCACAATGAGTTCAGTGTGTCAAGTGTGAAATATGTGTTAGCATTCTTGGATAGCAAGATAAGTAGAAAGTATACAAGGGACAATAAGATGCAACTCATAACGTAACGCTAGCCAATGGAGCTTTGAGTTCTTAGTGTCTGGCATCATCACTTCCTCATTAGGCGTTATTGAAGCTTTGTTGTGCCTCTTCATACTGGGGCTTTCGGCCCCGATGGGGTGAATGTTGTAATGTTGGCAACATCCCACCAATGTGCAGGTCCTGTCTTGGTGCCTGTAGTAGGGTGGACCCAGTGCTTGCAAGAATTATGTCCCATGCTCGGCACCCGGGATTTCCTCGAATGTTTCCGCATATCGTACTGGGTCTCCCGCAGGATTTTTTGTGCTGTGGTGAGGTTAATTGGCTGGTTTTCAGGGCTTTTTCACTGTGCTTTAGTCAAAGCTCAGGCACCATGCGTTTTGTCAGCTTGCCAGTTAGCTCCGCCCTCGTAGGTCATTTTTTATATCTGTCCATTCAGACAGAATCTCAGACATGCTCAGTATGCCCCTAGAGATGATTTTCAAAGTGTCTCATTTAATCTCCAGCAGGGTGTCCAGAGTAATATCTGGTGTGAGGAAAGGGAGAGGGAGCGTTGTACTATTTTATCGGGAGGAGGAGGAGCTTCACGGACCGGAGGGGAGATCAGAGATCTCCTATCCGACCCAAAGGCACATTGCTAACAACCGGCAGGAGAGAGAAAGAGGGCCCTGGTGAACACCGGGTCTGTGAGAGCAGGGCCGTCTTTAACGCGGGGCAAACGGGGCCGCTGCCCCGGGCCCAGTTTCTCTTGGGGGGCCCGAGGCACCTGCCCCGTGGGCCCCGCTGACCCCGGCGGGCGGGTGGCCGGTCGGGCAGGAAGGCGGGCGCGCGAGGGAGCACTCACTGCTTCCTCGCTGACTCCCTCAGCCTTACCGCACTGATGCGGAGCCGGAAGATAGCGTCATCTTCCGGCCTGCCAGCTCAGCAGCATGAGGAACTGAAGAAACAGTGGTGCTCTCAGCCCGCCTTCCTCCTTGACCGGCCACCATGGGAGCCTGGCTGCTGGACCCCAGGTCCCAGCCTCCCAAAGGTAAGGAGGGCTGGGAGTTATTAAAATGTATGTGTGTGGGTGTATGTGTTTGTGTGTTGTTGGTGTATGTGTGTGTGTGTGTTTGTGTATGTGTGTGTTAGTGTGTGTGTGTGTGTATGTGTGTGTTTGTGTGTTAGTGTATGTGTGTGTTAGTGTTTGTGTGTTGGTGTTTGTGTGTTAGTGTATGTGTGTGTTAGTGTATGTGTGTGTTAGTGTATGTATGTGTGTGTTTGTGTGTGTTAGTGTATGTGTGTTAGTGTGTGTTAGTGTATGTGTTTGTGTGTTAGTGTATGTGTGTGTTAGTGTATGTATGTGTGTTTATGTGTGTTTGTGTGTTAGTGTATGTGTGTTAGTGTGTGTGTGTGTTTGTGTGTGTTTGTGTATGTGTTAGTGTGTATGTGTTGGTGTGTGTGTGTGTTGGTGTATGTGAGTGTGTGTGTGTGTGTGTGTGTGTTAGTGTATGTGTGTGTGTGTGTGTTGGAGTGTATGTGTTTGTGTGTGTTAGTGTATGTGTGTGTTAGTGTGTGTGTTAGTGTATGTGTGTGTGTGTGTATGTCTGTGTGTGTCAGTATGTCTGTCTGTCTGTGTGTCGGTATATATGTGTGTGTATATCTGTGTGTGTCAGTATGTGTATGTGTCAGTATGTCTGTCAGTGCGTCAGTATGTCTGTTAGTGCATGTGTATGCATGTGTCAGTATATCTGTCTGTGTGCCAGTATGTCTGTGTGTGTGTGTGTGTGTGTCAGTATATCAGTCTGTGTGTGTCAGTGTATGTGACTGTGTGTGTGTGTGTGTCAGTATTTCTCAGTGTATGTGGGTGTCAGTATATCTGTCAGTGTGTGGGTGTCAGTATTTCTGTCAGTGTATGTGTGTCAGTATGTTGATCAGTGTATGTGTCTGTGTGTGTGTGTCAGTATGTCGGTATATGTGTCTGTGTGTCAGTATGTCTGTATATGTGCCTGTGTCAGTATGTCTGTCAGTACGTCTACCAGTGTATGTGTCTGTGTGTGTGTCAATATATGTACCTGTGTCAGTGTGTCTGTCAGTGTATGTGCCTGTTTATCTGTATGTAGTCAGTGTATGTATCTGTGTATCTGCTTGTGCGTCAGAGTGTGTACCTGTGCATCTGAGCCGCAACTTTAAATACAAATACACCCCTCCATTCAAACTTCAACACTACATATAAAACACACTCCTGCATTGAAACGTCAACACTATATACAAGCACACTCCTACATTCAAAAACAAACACTACACATAAATGCACACTTGCATTCAAACTCCAGTACCACATACAAACACATTCACACAAACATACTCCATACAAACACATGCTTACATTCAAACATACTAACATGGCTCAGTGCTAAATACAACCCTGCAAGCATGGGAAATTGGTAGAGTCCCAGCTGTCAAAGCATTGTTGGAGTTGCACGACAGATGGGGTTCTACCTTTAGTCCAACCTTGCAATTGGGGGTCCCAATAAAATTCATTCTACTTTAGTACCGCCACTGCGTTGGGATGGATGCCGTGATTGCATACCAGGGAGTGAGGGGCGAGAGCGGCAGGGCACAGGGGGCCCAAGCAAACACTTGCCCAGGGTCCATTCGTTATTAAAGACGGCCCTGTGTGAGAGTGAACTCTAGCTGCAGGATCTACAGCCTAGATTTCTCTCCCATGTAATAATTTTTTAATAAAATAAATAATACATTTCATTTGCTCCCACCTGCCTCCCAAAACACAGTACCCACTCACACATACACACACAGCACTCCTCACTGGCCCCCTCTCACACAGACACTGTCCCACACATAGACACTCTCACTGACCCCTCAAACAAACACACACACACTTCATCTCTCACTCACAAACACTGCCCCAACACACTCACTGCAACCCACACACACACACTGCCCCTATACACTCACTGCACCCCCCACACACTGCCCCCATACACTTACTGCACCCCTCACACACACTGCATCCCCCACACACACTGCACCTCCCACACACACTGCCCCCTATACAATCACTGCATCCCTCACTCACATGCACTGCCCTCCCATACACTCACTGAACCCCTCACACACTCACACACTGCACCTCTCACTCGCACACACTGCCCCATACACTCACTGCACCCCTCACACAGACACACACACACACACACACACACACACACTGCATTCCTTACACACACACTGCCCTAAACATACACACACTGCACCTCTCACACACTATACCATTCATAGACACAAACAAACTGTATCCCTCACACACACTACACCCCTCATACACACACTGTATCCCTCTCACACACTACACCCCTCATACATACACACACTTCACCCTTCATACACATACACATTGACTGTAACCCTCACACACACTGTACCCCTCATGCACAAACACTACCCCTCACGCACACACATTACTGCCCCTACTACAGGCCCAAACACTTACCCCGACAGACCCCAGGTAAGTTGTCAAACTGTTCTTAAATGGTTTGACTACTTACTCTGGGAGGCTGCCACAACACACCTGGCACCATATTCACTATAGTGAGCTGTAGAGGTTATTGTGCCTGGATTGTTTCTATAAATAACCATGTGCCCCTCTTGTGATTGGGTTCTGGATCTGCCCCTGAATATAATACAACAAACTCTTTGAGGACCATTAATTACAATGTAGCCTACAGGTAATACACTGATTTTATAATTCACAACTGCACAAGTTCAGTTCCTTCCTAGGGTGCATTTCTTTTCTTTTTTTCTTCTCATTCTGTGCTCATGAGACTTAGGGGTTGTGATTTTAATCCCTTCAGTGTGATGTGTTGTATTTTTTTTTCTTACTATGTTTTCACAACTGTAAATAAGTCATCACGTTATATTATCTTAATAAATTTATGAATGCCCTTATTGAAATTTGGGCAAACTACACTAATGTTGCAGCACATTCTCTTTCTTTTTTTACTTGGGGACTATATGAGCTAGGAGAACCCTTTAATGTTAAAAATGCTGATTTGTATTTCTAACGCCAAGTAGTTTCAGTCTAATAAGAGGAAATATGTCACTTTAAACCATAAACAGATTCAAAATAAATAAAACACACTTCTTGAGTAAAGATTTTGTATATGATGTGTTTATATCCTGATGATATTCCACTAGGTTTTAAAAGAAGTTCCAATCTTGAGACCAATTTTAGAACTACAAACAATAACAAATAAAAATAAATAGAATGTACGGTTTGGCATGGTTTGATTATTTTCTGAGCTGAGACATTTTTTTCTGAGTGACAGATAATTTATCTTTTTACCAGTTCTTTGTTCCCTTTGGGATCACTCAAAGCACAGTTATCAAATGAAGGAACATAAGATATTTCCAACAGGAAGCCATATGTGATGGGGTCTCACCCCTTCCCCGTAGCAGGCGTGTGGGTTAATTATGATGGATGCCACATCACATGTCATGCAGCAAGCACATTTTACATTGTTTTTTTTTTCTTTTCTGTAATTATTAAGTCGTTTCAAATAAATAAATAAAAATGTCCAGACTGCTGTGTTATAAGGTCAAGGAGAAAAGGACAGAGTGTAAAATATCCAATTAAGCTCACTAAAGTATAACAGAATTGGGTTGCCTGTCATTCACATTCTTGCTTCATGCATCTTGAAGGTCTAGCTCGTAAATCGTAATGTGATATTTTAGGAAAATAATCCTATCAAACATCAAAACACATTCAATGCATTCATCTTTATAAATTTAAAATGAATTGTTCTGTTTTCAAGGAAGTTCATCCATAAGCAGTAGTTTCCCTCCATGAGTAGATAATGTAGAACAGTAGTTCCCAATAGGTAGATCCGCAGATGCTGTAGAACTACAACTCCCATGATGCTTTGCATGCATTTGCATACCTTTAGAATGACAATGCATCATGGAAGTTGTAGTTTTAACACATCTGGGGATCTACGTTTTGGGCACCCCCAGTGTAGATGATTCACGGCAGTACTTCAGAAAAGAGAAACTACTTTTAAGTACGGATTGAATGTGCTTATATACAATCTTAAATCACTACTATTGTTTAGTTGTATACAAATTACAGACTGTGATGGACCACGGGGCACCCCGACTGGTTGCCTCTGCCAATCGATGCTTCCTAGTGCTCACCAAGTACTCCAAGCACGCCACCAAACACCATAACCACCGTTAAAGCTTGGTTGGGGTCTCGCTGTCCTCCACCCACCCTGGGCCCAAGACCAGGATCCAGCTTCCAGTGGGTAAATATTTCCCAAACCAGAGAGTAAAGCAGGATAGCTCTTACAAGAGCTAGTGATTATAATCCAAGGGAGTATAGTGATTATAGCAATCCCAAGAGTGATTATAGCTGTTCCCACACATGAGACGAGGCCCTATGTTGAGGGTGAAGAGGAACTCCTTTAATGGCACCCACAACTGGCTTTATATACAGGTCCCCATGCAAGGGGTTTCCTAATACATATTCCAGGGGCATTCCCCACTGCACCTGAGAGTAGACTACAGAAAAAACATACACATGATTACAATGGCTCTCAGGTCCAGGACACTCCCATACAAAATAGTATAATCCCTATTGCCTGAGAGATAATTGAGTCAGGAACTGTACTAAACTCAATTATCTCCAGGCACAGAAAACACACATTTTATAATATACCAAAAGTACCCCCAAAACACATGGAAACCCCACAAACATCATATCCCCTGATTGCCCTGATCTGGTGGACAAACATATCCAGAAATCATCCAGATAGGTTCAGGGATTCAGGGGTTCAGGATTTCCATGAAAGTCATAGTTTTGACCGACCGTGCACATGGTTCTATGCCCAAAACAGTTCCAGGGAAATAAGGCTAATGGTCGGTCTCTCTTTCTGGAGTACAAAAGTACATAAATCACATATGCTTTTAAAGGGCTCATAGTCTTTTGGCAAGAGGCTGGCCAGCAGGCCCCTCCAAAAGCCTGTGGCGATGTTACTTTCGCCACACAGATGAATCACAAAATAATCAGTAAAAAGTACTAAAATAATGTCTTAATTGTTGTCTTATTTTCTCATTGAGTCAGTTATATAAAGCAGATGTAAAAACAATAACAGTGTTGACTTTTCAAGTACACATATAACTGGATAGAAATGTAAAGAATGTTAGTACAGATTCTCACTGGAGAAATTACGAGGTGAATCTTCACGTTGAATGACACACACAGGATTAATTGCCTCCAATAATCTAATTTCACATTTTCACATATAGAAACAATTTTCCTGACAAAGTCTCAAAAAGCTAAAATGGTAACTGTCACTGCCAAGCTTTTTAATACTATGTTTGCTTTTACCTCTATTTTAATAAATATGTATTTGCAATTTTTGAAAAATAACATTAAATGTAGAAATCCTTACCTTTTTACATTGCAGACAATCACCTCCATCTAATCTCCCTGTCAATGCCTTCTCATTTACAATATTTGCCCTGTCTTGACCTTATTTGAACTGATTTTTTTTTTTAATGGAGCATCTCATGGGATAAGGATAAAAAAATTTAATATGTAATTTCCAATGTTTTCAATTATGTGAATTCCAGAGAAATTACCCCTCCCACACCTCTCCCCTCTGTCAGTGCCTACATTGGCTTCCAGTTGGATATAGGGCTTAATTTAAGATTCTGGTGCTTGCTTACAAGCCCCTACATAATACTGCTCCAACCTACCTATCCTCCCCAATACACAAATATGTCCCGTCGAGACCCCTGCGCTCTGTCGAAATCCTACGCCTATCCTCTGTCTGTACTACCACATCTGATGCTCGCCTCCAAGACTTCTGCAGGGCTGCACCTTTTCTTTGGAATTCCCTTCCCTTCTCCGTTAGACTTTCACCCAGTCTCCACTCCTTCAAAAAAAATCTTTGAAAACACACTTCTTCAGGAAAGCATATCATTTAAACTGTTAGTAGGTTTTCATCCCCCCCACTCCCCTCCATGACTACTCTTCTGCAACTGTCAAAAAAACCTACTAAATTCTCAGTGCTTACTTTTCTTGCAACCTATTTCATATTGTCACTATATCCCACTCCCTTTATCATGTAAGCTTATTGAGCAGGGCCCTCAACCTCTCTGTTTCTGTGCATCCATTTGTCTTGTTACAATTACGTGTCTGTTAGTCCACCCATGGTACAGCGTTACGGAATTTGCTGGTGCTATATAAATAATAAAATAATAATAATAATAATGCATTGATATCACCATAGTGCTTGCAAAGTCAGGTAACACAAGATCTTAGTCTTGGGACTTCTTGTAGAAATCCATGAACAATTGTCCATATGTAATGTTAATGTGTATGAAAACAAGTAACACAAAACAACATTAGGAGGCATGAAATTATGATGGGTTGAATGAAAAATCAAAGGGGATGTCACCAGTGACACAACTTGCTTCACTGGTGACACCCATAATGGGCTACCCCATTCTGGTAAGTAGGAGTGCCTTCAAATTGAAGTGGTGTGTCAGCCTGTCATCAAGCATAACAGACTGACAGACCACCTCCTGGTCAGGACCCAACCATGGAACATGCAGAGAGTACTGCTGAAGTGTTGGCTGCATGGTTCTAGTATGAGCATGTCTAATCACGAGCTTGTGTTGTGCTGCTCGGGGACAGCTCCCAGTGGATTCAATTGAGGTGGTGGGACAGGCCCCTAAAATTGGGACTATCCTGTTAAAAGAAGGACATTTGGGAGACCTGAAAATATATATTGCTTTCTTGGCTTGTAAGATTGTGAAATAGTGTGTTAATGAGAAATTATTATATTAATGAAGCTGAGTTTAACGTATCTCAGTGGTTCTTGCTTGTGATGTGCTACAATGACTTAGCTCACCTCACCACATCACTAAATATAAAGGCAAAGAAAAAACACAGTAATGTGATATTAGTGGAAGAAAAACAAATGGAAGGCACAAAGGAAAAAGACACGAAGAAGAACAATGATGATCATTGATATAGGAAAGCTTAAAAATTCAGATGGGATGTCAATCTTTGTAGTAAGCCATGGTTGATAATTCATGGCAATGTTCAAGGTCATCAGTATGCCATTCAACGGCAAATTCTGTATCAATGAGAATTGATTACAGGAAGTGCTTCTTTCGTGTATTCTCCCCATATCTACATCAGAGACTTTCTGAAAATAGTGGGCTTTAATCCACAAATTGGACGGTATGGAACATTATTATTAATATGTTTTATAAAGTTCCAACAAAATCCATAGCTTTGTACAACAAGTGGACTAACAGTCAAGTATTTGCAACAAGATGATTTGGATGCACAGGAACAGAGGGTGTTGAGGGCCTGCTCAAATGAACTTACATTTTAGAGGAAGTTGTGTAAAGTGGCACAAGAGGTAAGGGTAGGATGTATATCATGTATGGAAAAAAGTAGGTTACTAGAATAGTTTACAATAAAGGGTTAGTTTTTTGGATGACACAGTTGCTGGAGAGAAAGCAGGATAGGTTACCATGGTGTGGAGAGGGGAATCTATTAAGAGTGTAATTGATATGATTCCCTAAAGAAGTGAGTTTTTAATTATCTTTTGAAAGAACTGAGACTAAGTTAGAGCGGGGGACCAGGGACTTAGACAGGAATGGCACAGCTCTAGAAAACATTTGAAGGTGGAAGTCAAGGTGCGAGTATGAACAGAGGATACACATAGATGTTTGGCAGAGAGTAGGGGCCTGGATGGGACATACTTGTGTATTAGTTGGGATAGGTAGTTATAAGCAACGTTATTTTCTATATTTGTTATTTTGTTAGATTTGTAAGCAAGCATCAGAATTTTTACACTAGCTTCCCTAAATCTTATGGGAAGCTAGTGTAAGGACTGACAGTGGGGTAGGCAAGGGAGGTGCAGGCGGACAGGAAGATAAGGCTCGCCACCGCATTCATTATAGGCTGTAATGAGGCAAACTGGAAAGACCACTGAGAAGCGGATTGCACTAATCAAGGCAAGAAATGATAGCGGCACATTAGCTGCATCCAGTGTTAGATAGGGGGGTATTCAAACAATGTTTCTAAGGTGGAAGCGGTAGGATTTGGAGTGACTTAACATGAGAGGTAACGGAGAGCTTGGAATCAAACAGAACATTTAGTCAGTGAACCTGCGAAGTAGTGCCATTAAAGCAGAGGTTCCCAATTATTTTTTCCCATGGAACCCTTTGACATAGTGTATCAACATCATGCAACACCCCTCCCCCCCCATAAAAAAAATAAATTTGCGCTGTTGCATAAACCTTTTTTTGTATGTGCCGTCAAAGTGTGTGTATCTGTTTGTCAAAGTGTGTGTATCTGTGTTTGTATGTGCCGGTGTGTGTCGGTGTATCAACGTGTGTCAAGGAGTGTATCTGTGTGCCACTATGTGCCAGTGTGTGTATTTGTCTGTGAGTATGTGTGAATCTGACACACAGATACACACACTGGCACATAGTGGCACACAGATACACTCCTTGACACACATGTACACACACCTTGACACACAGTGTTTGTTTGTGCGTGTGTGTATGTATATGTGTGTCAAAGTATGTGTATCTGTGTTTGTATGTGCCGGTGTGTGTCTGTGTATCAAGGTGTGTGTATCTGTGTTTGTATGTGCCAGTGTGTGTATCTGTGTGTCATTGTGTATGAATCTGACACACAGATACACACACTGGCACACACACACACAATGGCACATAGTGGCACACAGATACACACACTGACACACACACACACTGACACACAGACACATAGATACACTGAAAGATATGCACACAGGCACATACACACACACTGGCACATACACACAGTGACACTCAGATACACACAGTGACACTCAGATACACACACTGGCGCATACTGACACTCAGATAAATGCAGTGACACATACACACAGATACCCAATGGCACATACACACACTTAGATACACACAGTGAAACAAACACTGACAGACAGATACAAACACTCGGATACACACAGTGACACATTAATAGACACACTCAGATACACACAGTGACACAATCAGACAGTGACACATTAATACACACACTCAGATAATGTCAAGATTAAGCTCCCCGACACGCAAACTAGGGGGCTCAAAAGGTACACAAAGTCAGACGTATTACCGGTCCTTTGAATGGCCGGACTTAACGTGAAAAAGTACAGAGTTGAGAACAGAAAGGCCAGATGAGCCAAGGTCAGGATAGGAGATGGAAGAAAAAGCGAATAACAGAGCCAAGGGTCAAGGATGCCAGAAGTACGGATAACCAGGAAACAAGCCGAAGTCAGATACCAAAAAAGACAAACCAACAGAATGCACTCTTGGGCTACAAGAGACCATGACAGGGCAAGGAAGGGATGAAAGAGGGAGGTATAAATATGGCTAAGTGAGAGCTGATAGGCTAGGGAACATAATAGGGCAGTAATTAAATAGATATAAATAGAATGCCAGTTCAAAGGTAAAAAATTGTACTTCCCCTTTTAGAAGCCTGAGACAAGTCGCACGCCCCCTAGCTAGTAGTAGTGCGTGCATGTGCGTGCACCCGGGCGCGTGCGCGCGATGTCGGCTGGGCATCTGCACAGCATGGAGGGACAGGATGGACGGCGGGACTGGAGCAGCGTCGGCCGGGAGGAGGTATGACAGATACACAGAGTGACACAAAGATTTCACACAGATATACACACACACACTGTCAAATACACACACATACCATTTTTTTTATATTTGCAGTCACCCTCCTGTTAGCATAGCTGTTGTCTGCAGGAGGGTGGCTTGCTGAATGAGGCTGGTGTGTGTGGAAGGAGCTGCTTACTGCCGGCTGCTGCCTCTCTCCCTCCAGCGCAGCATTTTCTATATGAAGCTGGGAGGAAATGATCATCCGTCCGTCACTTCCTCCCAGCATCCCAAACTACGGGGACCCGGTCGCGCAATTAATTGTCCACGGCGCTCACCGGTTCCCTTTGCAGCAATGCAAAGTCGGGTGGCCCTTAGGGCATATCCGGATGGGCATATCCCGACGAGCATATCCCCAATGCGGATCCCCAATTTTATTCTCCCCGAACCCTGGGGTTCGGAGGAACACCAATTGGGAAACGCTGCATTAAAGGAACACTATAGGGTCAGGAATGTATAGTGTTAAAACCACCATCTAACCCTCCTGGTCCCCCTTACCCACCTAAGTATAGTAAAATCTTACTTTTTATTTAAGTCTGCCCCTGCCCCGAAACTGCCTGCTGTCTGTGGACATCATCAGAAGTGTTGTTCTGAGCCATTCACAATGTTTTTACATAGGATTGGCTGAGACTGTCAAGGAGACAGATCAGGGGCAGAGCCAGCACAAGTCAAACACAGCCCTGGCCAATCAGCATCCCCTCATAGTGATGCATTGATTCAACAGGAAAGTTCAGTGTCTTCATGCAGAGGGTGGAGACACTGAATGGCAGTACTGCACACTGTGCAGCACTGCCCCAGAAAGCACCTAGAGTAGCCCTCTGAGGAGTGGTCAGTGGAGTTATCACTAGGCTGTAATTTAAACCACTCCATTTTCTCTGAAAATACAGTGTTTACTGCAAAAAGCCTGAAGGGAATGATTCTACTTACCAGAACAAATGCAATAAGCTGCAGTTGTTCTGGTGAATAGTGTGTCCCTTAGAAGTAACAGACATTGGAGTAGCAACACTTTAGGAAGGAAAGACGAGAAGTTCTGTTTTGGACATTGTAACGGACCGTTTTGCACACAAGGGGTAAAAACCATTTAGGCGATCGGCCCCCTTTCCAGAGATGCAGGCACAGCTACTGCAGAACACCAAACTCCCGAACTGGATACAAAATAGCACTCCAACTCCCGAACTGGAACCTCCCAAATAGCTGCTAGCAGACGAACAGGAAAAGCAGACAATCAGCTTACACTCCTGGCAATCAGTCTCTAACAGCATACAGTGAATCCCCACAAGAACGAGACAAGGCTCCGTGTTGAGGGTCAAGCAGTGGTCTGAGGTGCTGGCACACCCAGTCTGGTTTTTATTACAGTCTCACAAATACAGGACCGCCCACAGGGAGGTATAAAACAACCAATCACATCACAGTTACATCCTACATATTCCCTCCCCTTATCCTGAGAGGAAACTCAATTACACATACAGTTAAAACATACTTTCTACCCAACTTTCATAACTCTAAAACCATACATCACATTCACATAAAATTACATATTCACAATCAATCCATTCAGGGGAACAACATATTAAAAAATGGCATGAATCAGACCAGGGGTTCAAAAGTTAGTAAAAAGTATCTTTTGTACCCTGGCTGGCAGCATGGCTATCTGGCTCAAACAGGTTTTACAGAGCCCTCTATCCTGGACAATGGGGAAAGTAATCCAATTATCCAGGGATAGAGGCAGACTCCATTGAGCACATGGGGACACAAAGACAGTAAAACACTTTAAAATACATCAGGTAAGACACCTTACATTAAAACTATACATTTAACATATCCCCAGATAGCTCAGGTCTGAGCGCACATTATTAAGTGAATGGCGCTCAGACCACACGAATACAGTTTAATACCCCTATCTGGGGTATAACACATTCAAACAAATCTACCGAACCCCAGGCAGAAAAGCACGAATGAAGCTTTTCTGCAGGTAAAAAAGATGTCTTTTAACAGGGGGCCATAGTCCTAAGGCAGCAGGCGAGCAACCAGGCTTCTCCAATGCAATGTGGCGAGATTGGTCTTGTCAAAGACATGTTAAGTTTAAGAAAATGATTAGCATCCTTTAATTTTAGGGCAAGCAGTGTTAAATCCTAAATCAGCTTAAATTGTGGTGGCTCAATTCAGAAGATGGTACAGAAGATGAACAAATACCTTCTTCTTAATCCCTTAAAGACAGAGGCAATTGTATAAGTTCTGATGCAAAACAAAAACTTAGAATTTGAGTTATATGCTTGTACAACCATAATTTACCCCTTTCACATGTGCACACTTATTATATATAATTTTGTTAAGGACAAATATGGCTCTCTCACATATTTATATATGAACCATAATTGAATATGAATAAAAATACGTGTGAAAAAACTTAAATTTAAATTTTTTACCAATTGTGGTATGGATTTATTGGACTAACATAATATTTCAAAGACAAGCTTTCCAAAGTTTTCCTCTCTTCCTCAGGTCACCATGCTTATTTAGAATATTCAGAATTCTTACAGGTAGAGCGATATATAATTAGACAAGCAATACAAAAAGAAGATTGTGCCCGATATTAAAGGACCACTCTAGGCACCCAGACTACTTCACCTTAATGAAGTGGTCTGGGTGCCAGGTCCAGCTAGGGTTAACCCATTTTTTCATAAACATAGCAGTTTCAGAGAAACTGCTATGTTTATCAATGGGTTAAGCATTCCCCCAAAGCCTCTAGCGGCTGTCTCATTGACAGCCACTAGAGGCGCTTGCGTGCTTCTCACTGTGATTTTCACAGTGAGAGCACGCAAGCGTCCATAGGAAAG
Organism: Pelobates cultripes; assembly: GCA_933207985.1. Lineage (NCBI taxonomy): Eukaryota > Metazoa > Chordata > Amphibia > Anura > Pelobatidae > Pelobates > Pelobates cultripes. The sequence continues at coordinate 184,906,334 of OW240917.1, read as the reverse complement.
CATTATGTATGCTTTCCTATTTGACCGGCTGAATGCGCGCGCAGCTCTTGCCACGCGTGCGCATTCAGCCGACGGGGAGGAGAAAAGGAGGATCGGAGGCATAGAGCTCCCCGCCCAGCGCTGGAAAAAGGTAAGTTTAACCCCTTTTCCCCTTTCCAGAGCCGGGCAGGAGGGGGTCCCTGAGGGTGGGGGCACCCTCAGGGCACTATAGTGCCAGGAAAACGAGTATATTTTCCTGGCACTATAGTGGTCCTTTAAGTTAATGGGCAAGGTCCTCTGTTGTTTTTGTCCTTGCATGTCTATGATTATACTGTATGTATTCCTCGATTGCACATCGCTGCTGATTGTGTTGGCACTTTATACATACTAATTCCAACACTTATTAAGCGAGCAGGTAAAACTGGCCCTTTAAATGTGTGCAGTATGCCTGCATAGCATTTTAAGATCTGGTTTATGTGAGATTATTTAACTTTATTTCCGAAAGCAACTACAACAATAGCTTACAACAGCTCCCTGAGCGACCATAGTGAAAAGCAGACAGATTCACTAGAATGGTTGTTGAAATTTTATTTCCAGCAGCAATAAAATAGCAAAGTGAAACACTTTAAACTCAGCCGGATGAAAAATCAATAAGCGCAGTAAGATATGTGAAGTCAAAAAATTATGACTGCACTAATATTATAAAACAAGCATACATATCTTTGATATCAATCATCTAAACAATCTTTCTATAGAATACAATTAAATCAAATTCACTCATAATGGTCCGTTGCCATAAAGAACCACTAAAGTCACCCACACCATTTCATAGTAGAGTTCCACGTGTACTGCAGCCACTAGAGGTTCCTCTAAAACTCAGTCATGTGATACAGAGGCTAATAGGAAGCATTGGAAGAGCATGGAACTTCTTGCACATGTGCATCAGGATTTGAATACAGAAGGAGGAAGTGATGCCTCCTCAATTCTGTTGCAGTTTGCAAGAGAGGTGGAGTTAATTTAAAAAGCTTTTTGTAGCAATTTTTATAGCAAACAGAGTGGAGGGCAAATTTGCATTCCTAACGCTATAGTGTTCCTTTAAAGTTGACCAGTCATCCATGTATATGTTCATATGTCTCCTACACATGGGTATTAGAATTGATTTCTATCTTATTTGTAGATTAAAAATTAAACCATCCAGAATTGTTTTTTTTTTTTTTTTTAACTATGATGTATCTGTTCTAATCAATAGAGAATCACTAAGAATAATATGGACTCCAGATTTGGTGTCCAGTTTGGGGACTACTGATTTAGGTTATAGGATTATTTTAATATGAGTTGATCTTTTTTGGATTAAAGAATTGTACACGTGGAGTTGTACTCAATACATTTAAAGGTCCTTTAAATTAAAGATATCATAAAATATATAATACTAGTTACTAGTTACTTAAGTTCAACAACAGTCCATCAGGTAGAGTGACAAATACAGATTGCACAACATTCTGCATAGAAATGGTTCTGTCAGGCATGGGCAAAAACTACAGTGAATCTTTATTTTATGATGGAGTAGAGAATTTTCTCTTCCATTTTCATCATGTTGCTATTGCTCTGACAGTGCATAAATAAACAAGTCAACTATAATTACCTAAACAGTCCAGGATGTATGCCCTCCCTGGCCCTTCACACTAGATCACCAGTAAAACTGGTCCCATAATTACATCTCCTGTCTTCTATACTGTCCTACTGAGACTTCTCATAGCAAGACTATTGAGAGAATGCTGATCATTTCTGGATTTGCTTTGGATTTGCTTGCTGGAGTTCTTTTTATGCTCATTTTAATAGCAGTATATAAAAGTGCTGATTTCTGTTTGAAAGTGATGTTTTTATATATAATTGCAGGAAAGCTGCTTCCATAAACTGTACAGAACTATCGGACGTGGCATGGGTGCCCTGCATCTGTCTTCTTCCCATGTTGTGGACACCCTGGCTTGCCCATCAAGTTCTATGAATAGAAAACTGCAAGTGTACATTTTTTGGCCAATGGAGTTCCTCTTTAACTTTTTTTTTTTCAAATGTGTTTGTATATAGGTGACACCTGCGTATCCGTGATACATTATTTCAAGGTGAACATCTTACACGAAAAAGAACAGATGTCTTATAACATTATATGTATGCATAAAGTACAAAAAAGTTTAGGCACTCCAGGGCTCAGAAACTTCAATTTATGGAAGCCCAATGTAACACAACGTTTTGACCAAGCGTTGTGTTACACTGGGCTTCAATAAATTGCTGTTTTTGAAATTTTGAGTGCCTAAACCTTTTTGTACTTTATGCATACTGTTATTGTGACCTAATGCTTTTCCCGGTTTGGTTGCACAGTGGCAAATCACATCAACTTTTCTTCAAATATTAATCATGCAGAGCTTAATTTAACAACAAAGAGTTTATTATTTTCCAAGGTAATGTAATACCCTCTATTTCTATACAGCAGTGATTTATGTTTATTTGCTCTGTTACATTAAACATTATGTGTATATATCCTTTTGTTATGAAATAAGATACGAGTGGATTTTCTCTTACATCATATATAAACATCACCTTTTTGTTTGCTAACTCTCCTCCATTTGTGATTATATTATTAAAAACCTGAAACAGCACATTCTTCAGTTTAATACATTTGAGAAATCAGTGGACATATGACAAGACATGCTATGAGTTTTAATCAGAAAATACTACAGCACAACCTTCTCTGAGAGAATAAAGATTCTAATACGCTTAAAATAAGGAAAATGGTTATGGTACTATACTCCTATTTATTGTATATTTATAAATTATTTAATTACTACTGTGTTTCTTATCCTGCTTATTCCACTGCCATGTTGGGATGATAGTTTGCCATTTTATTGTGTCATTCTCAATTTGTTTAATCTTAATTTATTGGTAGGACTTCATTGGATTTGGAATGTGTTTCAATACATTTACTTTGACTTCATTGGATTTGAAATGTTTCAATATATTTGCTTTGCAAACGTGAACTATTTTCCCTCCCATAATCCACTACTGTATTAACCCTCACACATACTGTATCGCATTGGAGCTTAGACTTGGGACTTCTCTTTTAAATTGGCATGGTAGGCATTTGATGACAATCAAGAATGCCATATAAACTTGAGGCAACTGGGTCTGGGTACCTATAGTGTCCCTTTATTTATTTATTATTCAATTATTTATTTTTGAATGACAGTTTGCCATATATAGCCTATTGAGTCACAGTCGGATCTGAATACATAAGAAAATGTGTATAAGTACATGCAAAAAGGAAACCTCCTCAAGCGGACCTGTCTCCACCTTCTGAGTATCCGCTCTGTCAAAACTAGTCACAAATTTTTGAGACACAAATAAACAATAGCAATGATAGCTTATATATGCTGTTAATGGATTATCTCACATTACACTATATTGCTTAGTGTGGGTCAGTAGAGAGTACGCTTACCCTCATACCTTTCTTAGCCAGATCTGTAATACGGTTCAAATGAGAAATGGCCTTGTGGTACCTCGTAAACCTTCCCAATTTGAAGGTGTGAAAGAGAAAAGAAAGGAGAGACAGAGAGAGAGAAATTAGAAGGGGGGGAGGGGTGGAGAACACTGGTGCTGGTTGTTTTCCCATGTCTGCTTCCATTCAGTATGTGAAGTTACTACTTAACCACATTTCCCATATTTTTTTGAATTTTTTCATTGATCCTCTGAGCCTAGCAGTCAAGTTGTCCATTAGGCAAGCATCTTTTAATTTATATATTATTACCAGTGTAGTGGGGACGTCCATCTTAAGCCATGATTGGGTCACAATTGCCCTTCTAGCTGCTAATGTAACCTTATGTTTTAATTTTTTTTCACAACTTGTCCAATCCTCCACTGGTCTGTTTAGTAAGTATACCCAAGGGTTCAAGTTCGGCATCCTATGGAATATCTGTACGATTGCTCATGGAGTCACGTGCATATGGATACAGCAATGTTGGCCTCCCATTTATCTTTTTTTTTTCATTGTTTGGTTTTATTATTGAAATTTTCATCGATAAGAGGGTGAAAAGAAAGAGGGGGAAAATTAGCTCTGCAAAGCTATGCCAGGTACATACTAAACAGTGTAGGTAATGCTGCCATTACAATAGTGCATAAGGTATAGAAAATTTAGTGGTGACAAGATAAAGCTGTAACACTTATGAGCGCCTAAGAACAAGCCATGGATACGCGACACAATACACCTTAATCTAGTTCGTTCAGAATTCCACATAAAAGCATGCAAGATCAAGGGGTGAACACGCCACGAGGTGCTTGTGTGTTTACTGCTCAGTAGGCGTTGGTTGAGAAATGTAACATTACAGAGGCATTTGCTTTTCCAAAATACCAGTGTTTTGGGTTGAGTTGAAATAACCATTGGTACACCAGTTTGTTAGTGGGTCCTATAACTCATCCTCTTTTTACGGTCTGCCTTAAAGGGCCTGACTTGTTCGTGCTAGTTTTGGTATACTGTGTCGGCTCATTTTACCATACTGAAACTGCCGCTACTGGACTATGGACTTGCTAAAGTGCTGTTTTTTTTGTTGTTGTTTTTTTTTTTATATTTTCATGTATGATTTTCGTGTATGGACTTCAACCTGTTACACCCGGTGTACCGACACCACTATTTATAACCCATTAGAGCAGATGCAACAAACATGTTATCCTTTACTATGTACATTGTTATAAACCTTGGTAGTTCCTATACGGCTAGGTGATTGGCCTTTAGTTTACGTGTCATGCTGTTATACAGCTTGTACTCGGTGCAGAATCAGATTCACACCGCACCGTCTGAGTGTTGTAAGGGAGTCTGTCTGCACTCACCATGCCACCTTGATTTCACCTTACTTAACATCATTGCAATGTATATCATCAGGAAACCTGAGTAGCCCTGGTACACTGGGGATAGTTTGGGGTGGGGGTAGGGGAGAGGTAACAGCCTGAGATGGTGGATCTCTTGCATAAATTGTAATGGCGCTTTAGCCTGCATCTGGGTGGGAGTCCAGCCACCCACACTTATGTGTTCTATCGTTACATCTGTGTCAGTATGTGTGGTGTTACCCGAGGGAGAGGTCTTGGTTGAATATTTCACTTTAATGTCTACCTATATCGGTCTCTAACCTGAACCCATCTTTGCCATCACCTTGTGTATTAGCTCTCAGCACCTTGGAGGCGGCTTGCCATTTGTTCGTAATTACTAATGGTTTCGAGTCGGGCCAAAACATTTTCGTGTCTCGACAAGATCCCCCTCACTTTCTGGGATTCGGTGTAGGTTATTTGTGCAATTTTATGGTGTTTTGGCTTGTTGTGGAGCGGAGCGCCTACTCCGGGCATCCGTTCAAGCCGGTAGACGGACACGCCCCCCCCCCCCCGCCTCCCATATATTTTGCCAGTCGCTGCCTTCCAATTGTTCCCCTAGGTCTGTTTCCCTTTGTTCGATGTATGTTAAGGAGCCCCAATCGTTTGTTTCTGAGCAAAGGTGATCATGTAAGAGAGTAATAAGACCTGATTGCATGGATTCATTCAGACACATCCTCTCAAATAAAGTATTTGATTTAGGTGCTATTTCCTTCATGGGAGCTTGTTTAGCACAATCCTTAAGTTGTAAATACCCAAAAAATCTGCTGTAGTAAGGTAAGCTCTCGGTTTAAGTTCCTTGAATTGTATTATTGATTCAGACTCATACATGTGGCAAATTCTCTGTAATCTTACTCTTTCTAGGTTTCGAAAGTCACAAGTGTCATACCCGAAGAAAAGGCCCTATATCTCAATAGTGGATCAGTGGGGAGGGGAAAGATGCCCAGTTATCCCATATCCTTAGTGCGTTAAGCATCACTGGGCAAGCAATGCACAAGATTGGCCTATACTCTTTGGGAACCCACATATAATTTTGCAGGAGATCTGATCCTGTCAGGAGAAATTCAAGATATACCCATTTCCTGTCCCAGGGAGCATGCCACATCGCAATTTGGGCTAGTTGTGTGGCTATATAGTAAAAATAAAAATTAGCAAGCCCCAACCCTCCCCTCAATTTAGGGTAATGAAGTATGTTTTGAGAAATCCTATGCCTTCTTTTCTGCCACACAAATGTCCCAATCACTTTCTGAAGTGGTACAGGGATCTGTACTTGGACCCATTCTCTTTAATATTTTTATTAGCGATATTGCAGAAGGTCTTGATGGTAAGGTATGTCTTTTTGCTGATAATAACAGGGTTCATGTTCCAGGAGGGATAAGCCAAATGGCAAATTATTTAGGTAAACTAGAAAAATAGCCAGAGTTGTGGCAACTGACATTTAATGTGAATAAGTGCAAGATAATGCATCTTGGATGTAAAAACCCAAGGGCAGAGTACAGAATATTTGATAGAGTCCTAACCTCAACAGCCATGGGGCCCCGGTGCGAAAATTGATCCGTGGGCCCCCCCCCACCCGTGGGCCGCAACACATGGAGGTGGGCACCTGGTCGCAGGGGTTACAGGGCTGCGACCCCTGCGACCACGGTATGTACGCCAGTGCATGCGGATGCACACACACTTAAAGGACCACTCTAGGCACCCAGACCACTTCAGCTTAATGAAGTGGTCTGGGTGCCAGGTCCAGCTAGGGTTAACCCATTTTTTCATAAATATAGCAGTTTCAGAGAAACTGCTATGTTTATGAATGGGTTAAGCCTTCCCCTATTTCCTCTAGCTGCTGTCTCATTGACAGCCAAGCGCTATAAGCTTCTCACCGTGATTTTCACAGTGAGAGCACGCCAGCGGCCCATATGAAAAGCATGCGCATACAGTCGACGGGAGGAGAAGAGGAGGATCGAGGAGGAGAGCCTCCCGCCCAGCTGGAAAAAGGTAAGTTTTACCCCTTTCCCCTTTCCAGAGCTGGGCGGAAGGGGCCCCTGAGGGTGGGGGCACCCTCAGGGCACTATAGTGCCAGGAAAACGAGTATGTTTTCCTGGCACTATAGTGGTCCTTTAAAGGACCACTACAGACACCCAGATCACATCAGCTCAATGAAGTTGTCTGGGTGTCAGGTCCTCTAGTTTTAACCCTGCAGCTGAAAACATAGCAGTTTCAGAGAAACTGCTATGTTTCACTGAGGGTTAATCCAGCCTCTAGTGGCTGTCTCACTGACAGCCGCTAGAGGAGCACACTGAACGTCCATAGAAAAGCATTGAGTAATGCTTTCCTATGGGCGGTTTGAATGCGTGCGCGGTCGCATTCGGAGCTGAGAGGCTGAGGGATCCCCAGCGCCAGGGGAGTCCGGCGCTGGAGAAAGGTAAGTGCTGAAGACACACATTCTCACTTACAGACGCATACACACTAGCTAACAGACACACACATTTACTGACAGAGACACAGTCAGCGACAGACATACATACACACTCACTTACAAAACATACACTCTCATTGACAAACACACACTCACTAACAGACATCAAACAGACTCACTAACACACACACTCAGTAAGACACACACAGTGACACACACAGTAACACACTCACTGACACTCACTAGCAGACACACACACTAACACTCACACTCACACTAACACTCACTAGCAGACACACAAACTAACACTCACTCTAACACTCACACACACTAACACTCACACTAACACTCACTAGCCGACACTCACTAGCAGACACTCACTCTAACACTCACTCTAACACTCACACTAACACTCACACTTACACTCACACTAACACTCACTAGCAGACACTCACACTAACACTCACTAGCAGACACACACACTCAAACACTAACACTAGTTTTTTGTTTGTTTGTTTTTTAAATGTAATCCCCCCAGCCTCCTTACCTTTTGGAGTGCTGGGAGGATTCCCTGGGGTCCAGTGGTGCTGCTGGACTCCTGGGCGGGTGGCCGGTCGGGAAGGCAAGTGGGCGGGCGCGCGAGGGAGCACTCAGTGCTTCCTCTTCAGCTCCCTTGCGTGCCGCGTAGGGATGCCGGCGCCGGAAGATGACGTCATCTTCCGGCTCCGGTATCAGTGCGGTGCGCGAGGGAGCTGAAGAGGAAGCACTGAGTGCTCCCTCGCGCGACTGCCCGCCCGCCAGCCCGCCTGCCCGACCAGCCACCCGCCTTCCGGCTGTCAGCAGGGCCAGCCTCGGGGGGCCCTGGGGTGGTCGGCTCCTGGGCCCCCCAGGGGAAGAGGCTGGCCCTGTGGGTACATACCGGGTCGCAGGGGCGGCCGGGCCCCCTGGTGGGCCGGGCCCGGTCGCAGCCGCGACCCCTGCGACCCTGGTATGTACGACACTGCAGGGGGGATATGATAGAAAAATTTAAATACATAAAGGGAATCAACACAGTAAAGGAGGAGACTATATTTAACCCCTTAAGGACAGAGCTTCAAAAGCTTGTCTTTCACTTAATGACAACGGCATTTTTTTCATTTTTTGCTGTTTGCGTTCAACTGCAATTTGCATTTTACTAATTTGTTGCACCAACACATATTATACATCGTTTTTTAAAGGACAGAAAGGGCTTTAATTTGATGTAACACACATATATATAAATGCTTATTTATTATAAAAAAATACAGAAAAATTTAAAAAAAATGAAAATTTTGTGTTTTTTTTTTACAGTTTTTGCAATAATAATGTATGCATAATTAGTGCAGGTTAAGAAAAGTAATTAAAAATAAATTAATTTAGTTGTTCTGATTTACAGAATATACAATGTGTCGGGGATTTTAAGTTTTTTTTGGTAGTTACAGGTCACAAAGCACAAGGAGTAAAATAGACTTTTAATGTGGAGCGATTTTAGAATTTGGTATGTTTGTCTTGTAAGCTTAATAGCCATAAAAGAAAACAAAATTGCCACACAAAAGTATATATTTATATAAAGTAGACATCACGGGCTATTTACCTAAGGCTGTTTGACACTTTCTACGTAGCCATTTCACCGCCAACCTCTGCTAAATATTGGAGTAAAATTGTGTTTTTTTTTGGTTTTTGGCACACAAACTTATAACAAAGAAATTCTTGTGTATATTTTGTAAAGTTGGTGTGTGCTATTCCTGTACAAAGTTTTATTTTGTGTTCAGTTACATCTGCTGAGTAAAATGACACCCCCATTGTATGTCTTTGGCACTATTTTGTGAAGTTACAGTGCCATATAGGAGACCTGTCCTTTACAGTATTCACAGTAGAATTTTGAGAGATGGATTTAATGAGCCTTAGCTTCCATTTGGGGTATTATAACAGTTTGACTGTTCAAAAAAAACCCACAAAGGCCTACCATTTGTAAAAGGAGACACTCCAGGGTATATTATAAGGTGAATATTGTGCCTTAACATACCCCCATTTTTTCACCAATATATGCCAAAGTATGTGGTAAAAAATTATTTTGTGCATTTTTTACATACGGATTGCATTTTTGCTGGGCGTTTTGTATATTTCATATGTGCCACTAAGTTGAAACCTCCCAAATTATGCTCAGCTAAGTCTTCTGAGTAAAAAGACACCCCCAATGAGTGTCTTTGGCACTATTTCGTGAAGCTACAGTGCCATATAGGAGACCAAGCCATATCCGTTTTTACCAAACTTTGAATTTTGACGCTGGGCCTATGTGCAATTTCCAAGCATCTTCGCAGGTTTTAAATTCAAACTACCCCACAAAGGCCTACCATTTCTTACAGTAGACCCCCCAGGGTGTTTCAAAAGGTATATTTTGAACCTTAGCGTGGGATAATTTTTCCGCTAGCTTGTACCAGATGTAGTGGTAATAAGTGTTTTTTCTGCCTTTTTGACATACAAAGTGAGTTTGCACAGTATATTTTGCAAACCTTATGTGTGCTACGACTGTATAATACTTCATATGTTGCTCAGCTATGTCAGCTGAGTACAGCAATACCCCCGTATGTACCTTTGCCAGGTATGTGTGGACATCGGAGGGGCACATTTGGGACACAGCCATTCCAGTTTTTTTCAAACTTTGAATTTTTATGCTGTGCCTATGTCCCATTTTAGAGTATTTTACCAGGCTATATAATCCAAATACCCCATAAAGCCATACCATTTCTTAAAGAAGACATCCCAGGGTATTTCAAAAGGCATATTTTGAACCTTAGCGTGGGATAATTTTTCCGCTAGCTTTTACCAAGTGTAGTGGTAATAAGCATTTTTTCTGCCTTTTTGACATACAAAGTGAGTTTGTGCAGCATATTTTGCAAACCTTATGTGTGCTATGACTGTATAATACTTCATATGTTGCTCAGCTATGTCGGCTGAGTACAGCAATACCCCCGTATGTACCTTTGCCAGGTATATGTGGATGTTGAAGGGGCGCATTTGAGACGCAGCCATTCAGTTTTTTTCTAACTTTGAAGTTTTACGCTGTGTCCATGTTCCAATTTGGAGTAGTTTAGACGGTTGGTTATTGAAACTTCCCCACAAACACATACTATTTATTAAAGAATACACCCTGGGGTAATTCAAAAGGCATATTTTGAACCTTGGTGTGGGATAATTTTTTCTCTAGTTTATTCCAGGTGTAGTGGTAATGAGCATTTTTAAAATGTATTTTTTTTACTTTTTATAACTTTTTTACTTTTAAAAACTAGTTTTTAAACTTTTGTTTTGCGTATTAATTTTTTTAAAATTTTCCTAAACTTTCTTAAAACTTTTTTACAGATTTAAAATTTTTCTAAGCTTTTTTTTTTTACCGTTAACCCCTAACTAGCAGTACGCAGCACTAACAGTAAATTCCCCATTTTCCCATAACTCCCACCCACCCCAGCTAGCAAAATACATAGTTAGAAAATATTTTAATTAATTAATTAAATAAATTGAACCCCTGAGGGTTAAAAAATAAATAAAAAGTTAATCCTCAGGGGTTAAAAAAAATTAGATCACAGTATAATACTGTGATCTCTATTTGATCGCTGTAGGCAGTGATCGACTGGCAGGGAAGGGGTTAATTTTTTTGGACTAGGTAAAGGTTTTTTTTTTTATTTTTTACTTAAACGTTATTAAAACATTTTTTTAAGCTTAATTTTTAACTTTTTAAAGGTTATTTTAAAACTTTTTTTAACGTTAACCCCTAGTTATCCTAACGCCAAATCCCCCAATTCCCCACTAACTTCCACCCACCCCAGCTAGCTAAATATATAATTTTAAAATATTTTAATTAATTAATTAATTAAATAAATTTAACCCCTGAGGGTTAAAAAAAAAAATCAGTTCATAGTAAAATGTAATCCCTGCCAACTGATCACTGTAGTCAGTGATCAATTGGCAGGGAAGGGGTTAATTTTTTATTAAAATGGGTAAGGGGGGGGAGGGGACTTTAAATTAACTTTATTTTTTTAACAGCAGGGGGCAGGATCATCACTGCTCCGGCTCCCTGCACGTCACACAGAACCAGGAAGTGCAGGGAGCTGGAAGGTAAGTATACAGAGCACATGTGCTCGCTCTGACCGCAAGTCAGAGCGAGCACATGTGCTGGGCAGCCTGACCGGGTGCTCCCGGTATGCCTCTAATGCAGAGGCATACCGGAGCACCATTAACTCCGCGATCGCCGCGATAGCGGCGAACCGGGGTTAATTTTACCGCGTGACGGACGAGGTCCGTCACTCGTCGTTAAGGGTTTCCCCTGAGTGACGGACCTCGTCCGTCACTCATCCTTAAGGGGTTAAAAGAAGAAAAATTACCACAACAAGAGGACATAGTCTTAAATTAGAGGGGCAAATAATATCAGGAAGTATTACTTTACTGAGAGGGTACTGGATGCATGGAATAGCCTTCCAGATGAAGTGGTAGAGGTTAACACAGTAAAGGAGTTTATACATGTGTGGGATAGGCATAAGGCTATCCTAACTATAAGACAAGGTCAGGGACTAAGGAAAGCATTTAGAAAATTGGGCAGACTAGATGGGCCAAATTGTTCTTATATGCCGTCACATTCTATGTTTCTATGTAAATTGGATTTGGTGATGGAATTGAGTAGGGCCTAAAATAAAAATAAAATATGTGGTAATATATTAATTTTAAATCAGTGGATTCATTCAATCCATGAGATAGGCCTGTCCATCCATGTATCCATGTCCCTCATGGGTTTTCAGCAAAGAGGAGTAGTTCAATTCAAATAATTTAGAAGTGTCTGTTGGTAAATGTATGCCTAGATATTTCATTGAGACGCACGCTATTTGGAGATTGTGGCCCTTGTGTATCAATGCCGTGTTCGATGTATACACACACACACACGCAGTAAAACCAGTGATAGAAATAACTTAAATTAACTCAAATTGTCCAAGAGGAATAAAACAATGGTATTTTTTCTATAACAGAAAAACAGAAAATAGAGTCAGCGCTAATGTATCAAGAGAAAGAAAAAAGGCAGCAATCCCAAACAAGGACTCCCTCACGTGTCCTTGAAGTAAATGGAGAAAAGCAAACAAACAGACAGATGGGACTGCGCCAATAGGCAAGGTAAATAAATTAAAGTCCTAATTGAGGTAGTAATAATAAAACGGAGTCCAGTATGGTGGAACTTGGATCTTAGGTTGGTCTCTGGAGTTGTAGGGTTCCGCTCCTAGCAGGTTTCGAATATATGGAAGAGGGCGATGTGTGATGAAAAGGGTGATGGTACAGGGTGATTCCAGAGATATCACATATAAATACAAGAGATCTTACTCACTTTCTGTAGAGCTTAATCCAGCTCTGGTGTGAATAGCTTGCAGTGGTATGATCCCTGCTTGTAGGATATGCGGTGAGTTTCCTCTTTGGTGCAGTAACAGATAGCCAGAGGGGAAATAAAACGAAAAAAGTAATGGTGCAGTATGTTCCAAAAATAGATAAAAAATGTTAAAATATAGTAGATCCACTCACATTTGACTGAGCTTATACTAGCTCTAGTGTAGTAGGCATGCAGCGGTATGATCCCCGCCTCTGGGATATATGATGAGCATTCTTGCGTTCTTGGCGTTTCACCAATATAGGCTTTATCAATGGATTGATAAAGCCTATATTGGTGAAACGCGTTTGGATATTGTACTGCTTTTAATTAATGTTAATAAATAGATTTTGGTCCTTTTACTCTTTTGTACCATTATCTTTTATTTACATTGTTATTTATTTATTTTTTATTTATTTTTTACAACTACCTGGCTTTTTACTTTATCTTACCTTTCCCTAAACTCCAAAGAATCCTTAGGTGGGGATCATACCACCCGTGCCTGTGTCATAGAGCAGTTAGCCTGCCCTATATACTGGGAGTATATTTTATTTTATATACCAGAAATATTTTACTGAGAGCACTATTGCTGTGTTATTATCTTCTCTCTGAGCTCCTGTTACCATCTCCAAGAACGCTCATCTAGTGATGTCCCGAACGGTTCGTTGAACGGTTCGCAAACGGTTCGCCACGAACGGTTCGCCACGGACTCATCATTGAGTAAACTTTGACCCTGTACCTCACAGTCAGCAGACACATTCCAGCCAATCAGCAGCAGACCCTCCCTCCCAGACCCTCCCAACTCTTGGACAGCTCACTAAGAATGCAGCTTCACAATAAAATGGATGCTGTCCAGGAGGTGGGAGGGTCTGGGAGGGAGGGTCTGCTGCTGATTGGCTGGAATGTGTCTGCTGACTGTGAGGTACAGGGTCAAAGTTTACTCAATGATGAGTCCGTGGCGAACCGTTCGTGGCGAACCGTTCGCGAACCGTTCGGTATATCACTACGCTCATCATATATCCCAGAGGCGGGGATCATACCGCTGTATGCTTACTGCACTAGAGCTAATATAAGCTCTATCAAATGTGAGTGGATCTACTGTGAGTGGATTTTTTATCTATTTTTGGAACATACTGCACCATTAGTGTTTTCATTTTATTCCCCCCCGTCTGTCTGTTACTGCACCGAAGAGGAAACTCACTGCATATCCTACAAGCGGGGATCATACCGCTACAAGCTATTCACACCAGAGCTGGATTAAGCTTTACAGAAAGTAAGATCTCTTGTATTTATATGTGATATCTCTGGGATCACCCTGTACCATCACCCTTTTCATCACTCATCGCCCTCTTCCATATATTCGAAACCTGCTAGGAGCGGAACCCTACAAATCTAGAGACCAACCTAGGATCCAAGTTCCACTATACTGGACTCCATTTTATTATTACTACCTCAATTAGGACTTTAATTTATTTACCTTGCCTATTGGCGCAGTCCCACCCCTCTGTTTGCTTTTTTATATAAGCCTTTGAGGAGGTGATGCTTTACTGTAGTTCCGTCAAAAGTCCTTCTTGGTGTTCAAATAAATTAGGTTTTGATTGAGGTAGGGAGTTCTGCTATTGGCATCTCATGTAACATTTAAGCAGAAAAGAAAAACCAATAGTTCAACACAGTATGTTCAATATCTCAATAATGTGAAGAAAAAGAATACACTCACAAGGATAGAGCCCCCCAATCAGCTCTTAGATAAGGCTCTGAGTGGTATAATTCCCACTCAGGGATGAAACTGGAATTTTTCTCTTTGAGTTTTCTCAGTGGAAGCGGCATATGAAAGACTAAAAACAGGATATAGTGCTAACTGTTTCAAACCAATAAAGTGTGTGGAAAAGTATGAAAATAACTCACAATTTTAAGAGCACCTTATGCTCAATGATATCAGCTTAGGTGGAATGATCCACACCGAGGATATATATGAGTAGAGGGAGATGTAATGGTCCCTGGAGAGGTTCCTTTAAGATGATAAAATAAATGCAATATAAAAAAAACTAAAAAACTAAATTTTGAGGGTAAAAACAATATTTATTATAATATACCACACACAATGAAATAAAAGCAAATTAAACAGTCCTTCTGAAGGACTTTATGTGGAGCAAACCTGTCAATAGTGATCAGGCTAAACTCAATGAACAGTAGATTTATTGACCAGAATGCTAGTAAATAATGAGGCATTAATAAGCTGTAATCAATAAAATAGTTGAGACAAAATGTAATGACTTTTTTTGATGTGTGTGTGTGTGTGTGTAACCGCACATTTGTATCTTATGAGTCTGAACTTATTACACTGTATTGACTTTACCATAAATGTGTTATTTTTGAAACTACTATATTCCTTACATAAAAAAATTTAATTACTAGAAGAAAATATGTTAAATGTTCAATTGGTGATTTAAATGCCATAAAAAACCTGTCTGGTAAGCTTTACATAATCATTAGATAATGACAGTTATATAGTAAATATGTTTAAGTCCTATTTACCATACATAGTCTAAAATAAAGATAAATGATAGCTTATCATTAGATATTTGGGCCTATATGTAGAAAACATGTCAAATTACTTAAGATAACTGAGAATATATTTACTGATCTCTAAGTGTGAGAAAAGTAAAATTTGGAATTAAAATGAGAAACATAGTTCATTAACAAAAAATAAAAATAAAAATGTAAGTACTCATTACTGAACCAACGTCAAGTTGCGTACATTTCTCAATTTGTTGAACACATAACATCAAGCAGTACCCTAGCAAAGAGAGGAGTTTGCAGATTGCCCCTAGAGATTTTGCGTGATCAGCTGGCAAACAGCCCCCAGAGACTCACAGGTTAAAATATTACTACAGGCATTAAAAAACCACTTCAGTGATTTGAAGTGGCCATGGTGCTTGGCGTATGTATGTGTCAGAGAAAAGCTTTACATACTGACTTTAACAGATTTGCTGCTGGAGGTGTAACCACCTCTGGCAGTGTCATGGAGGAGTCATTATATAACCTGAAACAAGAGTTCCTGGCTAGCTAATGTCAATTCTGTGCATATTTCTATTTCTGTCATTGATGGTCTGAGAGTGGTCAGCTGATGCTCTCAGCCTATGAATAGGGACTAGATCATCATTACTCAATGGTGCCAAAAAGATTGGGATGAAACCAACCATAGCAAAACTCCCCGCAGTGCCAATGGAAAAAAAAATACTTTTGTGGATCACCTGCATATCTCAAGTTGGACTTTAGAAAGTCCCCCTTGTGAACAGGAACTCAAGAAATTATGTTTTGACTACTATCCCAGAGTGTCCGACTTGACAAGCAAAAAAGCACAGACAGGTATTGTGTTTCAGACTTCACTCTGCATTTTTGCAGCTACCTTTAGCAATAGGCACTGTTTTACACAGATTTTTTATTAACCCCTTAGTGACCAGACCGCTTTTCAGTTTTCTTACTGTTTGGGACCAGGGCTGTTTTTAAAAATTAACGCAAGTTACATTGTAATACTGATATCTGTCAGGAATCCCTGAATAACCCTTCACATGTATACATTTTTTTAAAAGAAGACAACCTAAGGTATTAAACATGGGGTATTTTAACTCTTCTCATGCAACCATTTTACCACCAACCTATGCCAAAAAAAAATAAGAATAATTGGTGATATTTTTGACACACATAGCAATTTAAGAATACATGTACTGAGAACTTTAAGGGTTACTGCCAAAGAACACCCCAATATGTGTTCAGCCACATCTCCCGAGCACAGTGATACCACCTATGTGTAGGTGTGTTGGGTTCTCTGGGGGCTAAAATATCTTATTTGGAGAGTGCGCATTCCAGTTTTTCAACTTGGAGTTTTCACAGCTGGTCATCATGCACCCATGTCCTATTTGGGACATTTTTGAAGCCGGCCAATGTAATTTACCCCCATCAAACCATATTTTTTTTAAAAGTAGACACCCTAGGGTATTTCAAATAGTGGAATGTAACACTTTTCATGCACTAATTCTACCACCAGTCTTTATGAAACTTTTGGGAAGCCTTTTTTTTTTCTCTCACATTGTACGTTAGGCATGGATTCTCAGTTCCTGTTATGTGTCACTGACAAAGAACCCCAATATGTGTTCAGCAACATCTCCAGAGTACAATAGTGCCCCAAATGTACAGGTTTTATGTTTTTTTGCAAACTTACAGGGGTCAAATGTAGGGCTTTCCCCTTTTCCATGTTTGCACATTGAGATTTGCCAGATGGGTTTGCTGGGCCTATGTTGCCTTTGAGAGTGTGTAGCAGCCCAGGAATTAAAATTAACCCCATGGACTGCCATTTGTAAAAGAAGACAACCCATAGTATTTAAATGGGGTATGTCCAGTCTGTGGCGAAAGCTGTCTCGCCACTGGACATTGGAGAGGCCTGGCTGCCCGCCTCCTACCTGCTGACTATGGCCCCTTGTGAATTTGTACTTTTGAATACAATATTTGGGCATATGGTATTTTATATTGCTGCTACTGGCACTTTAAGGGCTATCCGTGGACATATTATGACTGTTAGGAACAATGCCCTTTAAGACTGTGTAGCAGATTGCATTCAGGCTGTATTTAATATTATGTGTTCGGTAAACGGTGTTATGTGTATGCAGCATTCCCCTGATTGTTGGGTAGAATCACTCCATTCATTATATTGAGTGAAACTACCGAACAACCAGACCACCCTGGAGTAAGTGTGCCTCCAATTACCGTTTGCAACAATGTTGCAAACGGGTAATTGACAATCTATGTAATGTGTTCTTTGTCCTCTGGGTGGCCGCCATTCGGGAAACGAACACATGGCGGCAGCCATCTTAAACTCCCAAACAGCGGTGTTTTGCCGTCGAGTGTCTGGAACTAAAATCGGACACTCGACTAGGCAAACACCGCTGACACCTCCAGACTTCCATGAATTCATGTGGAAACAACCGAATGACCCGCCGTTCGGTAGAAAGAACCCCACAAACAAGGGAATTCATTTAAACCCTCCCCAGGCTCTATAACCCAGGCAATTCGTGTGTTTCATTCCCTTTTCTGTGACCGACTGCAGGGCAAAAATACATGGAACTATTTTCGGATACTTTTTTTTTTTTGCAGTGCATAAAGACAGTTACACTTTGGCTCGAGGTACCCCAACGGCAGTCCTCTAGCAACTTTTCAAACATAACATTTAAGGTTATTGAGTAACGTGCACATTTTTTATATAATACTTTGATTAACAAGTAGCTTCGTAGTATATCTAGACGATATATATGATTTAGATTTCTTCATTGCTTAAATTTAGCTTTTTGACCACCAGGGAGCAGCGAGTCTCTGAGTTAGCCGGTTAAACAGGCAGGTATGCTTAATAACTTTGTTGATGTACATGTGGGTCTACCGGCTAGGCGCAATTGCACTAGTTCTAGGCATGACAGTATGACATAGTATACTCAGGTATAATAAGGGAGCTTGTGTCTCTTGTCTGGCGCTCCTCGCTTATTTAGGGTTATAGTCCCAAGTGAGTCCCTGCCGGTTACCATGTGAGATGTTGCCTTCAACAATGCTGGCATGAGTTGTGTGTGCAGGCTGGTTGTGTGCTCCTTAGAGTCGTCTGGTAGGCGTCTTTCGGTTCGTTTCTCCATGGCTGCCGCCATTATTCTCCAGCTTGTGATGGACGCGGCGGCCATTTTGGTTTTCACCATGCGGTCTCTGGCTGCTCGGTTCGCCGCTCAGGAGTCGTGGGTGGTCACTGCCTCCCCGGTGGGGTCCGGGATAACCCCCCCGGCCCACGGGGGGGAGAACGGGGCCCTCTGTAAGCGCGTGGGAGGTCCCGCCGGACTAAGCACGGGAGACCGGCCGCATCTCCCGCCAGAGCCTCATGACAGGCCGCAGTTCCAGCCGCCCAGCAGTTTTCATCGCCGGTAGGACGGAGGCCGGTAAGTACACCGAGAGTTGTGCACAGGTCCCCTTTGCCTTCTAGTTGCAGCTGGGTGGTTTTTAAGGGGAGAGGAAATATTTTTAAGCTAGGATTTTGGATTTCATGGAGGAGCTGAGGTGCCCCACGTCCATCCAGCTCGGCGGTCAGGCCCCGCCCCCCCCTTTCGGATACTTTTGCCATGCAGTCGGTCAAAACTTTAACCCTCCATAATTCCCGAACCCCTGGTCCGATCTGGGTGATTTTTGGATATGTGTCTCACCCAGATCAGGGCTACCAGGGGATGTCATATGTAAAGGGGTATCCCTATGTTTAGGGGTACATCCAGTATCCCAGGGAATTTGTGTCTGGACTAATGGGATTATGTGTCACACTAAGGGGAGGAGATGTGTGGGAGGTAACTGGTACATTATTGGCTGGGGTACTAATTGTTGTGGATCCCTCCCTTGCATGGAAGAATGTCTTAAAAGGAGGTTGTGTGAATAAATCTTCAGATTCTGCTTAACCCTCAAAACGAAGTGTCGTCTCGTTATTGGGGGAATTGGATTGTATGCTGACTTCCAGGAGTGTAACCCTTTCATATGGTTTTCCTGTTCGGATATTTCCAGTGTTCATGTGTTTCCAGTTTGGGAGATCAGTGCTTACAGTAGCTGTCGGTGTAGCTGAGAAAGGGGAATATCGCCTAAACGGTTTTTAACCTCTGGTGAGCAAAATGGTCCGTTACACAGTCTTTTTAAGTAGCCACTTAGTCACAAACCCTGGCCAAAATTAGCATTTGTATTTGTTTTTTTGTTGTTGTTGCATTTTTCACACATAAACTGCCATTTCACTGATGATATTATCAGTATAATACATTTTACTGTTCTAAAACACCCATATTTGTGTAGAGTAATGTTTCACACTCTCTCTCCTCTGGTATATTTCCATTGCCCTTCAAACATGCAACTGTAACCCCAATTCTAAAGAAGCCCAATCTGGACCCTAACTCCCTATCCAACTATCGTCCTATCTCACTACTGCCTTTTGCATCCAAGATCCTTGAAAAAATTGTGTATGCGAGATTGACAGACTTCCTCAAGTCCAACTCTCTGCTTGACCCGCTTCAGTCTGGTTTCCGCGCTAAGCACTCTGTAGAAACGGCACTGACCAAAGTATCCAATGATCTACTCGCTGCAAAATCTCGTGGTCACTACTCTATCCTAATTCTCCTTGACCTGTCTGCGGCTTTTGACACTGTTGATCATCAACAGCTTCTTCTCATCCTCCGCAATATCGGTCTACAAGATATTGCTCTCTCTCCTGGTGCTCCTCCTACCTCTCCCAGCGCTCTTTCAGTGTTTCTTTCTCTGGCTCTGCTTCTTCTCCCCAACTTCTCTCTGTTGGTGTCCCCCAAGGTTCAGTCCTTGGTTCCCTACTGTTCTCCATCTATACTGCCTCCCTTGGTAAACTCATTAGCTCCTTTGGCTTCCAATATAATTTCTATGCAGATGACACGCAAATCTAGGTGTCCTCTCCTGATCTCTCCCTGTCCCTCTTGACTAGTGGCTCTGACTGCCATTCTGCTGTTTCTAACTGGATGGCTGCCCACTTCCTTAAACTAAACTTGACCAAAACTGAAATTCTGGTCTTTCCTCCCTCAAGTGTTGTTACTCCTGTGTCTGTCTCCCTCCAAGTCAACGGTGCTACCATCAGCTCCACCACGCAGGCTCGCTGCCTAGGTGTTCTCTTTGACTCCGACCTCTCCTTCAAGCCTCATGTTCAATCTATCGCCAAATCCTGTCATTTTCATCTCAAAAACATTGCGCGCATCCGCCCCTACTTAACGCCAGATGCGACTAAGGTGTTGGTCCATTCCACTGTCTTTTCTCGCCTTGACTACTGTAATCCACTTCTCAGTGGTCTTACGTGCTCCCAACTTGCGCCGTTACAGTCCATAATGAATGCAGCGGCGAGGCTCATCTTCCTGTCCGCCCGCACCTCCCATGCCTCACCCTTCTGTCAGTCCCTACATTGGCTTCCTATAAAATATAGAGCTCAATTTAAAATTCTGGTTCTGGCTTTCAAAACTCTACAAAATGCTGCTCCCACCTATCTATCCTCCCTTATACACAAGTATGTCCCGTCTAGGCCCTTACGATCTGCTGAAGACTTACGTCTATCTTCAGTCCGTACTCCCACCTCTGATGCTTGCCTTCAAGATTTCTCGAGGGCTGCACCATTCCTGTGGAACTCGCTTCCCTCCTCCGTTAGATGCTCACCCAGTCTCCACTCCTTCAAAAAAAATCGCTAAAAACCCACTTCTTCATAAAAGCGTATCAATTAAACTGTTAATAGCTCCTGACTGATTCCTCTTCTGCAACTGTCATCAGTCTAATACTATCCTTACCTTTTTGTGTCATTTTACCCCACTCCCTCTAGCATGTAAGCTTGAGCAGGGCCCTCAACCCCTCTGTTCCTGTGTGTCCAACTTGTCTGGTTACAACTACATGTCTGTTCGTCCACCCATTGTAAAGCGCTGCATAATTTGACGGCGCTCTATAAATATCATAATAATAATAATAATAACACGTACATCAGTACCCCTCAAGTATAGGTTTTATTGTGATTTGGAAAGTTAAAGGGTAAAACATAAGATTTGCCTATTTCTGTTTTTGTAAATTGCTATTTGCCAGATTGGTTATGTTGGCTTTGAGACTGTATGGCAGCCCAGAAATGAAAATTAACCCCACCATTAAACACCATCTGAAAGAGTACACAACCCAGGGTATTCAAAATGGGGTATGTCCAGTCTTTTGTAGTAGCCACTTGGCCACAAGCGCTTGCCAAAATTAGAGTTCTTAATTTTTTTTTTGCATTTCTTTACACAAAAACTGCCATTTCACCAACAATATTGTCAGTATAATATCTTTTAGTGCTCTAAAACACTCATATTTGTGTACATTAATGTCTCACAAGTACAATAGTACTCCTCAAGAACAGGTTTTATGGTGATTGGGAAAGTTACAGGGTCAAATATAAGATTTACAAATTTCTGGTTTTGTAAATTGCTATTAGCCAGATTGGCTATGTTGCCGTTAAGACGGTATGGCAGCCCAGAAATGAAAATTCGCCCCACCATGACATACCATTTGAAAAAGTAGACAACCCAGGGTATTCAAAATGGGGTATGTCCAGTCTTTTGTAGTAGCCAATTAGCCACAAACACTTTTTTTACACAAAAACTGCCCTTTTACTGGTGATTTCACTGTTGTGATAGGTTTTACTGTTTTAAACACTCATATTTGTGTTCAGCGAAATCTCACGAGTATAGCAATACCCTCCATGTACAGGTTTTATCGTGTTTTGGAAAGTTACAGGGTCAATATAGGGCTTGCCCAATTCAGTTTGCCAGGTTGGTTTGCTGGGTCTATGCTGCCTTTTGAGACCATATGGCAGCCCAGGAATGTGAATTAACCCTATCATGGCATACCATTTTCAAATGTAGACAATCCAGGGTATTCAAAATGGGGCATTTCCAGTCTTTTGTAGTAGCCACTTGGCCATAGTTAGCATTTTTATTAGTTTTTTTACATTTTTTTTCAAACAAAAACTGCACTTTTACTGTTGATATCATCGTCGTGATAAGTGTTACTTTTTAAAAACACTCATATTTGTGTTCAGTAAAGTCTCCCGAGTATAACAATACCCCCCAATGTAAAGGTTTTATGGTGTTTTGGAAAGTTACACAGTTAAATATATAGGGCTTGCCAATTACATTCTCTGTACTGTCTGCCTGGGTTGTTAGATAGGTCCCTTAAATTATAATTAATAAAATCAAATAATTATGTAGTTAATAGTTAAATATATATGTAGAATGTTGTTAAGGGGATATGTATTTATAACGTCATTCTAAATGTGTTTATATATATATATATATATATATATATATATATATATTAATATCAAAATACAGTTAGAACAGTTCCAGTTAGAACAAATTTAAAACAGTATATAATTTTTTTTAAATGTAAAAAAAATTGTTCAATTTATTTATTAATTATATATATATATATATATATATATATATATTTAACGCTATTCTAAGTGTATTTTAATCTATATATAATTAATGTTATTCTAAGTGTATTTTAATATTAATATTAATATATATTAATATTAAAATACACTTTTAATAATGATTTATGTATGTGTATATAAAAGTACTTAGATTATATATATATATACACACATATATTGTTACCTTACACTCACCTAGCTGTTCATGTAAAATCTGTTGTTTAAAATCTGTTTTGGTTAAAATCTGTTCGGTTAAAACTACAAACGAAATACAATTTTTCACCTACACACTGACCCCTACCGGCCTTTTGGTGTACTACAGGCTTCTTAGACATTATCGCATTTCATGTACAAACCAACGAACCACTGCATTTTCGCCAAACACACTGACCCCTACCGATCTTTTGGTGTACTATAGGCTTCTTAGACATTATTGCATTTCAGGTACAAACCAAAGAACCACTGCATTTTTCACCTACATACTGACCCCTACCGGTCTTTCGGTGTACTACAGGCATCTCAGACATTATTGCATTTCATGTACAAACCAACGAACCACTGCATTTGCGCCTACACACTGACCCCTACCGGTCATTCGGTGTACTACAGGCTTCTCAGACATTATTGCATTTCATGTACAAACCAACGAACCACGGCATTTTCGCCTACATGCTGACCCCTGCCGGTCAATCGGTATACTACAGGCTTCTCAGACTTTATTTCACTTCTTAAGCAAACAAACTAACTACAGCATTTTTGCTTTTATACTGACTCCTATCTGTCAAACGGTATACTACAGGCTTTTCAGACATATGGTTATTCCCCTCATAACATTCCCACTATAATTATAATTACACAATAACACTTCCTTACAACTCATGCTTGCTATGATATAATCATTCCTGCATACCTGCCTACATAGGCATTAAGTTACATTTACTAACAATATGCATACATTTACCCAAGAATGCACATACTATTTAAAGCACTATGCAGGATTTCAGAGTCTAAAACAGAATATTTGTGTGTTTGCACGCTTAAAATATAAGTCCTTCCAATTATGTATTTTCACATATTAGGTTATTCAGCTGCCAGTCATGGTTCACTACACTCATGTTTCGGGGTACAGTTGTATTCCATATCACACATGATATAACACTTCAAACAGGGGCATTACAAGCATACAATAAACATTGGGACGGAGCACTTTGCTCTATTAAACTTGCATAACACACATATGGGTATACGTTTTTAAATGTCTATATTCAATTTTCATACATTGTTTTACCCATCCAGGATACAGGTATTAATAACCCTTATGACCAGTAAGGGTATCTAATCATACTACCAGGTACATACACCTGCTCATGTGGTATATACATACATTTTCTGTTTCCCCCTGGGTATATCCTTAGCATACTGCCAATTAGGGACTATAGGTTTCCAATAGGTATTTCTCCTTTCTTGGCATCTATGCCTGTCGTATAGTGGTCTCGCGAGGCCAACACCCTGCCTCAACGCTCGGAGGCAAACACCCATCGGGCCACTCGTGAGCTAGCCGCCTCGCGTGGTTTATAGAGAGGGCCTCGCCTGTCACTCCCTTCCCCTTTTTTCTGGTTACAGTCACCAAGAGGCCAACATCCTGCCACTACATTTGGTGGCCACAAAAATCCCCTTGCGCCATTGAATAGATAGGGCCTCTCAAGCCACTTGGCAACTAGCAGGGCCTCACCTGTCACCAAACAAAGGATTAATTGTTTTGCCATGCGGCTTTAGCTAGCAAGCCAGTACTAGCACACTGTGGGTTCATATAATAATGGATATTTTCATGTTTTTTAGTATGTATCAAGCAGGTGGTAAGGATTTCTCTCTACCTAACACTCCAGCTAGAGTCAACACACTTTCACTTGGAGGAAATGTTGCTAGTCCCACACGACAATTTTGTCCCAACACAGCGGACGATCACGTTTCAGGCTCCAGGCTCCAGGCTCTAGCACCTTTGGTAGTTCGTAGAGAACTACCAGAGACAAATTGGGTCATCTATATCCCAGATTTGCAACAATTTCAATGTTGGCACATGTAGTTTCAGTGCATGCAGACTGTTGCAGATATGTTCTCAATATGTCAGGGCACATGCAAAAACCATGTGTCCAAATAAATGTACCCTGAACCTTACTTCACATCTGTAAACATTATGCATTTCCAGTACTTTCTAACTCATCACCCTTCCAGACATTTAGTTGATTTCCTAATCTCCGATTTTTAAAGGCCTTCCATATAGGTATTGCCATATACTTTTGGGGGAATCTAGAATGCCCTAACTTGCAGTCATCACAGCAGCATCCAACAGCTGGCATTACACTCATGGCTGAAGAAATGGCAGAAAGATTCACATGGCATGGGAAGGCTGGATCGGGCAGTGTGGGTCTGCCTGAGCTCCCAGGCAAACCCCAGGATGGTGATCGCCAGTGATTAGGTAAGTGGCTATTTGCTATTTTTTGTCGGACGTACCTGGTACGTCCGAGGTCGGGAAGAGGTTAAAACCATAGCATGAGATGTGATCCAAAAAGACCAGTGACCAGAAATGAACCATGGAATGTATAGTTTTGACCTTGTGGGGCTTATCAGCGTGGTGCCAGTTCTGGTCAAGATGTTGACGTTTGTTTGAAAGTTTAAGGTAGATACCAAAAAATATTTTGGTAAGACCACACACACAACAAAACTCCCCACAGTGCACATCACCTGCATATATCAAGTTGGACTTTAGAAAGTCCTCATTGGGTACAGAAATTCAAAAAATCATGTTTCCACAACTATTCAAAGTTCTTGACATGGATATATATAGGATAGATGTGGAAATATGATTTCTTGAGTTCTTGTGGGCAAGGGGTACTTTCCATAGTCCAGTGTGAGATATACAGGTTATGCACAACAGTAATTATTAAGTTAACTCAATAGTATAATTTCCAGAGAAGTGACAGTTTTCCGTTTAAGGAGTTCTTGAAGTTCTTGTGTTTTGAAAGCATCATAGATGTAATTTCAGTGATGGTGTTGATGATTTACACTCACATAATGCTATATTAACAACACTGGTTCACATTCCTAAAAAAATAGATTTCTCAGCAATTCATGATCTAAAGAACAGATTAAAATATAGATTGCACCAGTGGGTATCTACTTAAAATAACACTGAACCAGTCATCCTACAGATACCTGAGCAAAAAAATAATAATTAAAAATGGAAAAAGCACATATGATAATCCATTTATGTTATCAAATTAATTCCCGTTGCATGCAAATCAAAAAAAGCAGTTTATAAACAGGCATTAGATGTAGGGGGTATTATTTGAACTTTATTTGGGACTTTGCAGGGCAGAGATTCCTACTTTGGCCTTAGGCATGGATCTTTGAGCACAGAGCACTCAGTTATTTCAAAGGTAACATATCTGAGCAAAAATAACAGAGAACCACGCTTTTTATTTAAGCATAGAGCTGCAATAAAACTTTGATAAATTGCTGCATTAGATTTATACCTAGAAAAAGTTCTAAAGCTTCTCTACTGCCTGTAGGGACATACATTTACGTAGACAAAATTGCATAGTGTCTGTCAGCAATAATAATAAAAAAAAGAATATATAAACATTTTGATCAGTATCTTATCAACGCAATGAGTTGTGCTATTAACTATCATGCATGCAAGAAGGATATTCATCTGAAATATTAATTAATAGATTAGCAGTATGCTGTCTAATACAAATTACATTTTAAAGTGAGGTGAAATTTGGGGCACTTGCAAATTTCATCTCGCATCAAAGAAAGGCAAAGTATAAGCATTCCTGCAGGAGATGAAGCTATTTCCATGTTGATTAATATCACAGCTAATGATTGTTCCCCCAGGCTTCAATAATGCTAGGGAAAAACGTAGTCGATGTCTGGATGACAGATAAAAAGAATCTTTGTTCACTGACTGAAATTTTAAAACATAAACCTCTCAGTGTTTGGTTTAGGAACACTGTCAGGAAATGTTAGCCAAGGTAAATCTCTTAATTTAGCAGGTTTTCTCACTTTTCTAGTTTGTGTGATAAAAGTTCACGTTGCTGCATTTTTAAACACGAGGCAAAGTCAAAAAAACATTGCGTTCGATGGAAATTGTCAGATATGCAGTATGAAAGGGAATAGGGTACAGGAACGTTTGCCAGCAAATAAAGTCTCTCTGCTAGATACTTACATGAGTGATTTTGTTATTCTGCAAAAGCGGAGATGTTTACTTAATATAATCAGTGGCTGAAAGTCATTTAGACCCCATAGCAAAGCAAAAAAAAATAAAATAATAATTTCAAAATATAATACGGCATTCATTGAGAAATATGACATTCAAACCACTAGCATGTATTGCTGTTAGCTTTATGATTGTAATTTCAGCAATGCGAAAGACTTAACAAGGCAAAAATAGGTTCTATTCTGGAATCAAGTGCTAAAGAAAGAGCAATCACTATGGAAACCAATAGAATGACTTTACCACATTGCAACAAATTAGCACCTGTTTTGCCTTGATAAATCTCCCCTGATGTATTTTGAATAGGCAATTAAGCATTACTTACAGTAATTTGCAGAGTTAACAGACAATGTTATTTACTAGATATTTTCGGTATGCTATACTATTTGGTTGAGCTAGCAAAATATTGAACTGTTAAATGTTTCCAGTACACCTACTTTTGCCTATTTTGTTCCCCCAACAATTTCATCCAAAATAACCAAGGTATAAAAAAAACCTATTCTAAATCATCTTTTTTAAATTTGACAATTGCATTTGTTTTCAATATTCATCATTAGGAGACATGAAAGACATAATATCATACATAACCATAAAGTACATTGATCAACAAAGATTGTTTACATAGTGTACATTATGTACAAAAGTGATTAGCATATTCGTTGCCATGAATACAGCCAAGATAGGGACATACATTAGTTGGGTTTACATATGGTATGGTATTAGTAATCACAGGCCAATACAATGAAGACATAATATCAACCAACACTTGTGATGACAAGATACTTTTTCATAGCACAAATGTGTCAAGGTAGACGTTTCAACATAAAAACTACAATATACGCACCAAAACCAGATTTAGTATATGTCTTATAATAAACATGATCAACTCATATTACTAGCACAATACCATATGTAAACCTAGCTAAATCACCATGTTTGCTAGCTCAATGGCTCAGCTACAGTATATAAAGCTCCTGTGGAAACATTCAATTCCCAACAGAGTTAACTCAATCTTTCAACTCCCAATGTTGATAAAATGAGCACCAGTAACCACTTCTTTATGGGACTCTTGTATATTGGATTCATAGGGTATGCAGACATACCACAGAATTCCATATGCATAATATTTGGCATTGCCATCAAATTTTGTCTTGTGTAAACAAAGTTTGATTGCAATATTTCTCCTTACTACAAAGGCAGCCCAGCTGTGACTTTACTATTAAAACTGCAAGGGAGGAGGATCGAGAGCCTGGCCGTAGCACCAGAAGAAGAATGAAGACACCCAGTGCAAGTGAGAAGACTAGCAGTTCAGCAGCAACCAGGACACAAGTGTTATCTTGCTATGTGGGGTGGGGTGGGATGTAAGGAACATTGTAAAGGGGCTATCGATTGCTGAAATTTGTATGAAGTGGGGATAGCCAAATATAGAGTAAAAGGATAAATATAAAGGGGGGCATAAGCAAAGGAGCCAGGTGCGAAATCTATGTTGGGATGGACAAAAATGGGGCTTTTAAAGAGGAATAGAAATGGGGGAAGATATAAACACAGGGGGCAGATGTGAAATATGTGTAGGAAAGGTGAACAAACAAAAATAAGGGAGGTTGGTCATAAACAGAGGGGCCATATTTGGAATGTGTGTGTGGTGGTTTGAAACATAAACAAAGCCTCCTAACACATATTCACACCCCTACGATCATTCTTCAGAATCAACTCCCCCACAATCATCCCCCCCATACACATATTCACTCCACAATATACACACAGAAACCCCAATATACACACAGTCACCTCCACGCACACAAAGTCAAGAACAACTCACAGCCTTTCCCAATAAACACAATGCAGATATCAAGACCACAAGCAGCCCACATGCATACAGCACACTACAAGCAGCTCTCACACATACACATGCTCCAAGACAGGGAAATACATAAAATCATAGACATATCGATACACATTTACAGACAAACACAGATACACATACACACAAATATACACTCTCACATAAAAACAGAAATATTCACTGCCAGACATCCAATTTCAGGCACATGCACATCAGATACTGATAAACACTATCCGTAACATTTGAAATTCACTTTGAATTCTCACTTTAGTGAATAACCCTGTAAAGTTTGCACTTTCGTCTAGAATTCACTATAATGAATAATGCTTTTAAGGTCAAATATAAGTCACTTTCAATAAAGGAAATTAGATCATGAAATATATCAGTTTTTTAATTAGCTGTCAATTTCATTTTAATGCAAAACATTTTTTGTATATATTTTACAGTAAGCTTCTTAAATATTTTTTTTACACTCTTTCAATGTTTGGATGGGATTTTGTGGCTCTTTGAAGTCCAAAATAGTCAGTTTGTTTTATTATGACATTTTTTTTCCCCTTTGTTTGTTTGTCTTTCAAGCCGATTCCATGATGAGACATACCTGTCTGTCACTGAGTTTTCCAATGCAAGAGAGACTGTCCAGATGGTAAGTCACAGATGGTAAGTGATAAAGTTGTTCATTCTGCAGCTTGGATATTTATTCAATATGTATCAGGCACAGGGTAAAGAACAAGTAAGGCAACAGAAACAAAAGAGGTGGCCAGGGAAAAGAGACACTGGAAAAATGCAATAAAATGATCTTGCCAAACAATTTGTATAGATGGATAGTTCATGGTGACTTTATTTTTATTTTAGATATTAAATCATAATATGTTGTAGAAATGTGCACCACTATGGAAACATAGACAATAAAAGTAATATTACTGTAACCCTTTCTACCAAAATCACTTTTTTTTTTTTTACTTGCAATGCACTTTTAGGCATTGGCAATTAGGTTCCCCTACTTAAAAAGTGCAAAAGATTGTAAACGTACCTGTATTTTAGCGCCAGGTAAAGCTTCCGACGCTGACCTCCACAACATGATCCTTGCACTCGGAAAGTCCAATCAAATGCTTCTCATTGAGAAGCATTTGATTGGAATGTGTTGGCGTCTCAGAACGCATGTGTGAACTCTGAGTCAGTGAGGGGAGGGGATTTTAAAAAAAAAATGTAAAAAAGCGATTTCAATTATGGTGGGAGGCGGGAGAGAGAGTGCACAGAAGGAGAGAGGGAAATGCAATTTCAGAAGACGTTCTGTGTAATTTTTTCAGAAATGAATTTTGCCAGCTAGAAACTAATTTCTGGGGAGGCCTAAGTCACGTGGGCTTGGAGTAATATCCCCTGGCACAAAAGTGATTATATCTCTGGATATGCAGTGTTTCAAGCTAAAATGATGCACATACAAACGCAAGCAACCAAGAGTACTTCAAATCACTGAAGTGATCATGGCAGCATGGCAGTTGGAGTAAACCTTTAATCACATGTGATATGCAAACATTTCAACAATATATATGTACAGCGTGTTTTTATATATATATATATATATATATATATATATATATATATATATATATGTGTGTGTGTGTGCGCGCATGCATGTTGACTAAACATTATTACTAGGGAGGTATTTTTAACCTCTTAAAGATAGAGGTAACTGTCCAATTATGAAACAAAACCTAGAATGTGCGTTATGTGTTTGTACCACCATAATTTAAGGGCTTCTCTTGCAGTGCCGCTGTAAAGTTTATTTATTGCTTTTTCTTCAAGAACAGAAAGGGATTATATCCTTTATGTATACCCCATTTATCCATGATTGAGGTTGTTTTTACATAGTTTTTACATCTTTTGGCAGACTTTGTCATTATTATACTTATCGTCACCTCTGTTCAAGTACACAATTACTTTTCTGAGACCACCCACTATCATCATTCTTACTCTCAATAGAACAGCCTTATCATACTTGGAGAGATTCTTGGACTTGTTGAGATTTGTGAGCATTACAGTCCTAGTTCTCACTCACTCAGTATCATACATGTGAGTAACTGGCTGGCTAATAACTGTGAGCAGTATTGCTTTTATCTATTAACATTTACACACACAGCCTTATCCTATTTTGAGAGCTTCTCGGGCTGGCTGGGATTAGTGAGCATTCCAATCCCAGTTCTCATTCACTCACTCAGTACTATATATGTGAGAAACTAGCTAGCTATTAACTGCTCTTATCTACATACACTTACACATTCATTCAATATCTTATTTTAATTTGAATTCTATTTTTATACATGTTTAGTTTCTTACACACATACTTTGTGACTGATATCGTCCAGTTCAATATTTGATTATACACAAACAATCAAACATTTGACATCATTGGATTCCCCATTATACATAGTGTTACTGGAAATTAGACATGTGCAATTCGTTTCGGTCCGAAAGTAAATTTGGCCGAATTTTGGGCAATTCAGACATTCGGATGCTTCCGAATGTCTGAAGTTCCGAATTGCCAAAGTCCTGAATTGCCAAAGTTCGAATTTCAGAAGTGCCGAACCCGAAGTGCTAAATTGCCGAATCTTTTTTCTTTCCTGAATTTCTGAACCAAATTTTTTGATTAGGCACATTCCTACTGGAAATGTGTACTTAAGTCTACTGTCAAGCCTCCTTTTCTTTTTTGTCTTTTTTTCCCATCTCCAGTAGTGTCCTTGTGGCTGATTGTGTGATTGTGGAGTCTAAGTGGATTGGTCTTGCTGTATAGGTGTACACAGCTCAGGTGAGTTTTTAATCAATCCATTATGCATTGCTGATTGGCTCTTGACTTGCTTATTATGCCAGCTCTCTGCTCAGTATACTTTTACCCCTGACAAAGGTGCAGCTATGCACTGAAACGCTAGTAGGGAATTTTGATTTATTATTTTTTTATTTTTCACTAAGCACTTTTTTGAGCACTCTTATTATGGCACCTATTTAGTCCTCTAGTTTAGTGGTAGTGTGATTCTCTCAGCTCAGATAAGCTATAGATGTTTGTAGGTGGCTGTCACTTCAGCAACCAAGGTATTCTCTGACTTTTGCTTATTTAGCTACTTTTATTAATCTTTCCTCATCCCCCTGTTTTTTCCTCTACGACTGTAGTGCCTTGAGATTCATGGTTTATCACCAGTGAGTGGTAACCCTAAATTCATCGAGGAGGGTTCACTGCTCCAGCGGGCGGTTGAAACCCTGCACCAGCAGAACCTAAGCGACGATTTTTATTATGAGTGATGATTTGCCATACAGGAAGAGTGGTGTTGCCGAAATCAACTTAAGATCCGTGGAGTCACAGAAGGTATCCCAGAGGCTGAAATACCAACAGCCTCTGGGGGGCTGTTGGCGGCCCTAATAACGCCTAATCAGGCTAAAGCGGTGGTGTTGGAAGGCATCTTCAGGGTCCCCAAACCAGCCAAAGTTCTGCCTACAGCCACCTGGTGGTCCAATTCAGCATGGCAGGGACAAAGCTGCAGTTCTGACGGCCGTCCGGGGACAACCTCACTATCAATTTGAGGAGATGACACTCGGATTCTATACGGTCTCTCTAGCGGCACCCTGGTGTGACGCTGGTTGATGCGACTACTCACCTCCCTTCTGCAACGGCAGGGTGTCCAATACCGCTGGCGCCCCCCCTCTCGTGAGTTGGTGATCACCCTGGGAGATACACAGCATATACTCCAGGATCTACAGGGAGCTGCGCAAGTACTGGAAAGCCTGGGGCTGTTGCAGGACTCTCTCTGTCAACCTCAGCCGAAAGCCCCCTCCAAGCAGCAACACAACTCTGACCCAGCGAAGATGACAACGTTCGTGCCCCGACCATCCACATCGGATTCCTATGCACCAGCAACGACCTGATCTAGGACTGATTGGCGACTCCTGGGGCTAGGGTCAGTGGAACCTCTAAGTTCCTCAGCTAATACGGACATAACCCCACATGATTCACCACACTTGCCTGGTCTGCAAAAACCTTCCAGAGAGAGTGGCCAATTACTATTCCGCTCCCCTAGCCTTGGGGTCATTAAGGCTGGACAAGGTTCTGTACACTCTTCTCTAGTTTATCGTTTTTGTTTCTTCCTTGTTTTTATTATAGTTGTTCATGATTTTATTTTTACACCTTCCCCGTGCATAGAGAATTCATACTAGCCGTTTAAGCATGGGAGATAAGATCTATGAGGCCAGGCTCACCTGTTACTTGCGTATGGGAAATATGTTTATACCTGCTTATGCTAGCACTATCTAATCTCACCCATGCCAAAGCCCCTAATCTCTTAATACTTTAAAGTAAGATATACCTATGCATCCAATCGTTCAATCCTATTGTCTCTCAGAACACGTTATCTGCATAATTGTATAACTCCAGCAAACTCACCATTTGTCTGCTACGTTAGTGTTCCAGCCCACCTAATAAGCCATTGAGCACACACTAGTAAACATTGTTATCCTAGCATGTTTTTACTCACACAATGCTCACCCCACCTTGTCACTTCTCTATGACTATATTTGCCTATACCACATATATAGACATGCTTTCCTAGCTTTCTTTCACATGCTTTTTTAATTAAAAATAAATAAATAAATGAGACTGCCATATCTAGGAGCTTGCTCCATTGTGCCTTGACAATTTTGTTTTTTGTATACCTGAACTAACTCCTATTTTTTTCTGTATAACCTAATCTAAGGCCTTAATAAAGAAACTGACAAAAAAATAAAATAAAAAATACACTTGATGTTTAGGGCACCCACCTATTTCATAAGCAGTCAACTTATGCAGGGTGTTTTTTTTTTAATATAATTTCTGTAATGTGTTCTATTTTTAATATTGCTTATTTTATTCTTTTGTGTTAGGCTCTGTAGCGCTTTCATCTTTTAAACTTGTTTAATATCCTGTTGATTGTAATATTTATGTAAATTATTTTATTTCTTTCTTTTTACACAATACAATAAGGTAAGTTTGGAGGTGGGTGTTTTTCTCTTTCTTTTGTGATATGCCAGCTGCCGTAATATGTTTGCTCTACCTCTCCTACCTTTGTTTTCATGTCTGTTGGCAGCCAATACTGTTTCTACAATTCTCGGATATTACTATTCCACTAATCCAAGACTATTTTAAAAATATAAATATGCTGGTTTACTAAAACACTGAAAAAATGAAAGGACATGGGTTGAGGTACAACATTGGCTATGAGACAAGTTGTCATTGTTTTCTTGTTTCTGGATTTTAATAGCTGTAAGAATTTATTTTAGAAAATGCATACACAAAAGTATTAATTTGCCATTCGTTAATTGTCACTTGATAGTTCCATAACTCAAATGCAAAATTAAAGGACAACACATTTAAAAGGAAATAGTCTAGGCCAAGGGTAGTCAACCTTTTAATACTTACTGCCGACTTATGTATCTTTTTTGAAGGTAAAATTTCCTTACCGCCCAGCGGTGCCGCATTAGCTCAATTATTCAGCCAAGTGTAAACTTTTTTTTTTAGAAATGAGGGTTTAAAAAAAATAATAATATATATATATATAATAATTGTTGCACAATTTAACAACTGCTTTTACTCTTCTCTCCATTCCACACAACTTTGTTTTTCTATTTTTACTTTTATTATACACACAAAAACGCTGAATTAGGGGGTGGGACAGCCATGCCAGCAGGCTGCAAGTCACTAGGGCTCCCAAAGAATCTTACTATTTTGCAATAAATACTCGCTTTTCCCGGGGAGTAGTACACTGGAGGCACATGGCACAAGCTCCTGGAGTGTCCCAGTGCAGCCGGAGAACCTGAACACGGGTGATTCCGGGTCCTGGAGAGAGACTGGGAGGCTTGGAGACGGAGGCCTACACGAGAGAGGAGTGGGGCAGACGGCCGCTGTGCTTCGCTTACCGCCCAGCCAATACACATCAGCAACAAACCAGATGCCCTCCCGTTCCCGTTCCCCCCCTCTGGGCTGGTGGGGGATATCCCGGTCCCCAATGGGGAGATTGCCGCAATACCTAACTGGAGCTGCAACACCTGGGCATACCAACCTCTTCCTCAAGGTGGTCACGAGACCGCATGGCACTGGAACATGTCCGCGAGGAACCACAAGCCAAACAAGACCGGCTGCATACAAGCTTCCAGAACCCTAGAGCCACAGGCACCGCTATCTCAGCACCACGGCATGGCATCACCTCGCAATGCACCCTTGCGGAGGAGCCTTCCCAGGCCAAGAGCTAACTGGGGTAGAAGAAGCCCATACCACCCACACCCTTGGAGTGCATAACGAGGCGCCATAGCCAACAGCATTGTGGCACGCAAGGACAGTTGCCTTGGACTCACACAGAGTTCGGGAAAGTGGAGCAAAGGTGAAAGCTCCGTGTCAGGCCTGCTGCTAGCGCAAAGCGATAAAGGTGCTCCCGTGCTCTACCACAACCGGCTGTCTATGTCTATACTACACTAGATGTTTATTTTAAGCTTAAGTATCAATGATTTATCACGCTGAAGCAACCCAGTGGGTCACATATCGTGGCAGTAAGCAGTTAGCTTCTAAGATCCTAATCCTATGTCATATAGCATACTGCCCCAGTTCAAAGAATCTGTTATCTTGATATTTTACTCATGTTGTTTTCCATGTCTAGCTAGCCTACCACTATACTCACAAGCATGCATGCCTACAGCTAGGACATGAAAGCCTGACGAGTTATAAATAATAAAATTGTGCACGTTCTCTCATGTGCCCAAATATTATATATACATATATATATATATATATATATATATTTAAATGCCATTGGGGCACCTCAAGCATGTTGTATATTTTTGCACGGCAAAAATATTAAATTAAAAAAACAAACAAAAAACCCCCCGCTGAATTAGGTGGCCATGTTTATTAGGTGTCACCATAAAAAAAAAAGTTCCCCTTTTCCATTTTTGTTTTTCCTTTTTTCTATTTCTATTTTTTTCATTTTTTTTTCTTTTTCTTCTGTTTCCTTTCTTCTTCTCTTTTCGTCTACCTTATTCCAATCACCAGCAGGTAGGTTGAACTAAGTAACCCACTTTATTATTAGCCAACAACAAAAAATAAAACAGAAAAAAGAAATATATATCACGGATCTCTTTTTCCTTTCTCTTTATTCACTCCTCCTTCCTTTATTTTTTTTTCTTTTCCTTCAAGCAGTAAACAGAAAATAACAGAACTTAGCTTACCAAAGTTCAATATCAGCCACTCTAAATGCCACACTTCTTCCTGTCCCTGCATTCACATCACACACGTGTGGGGAGCATGTGGTTGTGTGGAAGAACTGAGGGTTGCAGATAAAACCATGAAAGATTGAATAGCCCACTAGTGGGCAGTCGGGACCTGGTTGACTACCACTGGTCAAAGTGGAAAACAATTACTTTGTCAGTGAAATTTACATTGTACTCATCTCTGCTTTTTTCTCAAGTCAACATAACTTGCTGTTAAAGTTACATTATGATCCTACTGTATGTAACCATAATGTATACACGGGATTATATAATTGTTTGCATTTCTTGGCTCTCTAGAGGAATTTCTGAATCACACAGCTGAAAAAAAATATTGTCTGTTTAACTATATAGCAAGGCTGGTGCAAGGAATTCTGCCGCCCTAGGCAAAGATCCATTTTGCCGTCCCCTCATGCGTTACAAGTTTATTCACTAAACACCAAACGGAAACATTTCACTGTTTTTTGTTATTAACTATTTACTAGATATACCCACAAAGAAAATATGCTTTTATTTTTGCAGCATGTTTTTCTGCACGGTCCAAGTCTGTGCCAGGTAATACTCCAATCAGAAGCTTCTAATGGAGACGAAGCCTCTGTGCTCAAGCCGCAATTATGCGCATGCACACTTAATCACAGCTTCCCTATGTTTCCCATTGAGCTCTAGTTCAGCTCATTGAGAAAGGGAGAAGGCAGGCACACACTAGTACAGCCAGTCTGCCTTTTCTGCTAGCTCTGTGGGAGAAAGTCTCCTAGGCTGCCTGGGTGACAGACTTGTTTTTGCCCCCAATTATAAAAGGGACGATTTCTATTTAAATGGTCCCTTTTAAAAACTGCCAAGAAACTGACAGACACCAGCATTTTAGCAAGCTGACATACTTTATGTATATGGGTTATTCCTCTCTCTCTGAGCAAAACTAGTTTTTATACACTCACTTTTGCTAGGAGACTCGCACACAACTTTTTCTCCATTACTTACAGTCTCCAACTCTTCTCTACTTAATTTTTCCAGTCTGTCGTTCCTTCTGTGTTTGCTTTTTAGTGTCTTTTACCCTTTTCAAAGTGTTCCCTGAGTGTTTTTTTTACACCCAAATGGGTCTATTCAATAAGCATTGGGTTGAAAAGGAGGCTAAAGGAGACTAAAGTCTCCATCTCACCTTAGTTGAAAAAGAAAAAGGTTGACCTAAGTTTAAGCTTTTAGAGACTAATCAAATCGCTGTGTAGTGAATGGACCCTAATGTGTCTGCCTGCTCGATTGTTTTGTTTGTGAGACAGGCACATAGTAAAAAGACTGGGACAACAGGAAATAGAGA
The DNA here is from genome assembly GCA_933207985.1 of Pelobates cultripes. NCBI lineage: Eukaryota > Metazoa > Chordata > Amphibia > Anura > Pelobatidae > Pelobates > Pelobates cultripes. Next base: position 184,868,888 of record OW240917.1, on the reverse strand, counting down.
CCTAGCTATATAAATGCACTGCCGAATACATACACCCATTACATTTTAGAAAAAAAAACACTGCCAATTACAGACACACACAAACTACCTTATACACACTGTATAATACATAAACACACAGCTACATTATACACACACAGCCACTGCCTAACTGGCCTAATGGAAGCGCTGGCCCTGCTATATAGATATTTGTTCTGAATGTAATTTCAAAATTAACTTGAATTGAAACCAAGAAAATATATCCATGCATACGTAAATGGACACTCCAAGCACCATAACAACATATGCTCTATGTGTAAATTATCGTGCAAGGATGTCCCCTTTGCCAGCATTAATTACAGTAAGATACCCCAATCAGTCACAGACATCACTGGAGTAAGCTATGATCCCTTAGTTGCCTGTCTTTGCTTCTCCAATGACAGGCAGCTGCTCACGTGTGTAATGAACACACACACACTTATACTTTTCCTAATCTTATTTATTTATTTTCACCTTTATTATTACTTATATGTTACCTGCTGTTGCCTGTTAAAGTTAACCTGCTATGACACGATTATTTAAAACTACCATTGTTGGCACCAACAATCATTCCATGTTCTAACTCTGTTTTGAGGTGCTGCCACACAATTTGCTGAGTAACATTAAAGGGACACTATTGTCACCAGTTTATTGTATTTGTTCTGGTGAGTATAATCAATCCCTTCAGGCTTTTTGCAGTAAACAATGTATTTCCAGACAAAATGCAGTGTTTACATTACAACCTAGGGATACCTCCACTGGCCACTTCTCAGGTGGCTGCTAGAGGTGCTTCCTGGGGCTGTGCTGCACAGTGAGCAGTATTGCCATTCAGTGTGTCGGCCCTCTGCATGCAGACACTGAACTTTACTCATAGAGATATATTAAATTAATCTCTATGTGGAGACACTGATTGGCCAGGGCTGTGTCTGACTTGCACTGGCTCTGCCCCTGATCTGCCTCCTTGACAGTCTCAGCCAATCTTATGGGGAAGCATTGTGATTGGCTCAAACCACCACTTCTGATGTCAGCAGACGGCAGACAGGTCATTCTCCCCCAACCTTCAGGACCATGTATAGAGCGCTGCTGAAGTGCTCTCTGTATTATCAAAGTTCCTGCAGCTCTTTGGAAGATGCATCAAATGATGCTCACACTGTGCTACCCAGGGCTATTTCCCTGGTTTCCCCAGATGACCAAAGAACTAAATTGGGATGGCAGGACAGGACCCTAAAAATTTGGCTCTATACCAGGAAAATCAGACAGCTGGGGGCCCTGCAAAAAAGGATTACATGCCTTGGTCATTTTTCTAGTATATGCACATTATTAGATTATAGTTTTATAGTATATATTGAATATATAATATAATATTGAATTTATTTACTGCTTCTCATTTTTCCCCATCTTTTGTTCACTTCTTATTTGATCTGTGAATAAAATCAACTTTTACTGGCTGTCCCCCTTACCGTCAATCATGTCTTTTTTTTTTTGCCAACATGGGCAGAATTCAATTTCGCAAACAAAAAAAAACTTGTTTGCCCATTGCGAGATTCATTTAATTCATGATTTGGCTACATTTCGGCTGGAGTTCAGAAATTCATACGATCACTCAACTGAACCAAATTTGGACAAACTGCAGTTCATAACAAAGTGAATCTCAAAGTCACATTACCTTAGAATAAGTTTAATTTTTGTGAACTGCAAGATCAATATTGTATGCATTGTTGAAATTGCCTTTGGTGTTCAGCATTTATATTGAAAGCTTTAAGCATAGTTTATTAAATTGTGAGACTAGCAGGGGAAGAAAATCACTCAACTAAGCATTGATTGACAGCGATTAAAGCACAAAACAGCAAATTGAGTTCTGCCAATTTGACAGCAATATTTTATATACTGGGAGAATAAGAAATTATACCCTACGACCACAAATTAAAAAATATTTTAAGATAGTTACTGTATTAATTGTATCTATTAAAATCAATTAATTAGCAACAATGCAAAATGCCACTTTTAAAATATAATTTTTCTAAAACATAACAAAGCACTTTTATTACTTACACAAAATCTGAAGATTTTCTACAAAAATGACCAGAGATAATTGCAGTTTTCTCACAGGGACCTGTGCAGGTTGGTTGAACTACCCCAGGGGAGTGGGACTGCCAGTTAAGGTATACCCTAGTAGTCTGGCAAGGGGTGAGCCCCCATTTGGGTAATTCCCTCAGTGTTGCCTAACGGAACCTGTTAAAGCAGTTCCAAATTCCTGGGTGAACCCCAGCGTTAGAGAGTCTGCTTTTTCCACGCCACTGGGCGACAAACATGATACAGCCTAACGGCCTGTCTATATCCCTCCCACAAGGTCCCTTCAACCCTTATATCTGTGCCTGTTAGTGCCGGAATCATGGAGGACACACATAACCCGATTGACCTTCAAACCATGATCAACGCAGTTGCTGCGTCCTGGAGAAGGCAATGGCGAAGGTGTTACCAACGGCCTCTGAACCTTTCAAGCCGGTTGGCAATCATTCCCACACCAGGGAGGACTCAGAGGAGTCAGATGATTCCAAGGAGAGACAACGCCCGGCGAAATGGCACCAGATGGACGAGGAGTCCAAAAGGCCGCTAATGCGCAGTAAGTGCCGTACGACCACGGCCCCACATACAAAACTCAAGAGATTTCCTCAGATGAGGTCAGAGAAATGCCCCAATCCCTCTCCACTCATGGATGAGTGGCAGGCAGAGGTCTTATATTTGGACGAGGGCGATTAGGGCTCCAACGCCTATGTCAAGGAGACCTCCCTGGGTGAGCCCCAGTGTGAAGGAGATGTGGAGCCATCCGCTACAGTTGCTACACAGGAACAGGAGATATTCCTGGACGCCATGGGGCAGAGGATGTTTGACCCCAGGAGCATACGGCACCCCCGCTCCGGGGAATGGGCCCCGTCTGAGCACCTACTCAGGGTTATGCACTTTGGACCCACAAGTCCCTGGAGAAACACATCCACAAACGGATGAGAGTGGAGTGCTCCAGACCACCCCTGCCAAACAAGGTGGCTTTTCACGCCAGAGTTTGACCAACTCATGCTGGCCTTTATAGAGCGAAGGGATGACCCGCACAAATGGGTCAAGAGAAGCTTTAAAGGGGCGCAAGACAAGCTCCTGGACAAGATGTGATATACCTGGCGAATGAAGCTTATGCCGGAGCAGACTCATTTACTGTGGACATGGTGCATGAATGGCACATGATATTCGAGAATGGACCTAGGGGGTTTCTGTTTTCTGAAGAATACCAATACAGCCCTCTCATTAGAGTGGTGCCGCACAGCACTTTTCTGCATTGACCCCAAACAGGTCGATCTGGGGGTAAAAGAATTGGGCCCACAGGCACAGGGTAAAATTTTGGTGAGGCATTTATGAAAGAGCTGAATAAGCAGGTTAACGGGTTCACCTCGCTGAACAGAGCCGCACATCCACGCGTAAGGTCTTCAGGGACAACCCTTCAAGGGGGGTTTTCTCCCAGGGCTGATCGGCAATGGACCGTGCCACCAGCCGATTCGGGCCATCAGACCCCGTATGGGACACCCACAGCAGTTTACCCGCAAAAAGCTTACCACCACACTGCTCTAGACAACACTACCCCTACTACCAAAGGGGCACAGACAGAGGACGGGGTGGTCGCGGATATACCCGCGCAAGAGTCCCCACAGGTAAGAGACCAACACTTATCAAGGTCTCAACTAAACATGACTGCCGGCCGTGTCTCTCTTTGTTCCCAGAATTGGGCAAAACTACCCAGAGATGCTATGGGTGTTACAGAAGGTTAATGGGCACCACATCGAATTATGAACATTCCCCGTGCAGAGGTACCCTCCTCGTCCCTTATACCTCTCAACTTCGGAAGCTCACCTCATAGAAGTGGAGCTCCGCGAACTATGCATGAAGGGTGCTATACAACCCATGTGCAAACAAGGGGGCTTCTTCAGCATCATGTTCCTCGCCCGCAAGAAAACCGGGATTTCAGATTGGCGATAAATTTAAGAGACCGGAATGCCCAGGTGACCTACCGCCCCTTCAAATTGGTAGACATACACTTACTAAGGGACCTCCTTCAAGAAGGGGACTGGTTTACGTGTCTAGATTTCAAGGACACATACCGGTCGATCCCAATTCACAAAGTCAGACGCCCCTTCCTTCAGTTACTGCGGCACGGCTTCCCATGGCAATTCACTTGCTTCCCTCTCGGACTAAACTCCGCACCAGGGTACTTCACCAAAATGTTGAGACCAGGGGTAACACCTCAGAACGCGGGGGATCAGATGTATCACTTACCCGGAGACATACTCTTAGTCTGCAGAACGAGAGAACTGGCCGTACAACATACCGACTATATGGTACAATTGTTGGAGTCCCCGGGTTTCATCGTCAACAGAGCCAGACCAGGAATGACCCCATGCAAGAAATTCAATTCCTGGGCTTGGCGATAAACTCCAGGTCTCGCATACTCCCATCGACCAAAGCGAAGGCCATCAGGAAAGAGATCTGCAGAGTACTCAAGCTCGACTCTAATCCGCTCCGACAACTGACACGGATTGTTGGCCTACCCTCCTCACCAAGACAAGCCATATTTCCAGGCCCATGCTTTTTCGTGCCATGCAACAGTTGAGAGCCCGCTTCCTTCGATGGAGTGCCACGTATAACCAACCAGTTCTGCTGACGGATGATGTATGCCAAGAACTTGGATGGTGGCACAACTGCATGCAAGCATGGAACAGTCGGTCCATCTCCAGCAACCACCCGAACTTCGTACAGGAATCAGACGTGAGCAGACTGGGGCGCCACGGATGGGGAGGCATCCACGGGAGGAAACTCTCGATGCATATCATCTGCCTGGAACTACTAACGGGGTAAATTTTGCTATACACAACCTAACGAAAGGACAATCCAATTGTTGGATACTTCTACGGATGGACAACATATCTGCAGTATGGTACATCAACAACTTGGGAGGGACTCGTTCACAAAAACTGGCGAATTTGATGAAGGAAATCTCCGTCTACTGCCTCCCACGCAAAATCACGATATGTGCAGAACATTTGCCAGGGGGTCGAACCCTATCGCAGATTGGTACTCCCGACACTGGAGAGACGCCAGCGACTGGCAGTGGAACCCGCAGATATTCGCCTACTGGATCTGTTTACCACACGCAACAATCAATTACTGCAGTTACAGCTGGCTCCCAGACCGGAGTGCTTGGCGGTGGACGTTTTCAACCAACGCTGGCCATCACAGGGGGCTTATGCCTTTCAACCATTCGTTATGATTGCGAGAGTTCTCCACCATGTCCGGAGACGAGTAATAAGTAACCCTCCGGACGCCCCTCATGGCCGAACCACCCCTAGTTCCCAGAACTCCTCGAGATGCCCTACGAGTACCCAATCCTTGGTAACCTGGACTCTTTCAGGGGAACATGGTGTACCAAAGTTTTATCGACAATGACTAAGGATGTTCTATGGGACTCCTGGACCCTTGTAACGCAAAAGAGCTGCTTATCTGCAGGGTAATTTTGGACCAGTTGGGGCATGGGACGGGACCTGGATCCCTTTACTGCCCCTGTTTCCAAGATCATGAACTTCCTCTCGTCAAACTTCAAAGAAGGTAGGTCGTCATCGATCTCCTATCCGTTCTTCACCTGGGACCCCCAACTGTGTGTGGTCAAGGCTTGGCGGGCATATGTGGCGGTGTAGTAGATAATTTACTGCAAACCAATTAGTTTGAATGACTATCTGTTCCTGTCCAAATTAAAGATAATAAAGTTGCGTGCACGCAGAAGTAAATTCACACTGAGACACAAAGTTCAGGTTAATGAAAGAACTCCGGAGAAGTTTAATGGCTTCTGACAGAAAATGGGTGCGCAGACCCTTTTAAAGGCATTATTACATCATTGAAGAAAATCAAGATATAGACAAATAGACATTGTTAATTGGCTTAGGTGCTAAGATGTTAGTAAAATGCCCTCCCCATTCTTAGGTCACTATCCATATCATTTCTTAACTCCTACAGGTTTTAGCGCCATTTTGCTAACATGAGGAGCTCACTCGACGGGAGGGGCCTTTTGGCAGCTATCCATTTAGAGCGTAACTGGCACTTGTTACTTTCTCAAGGCTAGGTTTCAAGGCTTTTAGTAAATACACATTTTATCAAAGCTATTTCTTGCTGACATGCAAATTCTATCTTCTATAGACAAAGCTTTCTTGTAAAACTATGGGGGCCTCTTAGAGGTATAGCAAGAGGATTTAAAGGGGCCTTACAGATTTATAGAGGCCTAATAATTCTACAACAGCGGCAGCGGAGACGTTACGCCCACCAACAGACCGACAGCTATGGGTGACATATGTTAACCCTCACAGTCCAGTTTCAGTCACCACATGGGCCAGATGGGTCAATGGCTCCTCTCCCTAACCGGTTTAGGCCCATCTTTTGATGCGCATTCCGTGCGAGGGGCAACGACATCATCGTTTTTTTCTGGCGGTGCATCCCTAGCGAACATATTAATAGCGGTGGACTGGTCCCGCGAACCGACATTCCAGACATTCTATTTCCGTCTGTCGTCCAACACCGCGTTCGCTCTTCTACCTAAGCGTTCAAATTGCAAAATATGAAGCCTCCTGTCATGTTGTAAAATTGAAGATTATGCTAGCGCAGTGTACTAATAATCTTAATTTTAATAATGACAGGAGGCGAATATTTTCCCTCCCTTTTCGACTTGATGTTCCCACACTAATCTGAGATAAGTTAGAATTAATAGGTACTAGTCTAATTCTAAAGATTAAACATTTATACTGGTATGAACTATGGTTTGGATTGCTGAAGTTTATATAATTGTGGATTGACTCTATATGATAACATTTATGGTTAGTCAGATTAGTCATTATAAGGATTTAGTAAATACTCATAGACTTATGTTTTCATACGGTCGATTCCGTATCACTGATACTAGTCTCTTTTCTTTCAGTTTATCAGGTCTTGGGGATTATTAGGATAATTCCATTATCAGTTTCAAGTTGGATCAAGCTGGATTGGACATGTTATTTGTTACATTATTGACTTGTGATGTCGCATTAGTCAAGAGGAAATGATTGGTCATGGACTTATATATACTCTGACTCGTTTTGATTGGTTCTTTATTTCAACAGTTTTTTTTCTTTGCTGCTATGGAGTTAGTAAAGAAAGTTAATGCAAAATATTCGCCTCCTGACATTATTAAAATTAAGATTATTAGTACACTGCGCTAGCATAATCTTCAATTCCCACAATCTGTCACATGTGCACCAACTATATAAAGGAGGCCAGCTCAATATGCTCCCTAGCCTGGCTTTAACCTACAAGTTACCGTCAACCAAAATATTTAGTTATCTCTGCATCAAACATATCCTTCGCTCTCAGAGGCTGACAGCAATTAGCTCTGAAGTGATTTCTTCTCTTGAAAAGATACTTCTAACGAGGCAATGTACTGGGTAATGTACAGACATATAGCCCAGCACTCCTGTACCGAAACAATTCTGTACATGCAATTATGGGACGCCAAACTAGGGAGCACTTTTACACTGGCAACATTGCATGCAGCGGTAGCCAATATGACAAAGACTTTACATGATTCTACACACTGGGAGATGAGCTGAAAACGACTTATGAGGTGGTATTTAGTTTGCACATATACCCAAGACCTTCGGGCACCTGCTGGCAGGGATATGAATTCCTTGTCTCACGTTTTGTGCAAATGTTCACCCTTCTGCAGATTCTGGTCAGAGGTTCAAACACTAATCCTTCACACCACCTCTTTCTTAATACCCAACTCACTTGAGTCCACTCTTGCTGGACATATTTCCTCACAACATAAAAGGACGCAAAAAGATCCTGCATATCCTCATGGCTTCCAAGACAACAATAGCATATCAATGGAAGTCTACAAACACTCTCTCAATTACAGAAGTATAATACTGAGTGGGCTTAGCAAAGCATTATGAAGTAATTACTTATTAAATTCCTGGATGTAATGGGCAAAAAACAGAAAATAGGCCTGCAGGGTCTCATCCTTTCCCCCTCCCCTTCCTGTTTATCCCCACGTCTCCCAATGACAACTCAAGTGCATGTAGTTAGCAGAGTGTGTATCCCTCAAAGCAACAGATGACCAAGGGGGGAATCATTTCCCGATAACAGCCATACTCCAATTATTCCAGTATCGGTATTAGCATATTAGTCGACATAACTGAAACACGCCTAACATGGTGCTTCCACCTTGTTTAATTTTTCTTAATTATACACCCACACTGTTTTCTTTTTTTTTTCATGGAAATTCAATAAAATATTAAATATATAAAAAAATATCAGAAAACATATTTGCATATGTGAACATACCATGTAAACATCTTTTGGCTTTGGGATATCATGATCACAGTTAATAGACAGATACAAAGTTTTTATTAAAAAATAAATCAACCTAACCTGCCTAGATGTAAACTAATTATAACAGGCCATCTTTTAATCTCAGCAAATTCCATCATCTCCCAACTGAAAATCACCCACTATACCAAATGTGGGTAAAGTCTTATCTTTAGTATTTAAAAATAAAGATGTGAATTAGCTTTCCGGGAAGCATCTACCTTCACATCTATACTGTAGCATGAATGGTCCATGTGGGAAGATGGTGTGAAAAAGGAATACGGACTTCTACCATGTTCCCACCTGACTACCTGATAGTGATTTTCACTGGGAAATATACTCCTCTGTTTCTTTAATATGGAATCTCTCAATAGAGGTTTGGGCAACCCTGGACCTTCTAACTGATGAGCTGGAAATTGAGCAGAAAAATACAAGGAGAGTTCATAATTTGATTTAGTGATATAATTGCTATTAAAAGCAATACGTATGCTACATCTTTATTATATTACAATGTTTCATGACGTTTTAGCTAATAAATACTAAATATTAAGAACTTTAAAAATTTATGTTCCCCACACCCCATGTGCAGAGATAATTTGGAATAAACATTTGTCATAGGCGTAAAAACTATTTTAATACATAGCCTACTCCAAGAAATAGAAATGAAAGGGATTTTATATTTATTGCATCACATGAATATATATTTTAGACCAAAATTATAATGATGATAATTGTCTGTATTTTTTATTTGCTCTAAATCTTTTACTGATTTTTTTCCTAGTTCACAAAATACCACATACAATAAAATGTCTTTTTTATTTCAGCCATTATTAGAACTAATGACCAGTTTATTACAGACTCAGTCACCATTGACTCTGCACCATGCTAGTAATTAACGAGCACGATCATTAACTATGGGTAATCATTAGGTTTGTTTTCAGTAACATATATAGAAAGCATTGTGACGACTACTTATTATTATTTTGAAATGTGCGTGTATGTTCATGTAAACAATTAAGTTTGATGATAACATCATTACCAACATTACAATTACTGCATTTCTTATACTTTTAAGAGATTAATGATTCATCCATTTTAAATGTGCTTTTAGTTCCACATTGCTTTTTTTTTACTTTATGCATATAGTTAGTTCTGTTTGAAAATACTTGACTTTTCTCATGATAACAAAAGCAATCTCTCACATGAAAATCAAAAACATTACATTAAGTTGTTTCAACTGACCCTCATGAGAGCAAAACAATGGTGATTTCTCATTATAGCTTCCACATAAATGTGATTCCATGAAATTCTATGAGGATTTAAAACGCATGCGCACACATATCATATCTATATGAAAATGGTGTTTAATTTATGAAGGTCGGGTTAACAATTTATGCACAAATAGATTCAGGTGTCAGAACAACTGGTCAGATTAAACCAAAGCAAGCAAGCACAATAATAAGAAAGATATTGAACTTACTTATTTGTAAGTAAATATATTTGGTATTTAAAATATTTCTTTATCAATGTTATTATCAACTGCTTCAAATTATACAGGCACTAACATTGTGTAGTGTTTCATCCAGTACTCTGTAAAATCGCCATATATTTGAAACTAAAAGATGCATATTTAAGGGTCCATGTTTACCAAGTGCAAAAAAAAGCCTTGTAAAACGTACACAGATTAAACGGACTACACAATCTATTATTTTTTTTTATATATATAAAGCATAAACCTATTCCACAGTACCACAGATCTGGGAATACCTCTGCATTGTCCTATGGCTCTTCCCTAATTTCCAACTTAATGATTCATATTAAAACAGATGGGTTAGAAGTGCAAGCTATCAGACTGAAAAGGAAGGTGTAATTGAAGAGGCTATTATTGATTAGGGATGAACTCATAACAGCCTAGGTGCTGTATTTTACATATTATATGTGGCCAGCCATCGAAAAATCTGTAAGCATTTGTGCAAACATCTGGTCCCTGGAATTAATTGGAAGAGCCTGTCTCAGCAAGGCTAAACTGATTTGCAAGTTCAAGGGTATATTTTTGTAAACTTCAATATGGAATCATCGTATGCAACCAAAAAGTGATATGTAACAGCCATTAACTTGCTTAGACTTTTTTCAATGAAAAAGAAAAACATTGTTTATCTTACAAATACACAGCTACTTAAGTTATTATTATTATTTTATTATTTATATAGCGCCAACAAATTCCGTAACTGTAGTGAAGACAGACTATCTCTAGTGATCCGTAAAGATGGACAAAACATAGTTGAGGAGAATAATGACATGTTCTGTCTTTCTGATACAATTGATTGTTATTGCTGTTATTTTCTAGAAATTAATTTCTTACTTGGATAGACTTTAGTGTACATCACAATAAAAAGGAATCCAGGTAACCTAGACTAGTATGCATATTTACTACAAAAACATGTTTACTAGTGTCTTAATATTTTTATTAGTACTAGCATTTTTATATGGAAAAAAAAATCTTTATTTTACTTAATCAATATTCTTTCATAAGTACAAAAAAATCTGCTAGGCTTGAGACATTCTTCATCAATATTAATTGTTTTGTCAAGAGAAATACATGATGTTTCAGGAAGTAGAGCATTTATTTAAGTAGACACAATGTATCAATAAACTAGAGAATAAGGATAATGAGATATTGAACTGTAGAGCAATAAAACATAGCAAGTTTTATCAAAATATTGAGCAGTAAAAATGAAAATCCAGCGCACTCACTTATCTACTAAACAGTTATTTTAGTGCTAAACAATTTTGTTAGTTTTATTAAAAACACCTAATCTAGGTAAAAATAATGGGGGTTTAGTAACATTATATGATCGTACATTGCATAAGCCTACCACAACGCCAACGTACCCCATCTTTGGCAGGTCCTACTCTTACAACCAACTGTCTACTAAATGAGCTACTCACTTGGGGAAATCCTTCCATCTCTAGTTCTCTGCAGTACAAGGCTTAAATAGGGTCCTGAGTAGTGATGTACTGAACGGTTCGCTGGCGAACGGTTCCTGGCGAACATAGCATGTTCGCGTTCGCCACGGCGGGCGAACATATGCGCGGTTCGACCCGCCCCCTATTCGTCATCATTGAGTAAACTTTGACCCTGTACCTCACAGTCAGCAGACACATTCCAGCCAATTAGCAGCACACCCTCCCTAGCAGACCCTCCCACCTCCTGGAAGGCATCCATTTTAGATTCATTCTCAAGCTGCATGCTTAGTAAGAGGAGGGAAAGTGTAGCTGCTGTTCATAAGATAGGGAAAAGCATAGCTAGGTTAGGGATAAGGGTATGCTTTTTTTTTATTTATTTTTTCTATGTAATGTAAATGCACTTAGTTGTCTGCCACTGCTGCCAGCTTCTGTGTCAGGCTCAGAGTGCATACTGTGCCCATTTCCCCAGTCAGTGCCACCACTTACATCTGGTGTCACAATAGCTTGGATTTAAAAACAAAAAACTTTTTTCACTGTTATAGATTGAATAGCAGTCAGTTGTCTGCCACTGCTGCCAGCTTCTGTGTCAGGCTCACAGTGCATACTGTGCCCATTTCCCCAGTCAGTGCCATCAATTACATCTGGTGTCACAATAGCTTGGATTTAAAAACAAAAAACTTTTTTCACTGTTATAGATTGAATAGCAGTCAGTTGTCTGCCACTGCTGCCAGCTTCTGTGTCAGGCTCACAGTGCATACTGTGCCCATTTCCCCAGTCAGTGCCACCACTTACATCTGGTGTCAAAATAGCTTGCATTTAAAAAGCAAAAACTTTTTTCACTGTTATAGATTGAATAGCAGTCAGTTGTCTGCCACTGCTGCCAGCTTCTGTGTCAGGCTCACAGTGCATACTGTGCCCATTTCTCCAGTCAGTGCCACCAATTACATCTGGTCGCAATAAGCTTGGATTTAAAACAAAACTTTTTTTCACTGTTATAGGTGAATAGCAGTCAATTGTCCTTAAAGCGAGGGTGTGTTCACGTAACAGTGAATCACGGTGACCATTGCCACCACTTAGATCTGGTGACACAAAGCTTGTATTTAAAAA
>OW240917.1:184700403-184856266 GCA_933207985.1 Pelobates cultripes | reverse complement strand
GAATGGGACTTAGTCTCTGCAGCTGAAATAATTTCCCATTTACTGAACCAAGTGGGAAATAGCAAGGCAGGCACAAAGGGTTTGCACAGGTCTGGGGACACAGGGGACACCGTCTTAAAGGGGCCGTGTCCCCAACAAGTCTGGGGACACGGCCTTAAAGGGGCAGTGTCCCAATCTTCCTGATGTCCCAAAAAAGGTGTTTAAGGGGCCAGCACCAGTCACATAAAGAGTCCATAAGCCCCAATATGCCCACCGACAGTCTTAAAGGGCCATACACACCAAATAAAAGTGCATACATTTTCACAATCTCCCAGGGGCCTTAGTCATGCGGGAGGAGGCTGGCAAGTAGGCTTCTCCACAACCCAGGGAAGCAGGGCAATTTGCCATTTAAAGGGCCCGTTACAAATAGCAGTTTGTAACAAGGTGTCAATCCATATCTGCCAAGTGACCCGATGTAGGGGACCAGTCCCTATTCTGCTCTGTGTCAGTGTGTATCAGGGAACCTTAGGACAGGTGTCAATCCATATCTGCCAAGTGACCCGATGTAGGGGGAACAGTCCCTATTCTGCTCTGTGTCAGTGTGTATCGGGGATCCTTAGGACAGGTGTCAATCCATATCTGCCAAGTGACCCTATGTAGGGGGACCAGTCTCTATTCTGCTCTGTGTCCGTGTGCATCAGGTGCTCTGAGGACAGGTGTCAATCCATATGTCAAGGTGTCAACATGTCATATGTCAGGTGTCAATCCATATTGATTGTGATTTAGGAATGTTAGGTGATTTCTGCCCTTTATGGATTAAAACCAGACTCTGTATCAACTGTGTAATTTTCCATGGGAGTTTTGCCATGGATCCCCCTCCGGCATGCCACAGTCCAGGTGTTAATCCCCTTGAAACAACTTTTCCATCCCTATTGTGGCCAGAAAGAGTCCCTGTGTGTTTTAAAATTCGCCTCCCCATTGAAGTCAATGGCGTTTCGGGCGGTTCGCCGGTTCGCGAACATTTGCGGAAGTTCGCGTTCGCCGTTCGCGAACCGAAAATTTCGGGTTCGCGACATCACTAGTCCTGAGATGAGGCACCTGTAACAGGGACAGGGGGGGGGGGAACCAAGGAGCTGGCTAGACTACTAAATATATACATATAGGAGAACTCACCTAAACAAACTTAAATGGGGTGCTGCTGGGAGCCAATAAGTACAGTAACACCCCGTCCCTGTTACAGGTGCCACATCTCAGGACCCTATTTAAGCCTTGTACTGCAGAGAACTCGAGATGGAAGGATTTCCCCAAGTGAGTAGCTCATTTAGCGGACAGAGCAGGACCTGCCAAAGATGGGGTACATTGGTGTTGTGGCAGGCTTATGCAATGTATGATCATATAATGTAACTAAACCCCCATTATTTTTTGTGTAGATTAGGTGTTAATAAAACTAACAAAATTGTTTAGCACTAAAATAACTGTTTAGTAGATAGGTGAGTGCACTGGATTTAAATTTTTACTGTACTTATTGGCTCCCAGCAGCACCCCATTTAAGTATGTTTAGGTGAGTGTAGCCAAACCCTTGTTTTCTCCTATATGCAAAATATTGAGCAGGCTGAAAAGGGAAGTATATTGTGACATATGGCAGCACACTATCAATTCTACACCTTAAACTAATGGTTACTGCTGGGCCAAGCTTTTTGAATATACGTAGCTCATATAGCTTACAATGCAGATGAGTAGATAGACAGACAGATAGACAGACAGATGCATTGAATTACAACATCCTTGCAGATAAAAAATGTCTAATGGATAGTCCAATTGAGGGAAGTTTCATATGAGTACATAACTAGCTACAAGACATTGAGGTCCTACACATGGCATCTTTTCAGTTATTCCTCCTATATTTATTTTCTTCTCTGCATCAACAAAATTGTTGCGTCTCAACTATTATCTTCCAATTGCTAGCTTTTTTGCCATCTTTATGCTTTTTGATATCCATGTATCCTTGCACCCTTGGATATCAAAAAGCATATTTGATAAGCCTCTAGCTTCCTAGGAATTTCCAGGTTTCCTGAACACTTAAGCAAAGGCGGCAATACAAAATTATATGGCATAAATGATGAATTGATGCACTGATTGATTATACCGTGCATAATGGCTGAAATCTATATTTTATGGTCTATATGGTATCTCATTTTCCATTTTGAATGTGATTCATTCTATATATCTACCAATCAACCATATATCTAATACAAATGTAGATATTTGGGAAAAAAATGCAAAATATTATATAAGTATTGAGAAACCCCAGTCAGTACCCAATTAGATCTACAGCAATAACTTGATACTGCCTCACTGGCACTGCCATGAACATTTTTTTTTTTTTATAAATTTGCAATGGAAAGAACAGTTATATCTGCTATTATAAGGATCTAAAGTATAGTGGCTGGTGGTACACCTGTATAACCCTAGCCTATCTGGGAGAGTGGCAAGAAATAAACTGCTACTGAAACATATACCGTCTAAAATGTAATTACGAATATGGGAACTTGAATATTTTATTCATTAATGCAGGTATCTGGAGTGGAGTATAAACTCCTTATCTACTCAAGTGGTAGGAATTTGTCTTTAGTATCTCATAATCCACAAGATGGCTGCTAAATGATCCCACATCAGTACTCCAGTAACAATTGGCACATTCCATGTCTTCAATAATTTTATTGAGACCAATACATCAAAGATGACAATGTTTCAACCAACACTGTGGTCTTCATCGGGCCATTTTCCCATAACAAAATGTCAGCTCCAAGGAGGGTACTACACATTGGGTTTTGTATCTTGTTATTGTTGCAAGATTCCAACAGGTGGTGAAGTTCTTCATGAGGCCAGGGCTTATTCCATCTGTAAGTCAATGGTCAGGCTGTATTTATGAAAATGTGTCCAGAAGGTATAATCCTAAATGCCATAGCCAAGAACTCAGTGAGTTCTTCTATTTAAAAATTCAGTGTAACAGGAATGGTAATTCAGTGGACAAAAACGAAATATAGCAGCTGCAAGGGTAATAAAAGTAACATCCTTATAGATCCCCGTGGGCAATACAACAGTAAAAAAACACACAGAGACAAACAATTCTTGTCAGTTCACTCCCACGGGATATGGACCTGTTTTCAGAGAAAATTAAAGAGAACAAAATCGATATATATAAGTAAAATGCCTCAGTTCAACCTGACCTATCTTTATAATAATAACCAGCAATTTTTTACCTTAACAATACTTTGCTATTATATAAAAGCTATGTGCATTAAGTAATTGAGTGAGACTTAGCCTTTCAAAGCCATTTTCAATATTGTAAATGCATTTATCCTTTTTATTTTGGAGGATTGGGGGCCATTTTTTTTTCATCAATTTGGAAGTATATTTGAGTTTTGTTTCAGACTACATAATTAATATCTTTTGTATCAATAGTTGAAGGCACAGTTGTGCAGGGATTTTTTTTTTTTTTACCGTACTATGAATTTAATACATTTTTTGTTTGTTTTTCTCTTCAATTATCTCCAAACTATCTCCCCACCGGCCCACAGGCACCGAGATGCAGCCAGGCGAGGCAGGGAGAGAGGACCCGGTGGAGCTCTATCTTGCAGCTCCGCCGAGTTCTTTTCGCGAGGTCGGAGCGTTGCAACGCTGCGATCTCGCGAGAGTGAACTCTACCCCAGGAACTACACAAAAACAAAGAATAAGGCTGCGCCAAAGGGGTAGTAAAACAAGTCCAAATCAGATAAAAATAAATATAAAATATTATAATAAAAGAGTCCCAATCTTGGATGATGCCCCAACTGGTATGGGGTCTTCCCTGGTAATAGTCGTCCGTCTCACGATATGAAAGACACAATGGGAAAGGGCCAATCGTGCAGAGTGTATAAATAATAATAGTGAAATTAAAATATAAATTACACACTCACATTTCCATGAGCTAGGACCAGCTCTAGTATGATGGGCATACGGCGGATAACCCTCCGCTTATAGGGGTGCTTGTCCTCCTGGAGATGGTATCCAATTCTCAGGAAAAGAAAATACAAACAGCCAATAGTGCTCACTGTTGAGGTTGTTAGTAGGAAAATTTAAAAAATAAATAAAATATACTCACAAGTAGAGTGCAGGTCAGTCTGCACTCTATTTATCGCGTGGGTGGTATAATCCCCACCTTAGGATATGCCAGGAACAATAAATAAAGGAAAAATAATAATATAATAGGTAATATATGTAAAATTATTAATTAATACAATATATTAAAACCAATAACACGTTTCGCCGTAGAGGCTTTATCAAATTGGAATAGTATTGATACCTGGTAAAAACAAGGTCCCCCCTCCCAGACAAAGGTAAGAAGGGAGGGGGGACATAAATATTATAATGATAATAATAAAAATAATTTAAAAAAAACAAACACACATACATATTTTTTCGTTTTACCCCACATCACACTATACCTCCAAACACCCCACTGCACCTTTCACATACACACATTACACCCCAAACACCCTGCTGCACCCCTCACATACACACTATACCCCCCAAACACCCTTTACACACACACACAGTGTACACCCTTCACCCCTACACACATTACATTCTAGATACACACACTACATCCCTTATACACACCCCCAGTTACCATACATAACTATGGATCATCTACACACCTACATACTAGAATCCCTATACACACTCTGAATCCTCTACACACACACACTAAATCTGCTATGCACACTCTGGGTTCTCCACACACACTAGATCTCCTACACACACAATAGATGTCCTACAGGCACACAATGCATCACCTACACATACTACATTAAAGACATACACACTCTGGATCCCCTATGAACACACTAGATCTCCTGTAAGCAAAAACACATTACTTTCCCTAAACACACACACTTTACAACCCCTGCACACATTACATAATCTATACACACATACACAACATCCCCATGCACACACTTGCTACATCACATATACTCACACTCTCTACAGCCCCTAGCCATACATATTACACCACAAACACAAAACACAGATGAAACCGACATTTACACAAAACACCACACCACAATGAACTAACTCTACACACACTCAATCCCACAAGCAGGATCTAAACACATGTACAATACACTTTCCTTACACTATTGTTCTCTGGTATCCCACTTATGAGACACCGAAGAAATGTCACAAGCAAACCGCGCAAGCGTCTTAATAAACTTGCTTGCCCTGCATAGAACAAATACAGGGCCTTTTTTTTCATGCAAGAGCTCTTCAGCAGGATTGAACCAACCTGCTCACTTTGAGAGGGGGCGTGCTTGTCATTGGAGATGACAAAACACCCCCCCTTTCTGGCCCACCCCCTTCTCTGCTGTGGTTCAAAAATGCCCGGGCCGAATTTTTTCCCTAGTCCGGCCCTGCTTCAATTGTTTGTATTCATTTTAAATGAATTCAGTATATTGCGGCTCTGAAGCAATTGTTTTCAAATTCAGTATATGTCAACTTTTTTGTCTTTCACATTTTTAAAATGCATGGTATAGTGGATCTCAATATCTTTGCTTATATTATAAATAAATATAAGATAAATAATTCAAAATAGATTCAGTAATTAGTCCTGATTGTTCACATGCTCAATATGTCTTGGATTTCAGTTTATTTATGAAAGTTACAAGACAAATATTAGAAGGAGTGAATTATGATTTTAAACTTAAACCTTTGCAAAATGTGACATGCTGAGAATATAACTTTAATAGCAGGAACAAAACCTAGAACTACTATTTAAAAGTATATATCTATAGAAAGTAGACCCCAGCTGGGTATTTAACCCTGTCAAAGAGAACTTTGACACTAACCCTAACCCTCCACAAACACTAATCGTAGGGCAAAGGGATACCCCCAGCAGATGTCACCGCTAACATCAGCAGAGGGATTTTCCATTCTTACACAGTAAGGGGAGCGTGCTGTGAAAAATAGATACAAATAGAAGTGCCAGAAAAAAATGCATAAAAAGCAAATGCAGCACTTTATACATAACCCCTCTTATATTTTTATATTGTCCCCAGTGGCATTAAATAAATCAAAATGGGAATTTGGGCAAAACTGCTAAGACAAAGGCTATTGCTCTTCCACCGGGAGAAAATGCCATCTAACAAAACTTTTCTCTAGTAATAACTGTCTTAAAACGGACAAAGTCTTTTTCTTCAAACTCATAACAAGCAATAGCAAGGAAACAAAGAGAACTATTTGTCCCTGCATTAAGGAGTCCTTGGCACTCTCCTTGCACATGCCTATGATGTTAACATACTACTATTATCACACCATAGGGAAGATAAAGAATAAAGAAAAAGTGTGCGCCTTTGAGAAATAATTAAGATAAATAAAATAAATAAATAGATATATTAAGTATAAAATATAGTCCTGGTAACTTAACACTAGTCCAAATAAGGTAATCCACAAACGTAGGGAGGGTTCTTTGTGGAGCAGCAGACTGGATTGATAGTCATGAATATGAGCTTGTAATCCGGTGGAACATGTGGAGAGGAAACAGAAGAAAGGACTTCAATATATATATTTATAGTATAAATACACTGGATAACAGAAGGTATAATAATAAGGAACTACTCACAATATCCAGAGCTTAAATCCAGCTCAGTTTTGGAACACGTGAAGTGGAATAATCCCCACTCAAGGATATATAAGGTTCTTCAGGTTTCAAATTTTATACAACAGCAGAGTAGTGCACCCAGAAAAATAAAAGATAATAGAATATAGTGCTCACTGTATCTTTAAATGATAAGCTAAAAATATGAAATGTACCACCTAAGGATTCTTTATGCTTCTTAGGAACAGCAAAAAAGGTAATGTCAGGTCAGATATTTAAAATGGAAAATAATACATAAAAAGGAATATGGCAGTTATGGGATAAAGCCAAAACAAATCCTTTATTAAGACAGAGTAAAAAAAGTTTCTAAACGTGTTTCGTCTACAAAGGGAAATATATACACAGGTATACCAGTTTCTACTTGAAGAAACCTGTGTAGGCAAAACGCGTTTAGAAACTTTTTTTACTTTTTTTGGCTTTATACCATAGTCTGGGTGGACTACTCTGCTGTTGTATAAAATTGAAAACCTGAAGAACCTTATATATCCTTGAGTGGGGATTATTCCACTTCACTCGTTGCAAACCAGAGATGGATAAAAGCTCTTGATATTGTGAGTAGTTCCTTATTATTATACCTTCTTTTACCCAGTGTATTTATATACTATACCATTGGAGTCCTTTCTTCAGTTTCCTCTCCACATGTTCCACTGGATTATAAACTCATATTCGTTACTATCAATCCAGTCTGCTGCTCCACAAAGAACCCTCCATACTGTTGTTTATTACATTATTTGGACTAGTGTTAAGTTACCTGGACTATATTTTATACTTAATATATCTATTTATTTTATTGATCTTAATTATTTTTTCAAAGGTGCACCCTTTTTCTTTATTCTTTATCTTCCCTATCACATTTATTTTGGGGGAATCAGAGGGGACCCCTCTTCCTATAGGTGTGCTGTCTATACACTATTACTAATATATCTCCTGTGGCGTGTTAGCGCTGACACATATTTGACTTTCCTATTATCACACCATACAAAGAAGATCTCAAATAGGTCTATTGGGCAGACACTTGTCTAGTCTAGAGACAGAAATAGCATTTGATAAAAATGTAATACATATATTCAGTGTTACAGCCATATGTAAGCCAATTCCATAATTTGTGAAGTTCACAACATACATTATGAGATGTCATTGAGCTGATTAGTCATTATTGAAGCCGTATTTCCGTTTCATATAGCAACTACCTTTTCAAGTGTCTGTCTATTCATGTCAGTGCCCTTCATCTTGTGACCTCTGGATCTCTGTGCCAACATAGCACCAGATTTTATGGTTGGTTTACTACATGGCTCTAGGGCTCTTATCTGCATCACATGTATTTGTTAATGTGCTGTCTCACCACCAGTTAGAAACAAGTGAAAGACTAGTCACATTTGCAACATGATACACTTCTCAGTGTGTTCATCTTCTACATGATGTAATAATTACAGGTGCTCGTTGGCGATGCATTATCACCTAATAGTTCTGTGCTTAAAAACCAAAAAGAAGAAAAACTTAGTTCTTCTTGCAGTATTAACAAGAGCAATAATGCAGTGTTCTGCCTAAACAAAAATGATAAAAGCTTAGATATGCTTTGCATGTGTTTCACCAGGCATTCTAGGCATAATTGAAATTCCACTTGAAGGAGACAAACTCTTGTGGTTCATTAGCCAGGCATAAGGTCTCTAAGATTTCTTGTGGGAATACATCATAAATGAGATTTGTTATACTGAAATACTTCATTAAATCCAACGCCAGCATGATTCCTAAGAATAAAACAACCTTTTATAGATGTAGCTGAATATGAATTCAGAAGTAGCCCTGTTTCATACAATGCTTTATGGTGCAGACGAATGGCAAACCAGCCTATTCTCTGACTGTAAAACATTTGCAAAGTACCGTCCCCATAAACATTTTAGAGAGCCCCTAAAGAAAGATGGAAATAAGAGAAACTGGCTTTCTATCAACTAAGTATGCATTTATCTATGTGTTATTTTATTATATGAGTGTTGTATGTATGTATATAAGTGCTATGTTATTATATGAGTGTTATATGTATATAAGTGCTATGTTATTATATGAGCGTTGTATGTATGTATATAAGTGCTGTGTTATTATATGAGCGTTGTATGTATGTATGTATATATGTGCTATGTTATTATATGAGTGTTGTATGTATGTATCTGAGAGTTATGTTAATGTTAAGAAATTTGACGTGTTTGCACAAGGCGACTGGTGTTTTTATGTTATACTGAGCAAAATATTCCTACCAATCAAAAGCTTAAAAACAGGCTTTGTGAGCTCTTTTTAAAAAAAACAAACAAACATTTTTTAGACCTTTTCTGGTAACTTGAGGGGAAAAAAAAAAAAATCTAATTATAGAAAGTTCACCTAGTTGCTTTGCATGTACATAAAATATAATAAAACTAATAAAACTATGAAATAATATTATTACTCCATATAGTTTTGTACATCTCTATTTATGTCTAAATAATTTGAAAGGAACATGTTTTTTTTTTTTTTAAACTGTTACACGTCTACTCCATGTACACATTAGGTGCAATGTGTAAGTTAGGTAAACATAAATATAAGGGACCACTCTTAAAACACTACTGATTTTTATATAAAATCTCATGGAGTTAAAATACATTAAAAAAATTAAATGTGTTAAAAAAACTATGCCACCCATATGGTCCCAACTCATATACATAGACTGGGGTCTCAGCTACAAGATATAATGGTACAATTGTATAATGCAGTCATATAAGAAGCACAAAATAATCAGTCCATAGCAAGAAGCCACAGGTGATCACAAATGAAAGTCCACGGTGCCCACGGTGGCCCTGGTACCTGTGTCTCCAACAAGAACAATGAGGCCACAGGACCAAAATCTGCAAAATGCAAAAAAGTCAAAGGTGTTCCAGAACAAGGTGCTCCATGCAACAGACCCTTGGAAGAATCTATGGCCAAATTGATCAATGTAATGTGAACCATGCTAGCCACTATACCACGATAAACAGTCTTTTGTATTTTGAAAATCACCAAACGCCAGCTCCACATGCTTCCAGGTAAACATGGTAATATCACAGTCAATTAGTTTTGTCTTATATCGGCTTTTGTCAAGACCTCATGATGCTGATCATACACTGCGACAGCCCTGCTTTAATAGCTATAGCTTTCTGAGATAAACCAGCCCCCTTCCTGTCAGAGACTAGAATTAAAGGTATATTCCACTGACGGACAGGATACTACAAATGCATGCGTACATACATATAAACTCTGATAAAAATGTGTAATTGATAGGTGCTGGTGACTACCTGCCCTCCGTAGTTCCTCAAAATCAAATCTAAAATTCTATGGACCCCTAACCATTCTGAAGTAAATGTAAGGCTCAAAGGGTTATTGTTTAAAAAAAAACTAAACACAACTCAAGATCCATAGTATCTCAGTCCCATACCAATAAAATACCATCTCTATACCAGTGACAGAGAGTCAATCTGCCCCTCCTTGGGTTATTTTTACAGATACAGTTATCTTCCCAATAACCCATTAAGAGATATAAAGTGGCAAAACATACCCCATCGCCATTCCATTAACCTGTAAATAAAACTTATAATAAAAACTTTAGTGCCAACCTTTCAGTTTTTTTTTTTTTATTTATGAAGGAGCCATTTGTATGCCTTTTCAAGTGACAGAGAAGTCCTCTTGAACCGAGCAGCTTTTCATATGGTTATGTGGAAGGTAGAATTGTGGCTACTAAAAGTAGCTAAGAGAGAAGAAAATTGGGAAAGGAACCCAGTACATGTATAAAATATATAATTGAATAAAATACAACATGGTAATTTGGACCAGGGATATGTGGTCAATATGAACCTGTAATTAGAATAAAACACATACATAATGTAAAACAATTATAGTAAAGTGAAAAAGTGCTGGTAAGTATTAAACTCACAAACATAAGTGAAAATAGGCTTCTCACCCCACCAGGGGTTAATACGAATGATAGGACCAGTGGGAATCAATCCCATGGATCTTCGTATATTTCTCTAATAGATGTAGAAAGAGAGCCACTGTCAGGTTATACCTGCCGGGTTTCGCCGAATTAAGACACTTCCGGGTTGACGGAGCTTTGTCCCGCCCCTTCTCTGACGCGGTCTTCCCACGCTACATAGGAAGACCGCGCCAGATTCAAAGCGCTGGATTATTGAACAAGTTCCTGTGAATCTCTTACCGGCTAACGATTACATTATAAGCTCTTCCGTGTACCGAACCCGCTCTGAAAACGAATACCCGCCTTCTCCACTCCTCGACCTCGGACTGTTTAATGGACTTCTACTCTTACTCCTAAAAAGACTGCTTAAATTGATCTCCCTAGTTCTCTGGACATACTGCTATTGAAGCTAAGTACATGTTCTCCTACAATCCAATTACCTCTCTGTTGCAATTATAAGCTGCCTCATTGTTAAACTCTCTTGAAGCTATTTCTTGCTGCATCTAATTCAACTCTAATTCTGCATACAAACTCTTGAAGCTATTTTTGCTGCATCTAATTCAACTCTAATTCTGCATTCTAACTCTGGAAGCTAATTTTGCTGCATTTAATTCAACTCTAATTCTACATGTAAACTCTGCACTACCCTTAATTGGAACTGTTTGGCTTAATGCAAAACTTCAGTGGCTTCTTTTTTTCTGCAACTAGTATCCTGCCATAAGGGTTTAAAGCTACAGTAACCAAAGCTTGCAATTCAATAAAAGAATAAAATTTATAAGTTGTAGTATTTAAAGTTCTGCAGTTGCGTTCCACTCGTTTAGCATTACAGCCACATATGGTGAAGTACAGTTAAAATTCACAGGAAATTTATTGAAGTTGCACTTACAAACAGGCAGCAAATCTGGGCATATCTCCACACATGTGGAACCAAGTAGAGAGAAGATGGATTCTCAGGATGCCAGTAAAGAGTATAAAATGAAACTGTAGCGTAGAGCTGGTTTCCCACAGCTTAACTGCACCAAGTACTTTAAGAGGATGCAGGAACAAGTAATAAATCCAAGAGAATATCCAGCACAATCAGCAATCCAATCCAATAATATCCCATCACTTTCCCCAATCACTAGACGACACACACTAGACGACACACAGTATCAGGAGTAGAACTAACTTTGAATGGCAACATTCCTGCTTTTATGAGATTCTCCCATGCAAGGGAGGGATTCACAACAATTAGTATTTTATCCAATGCCAGCGACGTTACCTCCCACACATCTCCTCCCCTTAGATTAGCCTTTAATACAATTATACACAGCACAGTTTTCCCCACTTTTCAGATGTACCCCAAATAGGTGGAATATGCCCTGGTAGCCCTGATCTGGGTGAGAAACATATCCAAAAATCACCTAGATCAGACCAGGGGTTCGGGAGTTATGGGAAGGTAAAGTTTTGACCAACCGCATGGGCAAAGTAGCCGAAAATAGTTCCATGAAATATGGCCCTGCGGTCGGTCTCCATTCATGCCCAAAAAGTCCCGAATTGCTATTACATCTATAGTGCATTCGGTAACCGGATGAATCCCCTAGTTCGTGGGATTCATCCTACCGAACGCAGGGTCGTTCGTGGGTTTCCATCCATGCCTTCTGAAGCCCTGGAGGTCTTAGCGGTGCTTGGCTAGTCGAGTGTCCGTTTTCAGTTCCAGGCACTCGACGACCAAACACCACTGTTCGCGGATTTAAGATGGCGGCCGCCACGTGTTCGGCTGCCGAAAGGGCAGCGGGTTCGTGCGTACAAAGGAATGAAATGCAAGCAGGGAGGTAAATTAGATCCATTATACACATCAGGGTGGTCCAGTTCATTCGGTACTTTGTTCGTATGGTGGATTTTAGTTGTTCACATGTCAGCTGTTATTCCCATACCGAACAAAGTAGTACCATACCTAGTCACTTAGAGTATTGTGTACTCCAGGCACAGGGAAATCTCAGCAGAGCCAACAATCAATAAAAGGAATAGGACAGCCAAAAAGTGGTTCCACTACAGAAACAAATACTAATAAAATCAAAATCAGAATAAAAAGTCACTGTGTAGTTAAGATAAATCAATCTTCATGTGTTGCATCTGTCCGCGTGCGTTCCACCCATGGAACACAATGACGTATATTTCATGTGACTCGGAAGTGTTGGATGACATAGATATAGAAGCAAATGAATAGAGCGCATGTGCGCGCATGTACGGCAAAGCCGGACGTCTCGCGCATGCGTATTACATTAGAATCAAGAGAGAAAACTATATACGGCCGTTGATATATAAATCAACGGTCGTATGTACAACAATGCATATTTAAATTAACAGAATAAAAAAGGTGAACAGCGCTAACAATAGGGAAGGTACATACGTAATTGGAATACTGGCCAGCGGTATAGCTTAAGAGAAAAAAAGAATACAATAATAGTGCAATATGTAATAACAATAGAATGGACAATAATGGAATGTTAAGTACACACTCACACTTTGGAGAGCTATATTAGCTTGATTTCAAGGGCCTGGACTGAATAATCCCCATCTAAGGATTTCTTGATCCAAAGTGTCCCTGGTAAGCTTATAGATGCAGGCGTTCGTAATATGGAAAACAAATAAAATACACCATATGGTACAGTATGTAGGTATAAATTGGAAGCAAAAGAGATTAACCTACTTACTGTCACATCCTGTTCCTCGCTGCGGATCATTCTGGCAATGGCTTCTGGTATCCAGTACTCTTTTTGCTGTCCTTGCTTGGTTTTTCTGGTTTTCTGGTCTATGTCTGGTTTTCTTTGTTGCTGGGTTTCTGGGTTCATTCTTATATTCCGTCCCTGGATTTCCCAGTCTCTTGGATTCACTTAAATGTTTTATGTTGCCACACCCATTTGTTTTCCACTTTCCTTTTGTTTCAGCCTGGACCTGCAGCAGTGTTTCAAGTCTCTGCCCTTTCTTGCAGGTAAGTGCTATATTGTGGTTTAGTATGGTTGTTTTAGCATGCATTAGGCAGTGTAGGACCTGCCAGATATGGGGTACATTGGCGTTGTTGGCAGGCTTGTGCAATGTATGATCATATAATGTAACTAAATCCCCATACTTTTTTTACCTTGCATTTCTTGTCTTGTTTTATTTAGTCTTGTAATCCCAGTCCATGTTGCGTCGCCATAGGACCCGTCGGCCCCCAGTCTGCTATCCCATGGTAATATGGTGTTGTTTCCAATGAGATACATATAGATTGGCAAAACTGGGGCAATCTTAGTGCCAATGACGACCCCACATAGCTGAAGAAAAAACTGTTGATCAAACCAGAAATGCAATTCAAAAGAAAATCAATTTGTTGGTGTTTTATATGTTTATATGAATTAAAAATATCTCTCAATACTGATATCCCTTTTTGATGGGGAATGTAAGAGTATAAAGAAGTGATGTCTGCAGTGGCAAAAAGATATGTGGGTTTCCATTTAACATGTTGTAAATCCTGTAAGATGTGTTTTAGTATCTCTAATATATGTATCACTCAAGGAAATATATGGCTGGAGGAAAGAGTCGACATTTTGTGATAAATTGCTAGACAGAGTCTATCCCACTAATAATTGGCCGACCTGGGGGGGTTATTGATGTTTTTGTGTAATTTTGGTAAAAAATAAAAAATGGCTATTTTACAATTCGGATTGAAAATAAAATTGAATTCTTCTTGGTTGATGATGCCAGCAGTTAGACTTAGTTCTAACATCTCTTTAAGTTCTCCTAGAAAAGTGATTGTTGGATTATGAGCTAAAATTTTGTAGGTTTTAGAAGGAACTGTACTGAAAATCAGGTATTTATACAACAAGCTCATATTATAAACACACGTTACAAAGAAAAGGGGTATAATCAAGCTAAATTTAAAACAGAGGGTGGAGAGGAGGGGATAAATTACGTGAATTAGTTCGACAAGAAGCCTTTTGGATTTTTCATTTAAAAACTTTGCATAATGGTCTAAACACAGAAATAGACCTTAATGGTCTATTATAATTGGAGTTAGTCCTTTTCCTTTCTTTTCTCTCCATATAAAATAGAAACATCTGGAGTAAACTAGTTTGACTATATGTATATGTAGTATTGAATATATGACACATGCATGTATGTATATCTTTAAATTTGATTTATAAATATAACTATTGGCAATTTGATATAACTATCAAATATATCTAATGATACTTTATAATATATACATTTTCTTCACTACTACAGATGTGTTAGATTTTCCTTATTATTTGCATACTGACATATTTATATACATGCCAATATTGTCTTCATTTGAAATGTAATTCCATTCAATCAAAGAAAACACATATATTTATATCAATATTATTAATATAAAATTCTATCTAAGGACATATTTGATAATATCACCAATTTTGGTTTAAATATAAGCCTCTTTTTGATATGCAGACGTATGTGTCACTCTATGTGTCAGTCTTAATTTAAATATGCATTGTTGTACATATGACCGTTGATTAATATATCAATGGCCGTATATAGTTTTCTCGCTATGTCTTGATTCTAATGTAATACGCATGCGCGGGACGTCCGGCTTTGCCGTACGTGCGCGCGCGTGCATGCGCTCTATTCATTTGCTTCTATATCTATGTCATCCAACACTTCCAAGTCGCATGAAATATATGTCATTGTGTTCCACGGGTGGAACACACGCGGACAGATGCAACACATGAATATTGATTTCTCACGAATATAAGAAGTCGCTACAACACAGAAAGACTACAGATCCCTGAGGAAGTCCACCATCTGGACGAAACGTGTTGGACATCAAACACTTAACTACACAGTGACTTTTTATTCTGATTTTGATTTTATTAGTATTTGTTTCATTTTATACTTTTTACTGGCATCCTGAGGATCCATCTTCTCTCTACTTGTGTGGAGATATGCCCAGATTTGCTGCCTGTTTGTAAGTGCAACTTCAATAAATTTCCTGTGAATTTTAACTGTACTTCACCATATGTGGCTCTCTTTCTACATGTATTAGAGAAATATATGAAGATCCATGTGATTGATTCCCACTGGTCCTATCATTCGTATTAACCCTTGGTGGGGTGAGAAGCCTATTTTCACTTATGTTTGTGAGTTTAATACTTAACAGCACCTTTTTCACTTTACTATAATTGTTTTACACTATGTAGTGTTTTATTCTAATTATAGGTTCACATTGACCACATATCCCTGGTCCAAATTACCAGGTTGTATTTTATTCAAATCTATATTTTATACATGTACTGGGTTCCTTTCCCAATTTTCTTCTCTCTTGTCTTGATTCATTGGGGTGTCTGTGAGGTACACCTGGGGAATACCTAGATTTCACATACTACTTTAGTGTGTATATTGTATATATTTCACTTACTAAAAGCAACCTCAGTTGCCACTATGTGACTATAGGTCTGCATTGTATTAAAGGACCACTATAGTGCCAGGAAAACATACTCGTTTTCCTGGCACTGTAGTGCCCCGAGGGTGCCCCCACCCTCAGGGTCCCACTCCCGTGGCGCTGAAGGGGGAGGAAGGGGTTAATCCCTTACCTTTTCTCCAGCGCCGGGCTCCTTCGGCGGTGGGACTCTCCTCCCTCTTCTCCGTCATCAGCTGAATGCGCATGCGCGGCAAGAGCCGCACGCGCATTCAGCAAGTCCATAGGAAAGCATTCTCAATGCTTTCCTATGGACGCAAGCGTCTTCTCACTGTGAAAATCACAGTGAGAAGCGCGGAAGCGCCTCTAGCGGCTGTCAATGAGACAGCCACTAGAGGCTGGATTAACCCATAGTTCTGAAACTGCTATGTTTACAGCAGGCAGGGTTAAACCTAGCTGGACCTGGCACCCAGACAACTTCATTAAGCTGAAGTGGTCTGGGTGCCTATAGTGGTCCTTTAAGCAATATGGAGCAGAACATATATTGGATGCAACTGGTACTTTTCATTGCACACAAAAAGAGAAAATTACTGGTTATTGGCACACTAAATATGAAAAAAAAATGAAATTGTATTCCCTCCTATTCAACCACAAGCTGCTGAAAGGCTGGCATTTCTATACAATATTATTTGTATGTTCAAAAACAACAATCAAACAATTTACAAAATACTATCTAAGATATATTGTCCATGCTCACCATCTTACAATATAGAGCCATTCACTGTGCATTTGTATTTCTGTATACACATTTATTAATTATTTTTATTTCATACAAATTAGTTTTACGTGGACATACTGAGGTGTCATGAAATATTAGAAAAGAACAGAGGAGTTAAGGGCTGCGCTTTAAGATCAGAGGACTATGAAATAAAAACCAATAAATTAAAATGTATAATCAACAAGTGATAAAACCTGGGTATAATAATAATATGTATAAGGATAATGGAGGAAAAGACATAGCGAGAAAACTATATACGGCCGTTGATATATTAATCATTCATCCAAATATTCAAAATAAAAGTCAGATGGTAAAAAATTAGTTTAAAAATGGAATTAGTAGGAACAGTCTCACTGATATATAGTGGTGGTGTGGATATAATTCTCAGGTGTTGATCCGTCCATGTAGTAAATAGTTCGTATAAAAAAAGACAAAAGAAAAACTGCCAATGGTGAAATATTGTAGATCCAGGTGTGGTAAATAAATCAAAAAGAGGATATTGCACTCACATTTGGTGGAGCTAGGGCCAGCTCTGGGATGAAGGTCACTTAGTGGTATGATCCCCACTTCAGGATATACTGGAATAGTCGGTCCGTCCGTCCGGCTTGGGTTCCTTTGGGTTGCTTAAATGTAAGCTAGGAGCAGCTCAGGTGTGAGAGGCACTTGGTAGTATAATCCCCACTTGAGGATATACTGGAAGGATAGGTCCGTCTAGACGGCTTGGGTTCTGTCGTTTTCCACAAGATGTATAAAACAGCAGATAGTGCTCTCAGTAGGAACAATAAGATAAATTAATAAAATAAATTATACTCACAAGAATAGAGCAGACAGGTACTGCTCTATTGCCACAGCGCTGGTGGAATTATCCCCAGCTAAGGATTTCTTGAGATGGGATACAATTAAAAATAATTGTTTAAAAATATATATAAAATAAGAATAATAAATACAAAATAAAATTAAAATTAAAAGATGCCAGGAATAGTACTAATAAAAGTGTATAAAATACAATAAAATAAGTAAAAGATTGGTCCTATGGAAAAGGTAACCAAAAATAACTTTTATTGATTTAAAATACACTATTTAAAACCATTAATGCGTTTCACGTATGAGGTTTTTTCAAAATGGTAATATAACAATATACCTGGCATAGAACAGAATTTCTAAGAGTCCACAGAGGTTAAAATTGGCGCCAAAATCTGTTGCACCAATCACAGACAAGCATTGAAACAATTAGTTTAAAAGAACTCAAAACATATTAAAAACTATTTAGTTACAATATTGAGGCTTACATTAGACATAAAATATATTATTATGTATAAAACTAAGCTTTTAGTAGCTTTATTACTACGGACTTCCGTGATCACATGATCGCAACCTAAGGGATTGTGGTGCGCATGCGCGAGCGAGTTATGGGCGGGTCGCTCAGACGCACAGCACAGCCCGAGGCACTCCCTGACCAGCATGAAGGTGCAATGCTCCATGGGAAATGTAGTCATGCCGGTCACTGTGCGCTCGGGGAGAAAGTGGCGAGCAGGCTGGCTAAGGATACCCTTAGTCAGCTGCTCCCAATGGCTTGTTATTTACCATATGGGGAAGGAGGAAGAAATTGTAGAAGGCAAGAAAACCAGCCTAATAAAATAAATAAAATTAATTAAAGGATAGATAAAAAATAAATACATATACATAGGTAATAAATGCATAAATGTAAATAAAATAATAGAAATAGTATGATATATTTTTATAAAAAATTAAAGAAAAGAATAAACACAATCCATACTGGATAAAAAACAGACCGTTTTATAAAAAATTGTGCAGATCAAAATCTGCATTAAGACCTTTGGGTGTAAGGGTCTGTAACCTATAGACCCATTCCATTTCTGTTCTTCCCAAAATATTTTTTATGTCATCTCCTCTCCAGGGTAGGGAGCATTTTTTTTATACCTATATATTTTAGCCTTTTTGGATCTTTATTATGAATTAAAAAATGTTTTGATACAGAGTGATTTAAGTATCCATTTTTTTATGTTCCTACAATGTTCACTTAATCTGATTTTTAGACATCTTGTGGTCATCCCAACGTATTGGAAGCCACACGGGCATTCCAATAAGTAAATAACGTTTTTGGTATTACAACTTATAAATTCTTTTATTTTAAAAGTAGTTTTAGTCCTATTCGAGGTGAATTCTGTCATTTTGGGTGGCATTGTAGGATCAGCAGTTTTACATACGATACAATTTTTGCATTTATAAAATCCTATAGATTGAGGGAAAAAAGGATACTGGATTTTTAGGTGTAATTTTTTTTTAGTAAAATTGGTGGTTAAAATCGATTTAAAATTAGGGGCCCCTCTAAAAATTATACTTGGCTTTTCTGGAATGATTTTACTAAGTTTTTCATCAATTTTTTTTAATAATCTTTTTTATTTCTTTACTTTTATTATAATTAAAAGTAATAGGGAGGAGTATGGCATCATTTTTAGTTTTGGGTTTATATATTAAAAGTTCATCTCTTTCTCTAGTTTTTATCTCGTTGATACTGTCTAGTAAATCTGTTTCTAGGTAGTTTTTTTTCTATAAATGTATTTTTTAGAATGTTGGCTTGTTCATTGAAGTTTTCTAATTCTGTACAATTTGTACGTAATCTTAGAAATTGGCTTTTTGGGGCACTATCAAGCCATGGTTTATAGTGGCAACTGTTCTTATCAATGACTGTATTGACACAAACTTTTGTAAAAAAAAAGTTTTTGTGTTAATTTTTCCATTTTTAATAAATATATTGAGATCTAAAAAGTTTATTTGTTCTCTACTAAATTCATGGGTTAAAATTATACCTCTATTGTTAGTATTAAGAACATTGATAAAAGAAATGAGGCTGTCTTCATATCCATCCCAAATAAAAAAGAGATCGTCTATGTACCTAAAATATGAGACCAGGTTTGCCCTTAAATTGTCTCCATCATAAATAGCTGTAGATTCCCAATCTGCCATGAATAGATTGGCATAGCTAGGGGCAAACCAGGTACCCATAGCAGTTCCTCTTTTTTGGAGATAAAAGGAGTCTAAAAACCAGAAGTAATTGTTATTCAAAATAATATTTATACCCTCTAAAATAAAATCTATCTGTTTTTCGGAAACCCTACTTTCTTTAGTTAAAATTTTTTTTTATGGCTTCACATCCAATTTTTTTGGGTATGATTGTATAAAGGGATTGGACATCACAAGTGACTAAGATAAAGTTGGGATCCCATTTAAAATGATTTAAAACGTTTAAGAGAGACATAGAGTCCAGCAGACAAAGGAGGAGGTCTGGTTATCTTATCTAGTGCTATGTATCTTCACTATTTACTACACGGACGGATCAACACCTGAGGATTATATCCACACCACCACTATATATCAGTGAGACTGTTCCTACTAATTCCATTTTTAAACTAATTTTTTACCATCTGACTTTTATTTTGAATATTTGGACGAACTCTGTTTTCCTCCATTATCCTTATACATATTATTATTATTATTATTATTATACCCAGGTTTTATCACTTGTTGATTATACATTTTAATTTATTGGTTTTTATTTCATAGTCCTCTGATCTTAAAGCGCAGCCCTTAACTCCTCTGTTCTTTTCTATCTTATAAGGGTTTTTGAGGGATTCCCTTTTAGGGTTGCTGCTCTCCCATTTGTTAGTAAGCGCAGACTCTTCTCCCTTTGCTTTTCATGAAATATTAGAGCTGTACAATTATTTATGTCACCTTTTGTGAAGAATTAGAAAAAAAAATCAGGAGAGTTAATTTTATTATAAATAGTGAGTGCAGAGTTATATATGGATTGTCAATTAGTCTGTTCAGGAGTAAGGAATATTTAAATACCATTAAACATACCACATTCCTGTGTTTGCATAGATAAAAATATTGTATTACCACATTATTATTTTTTTTCTGTTTTATATAATATTATGCTATAATTTATTTCCCGTGTTATTCTTGGAGACACTTTATCAACTTACACATTTATTCATGTTTTTTTGTTAGATTTATATTTTTTTGTGGTGCTATTACATATTCTGTTTAACAAAATAGAATGAGCCAAAAGTACATTTACAAAGATAAAGCTAAAAAAGTTAAGATGGAAGCATTATTTCCTATCTATGCTAGTTTGACTTAATATTTACAAATTCAGTTCTCCATTCAGCATATTTCACTTTTTAATCACCAAGTATTTAGTAAGAAAGTGTAAAACAAGACATGAACTGTAAGCATTCCTCCCAACTCAAGAGTCCATAGAAGCTGGACTCCGCTGGGAAAGGTATACAAGGTACGCGATCATGCCTCTTCCCAAAGGGGCAGACCTGCCAGAAAAGGGGCTGGTTCACCCAAATTACTGGCAGGTTAGCTTAGTGTGGTTGCACACCTAGCTGCCTGCCAATCAATCAGGCCAGCTCACTGAGGGCAGACAATGCAGGGAGCAATCTTGTTTCAGTAATGTTGCAGGATCCTAGTGCCCTGAACATTGTGCGAGCATGTCTAATGATGCACTTGAGCTATGCTTTTTTAGGACAGTTCCCTGGTGTCCCTAATGCTCAACACCAGGAAACTAAGTCAGGTGTCAGGACAGTACCCGAAATCATGACTGTCTCAACAAAATCAGGACAGTTGAGAGGCCTGTGTGAGTCCTTTACAACACAATAGTTCCTTCGCTGCTAGACACTATTGGTTATATGTTTTCTGACTTGTTTTAAATGAAGAATGCATATCATGGTATAGCATTTGTCCATGCTATTTTTTAATTTATCAATCATAGACACAAAAATTTAAGAAAATTAAAGATTTGAGCTTGATGAAAACAAGGAATAGAAATGAAAACATTAAAAAAAATATCCAAATATAATTCATGTTTCTAATAGCGATACATGAGGGAGATAAATCAGTGGCCATAATCAAAGTGCACTGTGAAGTCTCTGAAAAAATATTCTGCCTGAAACCAAAGGAGAGGTAAGTCCTTGTAAGACAGTAGTTGGGTTAGATAGGTTAGTGAAGATGGTATAATCCTCATAGCAACTGATATTTCCCCATTATGTTCGAATGCAAAATAAAATATGTTTAACTTTGTCAGAAAAAAATGTGTCCCTTCATTCATAAAATATTACTTTATAAAAATCAAAGCCATCTAGTTAAATGAAAGCACTTATAAAAGCTTATCTTGCAGCATATGTCAGAAATACAGCTCTATAAATACTACAGAATTGAAGTCATATATTTTCCATATACTGGCTTTCTATGACTTCTTTACAACTTCATGTTCCTACTGCAATAATTCAGACATCAAAGGTAAACTTCAATGGCACTGTGGTTAACTCCATAGGGGTACATACACCCTTAGAACACTGCCAGGAATCAAATATCCAAAAAGGTATTACATTTTCTGGACAATTTGTAGAGAACAGGCAATAATTGTATAGCTAGTTATTTGTTAATACAACGCAGTATGTAAAATAATACAATAAATGCATGAATGAAAAATAGAAATCAGTTCTAATGGGACACTTCTGGAACCTTGTGATAGATGCAATGTCTACCTGCTCCTGTTCTCCTTCAACCTGATCATTATTGTTATTTTCCCCTTTTCTGCTAAACTGCAGAACTACTCCTGACTTGCTAAAGATGCTGTGTGATTTACATGTTCTAGGCAAGCTGAGCCTTATGGTGTTCCAGGGCCGGCGCTACCTGTTAGGCGGACTAGGCAGCCGCCTAGTGTGCCCCTTGGGAGGGGACGCCGCCAGGAGCGCCGGCCCCGCTCATGCTGCAGCCGCCCGAGCGCTCTGTAGAGAACCTCAGGCGGCTGCAGCTTTGCCCGGGCGGTGCGTCCATGAGGGCGGACTGCACCGCCCGGGCGCAGCCTGAGGAGAGGGGCTGACAGGAGGGAAACGCTGAGCGCTCAGTGCTCCCTCCTGTCACTCCCTCTGTTGTAGCGTGGCCGAGCCCAGTATAGTCGGCGGGTACAGGGAGCATCTGTCTCCTGTACCCGGCCGGACTAACAGGAAGTGCACACAGTGAAGGAATTGTCAGGGGAGAGGGGGAGAGAAGAAATTGGGAGAGGGGAAGAAGAAATTGTCAGGGGAGGAGAGAAGAAATTGGAGGAGGGGGGGAAGAAGAAATTGTCAGGAAGGGAAAGAAGAAATTGGGAGGAGAGGGAGAAGAAGGAAATGGGGAGGGAGAAGAAGGAATTGTCAGGAGGGGGGAGAAGAAATTGGCAGGGAGGGAGAAAATGGGGAGGGTGGAGAAGAAGAAATTGGTAGGGGAGGGGGGGAGGGGGGAGAAGAAATGGGGAGGGTGGGAGAAGAAGAAATTGGTAGGGGAGGGGGGAGAAGAAGAAATTGACAGGGGGAGAAGAAGAAATTGGTGGGGGGAGAAGAAATTGATGGGGGTGAGAGTGACAGGGGAGGGAGGGGCAATGAGAGTGGGAAGGGGGAGGGGAGAAGAGAGTGACAAGGGAGGGAGAGGGGGGAGAAGAGTGACATGGGAGGGGGGAGAGATTGACATCCATCACACACACATGCAATGCACCCCTTGCACACAGAAAAACACACAATGCATTACACACAGACACACACACACACAAACAATGCAACCCTTACACACAATGCATTCCTTACACACACTCAATGCACCCCTTACACACACTCAATGCACCCCTTACACACGCACACACTGCATCCTGTACATACACAGAAACACTGTGAACAAACTCATTGGTGGAACATGAAGGTGGACCCTGGGACCCAGACCTTGAGCTGTGTAAAGGGCCCCCAAAAAATGGAGCTGCTTACCGTTCTCCCAGAACATTGATTTTTGTGACCAGAGTTACAAACAGCCTCCAGAGAGCCTGTTCTACACCAGACCAGTGAAGCCAGACTGCAGCTAGAGCCCATCATCATCCTCATCTCGTTGTAAGTAGGCAATCTAGTATATTATTCATGGCACTAATCTCTAATTTACCTCACATTAAAGAAACACTATAGTCCCCAGAACCACTGCAGCTTAATGTAGTTGTTCTGGTGTCTATAGCCTGTCCCTGAATGCCTTATAATGTAAACACGGCGGCACTGCAGCACTGGCGTTAGTTAACATGGCAGATCATATGGGTGGGGCATTGTGATGTCACATGGGGGGGGGCGGCAAACTTTACTTTTGCCTAGGGCGGCAAAAATCCTTGCACCAGCCCTGTAGTGTTCCATAAAAGAAACCCTGTATATGATCAAGAAAATCACTGCATCAAAACACAGGGGCATTGATCCCACATAGATTTACTTAAGCCCTTCCAAAACCCTTCCCTAGACTACTCTGCTATTTACAGCCCTAAGCCCCAACGCATTCTATGAACGACTCTTTAAATGAATTCAGAAAATTATAGAAAGCTATATTTATAAACTCCACACTTGCCATTTTAACCCTGCACGCATATGATCTACTCCATACTAGTCACATTAAACCTGCACTCATTGCATTAATTCGATAAAGAAAGTCTGCTCCTCTTCCTTCCACCAAAACTGAATACATCAAACCACAAGATTGTATATAGAGTGGTATAAATTGTCTGGATATACCTGCAGGGGGCCTATGTCTATGAAAGGTCAGTTTGTTTGATTGCACTGATCAATACGTGTGAAATGTCTTTATGTATGAATGGTCAGTGTGTGTGATTGCAGTGGTCTATATGTGTAAAAGGTTAGTGTTTTATTGCAGTGGTCTATATGTATAAAAGGTTAGTGTTTGATTGCAGTGGTCGACATGTGTAAAAGGTTAATGTTTGGTTACAGTGGTCTATATGTGTAAAAGGTTAGTGTTTTATTGCAGTGGTCTATATGTGTAAAAGGTTAGTGTTTGATTGCAGTGGTCGACATGTGTAAAAGGTTAGTGTTTGATTGCAGTGGTCTTTATGTGTAAAAGGTTAATGTTTGGTTACAGTGGTCTATATGTGTAAAAGGTTAGTGTTTTATTGCAGTGGTCTATATGTGTAAAAGGTTAGTGTTTGATTGCAGTGGTCGATATGTGTAAAAGGTTAGTGTTTGATTGCAGTGGTCTATATGTGTAAAAGGTTAATGTTTGGTTACAGTGGTCTATATGTGTAAAAGGTTAGTGTTTGATTGCAGTGGTCTATATGTGTAAAAGGTTAGTGTTGGATTGCAGGGATCTATTTATGCAATATTTCAACGTGTGTGTTTGATTAAAGTATAGATTTGTGTGCAAGCTCCCCCTGCATCCTATAATATTGGTGTTATGTCTCTTTCTCCGTCAACGCTGTCTGCCTCTTTCTCTGTCAATGTGTGCACTCTGCTTAAATGCTTTTATTCTCCCCCATGTTGAGCATTTTTTAGATTGTTAATTGTGTGTGATTAACCAGGACATCGCAAATGTATGGCCAAAATAGCTAAGGTGGAAACATTACACATTTGGAGAATTTTTTAAATTTCTTTATTTTTGCAGTACTGATGGAAACATACAAGCGTATACAGGACATTAAGACATATGCTTGAGAAATTGGTTTCAAGCATAACACTGAATATCAGAATTACTGCACTTTTTCTAAATAGAACAAGAAGTAAGCATAAACAGCATGTATCAAGAACTTCTCGAACTATGGGATAGGACCATAAGAGGAGATAGCCACCAAAAGCTTTACAACTGGGTTCAAGGTGACAGCTGAGACAAATAAAGTAGGCGAATGGGGCATTATAAAGGGAGGGGAGGTAAAACAAAATAAAACAGTGGAGAAATAAAAGCATAGATCTTTGAGGCAATAACAGAGGATCACAGTTGGAGCAGGAAACCACATATCTGCAGTGCACTCAACCAATGCCTTTAGAAAACAGGCAGAGTCCAAGCAGTAGTATTCAGAACCTCTTCCGATTCCAGGCTTTGACGCAGCCATCCAGATCCCATAGCCACATATTCCTTTCTCTATAATCAGGCAAAGTCCTTGAGATCCTGGGGAATGTTGGTCCTCATGAGTGCTTGGGCAGCACATGGTTAGCTGTGGCTGCTTAGGTCCCCATCTGGTAAAGGGTCTCTGAGTCGGAGCTCTGCAAGCAGGATTAATCCTTGGAGCAGATACCATGCATTGCTTCCTCTGCAGGTTCTACCAGAACCGCTGACTGATGGCTTAAAATGCTCTATGGAACCCCTCTTCCCAGCTTTGCACTGGAGTCTGTATTGTATGCTTTGCGGCAATGCCCTGGCAGCCATTTTAATCAGGAAGGTGAGTGTGCTCTGCTTGGGATAACAACCCCCACTGACCTAAAGTGGGGGTACAGGGCTCTAAAGATGGCAGGAAAGTCTGTGCAGTCCTGGTCTGAGAGATCTTACTCTTCTCCTGCCGAAGAGGTGCACCAGGCCTAAGGGCATCGTGGTATCACAGCAATTGTAGATGCAACCAACATCAGTGCTGATGCCACCCAAGAGGTGTCAGACTTCGGTATCAGTTTCAGGACATTGAAAATTACAAGAGTTAAAACGGGAGTTCAAGCTTGTTGCAGCCTCTGAGCACGGCAGTCGAACCCCCTGCCCCCCACATTTGGGCAATTTTTTAATTAGGCTATTTTGGCCTAGAATGTGCAAAAATGGTAACAATTTATAGTCTATTAAATATTCCTAATATTCCTAAGGTGTTAATTTGTTACATAGTAAATCTTAGTGACTTGAAAAATGAAAGGCAAATTTCAGACTAAAAGAGCTCATCTGTAACTACAGTTGAATTAGATTCTTTTTAAATCAGCTATTTTGGCTTGAATATTTAAATCCAGATTGTAGGAAATAAACCAGTATTTCAACAAACTGGCTGAAATAGCCAAATTGTACCTGTAGTTGAGCTGAATAACATTTCCAAGTCAGCTATTTTAATCTAAATGTTCTAATTCACTTTAAGTTCACTAGAATTCACTGTAAAGTGAATGTACTCCAATATCTTTCAGATGAAGCTATGAGAATAGTGACATTAATATTCAGAATTTTTGAAATGCATACTTCTGTATATGTCAAAGCAAATTATGACAACGTAAACATGAGACATAACACATTTTATGTACAGTGAATAAAACAAACTAATATGTACTTGTAGCTTTTGAATTAATTTCATTTATGTATCCTATTAAAGCATTTACACTTACCCTGCACTAAACCTGTCAGAAAGTAATAAAACCTGCTTACCTAACTTCAGAAATGAATTAAGTAATGCTAAGATAATAAATGAAACATTTTAACGAATATTTAGCATTTTCCTCTTTAAAATGGGTAACCATTTATCTGCTGTGCATCACAATTGCCAAGATTTTTGAAGTGGGCACTCCAGACTCCAGACACCTAAAGCAATTCAGCTTGCTGAAGTGCTTTAGGGGTTAATTGCACGTACCTCTTTGCTCAATTCATAAAAGTGCTAGTTTTAAGAAAAAAATAACACTTTTATGAATTAATTTAGGAGAAATTCATAGTGCAAGCGCTTCCATAGCGAAACATTAAATTAATATTTCCCTATGAGAAGCATTCTACTGGGCATTTGGTTGTCATATATTTACAACAATTATCAGTTTAATTTACACAGGACGGGAGACTGTTTTCATTGATGTCTCTCAGAGGTGAGAAACAACCTCATTTCAGGGCACACTGCTATTCAGAATAAATTGAGTTGTCGTGTGATGGGCCGAATTTACAAACTCAAGTCAAAATGTATCCAAATCAGGGACCAATCTAAACCACCCAATACTGAATTCTACCAGTGGCACCAAAAAAAGTGACCATTCATGGGGAAAAAAAGATGATTGATCTCTTGGGGACAGTGACTAAATGATTTTATTCACAGATCAAGTAAGAAATGAGCAATGAAGGGGAAAAAAAGCAAGAGCAGTAAAAAAAATATATCAATATTTATATATCATATATTTAATAAACCTATAATATATAAATATTGATTTTGTTTTTATTGTTCCTTTTATTTTACTCTCTAATTGTTACTTTTTCTTATTTGATCTGTGAACCAAATGGCTGGAAAATGCTCCTATCAGTGCATGCTAAATATATACGTAATATTAAATTATGTATATATTTTGCAACACACTGACTGGCCCTTTTTTCCCCCCTTTTTTTGTTCTTCTGATTCGGTTCCCAAATCGAAAATCTCAGTACTGAAATTCTGCCAAGCTGAACAAACATTTTGGTAAATTCCAAAGTCTTGACAAATTTTCTATTTTTAGAAAAAATTGTTTGGCCAATCCAGATTTTCTCACTGTACTTAAGTCTAGTGTCTAATAAAAAAAAATTAAAAAAAATGGAAAGGTCCCAACTTAAAAATTCAGAAATATCTATGACATTGGTTCTTAACTTAGGAAACTGAGTATATATTGTAGGAAAGGTCATAGGACAGGTGGAGTTCCTGCTCCAGGCCAAACCTGTTGCAGTAGGCATACAATAATGGCTAACCTGTCAGTTTTGTGGCTGGCTCCTCCATCTCCTCTTGATTGAGCCTAGGATGAGCTGCAGACTGCAGGTAGGAGAGAGATACAACTATTCCATGGTAAGTTAGGAAAATAACTATTACACATTTACACTCTACAACTACATGCCCCTTCCATTTTAGGGCTCCCCAGTAGGTTGTGATCCCTAACTGTCTTCATGCTGAACCTGAATCTGACTGAGTTTGATGAGAGTTGCAAGCAAAAGGAGCTACATTGATTGACAAATTGAGACAAGCTCATAAGAGGATGCTTTTGTGGAAAACAACTCCAAGCTCGGTCAGTGAAATATGGAAGACAGGCTTCCTTTTCATACTATTTGTGGAGTGCACCATGGTGCATGGAATGCCGTCGACAGACATAAATGTTTAAGTTCTGATTATCACCTGGGAAATTGTAATAATTTGATTTCCTGTAAGGAATTATAAATGGGTCATGAGCTTGACTTACCTTTTGACTTCTGCCTTAGTTCCCTGGATTCCCTCCAAACAGGTGGAATTTCTTACCACCCCTTTTTGTTGTTTTTCTCAATTTTCCCTGTTTTCTCTTTTGCTTTCCAGTGTTGTCACAATTGTGGATTTTGTTTCCTGGTATGTGCCTGAAAGGGTAGTGGAGCTTGGAAACAAGCATGGAAGAGGGGATTTCAGATCACGCTTCAGGGACCGAATTCTGACTTCGTTTGATCTGATTTTGGATATGTATTACGGAGAACCTTGTAATGTGCAGTGTGTACTGGGACATTACAGAGCTCCCATTAATGTGCAGTGTGTACGAGGATATTACAGAGCCCCCAGTAATCTGCAGTGTGTACGAGGATATTACAGAGCCCCCAGTAATAGGCAGTGTGTACTAAGATTTTACAGAGCCCCCAATAATTAACAGTGTGTAAAGGCAAACCCCCGGACTGCCTAAGGAGGATGGAACATGACTGCTGGCCAAAGTAGTTGGCATGGTAACAGAATTGCTTCAATGTGTGTGACAGGGACTAGGTGCAAGGAATTCTGGGAGAACTCACCAGTCCACTGTAGCACAGCCGAGGGATCTTGGTGGTGCTTTTTCTAAGGAGATTTCCTGTCAGAAATGATGAAATTACATAAATTATTGCCAATGTGAATTCTAATGATTATGTTTTAAATTTTACACAATAATTAGGAGATACACAGTTCAATTTCTTAGATTTAACTTTTTTTTATCAATGAGAAAGTAATCTGTAATAAGACTTTTTTTAAACCCACAAATTGCAACAGTCTTATCGAGTTCTCAAGTTGCCACAACCCACATGGTTACATAACATTCCAAAAAGTCAACAGATGAGACTGTACAGTAACTGTTCTAAAAAGGAGGATTTTAAAAACCAAGTTAGGATCTTAAACCAGAAATTCCAAG
This sequence comes from Pelobates cultripes, assembly GCA_933207985.1. Classification (NCBI taxonomy): domain Eukaryota; kingdom Metazoa; phylum Chordata; class Amphibia; order Anura; family Pelobatidae; genus Pelobates; species Pelobates cultripes. Next base: position 184,826,536 of record OW240917.1, on the reverse strand, counting down.
ATAGGAATTATCCTAAAGATCTAATTTTAAAAACACAACAGGAAGTAGAGAGTCAAAATAGGGAGGAAATCCTGCAAGTAAAACCAAGGAAGACAGTTTCTGATACTAATCCTTTTAATATGGCATTCTTAAAATATAATAATAAAGCAATTAAAATTGAGAATGCTTTTAGAAAATATTGGTTAATTTTATTGCAAGACACTTTTTTAAAAAAAATATTGCCAAAACGACCTAAGGTTATTTATAGGAAAACCGATAATTTGAAGACCATTCTAGCACCCAGTGTTCTCCCCAAAAAAGATACAACTAAATTAGAAAATAACTCCTTAGGTAAACAACCAAATGGCTTTTTTAGATGTGGCAACTGCAATACTTGCAGTCACCAAAGAAGGAAACCACAAGTTTTAAGAGCTTTATTACAGGTGAAAATTTAGAAATTAAGCAGTTTATCACATGTAATAGTAAGAATGTGTAGTATATCCCCTAGAATGTAAGTGTGGAGTACAATATGTAGGCTGTACAATCCATAAATTGTGTATGGGATTATGAAAGGGGCGTATACTTAAATTGAGTGTAGTTTTGATAGGCAAGAGTCGGTTGAGGTGTGCCGAAACCGACGAGAGGTTAGGCCTGTAAAAAGAGGGCCCACCTGGATAGATTGATATGAGAAGAGGGTGTAGTGGGAGGGGAATTTCCGGAATCGACAAAGACAGGTAAGCAAGGGGGTTGCTGGGTTATATAGGCCTTAAATCCCTCCCACAACTTCAGGCATACGCCTTCTATTTGTGTACGGGATTATGAAAGGGACGTATACGTAAATTGAGTGTAGTTTTGATAGGCAAGAGCCGGTTGAGGTGTGCCGAAACCGACGAGAGGTTAGGGCTGTAAAAAGAGGGCCAAAAAGTATGCAAACATGTTTATTTATTACCACAATAACAAACTTTATTTAGACATATTGTAGAAGGCGAGTCTGATTTCTTTCTCTGGGTTTGGAATGTATCGGTTAAACGCGGAGGATTTCCAGCGACCCATTCTCTTTATATGTGTTGGAACCTGACTACTTGAGGCTGCAGTGGCGGCCCCAATACGGAATGAGTGTCCAGAGAAAGAATTTGGATTGAGGCCGAATCTGAGTAATAAGGAGCGTATATATAGCATGAATTATTTAGTAGTAAGTGGCTTTCCTTTTAGGGATAACAGAGGCAGTTTGGGATTCCTAATATGCTGATTTTTTTAACAAGTTATCTAGTTCTTGAACTGGGCACCATTTGGAACCGGTAGGGAAATACTTAATCTCTACTGGGGGGCCTGCTTGGTTTGTTTTTGTGTGGGTGATTGATAGAGCGTAATGACCATTTACTTTGGTTACATTTTTTTGTTTAAGGCAAGTGTCAGTGTCGGATATTTTTTCTACCGAAAATTCTTTGGGTCTTAGAAACCCGAAAAAGGGCGAGATACGCTGCTGATTTAATTACCAGGTTAGTGGTATGTTCAAAAGGGCTTTTATCTAATAATTTGGAGATATCTTTAAAGATGTTGCTGTCTATGGGGAATCTTTTGAGGGGCTTTTGGATTTTTAGTCTCTGGATACCTTTTTAGTATGTTTTTTATGGGGTATGTGGATAAGAAAGGAGTCTTGTTTGGATAAAGAGTTAGCATGAAATGTTGTATCCCTGATAAGTATAGTTTGATGGTATTCTAGGCTAGTTTTAATGAGAAGTGGCAAAAAGTTGTAAACGCAACCATGGTTTCTACAGAAAAATGATTTATTATGTTAAAGTCACGAACAAATTTGTTGTACATGTCGAATGCTCTATCATATGCTTTTTTGGTGTTTCCTGACAACCCTGCCTGTGCGAGGACCTTACTGTGAGCTAATAACTGGTTTAATGCATGATTAGGTCTTTGAATTGAGGAGGAGTTTTGGGTTGCTTGTTCGCTGTAGGGTGCAGTCTGAAAAATTCCTGAAAATTAAAACTTGACAACGCGTCAGCTGCATTATTGACAATGCCTGGAACATGAATACAACAAATATAAAACTGTCAACCATGTAAGTTTCCTAACTAGATTCATAATTGACAAGGACTGAGAGCAGTCTTTGTTGATTATGTTACAAGCGGCCATGTTGTCAGAAAAACACCTAACTGCTTTACCCTTCCAATTTTTTCCCCAAATGTGTGCTGCTGCTACTATTGGGAAGATCTCGAATAATGCTGAGGTTTTGTCGAAACTTTCTAGGGTAGCTGTTTCGGGTGGCCAGCTGTCATAGACCCACTCGTCCCCGAATATTGCAGCGTACCTGAAGGTAGCTGAAGCGTCTGTCCAGATAACTGGGGATTCGTCAGATATGGGGGGAATGAATAGTGATCTCCCATTACAGGAAGTTAAAAATAGGCTCCACATTTTAAGGTCTGTCCTTGCTGGATCGTCTAGATTAATCTTAGTGTCGTCGTCAGGGAGGCCGTGTAGAAGAGAAAGTAACCTAGAGATGAAAGCTCTGCCTTGAGGAATAATTCTCATGGTGAAGTTAAGAGACCCCAAAAGTGATTGCAATTATTTTCTGGTGCAGGACCCCTGATTGGTGCAGGTATGGATGTAAGATAGGATCCTGTCTACTTTGACTTGAGGAAGGCTAGCTTGCATGGTTATTGAATTAAGTGTGATACCTGGGAAAGTTATTTCTGTACTGGGACCTTCTGTCTTATTTGGTGCTACCGGGACTCCTAGTTCTTTAAATATAGAAAGTGCCTTTTCCAGACTCTGTGGTGTGTAGTGGTGGGGTTCAACGTAAAGAAAATCATCAAGGTAGTGGATTACTACTGGGCACCTGGATTTGTTGAGTAGTAGCCAATTTAAGGTTTCTGCAAATATGTTGAAAATTTGGGGGCTGATTTTGGAGCCAAAGATCAGCCTAGTCGCAAAATAGTATTTTTCTTCCCACTTAACTCCATGTAGATGCCAGAGTGACTGCTTAATTGGTAGAAGTTTGAAAGCATTTGAGATATCTGATTTGCTCAACTAGGCTGCCTTGCCAAAATTGACAATTGCTTGTATGGCATTGTCTATTTTTTGCATATTGTAGTGAGAAATCTTCCGACGGGATAAGGGAATTCAAACTTGGGGATGTGGAAGAGTGAGGTGCTGGGAAATCGATTATTAACCTCTTTTTGTTGTTAAATTTGCCTGTGGCTATACCTAGAGGGCTTGTTCTCCAGGAAGTGAATGGTGGTGTGGTGAAGGGTCCTATCATGAAACCGTATTCTACTTCTTTGTTGAGCAGATCTTTTAGACTGGCCGGATCTGTAATCGCAGACTATAGGTTAGGGCATTCTCGTTTGACTAGTAGCTTCCAGGTTATCTAACCTGTTGTTTATAGTAGCTACAGAGGCTACCAAAGAGGTCATCATACTCCGTAGTTCTGCCAAACTGTTTTGTATTGTACACTCAGAACTAGGGCCAGGTGTTTCCTCATCGTTTTGGTTGTTTAGTTAACGGAAAAGTTCTGCTTTCCTGGCTGTGGCTGGAAAGGGAATGTTTCTTTTATTTAGTTCGGCTGTTATTTTTGGAATAGTCCAGGATCTGTAGTTGGATGTCGTACTGGATTGTCTTGGCTGAGCGCTAGACCTGCATGGGGTGCTGGCCAGTGATAGCTCGTCGTCTCGTAGTGAAGCGTTAGACATGCTATGGCGTGAGAGGAAACGTTCAGGTTAGGGAAATTTTTTTTATTTATTTTTTTGTATGTGTGTGCTGGCTGACTAGCTAGTGCCACTCTGTGGTGAAGCAATTACACTAGTTAGGTGACTGGTGAGGCCCTGCTAGTTGCCAAGCGGCTTGAGGGGCTCTACCTATGATTTGGCGCGAGGGGACTTCATGGCCACCGAACGTTGTGGCAGGGTGTTGGCCTCTAGGTGAGTAGTAAGCATAAGACAGACTGGGGGTGACAGGTGAGGCCCTGACTATACCGTATGCGAGGCAGCTAACTATGTTTTGCACCGAGGGACGTAGTACCTCCGAATTGAGGATGGGTGTTGGCCTCGTGGTACCTATAACCTAAGGCGAAGAAGCCAGGAGGAGACTATCGCTATTGGGGCCACAAATACCCTGACAGCCAGCGACGTCTAAGCTGTAAGGGATAAGAGCGAGACTGAACGTATTGCTTGAAATGCTGGTTATCCTTACCTGTACGTGAACTTGTGGTGGTTACTTGAATTGACCTAAGGAGCTATTTGACTGTGTTAACCGGGCGGCTTTAATCAGGCTGAAGCCCCCAATTTGCAGAAAAATTGACGCAGGAGGAGGGGAAGAGACAGAGAAGAGACAACAAAAATAGATATTTCTATTAGTTAGAGGAGTGAAGAAAGAAAGGAGGAAGGGTAGAATCTTAATGCAAGGGATTAGTACTAACCGAACCGTACTTGTGTCACTCAGCGTGATATGAAGCAACGTATTCCGCCAGTTTTTTAAACCCTAGAAATGAAAGGAGCGTAATTCCCCGGTAAACCCCATGACTTCACTTGCAATCACTTGAGAGCACGTATACAGGCTAACATGCAGAGGAGAGATAGGGAGAAAGGAGGGAAAGAGAGAAAAAAATGTTTCAGACACTTCATATTTATACTGTATAAATTCATATCTTGCCCTTTAAGAAATATAAATTTTTTGCAGACTTTTAGACTTAACTATTATAATGTCTGGAAGGAGAGGAGACAGTGAATTGTGGTTTTAATTTGTAATTTATTAGGTCATAATTAGGCAGTATTAAGAATAATTTCTTGTGAGAATCTTATTTGCTGTGAATGTTGAGGAAAAAAAAACATGTTAGCCAGGAACAACCCAGACCTTTGTAAATTACTCTTTATTATTATTTTGGGATTACAGATCTATTTTGTTGTATAACAGAAAACATATAAATATATTTGTGTACGTGCGTGCCTAATATAAGAATAAATAATATATATTTGATTCCGGCGAACGTTAATTTTTTAGCCAGATGGTAATTCTAGATGAAAGATTTAGACGACTGATTTAGACGACTGATTTAGACGACTGATTTAGACGACTGATTTAGACGACTGATTTAGACGACTGATTTAGACGACTGATTTAGACGACTGATTTAGACAAATGATTTAAATGAATGAAGCTTTGAATTGCGGACTTGCAGTTTTGGTGGAAATTGACGACTGGGTCCCGTTCGTGCATTATACTCACAAATTATCGCATGGAAGTTTGCTGACCGTCGTTTTAGGCGCATCGTGGCAAATTGACGTCAGAGGTCTGCGTGTACCGGAAGCGAAAGGAGAATTTCCAGAATCAATGAAGACAGGTAAGGAAGGGGGTTGCTGGGTTATATAGGCCTTAAATCCCTCCCACAACTTCAGGCATACGCCTTCTATTTACATGAACAGCTGCTTGCACATTTTAATGGAATTAGGAAACATAGTGACAAACACAGTGTCCCCTGTCACTGTAATAAATGCTCCAAATTTAATTTGAAAGATTTTTTATGTGTAGGTATAGACAAGGTGATGCCACATTGGAGACGTGGTGCACCACAAAGACTCTAGATAAGAAAGAGACCGAGTGGATCTATAAACTCAAATCTTCCACCCCATATGGTCTAAATACTGATTTAGATATTTTAGCGTTTATGTGATATCCACAAAATGAGTCTTTCCCCTAGACCGCACGCTTTCTTAGAAGATATATGAAGAGAAACTATAATCCATTATCCTCTATGTTTTGTACAAGGGACATGAAGAGTTGAAAGAGCACAATATTTTTTATATATAGCATATTCATTTTAAAAAATTATATTTTTATATGCTATTCTATATGACATTATTAACATGATATATCTTTTATGTCTCCTATTCTATATAGATATAGGTATTCCAGTCTAAAATTTCCTTCGCTTCTATTTCTATTTTGATATTTTTATATCTATCTGTATATTTGCTATTCTGATGCAATGTTGATATTTAGGTCTGATATGTATGCATCCATTATTTTTATGTACCTTTATCCTCTACACAATATCTAATGAATATATATTTGCCCATTATCTCACTGTTAGATTGAGCTTTACACCCTGTTCCAAATTATTATGCAAATTCTATTTAAGTGTCACAAAGATTAAACATTTTGTTTTTCAGTTTAACTCATGGATGGCATTGTGTCTCAGGGCTCTTTTGATCACTGAAAACAATCTCGGACACCTGTGATAATTAGATTGCCAGGTGAGCCCAATTTAAGGAAAAACTACTAAAGGAGGGTGTTCCACATTATTAAGCAGAGCACCATTTTCATGCAATATGGGGAAGAAAAAGGATCTCTCTGCTGCCGAAAAGAGTGAAATAGTTCAATGCCTTGGACGAGGTATGAAAACATTAGATATTTCACAAAAACTTAAGCGTGATCATCACACTATTAAGAGATTTGTGGCTGATTCAGAGCACAGACGGGTTCGTGCAGATAAAGGCACATTGAGGAAGATTTCTGCCAGATCCATGCATCGGATCAAGAGAGTAGCTGCTAAAATACCATTACATAGCAGCAAACAGATATTTGAAGCTACTGGTGCCTCTGGGGTCCCACGGACATCAAGGTGTAGAGTCCTCCAGAGTCTTGAAACTGTGCATAAACCTTCTATTCGGCCACCCCTAACCAATGCTCACAAGCAGAAACGGCTGCATTTGGCAGAAAAATACATGAAGACTAATTTTCAAACAGTCCTGTTCACTGATGAGTGCCTTGCAACCCTGGATGGTCCAGATGGATGGAGTAGTGGATGGTTGGTGGACTGCCATCCTGTTCCAACAAGGCTGCGACGTCAGCAAGGCGGTGGTGGAGTCATGTTTTGGGCCGGAATCATGGGAAGTGAGCTGGTTGGCCCCTTTAGGGTCCCCGAAGGTGTAAAGATGACCTCTGCAAAGTATGTGGAGTTTCTGACTGAGCACTTTCTTCCCTGGTACAGAAGGAAGAACAATGCTTTCTGTAATAAAATCATCTTCATTCATGACAAAGCACCATCTCATGCTGCAAAGAATACCTCTGCATCAATGGCTGCTATGGGGATAAAAGGAGAGAAAGTCATGGTGTCGCCTCCATCCTCCCCTGTCCTCAATCCTATTGAGAACCTTTGGAGCATCCTCAAGCAAAAGATGTATGAGGGTGGGAGGCAGTTTACATCCAAACAGCAGCTCTGGGAGGCTATTGTGACATCTTGCAAACAAAGTCAAGCAGAAACTGTCCAAAAACTCACAAGTTCAATGGATGCAAGACTTGTGAAGCTGATATCAAATAAGGGGTCCTATGTTAAAATGTAACGTGAGCTGTTAAAATGTTTAAAAAGTTAAAATATTGTTATAAGTTTGATTGAAATAGCTTTTGATTTCAGTAAATATGCTGCAAACACAACAAATGACAATTTTCAGTTCTTTACAACCTATAAAGTGTTTTGAAACTTACTGTGCGTAATAATTTGAAACAGTGCATTGTAAGTTTTTTATGTTTAAAAAAATACTGTTATCATTAGGAGGTTTGTTCAATAAAATTTGAATTGTACTCTTAATAGTTGATAACATGAGAATTATGCTGACTGTTATTTACATCAATTATTTAGGTAAATGAGAAAAATATCATTTGCATAATAATTTGGAACAGGGTGTATTATGCATTCATTATTAAATAATTGTTTATATAGATGGATTTATTGTTATCATTGTCCTTCCCTACTATTTCTAAAGAAGATTCTATGTATTATATACCCAGTTATATGAAGTTGTATGAATTGCAATTTCTATTAGATTGTGAGGTATACCACAAATTTGTATTCACATGCATTACACTATTATATTATCTTTTATTATTATTCTTTATTATTTGTATATTTTTATAAAAAATTTTTATGATATTCAATTATACATATAATTTATTTGTGGTATTTATCAAGGTGACTGTTGCTTTAAAAGCATCTAATGTAACGAACTTGCCACTACAAGTGACTTCTACTTATGTAGAGTTTTGTGTCACCTTGTGGAAGCTGTTCAAATGCTAATAAAGTTGTATTTGCGTTCCATGATGGTTGCACATGTGCGCTGGGCCCTTCTAAATGATCATAGTGTATGACGCAATAACGGGACAAAGGATTATGCCTTCATGCACATGCGCGAATATCGAATTGAGCGCAAAGAATCTCATTATTTAAGAAGAGACGTCGAAGGGGTCTACAGATCATCTCCATCTCCTGAAGAAGTCCTGAATATCGTGGGACGAAACGCGTTGAGCCACATTGCAGTACAGAGACCTGATTACCACTACGGTGTCCACATCAGAAGGTATCCCTTAGCCCCCAGCAGTCGCGACCAGCAGGGCTTTTGATTGTACCTTAAGAAATATCTCCCACTGGTTGGTGCCGGATTTTATATCCTGGTCTTGCAATTGTACTGTTTATGTATTAATTTTATTTATATACGTTTTTAATTATTAAATCATGTCATTTATATATTGATCTGATTTCCATATTTGTTATATATCGTTTTTTGCCTAGATTTCTAGCACCCTTCTTTGTTGGTTTGGTTTGTCCCAAACCTACAAATTTTCGTTTAAGATTTTGCAATTGGATATACTTGCAAAAACACAACATACAGGGATATAATTTCTAATTAGTGGGGTAATAGCTGCTTGATCCAAGGAGACATCTGACTGCTATTTTGTGGTCAAGAAGGAATTTTTTTTCCCTAAATTGTTGCAAAATTGGATGCGCTTCAGACTAGGTTTTTTGCATTCTTTTGGATCAACAGAAAAAACATATGTGAGGAAGGTTGAACTTGATGGACGCAAGTCTCTTTTCAACTATGTAAATCAGCTGTCATCAGGGTCTCCCCCAGTCTTATCTCTGTTACGGCGTTTGGCGTTGCAATGCCTAGACTATACCATATAGTTTTGTGCAGTTCATGTTCCAAGGGTCTATAATTTTATTGCGGATTCTCTGTCTCGTCTGCAGTGGGATTGTTTTTGGAAAGTAGCTCCGAGAGTCGATGTGACGGGCCTGAAGTGTCCAGACTTCTTATGGAAGCTCGATTTCGGAACGTAACGGAACTAATCAGAGGGTCGTGGGCTCCATCTTCATGGCAGGCATATGGGTTGTATGGGAACAGTGGATTTCAGGTTCAGTAGGGGAGTTCAAATTATCACCATCCAATGGTAGGTGCAGCGCTGCGCTGGCTTTCCTGTCCTCCCTGCATTCTGCCGGAGCATCAGTGGCTTCGGTAGAATGTAACATGTCAGCCCTGTCCTTCCTTATGCAGTTTATGGGATGGGAGGATGTTACTAAGTCATTCCTGAGTCAGCGGATATTACAGAGTTGGAGGAGGGAGCAGGTGGCAGACGTCCGTCATCTGCTCTCTGTACTCTTACTTGAAAATCTGTGTGGGGTTCTTCCAGCAGTTAGTTTTTCCCCCTTTGAAGTTCTTCTCTTTCTTTTTTTTTTTTATTCTTTATTTTTGTTGCGCAGGTGAGTACAAAAACATTGACAAACGCCACAACAGCGTACACATATATATAAACAGGCTAAACAGTGGCATAGATAATTGCACATTTTTTGTTTTTGAGTACAGGCTTAACAAATGTATTCTAGCTACAGAAAAATGTAATCTGGTACAGCTAGAGGTCAATTATCATAAAATCTGGTTGAGATTGAGATGTAGGCATCAGATACGAAAATTAAAATAACAGTGGAACCAGTATTCTTGTCTTAAGTTGAGCGGGCACCCTTAACAGAGACATTCATATCTTTAGTAAAATAAGACGTATGATAATACCATACTTGGCTAGTTTAAAGTCGTTTACGTGGAGGCAGAAGCTGGCATAACATACGTGTATGATACCAGTATCACTGAATAGGCAGCAGTATTTTTCCTCTATCTCATTTTTTATAATTCTTTATTTTTCGTGCTTAGCGTGAACAAAACAGGCTAGTATTGCCATAATGGCAGGTATCTGCCGGATACAGTGCTAAAGTATCATCATCATCATGGTAGTTAAGAGCACATGAAGTTCTTCTCTTTCAAGTGGCCTTTTCCCTATGTTTCTATGAGTTAGTTGCCTCTAGAGCCAGCAGTGCCCCAGCGCTGTCTCTCTCAGATATTACCAGTGACCAAAGCTTAGTGGAATTGTGTATTAAGTCTAAAACCAATCAGTTGGGGTCTGGTCGAGCTATTATGCTATTGATGCTACTGCTGGTGTTTGGTGTCCGGTTTCCTTGGTTCGGGCCCATCTTTGGGTTCGCCCATCCTGGGAGGGTTCCTTTCTTATCCATGAGAATGGGTCAGTTCTCATGCGCTCGCAATTTTCAAGTGTCTAAGCCAACGTTGCGCTCACTGAGGGTACAGGATAGTGGTTATTCCCCCCATTCTTTTTGCATAGGCTCAGCTACGCAGGCTAGCAGATTAGGCTTATCAGATGCAGCTATTCAGTGTTTGGGTCGGTGGAGCATACTTATTGTAGGCGCTCGGGGGGTTATGACCATTTATCTGTTTTCCAGGTTCTGTCCATTTTCTTTGGATTATAGGTCACTCCTTTGTTTACTGGGCAGATCGTCGGGCAGAGCAAAGACCGTACAGCAGAAATCTGGGGTTTTCTCATGACCAGGTTAGGGTACAATGGCGTGGGATAAGGGGCCTCAGATGGCATCAGATTTACCAGGAATGCATAACCCTTCGGCGTTTTGTTTCTGGCCCTGTGATGCTGCTTATCTATGCAGGCTGTAATGATTTGGGGATCGTTTGTAACGTGGACTTAATCTACGCATGTAAACATGATTTGGCGCACTGCTTTGCATTGTTTCCCAACTTGGTTTTAATTTGGTCGGAGGTGGTTCCCCATCTCTGTTGGCAATCCTTACCTAACACGAATGCCCTGGAATGGTCTTGTCATCGGCTCAACATGACGATATCAAGATTTGTTCGTAAGTTAGGGGGCCTGGTTATTCATCATGTTGCGCTGCAGGGCGACAATCGTAACATGATGAGGAATGATGGTGTTCACCTTAACCCCATTGGTTTGGATGCGTTTAATATGGGTTTCCAAACAGTGGTTGAAAAAGCGCTGGCTTCCGGGGGACGCAGCCTTTCCCCAGTTTAGGGTCTAGACTGCGATGGAGGGTTTTCCTGCGCCAGCAAGTTATGAAAGGACACTGCCCAGACGGGCTTGGGGAGTCGCAGTATGATTTGGTGGATCATGAATGACAGGCTGAAGAGGCTCTGATTAGAAAGTTATGTTATCTGTCTGCTGGGTAAAACCAGCAGCTGACAGTGGTGGTTGTTTTGCTGGTTATTAGAAAATAAAGCTATGGCCATTGCCCCTACCCACTAACATGGCGTTGTGTTTTTATTGGTGGGAAGGGACAATATGGTTATACATTACGGAGGTATTAGCAGTCAAGGCCAACCCCCGGACTGCCTAAGGAGGAGGGAACATGACTGCTGGCTGGAGTAGTTGGCATGGTAACAAACTTGCTACAATGTGTGTGACATGAACTAGGTGCCGGGAATTCTGGGAGAACTCACCAGTCCACTGTAACACAGCCGAGGGATCCTGGTGGTGCTTTTTCACTGCCCACCCTCCCGTTTAGGTGGGATGGTAGGATGTATTATTGGTTTGTTGTTTGTGTGTTTGTTTGTTTTCTTCTTTTGTCACAGTTGCCAGGTATTCCTGCACTAGCAAGTTATGAAAGGACACTGCCCGGACAGACTTGGGGAATTGCAACCTGATTTGGTGGATTTGGTTATAAAGTTATGTTATCTGTCTGCTGGGTAAAACCAGCAGCTGACAGTGGTAGTTGTTTTGCTGGAAATTGAAAAATAAAGCTGTGGCCGTTGCCCTTGCCTAATAACATGACGTTGTTATTTATTGGTGGGAGGGGACAACGTGGTTATATAGTACGGAGGTATTAACAGTCATGGGATATTACAGAGACTCCAGTAATGTGCAGTGCGTACTGGGATATTACAGAGCCCCTAGTAATTAACAGTGTTCACTGGGATATGATAGAGCCTCCGGTAATTAACAGTGTGTATGAATGCACGTGCACCCCAATCTTATATTATGTTTGCTGCCACTAGCCTCCTATTGAAGGCCACAGTACTATAGCATACTCTCCCATCTACCTATCATGAAGCATAATTTCTGTTTGTTTTACATTTTGTTTTTATATTTTAAATTTATAATAAAGGCAACCACCATATTTACAAATCATTGTTTTGTGTATTAGCCCCTTCCCGACCGAGGACGGTTCAGGACCGTCATCGGCATTTTTGCGTTGCCGACCGATGACGGTCCTGAACCGTCCTAACGGTCAGAGCTACTTACCTGATCGCCGTCGTTCCCCCGGCGGCGATCAGCGTGGCTCCGGTTGTGGGGAGACTGCCTGCCGCCCAGACAGTCTCCCCACGGCAGATTAGGACCCCTGTGGCCATGTGATCGCTTAACACAGCGATCACATGGTCACAATAGGTGTCCTAGTGTCTGCCTGCAGGGGGGCTGCCTGTGCTGACAGGCAGTCTCCCTGCATGTGTAAAATCAAAAAAAAATTAAGTTAATGTTAATAAAAAATAAATAATTTATATATGTGTATATATGATATATAGACATATATTATATCTATATAATATATGTCTATATATCATATATATAATGTCATACTAAGTGTATTTTTATATTAATATGTACTTATATTAATATAAAAATACACTTATAATTAAATTACACACGTGTATATATATAATATATATAATAACTATATATATTGTATATATATATTATTATAAAATATAAATAAGTAATTTAAATTAAATTAAATTTTTTTAAAATAATAATAAAAAAATAAAAATTATATCTATATGAAATTTTATTCTAACTGTATTTTAAAATTAATATATATATATTTATATCAAAATACACTTAGAATGAATTTGTATATATATCTATGTATATAAAAATAAATAAAAATAATAAGAAATATACATACGTCCATATACAAAATTACATAAATAATTATATAAATATACACGTAGACTTCAAATATATAAATATGCATATATATTTAAATTTTACGTGCGTATTTATGTAATATTTTTACATAATTCAGTAATTTTATTGATTGCAATTTGAGGGACCTGCCTGCCAACCCAGGCCGAAATTCCAGAGAATTGAATTTGCTAGCACTGTATTTTACCCTGTAATGTTCTACGACACCCTAAAACCTGTACATGGGGGGTACTGTTTTACTCGGGAGACTTCGCTGAACACAAATATTAGTGATTCAAAACAGTAAAACATATCACAGCGATGATATTGTCAGTGAAAGTGACTTTTTTTGCATTTTCACACACAAACAGCACTTTTTACTGATGATATAATTGTTATGATACGTTTTCCAGTTTTTAAACACTAATATTTGTGTTCAGCGATGTCTCCTGAGTAAAACAGTACCCCCCATGTACAGGTTTTATAGCATTTCTGAAAGTTACAAGGTCAAATATATGGGTCAAATATTTTTACATTGAAAATGGCCAGGTTGGTTACGTTGCCTTTGAGAGCATATGGTAGCCCAGGAATGAGAATTACCCCATGATGGCATACCATTTGCAAAAGAAGACAACCCAAGGTATTGCAAATGGGGTATGTCCAGTCTTTTTTAGTAACCACTTGGTCACAAACACTGGCCAAAATTAGCGTTCAATTTAGTTTTTTTACTTTTTCACACACAAACAAATATGAATGCTTACTTTGGCCAGTGTTTTCGACTAAGTGGCTACTAAAAAAGACTGGACATACCCCATATTGAATACCCTGGGTTGTCTACTTTAAAAAAAATATGTACATGTGGGGTGTTATTCAGAGATTTATGACAGATAATAGTGTTACAATGTCACTATTGATAAATTTTAAAAATGTATGTTTTGAAACCGCAATATCCTACTTGTACCTATAGCCCTATAACATGCAAAAAAAGCAAAAAAGCACGTAAACACTAGGTATTTTTAAACTCAGGACAAAATTTTGAATCTATTTAGCAGTTTTTTTCATTCGCTTTTGTAGATGAGTAAAAGATTTTTCAAGTAAAAGTCAAAAAACATGTATTTTTTTCAATTTTTCATCAGATTTTTGTATTTTTTTTAAATTAAAATACATGAGATTATATAAATAATGGTATGTAAAGAAAGCCCCTTTTGTCCTGAAAAAAACAATATATAATTTGTATGGGAACAGTAAATGAGAAAGCGGAAAATTACAGCCAAACACCACAAAAGTGTAAAAATATGCCTGGTCGCAAATGTACAACATCGCAAAAACAGTCCAGTCCTTAAGGGGTTAAACCTACCTCACTGATTTGTTATAAATGTATTACACATGTGTATGAGTCACATGACCCAGATGATATCATAATCTCACCTTTTTGTCAATTTGTTTGTATTTCAAATGCTCTATAAACAGGGCTACTTGCAGGATCCTTACTATCGTCACTTGAAAAAGCCATCTGGGCGAAAAGCGTTGTGATGTCTAAGATTGTGAAGTATTTTACTCTTTTATTTGTCTGGTGAAATTTTAATTTTTATATTCAAGTTGATTTTACTATTCAATTTATATATTTTTATTTGTCCTGCTTTTATTTGATTAGATTTTTATTGTAAATTCCTACTGGCAATGCTGCAGCTGAGCTACTTACATATCCCAGGTGGGGATGTGAGTACATTTTAATTTCTCTAGCAAAGTTTAAGCTTCATGTGAAATAGAGAGCACTATCTTTCTCATTTCTATCTTGTAATTTATGTCCATTGGAATATACGGAGGAACATCCTTGTCAAGCTATACCCGTGAGCTGGGATTATATCACTTTAAGATTTCACTAAAAACTGAATTTGAGGCTCTTTGTTTGTGAGTGCATTTTATTTCCTTTATATACACACTGGGTCTGTTTTTACTGAGTTACACTATTAGATCCTTTTTTCCTATATATTTCATATGAGATGCACATGTTTTGAAATTCCTGCAAGACGTATCTCCCAAAAAGTTCCTGGTTGATACTTCATCTAATACCCCGTGACCCTGTGACAAAGTTTATATTGTCAGAAGCAGCCACAATTAAGCCAACATACGGCTCCTTGCTTGTGAGTGTATTTCTAACATATTATTGATTTTGCCCTTGTTACAAACAATATTACACTATTGTTCTTCTCTCTGTTATATATTGTCACTTGCTTACATGATGAATATACTGGATTACCTGTTGCTTCTACTATCATTGCCAAGGATTTTTTTTTACATTGAAATAAGGACTATAGCTAAGTTAACACTAATTACATTTTTTTATGTAAAAATAAGAAAAATATATAGTTGGTCAGCGCAACCTGTGTTCTTCTCTTCTCTGCCAATTAACAGTGTGTACTGGGATATTACAGAGCCCCCAGTAATTAACAGTGTGTACTGGGATATTACAGAGCCCCCAAGTAATGAACAGTGTGTTTTGGAATATTTCAGAGCTCCCAGTAATGTGCAGTGTGTACTGGAATAGTACAGTGCCCCCAGTATTGTGCAGTGTGTACTGAGGGATTACAGAGCCTGAATAATATGCAATGTATACTGAGGGATTACAGAGCCCCTGGTAATGTGTAGTGTGTACTGAAGGATTACAGAGCCTCTAATAATGTGTGTACAAATTGCAAAATTGAGGCTAAGGTGATTACAACTGAGTTGGCTAGACCTAGGGTAGCAAAATAGCAATAGAAGCATCATGTGGAGACTATTTTAGGACTGATCGATCCAGTGTGCATATATGAATGCAATTATGGGTTTATATATGCCCATAATTGATAAATCATATTGTGCATTTGGGTATAGTTGTATATATCTCTGCAACATCCAGTTAAAGGGGCACTACATGGGCTTAGCTCAGGAGAGTTCAAGGAAACTCCTAATCAGGAGCTTCCATCTTTCTGGCTGAGGTAGTGTAGTCAGTGAGTGGTGCCTAGCACTTTGTAGTGAGTATGATGCTTGTAGTGCTTTTGAGAGTTCTTTAATTTACTTATGTAATTAGCCCCATCAAAACTTTCAGCACCAGACCCATGAGGTCATTAATCCAGCACTTCTTGTAAGACATAAACATGGTCAAGACTGCAAAATGGCACAATCATAGAACAAAGGGTTACTGAACAACTGCATTATAGCAGTAGACATTATATTTAATCCAACTAGTTTTCACTGCCACAATGGTGTGCCACGAACTGAGAGGTCACTTTAGGCATATAACACAGCAAACCCACATTTCATACTAGCAAGCCCTATAACTTCATGTATCTCTGTATAATGATACAAAATGTTAGTAATTATTATTAGAGGGTTAATTCATCTCAAGTGTTACTGTCTCATTTTCTTGACTGTTTCAAGGGATTATCTCTATGTATTGGTATTTCAAAATGAGCATTTTTTTCTTATTTTTATTTTGCTTGGTTTAACCACGGTGGCCAACTTTGTGACATAGCACACGACACATTTTGGCTATACAGATATTTATGGAAACCTCAATACCTCAGCTCAGGATAGACGCTGGGGAGATAGCACAGCTAAGCGGACAAGGGCACATGTATTAGTGTGGGTATGGATGCTTGTGATTGATTGTAAGTGTGTATGGAAGTTATGTGTTTGGGAGTGGTGAATGGGATCATCTTACTGCAGTGCCTCTTGGGAGTCGGGCCAGCAAACAACTTCCTTCACATCCTCCCTCTTTTCTGTTTTGTCGTAATTTTTATGCCACAGCTAGCGGAGAGCATTTACTTGCCAATCGGTTTTGGGCATGTTACATTGAGTGTAAGGATATAGACAAGATTCGGTTCTCAACCTCCCCTGCTCTGTAGGGTAAACTGACTTGGACATGCCCATCAAGCTGGCTGGTAGTAAGCATTAAAAGTAAAAGAGCATTTGGTTAAACGGGGGGGGAGGGGGGCGCGGGGGGTGAAAACCCTCTGGGGCAAGTTTGTGCATAGGCATGTGGTCAATTTTATTGGCAAGGATGTTTAAATTAAGTTAAAGTCTGTAGGGTACTATGTGTTAATAATTACATGTTAATTTATTGTTTATGTATTTATCTCTGGTTATTCTAATTAAAATAATAAAGTTTGATAAATGATGGATGAGTCCTACAGTACTTGTGTTATAATAAATGCTGTAGCCTGTTTCATCCAAATTCTATGTCTGTCGTTATTGGGGGTATTTGGGATCGGTGCCTGTTATTATTATTCACATCCCATTTCCCACTACGTATATAAAAGTCCTAGCTCCTTGGAACAAAACCTGAACTTAAGAGCACATTTCAAGGTACATGTACATATGTATATAAACATTTTGCAAATTCTATTTCCTCAGACTTGTAGTTATGGCTATAATCAGAGGAGCCTCCTGGATGCCTGGAGGAATATTACTAAAAAAATGTGGCTAAATTTATCAAGGCATTGGGCCTTTTCTTTGTCCCAATATACCATTGCTGCCTAACACTGATTGGTGCAGTAAAGGTCACATATCCAGTTAATGAATGTGTGCTGTTACATGATTATATGAATTATATATTATTATATGAATTAGGCTGTTGCTCTGCCAAAAGCAGGACTGTTGGTTAGGTGTAATTTTGATATTATTTGGGGTTTTCATATAAAGGTGGATTGAATATTATATGTACTTTTTCTGTCTGTTGCTATAATAAACTGCTTACAAAAGTGAACAAACCTATAAATAATTTTTTGGGCTATATTACACTATTGAGTATGGCTCACAAGTCTGGACTAATGTAATTCTCAAGATAGCTGAATATTCCACTTTTAGAATCAATTTATAAAAGGAATGGTTATTAGAGGGTTATGGTTAGGAATAATAGAAAACTGGGAAAAGCCTATTTTATTCATGCATATCTAGAAATGAACAGATGTAATATAAGCAAAAAATTGATGATTTAGCAATATCAATATATAGAGGTAATCACTCAACAAAAATAAAAAATATCTAAATACAAAAAAAAATAGGAAAATGAATAATGATCAAGCAACCAACATTACAATTATTGGATCACTTGAGATGGAATTACACCCATAAGAATCAGTTCTATCTATATAGACATTTATTTCATTCACCTAGCATAATATAAATGTTATTTACATTACGAGCTGCCATAAAGCTATATATAGCTATTTTTATGACATGTCTCGAATAAGATGTTGTGTTCAAAGCTGGAATATATGTTCTTATCACATATAATTGGTATCAGACATATCTTAGCCCTCAGCAAGACTAGACTGCACACTGTATTTGATGGGCGAAAAGGCAAATTTGCTATAGGTCTTCCAAAGATTTTTTTTTCTTCTCAAAGTTAGCTTTAGGTAATCATAGTATTTCTATTAAAAGAGTAGGTAAAAATATTCACCGAATGGTTAAGAAATCAAAACCAACTTTTTATAAAGCTATCACTATATTAATGTGAAAAACAAAGTGTATATAAATGCTAAATTAGAAACACACTGGCTTATTCGCTAAAGTGAGAATTTAATGTGAATTCAAAGAGAACTTAAAATTTAAGGCAACATAGAACTGAAAAAGTCAGCTATGCTTTTAGTTCGACTAGTCTGCCTTAAATTTTGAAATTCACTTTAAATTCTCAGTTTAGTAATTAACCCTGCAGTAGTTAAAGTAAAATCCTATGTCTGCGGTGTTGAACTTTGTACCCAATTATATTGTTGACATACACATAAACACATACACGCAATATTTTTTTTATATCTGCAGCCACCCTCCTGTTAGCTTACCTTGTGTGTCCAGGAGGTTGGCTTGCTTGGGGTCCTGCTGCTGGCTGATGGGATTAAGGGGTCTGGAGCAGCGCAGTCTTCATGCTCTTCTCCTCTCATGCTGCCTGTGCAGCTGCCTCCTTTACTCTCTGCAGATTGTCACTTCCTTCCAGCTTGTTAATACTAGGAACTCGGTCGCTCTCTAAGAGGGCCTAGGTGCCTGACCGCGCCCCTATTCAGCAATAAAGCAGTAATACCCATTGGGTGGCCCTAAGCCCTAAGATAATGGGCCACACAATAGGCAAAATATGCTACAACAGATACACACAGTGATGGTATTTGGATACGCATTCTCAAAAAAGATTCATAATGCTGAGATAAAAGCATGCATTTTTGGCAGAGACCTACAATGCTGGTATTAAGTGATGACTTTTCAATAGACAGACAGTGCTGGTAATTCTGCAGAAATTATGTTTGATTAATGATGAAATCATCATTTGTTTTTGCAGCCATAGTTTAATTCTTTGTATGGACATTAAACTATTTATTTTTGTTTTTGTTATAGTTTGTTAAAACAGACAACAGATATCACCATCGGTAGATATATTATTTTGCTTGGGCATACACAGTAAATAGTTATTCACTCTTACATGATCATGTCACACGTATTCACGAAGTTAAATTAATGCATTTTGTCCTTGATTCCATAAAGGCATTAAGAAAATATAATTTAAAAAAATAATAAGCATTACGTACACCCTGTTCCAAATTATTATTCAAATTATATTTTTCTCATTTACCTAAATAATTGATGTAATTAACAGTCAGCATAATTCTCATGTTATCAACTATTAAGAGTACAATTCAAATTTATAGATCTCATAGATCTTTTGCTTGAGGATGCTCCAAAGGTTCTCAATAGGATTGAGGTCATGGGAGGATGGAGGCCACACTATGACTTTCTTTCCTTTTATCCCCACAGCAGCCATTTATGCAGAGGTATTCTTTGCAGCATGAGATGGTGCATGGTCATGCATGAAGATGATTTTATTATGGAAAGCATAGTTCTTCCTTCTGTACCAGGGAAGAAAGTGGTCAGTCAGAAACTCCACATACTTTGCAGAGGTCATCTTTACACCTTCGGGGACCCTAAAGGGGCCGACCAGCTCTCTTCCCATGATTTCGGGCCAAAACATGACTCCACCAGCGCCTTGCTGACGTCGCAGCCTTGTTGGAACAGGGTGGCCGTCCACCAACCATCCACTACTCCATCTATCTGGACCATCCAGGGTTGCACGGCACTAATCAGTGAGCAGGACTGTTTGAAAATTAGTCTTCATGTATTTTTCTGCCCAATGCAGCAGTTTCTGCTTGTGAGCATTGGTTAGGGGTGGCTGAATAGAAGGTATATGCACAGTTTCAAGACTCTGGAGGACTCTACACCTTGATGTCCGTGGGACTTCAGAGGCACCAGCAGCTTCAAATATCTGTTTGCTGCTATGTAATGGTATTTTAGCAGGTGCTCTCTTGATCCGATGCATGGATCTGGCAGAAATCTTCCTCAATGTGCCTTTATCTGCACAAACCCGTCTGTGCTCTGAGTCAGCCACAAATCTCTTAATAGTGCGATGATCATGCTTAAGTTTTCGTGAAATATCTAATGTTTTCATACCTTTTCCAAGGCATTGAACTATTTCACTCTTTTCAGCAGCAGAGAGATCCTTTTTCTTCCCCATATTGCATGAAAATGGTGCTCTGCTTAATAATGTGGAACACCCTCCTTTAGAAGTTTTTCCTAAATTGGGCTCACCTGGCAATCTAATTATCACAGGTATCCGAGATTGTTTTCAGTGATCAAAAGAGCCCTGAGACACAATGCCATTCATGAGTTAAACTGAAAAACAAAACATTTAATCTTTGTGACACTTAAATAGAATTTGCATAATAATTTGGAACAGGGTGTAGTACTGCAATATAAACTAGTTATTCACAATACATTTGCAGAAACATAAAGAAATTAAGGCCCCAGTGTAATATTCTAACGTATAAGATTTTCAAGTGATTTAATATATTTAGATAATCTTTAAAAATGATTTAAAGTGGATGTGTCACCGTCTGGGGACTTTGTATAACTTGCATAGATCACCAACAGTGACATCATCACTGGGGGTCCAGTGGCCATGGGGGGCAGGGAAAGGTGAGATTTACTTACCTCACATCCTCTTTCTGCCGTTCATCGTCTGCTCATGGTGCTTCACCTCCAGGAGCTGACATCACTGCTGTACTCTTTTGCATGCGTGAGAGTATAGCATTAGAACTATGTAGGATCACGCAAGACTGTGGGATCCTTCATAGAAAGAAAGAGCTAATTTCCCTGCAGCCGTCACTGGTGACCACTGCGGGATATGACAAGGCTTGATGGCCGTAGCTCTCCCCAGTGTCAAGCAGTTTCCGGTGGCAAAAAAAATACTGAGACAAAGTAGTCCTTATTGAGTGCGTTGCCTGTTTTATAGATAAAGAACATTGTATGTATCTATATCTATAGCATTAACACCACAAGTCATCCCACAGAATCTGTTACCTGAGATCCTCAAACAAACCATTACAGTCAGTTGGAGACACATGCATTTTATGTAGATGCTCTGTTAACATTCATGCATAAGTCCTTTAGCATAAATCAAATTTTCCTTCTTCTTTATCTGCCTTCCTTTATGTCTGACATAAGACAATTTTTTATTTTGTTATCTCTGTTAAGTGATGCTTTTGTTGGTAAACAACCTTTTTTATATATTGAGCTCCAACCATTTAAGACTTCTTACTCGCTACCTTGATTTGTTATCTTGTAATTCCTTTGTCAATGGATCAAGTTCATTATTGTGTATTGATACAGAGTGTTAGACTATGCACAAGTCTATTGGATATTTTCTACTGCTAATTAACTGTGACTTGTGAACCTTTTTAAAGAACAAAAAACAGTAATGTTAACAACTGACAAGCAGAATTATATTCCTGAAACATTCTGTATGTTATATATGATTTGGGTAGATTGACAAGTTTTTTTTTTTTGTCATCAAGTAATACTGATTAACATACATCACGTTTGTTGTTGGTTTAATCTGTTTAAAGCTTTATTACTGAGATTGCTAATGCAGCAGGGTCTTTAATACTTGTTCAAACTTCAGCGGTTTTGGTTTGATTCCTAGCAGGGACAAGACTATTTCATGCTTCCAAGGTCAATAAAATAAATAGTATTGAGTTGGATAATAACATGTATACATGAGCAAATTAATAAATTCCAGAGAAACTCATTCAATATTAATATCAAGCTATAATTTCTATGTGTACATTTATTTTGCATCTGTAAATTGTCTTTTTTTCTTCAATAAAACACTTGAGGACTAGCTTATAGTATTGCTGGAAGGGGGAGGGAGATATTGATGGAAGGGGGGACATAAATGGTGGATGGGGGAGGGAGACATGGGGAGAGGCATGGATAAAAGGGAGACATGGATGGAAAGGAGACAGATGAAATGGCAGTAGAGGCAGGGATGTAATGGGGGAAATATGGATAGAAGAGGGAAAGGGCAATGGATAGAAGGGGGCGAGATAGGGATGAAATGGGGGAGAGGCAGGAAGGGAAGGGGTGGAAGAAGAGACATGGATGGAAGGGGGTAGAAGCGGAGCAGACAGTACAGCCTTACCCTGCCTGGACATTGCAGAAGAACTAGGAAGTGAGCAGAACGGACAGTGCAGGTACACGTAAGGTGTGCCACCTTAGCTAACTGGCTAAGACTGCAGTTTGCAGAGGGTCTGAGGGAGCAAGCGGAGTAGACACTCCAGACAGTGGCATTAGTATGGAGACTGTAATTAGCCCCCAATTGTCGCCCCTATGCCCCACTACAATCCCTCCCCCAATTGCATCTCCTATATATTGTTGAGCCTTATTATACAGCAATTTTGCACAAATTTATTTTCCACTTTTTTAAAAGGACATTGCAATTTAATGGTTTATTTTGTAAACTGTGCTCAGCTTTATCACCGAGTAAAGAATAACAGCCCTTTGCATGCCCTTGTCAAGTGTTTGTGAAAATACAGGACTGAATTCATAACCTGCCCACTGCAATTTTTTTTTTCTAAATGGCAAATTGAAGATAGAAAGACAAAAAACCTCAATATCTGACAATGTAGTTTAATGGTAGTTTAATGGTAATTTTATCCAGCTATCAAATATCCCGCTTGACCTGAGCGGGAAGATGTAGTTAGCGTGAGACGCTAGCGGGTGATGGCGGAGGTCGGTCGAGCACGATATGCGGTCTGATGCAGTCTGATGGTGCAACAAGAAGCTTCTCTGATTAAACACCGCTGGTGAAGTGAGAGACTCGGTGGAAGTGTTCTCTGATGCCTCCGCGAGTAGAATTGGACAAAAGGGAAGATTAGAGGCTAAAAGTGCGAAGAGGAAGCAGGCTCAAAAAGAATTAAAGTGAAGGTCCAGAGGAAGAAAAAGGTCACTGACCCAGGACCTGACACAGTCTGCCATAAGTCGGTTTAGGCGGCCGCGAGGCCCCAGCCAGCGCGAGGCCTTAGGCAGCCGCCTAAACCGCCTAATTAGAGAGCCACCTCTGTTTGCGGTTGTTTGCGGTGCGTTAAACTGGGAGTTTGGTCTGTCACTGTGAAGCGGGCATAACCCTAACACTACCTGATGTTTTAAAGCACGTTATTCCAAACAATTTAGGAATGTTAGGTGATTTATGCCCTTTATGGATTAAAACCAGACTCTGCATCAACTATGTAATTTTCCATGGGAGTTTTGCGGCATGCCACAGTCCAGGTGTTAGTCCCCTTGAAACAACTTTTCCAGCACTATTGTGGCCAGAAAGAGTCCCTGTGGGTTTTAAAATCCGCCTGCCTATTGAAGTTTATGGCGGTTCGCCAGTTCGCGAACATTTGCGGAAGTTCACGTTCGCAAACCAAAAATTTTATGTTCGCGACATCACTATTGCCTAAGCATCGCTGCTCTGCCTTGCATTCCTGTCGTCCGCCGACCGCAGTAACCTGCGGAGGGAAATGTGGGTGAGACCGTTTCAATATATTATATATATATTTGTTTTTTACTTCCTATCTGTCTTTTGGAGAGGTGGTTCTGAAATGATTCCTCAGTATTGCTGCTAGTTAAAGCTCTGCAAGCTCAAATATCGCCTAAATATTGCCAGAGGGGATAATCTACTATGTGGGTTATTTTATACCCTGAATCTAAAGGCTGGTATAAAAGAAGCAAATGAGTGTTTTTTTGGCTATGAAATTGGGACATCATTGGAGCACTTTTTTTCTTTTGGCACTCAGTGTTGATACTTTGATATGTGAAAGATATGCTTCCTGGAATTCTTTAAACAGGACCCACTTTTTTGACGGCTTATGAAATAAAAGTGGTTTAAGGCTTAAAGTACAAATTGAATAAAAGAACGAATTAAAGGGCCAATTTTGTCTTACATTTGGTTATGCACCCAGGCTCCCTATAGACAACTCAGATATGAGTGATCAGTATATATACATAATAAGGGCCTTGTGACTGAAGTTGGCAAAAGCTGGAAAAATGTTATATACTTTTATCCCCTGTTGTACGGCTGTGTGTGTGTGTGTGTGTGTGTGTGTGTATATATATATATGTGTGTGTGTGTGTGTATGTGTATATATATGTATATATATATATATATATATATATATATATATATATATATATATATATATATATATATATATATATATATATATATATCTATATCTATATATATATATCTATCGTGTATGTTTCTGCTTTAGGGTGCACACCCTTATACAATAGGCTGCGCACGGCTATGCCTAGTATACATATATAACAAGGGACCTGTGGCAGAATTTGGCAGAAGCCAGTTGTAATACAGCTTAACCGGGGTTTTCCCCTCCTCTTTTCCTTTTTTTTTTTCTTCTACTAGTGTACAGGTCTGATTTATAGTGTTTGCAAATTGGGATTTTTTGACCTTCTCCTCTTAGTACTTTATAACCACTGGTAAAAGAGAGAACAAAATTAAAAATAAGCATAATCAAAGCACAAGGGGTAAAGGGAAAGGTAGAGAGAGGGAGAAGGAAAATGGAAATCCGACGAGGAATCTTTTTTCTCCAATCAATAAACGTAACAAAAACACAATATGTGCTGGCACTCAATTACGTAAGGTGCAGGTATTCGAGGTTTAACCACACAACAACCTCCTAATCTCAATCATAAACAAATATGAATACCGCACTCAAAAAATTGCATTGAAACTTATTGCTAATCCTGCATTCAATTTCAAAATATTTATTGTAATGGTTTTAGATAAATTGATAAAGATAGTATTTCATCATGGAAACACTCATTTCATCCTATATACATAAACTATTTACATATATATATATATATATATATATATATATATATATATATATATATATATATATATATATATATATATATATATATATATATATATATACACACAGAATCCTCCCTCGTCCATGATTAAGTTCATAATCTATATATCTATATACAGAAGGTAATGATCCAAAAAATAGAAAAAAATAGAAAAAATGAAATTAAAAAATAAAAAAATTAAAAAATAAGGGTAGAATAAATAAGTTATTATATAATAAAGAAATTTTTGTTAAGCCAGGAGATATTGCCGCATGTTTTGAAAAATATTACCATGATCTTTATAATCTACACCCCCCAAGTATGGATAATGATGGGAAAAAAAGGAAAATAGCTGACTTTTTGGATAAAATTTTTCTTCCTAAAGTTTCCCAAATAGAGTTGATAAAGTTAAACGAAGATATTACGGAACAGGAAGTTAAGTGGTCAATCTCAAAATTGAGAATGGGCTCAGCGCCTGGCCCAGATGGGTTAATTAATCAATATTACTCACTCTGCAAAGAGGAGATCTCTAACTACCTGTCCCAAACATTAAATCAAATTAAGAAAGCAGGCCAAGCACACCCGGAGTTGTTGGAAGCACAAATAATTACAATTTCTAAAACAAATAAACCAACACCAGAATGCAGTGATTTTAGACCTATATCTCTGCTCAATGTGGATATAAAGATTTACGCAAAAATTTTAGCGGAGATATTGAATCAATATATCCACAAACTGATTAATTTGGATCAAACAGGTTTTATTCAGGGGAGATTGGGTTCATATAATATCAGGAAATTATTCAATTTAATCTCAGTAATCAAATATAATAAAATAGCAGCAATCTTCGTAGGACTTGACACTGAGAAAGCCTTCGACAGGGTGGATTGGGACTTTATGTTCCTCACCCTGTCTAAATATGGTCTAGATGAATTTGCCGCCAAGGCGATAGCTGCATTATACTCTTCACCGACTGCTAGTGTTATCGGCCAAAACTTTCGTTCAGGGAGGTTTGGTATTTCAAACGGCACCTGGCAAGGTTGCCCACTATCTCCATTAGTTTTTGCCTTAATCATTGAACCATTGGCAATTGTGATTAGGGAATCTTCAGATATAACAGGAATAGAAGTAAACCAAAGGCACCAAGTCATTTCACTTTATGCGGATGACGTAATAATAACACTAGGAAATCCTGAAAAATCTTTAAAAGCTCTTCAAGATATAACCGAGTACAGTGTAGTTTCCAATTATAAGTTAAATGTAAAGAAATCTGAAGCACTGTCGTTTAATATGGGACAAATTGTGAAAATGCATTAATTCAATTATATCCATTTAACTGTCAACATTCAATAACTCATTTAGGGATAAAACTCTTTGTTGAAATGAAAAGAACACTGACAGTTAATTATCAATTAGTTTACTCGAATATAATGCAAATTTTGGCTACATGGAAAAATCTCAATATCTCCTGGTCGGGTAGAATAGCAGCGATTAAGATGACAATATTACCTAAGATCATCTATATCATGCGCTGTATACCCTGGCAGTGTCCCATTTATTTGCTTAGTAAGCTGCAGAGGGCGATTGATCTATTTATCCATCAGAATAAAAGAATGCGAATTAAGATACAGATTTTGGTTAAATAATTCTCTAATGGAGGGTTAGCATACCCAGACATTAAGAGATATCAGGAAGCCGCCCTATTGGCACACATCCTGAGATGGGAGGAAGAGGAAAGAACAGTAATTGGATGTTGATAGAAGCTTTTTTTTTTTTAAACAAACACATCTGATCTCAATAATCTATCTAGATGATGTATCCGGTGTCCTAATGCATAGTAAAGATTTGACAACTTGGTATATTGCTTAATGTTGACTGAAATTGAACTGTAAATATTCTCTGATTCCATTACCAATCCCTATTACTCCTACTGTTTGGCTGTGGGAACATATTCAGTCTCCCTTGCTTGAGAGGCTGTAGAAATTGGGATGTAGACACTTAAAGGATTTATATGTTAATAATCAATTTTTTTTATTTGAGTATCTCCAATCTAACTTTAAGGTCCCTTCTAGTTTATGGATGGAATATAATCAGTTGAAGTCTAAGATTTCATCCTCAAGTTATCATTTAAAGCAGTTTAGACAATTGACAGCTTGTGAAAAAATAATAAGCTCAACAAATAAGAAGCATTTGCTGTCAAAATGTTTTAATATTTTAAGAGATAGGGAGTTGGATACTAAATATCTAAGTATAAGAATTTGGGAAGAAGAATTGAGTCAATCCTGGCCCATAGAAGTGGGAGCTTTCACCTCAACCGATAAATTAAACATGTTTCATATAGGGAAACATACTTTAAAATTTTAAATAGATGGTATGTAACTTCGCTAAAACTTTGGAAAATAAAGAAAGATGATATTTATGAATTATGCTGGCGGGGCTGTAATCAAGTAGGCTCAGCAATGCATATGTGGTGGTCCTGCCCCTTTACTGGCAGGAGGTAAATATTGGGATATCTCGAATTGCAGGTGAAAATATTAACTTAACCCCAGAACTGGCTTTATTCCATATATTACCTTGTCATTGTATGAAAGAATTAAAATCCTTTCTCCTTCAGAGTCTATCGATTTCATAATGGTTAATTATTGTAAATTGGAAGGGAGGAGAGCTCCCAAAGCGGTCAGAAGTACAGAGGGTGATGCAGAGAAATAGAACATTAGAAAGAGAAGATGGGCACTTAGGGGCTTCTACAGATCCCAAATATAGATGGGCACTCTGGGATGATTATTGTTTGACCCTTGGATAAAACGTATTATAGTTACTCCTCTTCGTCAGCCCACCGTCCCTTTAGATCCTTGGAACAATGAATACGGTATGTGTGTGGTAGTTTAAGTATAGGCACCCAAAGATACCTCTTGGGTGCCTATATTTTTATTTTATTTATTTATTTTTTATGATCTTCTTTATACTTTTTATATTTTATATATATTTGTGTAGCGTCTCCTCTTTTAGTATAGAAGTTGGTCATATCTTCAGCTTATCCTCCTTTTTAGGGTATGGGTGTTAAAAATTGATTAAGCTGGAGGCTTGGGGAATGTGTTTGTTATAGGGGAAAAGTAAGAGCCGGGATGAGGACAATATGTTGAGGCAATTGACAGTTATAGGGTAATACCTGTACTGTGTTATAATAGTATAATAATATATTGTTAACTGACAGGTCGATTATTTTGTATGTTTTATGTAACATTGTGTCAAAGTGAAATTATTGTAGAAGAAATTTGTATTTATTTGAGTTTTATGTATTTATTTGAGTTTTATGTATTTTGTAATAAAACCAATAAAAAATATTTAATTATAAAATAAAAAACATCCTGCTTGACAGCTGAAGAAAACCACCATCATATCACATTG
Organism: Pelobates cultripes; assembly: GCA_933207985.1. Taxonomy (NCBI): domain Eukaryota; kingdom Metazoa; phylum Chordata; class Amphibia; order Anura; family Pelobatidae; genus Pelobates; species Pelobates cultripes. The sequence continues at coordinate 184,797,874 of OW240917.1, read as the reverse complement.
CCATGTGCTGAGGTCTCTGTGTTACTGATATTGGAATTTGGTCTACTGAACAAGTTCCTTTCCTATGGCCCAGGTACTATAAATTTGGAGTTTAATTTTTATTTTTACTAAAGTGAACATGGGGCTATGGTGCATTTTGTGGTATTTTATCAGTTAAAAGACTTAAATCAGTCCATAAATCCATTACATTTGCAAATGTGGACACCATTGGGGCTTTTTATGATTAACTAATTATTTTTAAAAGCTGTGGTATTAAATTTCATTTTAGAATTTTTAAGTTTAATTCTCATGTGTGCCACTATAACAAAATTCCCTTTTCACTACTCAACAACATCTGTTGAGTACAACAATATATCCAATGTATACCTTTGAAAAATAGAAATTCTAATCCTAGCATCAATCCTAGCCCTAATCCCAACTCCATCAATTGTGTTAAAGAATTCCCTCTGCTGATGTAAGCAAAAAAATTGCTTTGTTGATTTCTGTAGATAGATTCCCTTGCTGATTTCAGCACATTGATTCCTTTGCTTTACCTAATTTCAATTAATGATCCTAATTCTAATCCTAACCCTACTTCTAATCCTAGCCCTAATCCTTTAGCTAACATTTACCTTAATCCTAGTACAAATAATAGCAATAGTGTTAGGATTAGATTTAGGATTAACATGGAATTTGATATCAGCAAATGGAATCCCTGGATGATTTCAGTAAAGAGGGTCCCTTTCTGACATCACAGAGACGTTCCCTTGTTGACATCCGCATAGGGAATCCTTTATAATGCAGAATGTTCTCTGAGCACTCTGCACTAGACTTGTGCACAGCGATATTGTTTGTTTCTCCTGAATTTTTTTTTCCAAGTTGAAAATTTTGCTAGGCGATATGTTGGCTCTATTTGGTGGAAAAACTGAATATCGACTGCATTAGACACCTCTGTGGTGCAAGGGTTAATCATGCATGGTGAGCCAAGGTCATCTACCACTATTTAATAGTTAATATAAAAATAAAGCTAAATAAAATTAAATAAATTTAGGGAGCGTCAACATGACCTTTACATTAGTACAAAGGAGGCTTTATATCTTTAGCATGTGTGCTAAAAAGCGAGCAGCTAGTGGCGCTCACTGTAATCAAAGACTACAGACTCAGCAATACCTTGGTAAGACTCTAATTAAAATATTAAAATGGGGTGGGGGGACATAGTGTCCTGTACCCTACTGCGTGGCACTAATGAAATAATAATGTGAGAAGGACATAGATTAACTGAACCAGGGGGACTTAGGATCTTTCTGGCTGAACTTGCATAGCATGAGAAAGCTCTTATAAAGGGTTTTTCTGTCTTGCAAGCGCATTCAATTTATAAACGGAGCCCACATGTGGCTCATATAAATTATTTTTATTGCATCATGAGTTTTATTTTTCTTGCCCCCACTCGGGTTAGGGAAGACATTAGGTCTTCCTGTTATGAATATTAAACTCCTACCGCCCATGATCCAAATGGCCCAAATGTTTGCTCAGTGGGGATGTGAAAATGGGCCAATCAGTGTAATGCAAAATATAATATACACTGAACGGAGCATTTACAAGCAAATGATTCATAAAAAAGTAACCAATAGAGTGAAAATCAGGAGGAGCAATAAAAAAAATTATATTTATATATTAATTAAATACATACGTATAGATTATTTTTGGCCATTGCACATGTCATTTGGTTTATGACTTGACTACTTTTTGGCACGGAGTTTGGGAATTTGAACGCTTACCCGATCAGCCCAGATTCGACAAATTTCAGTTCAGATGCAACAAGTCTTCAAGTCTAATTGTTATGTTACCCCTATTAACTTATGAAAGGGACTTATGATAGTTAGTTAGTAAGTTAGTTAATTAGCTGTTACTTGACAGATTTCTGCCCACTATCTCCTGCTGTAAAGTAACAATCACAGTAGAACTCCATTCTACCATGGAATTAAAACACATCTTCTTAAGCATGATTTAATAACTTAAAGGACCACTATACATGTATTCCTGACACTGTAGTGGTAAAAAAACAATTTAGGTACCCCATCCCCTCTCTTTACAGTAGAAAGGTGATTTTAGTCACCTTTTTTCCCACACCATGCCAGTCTTGCCATGGCTAGTGCTGCCTCACTCCACCTCTGTGACTGAGATCATCAAACTTCCCATAGGAAAGCATTGGGAGGCTATTATGTATGAGCGGTAAGATGCCACACTGCACCAATCAGCATCTCCTCTTGGAGATGAATTTATAAAATATGGGGAACACTCAATGACTTCACGCAGCGCATGCAGCACTGACACAGGAAGAACCTCCAGTGGCCCTCTGAGTGACTGCCGCAAGAGGTGTTACTAGGCAGTAATGTAAACACTGCCATTTCTCTTTAAAAAAAGGGTAGTTTTTACATTAAAAAGCCTGCAGGGACTGGCTATAGAAACAATAACAACTACACTAAGCTGTACTTTTTATGGTGACTACAGTGTCCCTTTACTAGTCCACATCTAATACTTTATTGAAAAAAAAAATCTATCAAATTCTAATCAGGAATAAACATCTAACCTTTAGTAAAGCCTCCTGAATTTATTGTACCAGCAGTCAAATTTTATAAGTAACATGGAGCATTTGTTAACCCTTGTAAATAAAATGTAGGAAATGGAATCTATTTGTTATACTACAGCTTATTTGTATTCTGATATTGTATCCTACCTCAAAGACCTCACTGAATTTCTTTCTCCAAAGGCTCGTGACCTTGTGTATAGTCATTACTAGGGTTGAGAAAAGGGTGGGAAAACACTGCACCTTTATCGATTTGTTTTTACTATCCTTAAAGAAATGGGTAAGGGTCATCAGTATTTTCTGTCTGTCAAATACAGAACAGAGAATTTGTGTATGTAGTAAAAAATAATCTCTAACTATTCTAAACTAACAATTGCTACTTTAAACTTTAATTAAACTTTACTTTTTATTAAAATTTCTGTGTGTTTGTCCAATTGTATCAATTTCCCACATTAGATCTAAGGGTTACATTGTTTTAATATATGATATGTCCTAGTTCATTACTGAATGCAGCAATGTCTGTATTTAATAAAGCCATGGTCAAAGTTGTTTCAGACATTATAGGCCCTGTGCATTTAACTAATGCTTAGTAGTGACTGGAGCCATTTCAATGCATCACTACAAATATAGAGTGACCAGAGATGAGCAAAAGGTTGGGGGGTTCCTGCAAGTCAATTAACCACTCCCCTTTATAAACATGTTGTGTATCTCTGCATCTCTGCATCTGTATCTTCTAACTCCATCCACCTTGTGGTGTTAATCTCTCAACTCTCTTACTCTTTGTGTGTTGCTAAACAACTTCACCAACTTGTGTGTGTCTAAAAAAAAAAAAAAAAACTCTTACTCTCTTGTATTGCTTTTAACCCCCTTGTCTCTAATGTACAAGGTGTGTCTTTGAATACCCCTCTTAGCCCATGTGTTCTTAATAGTGTGCCCCTTGTGTGCCTTTTACCTGCTTTATCCCTTTTGTGTACCTCTTACCGCCTTTACCCTTTTTGTGTGCTTCTTATCGCCTTTACTCCCCTGTGTCTGACACAATTAATGCAGCAACACTAGTATTTCCCTTTCCTAACTGTGATTTTTATTCATTCATTTTGTCTGCAATTGAAATGGTCAAATGAAACCAAGAGGGCTGCACTCACCTGAACATGCATACATTATAGGGGGCTGCTAAATCCAGCGTACTAGCTTATTCACTAGACAATGATTTAAAATCTTAGAGATTGTAATAGTTTTGTTTAAAAATACCTCAACAAAAAATTGAAAATGCTTTTCAATGCTTTCCTATGGGGATTTTAGCGACGCTGGAGGTCCTCACAGAAAACCTGTGCTATGGACCAGGAAGTGCCCTCTATACAGTAATATAAATACTGTATATTTATATTATTTGCTAATTAAGGTTATTGTTATAGGTTTATGATACAAGAAAAACATTGCATTAAAACATGTTAGACAGCCACTAGAGGAGGAGGTAACCCTGCAAGGTAATTATTGCAGTTTATGAAAACTGCAATAATTACAGTTGCAGGGTTAAGGGTGGTGGGAGTTGGCACCCAGACCACTCCAAATGGGCAGAAGTGGTCTGGGTGCCTGGAGTGTCCCTTTAAGCTTTATAAAAGCAGTTCATTTTAACTGCATAAATAGTTGGTTTTCTTGACACAACTGCGGACCACCTACACATATTTTGTGTAGAAATTTTAAGAGATTGAATTACCCATTTCTGCCATAATGCTTATTTTTCTTGATTTTAGCATTTTGTACTGCTTTGCTAAATAGAACACAGCCAAAACAAGATTTTGTTCCCCATTTGTTGTAGCCTGTTGTTTATCACAAATTGCTATGTATGCTACATCGTCCTGGGCTTGAAAAAAATAAATCTGAGGTTTTATCCATACATTTAATAATCACTTCACTGTGTGTGACCTTGAGTCATTTTTTTTCATCAACAATTCCATAGTTATTCATACAAAAACATATAAAAATGAAACAAATGGCAACAAAACAAACAACTGAATAGTAGACTAACTTAACAATCAATATTGTACATTTATAAACATTCCTATTTGTCACGCAACACTCTTGATGGCTGGCTCTCCAATTATGTAAGAAATTATTAACCTTTTGCTAGGTTCAATCTTTGAGGAATATGTACAATTGTAACACATAGGTAAATGTAAAAAAAAAAAAAATACTGTATTTATATTTGCTAATTAAGGTTATTGTTATAGGTTTATGATACAAGATAAACATTGCATTAAAACATGTTTGATCACACAGCATTAAACAATACATTCAAATGATGCATTGGTTTCACTTCTTTGAATGGTTGTTCCCACTGTCCTCCATGCTTTATTTATGCAGTTTAAATGGGTCCTTAAAATACTCCCACTGAAATTTCAATATATTGGGAGAAAAGCTTACATCTCACTATAGAAAAGGTAATGTATACACATCTGTATACAAAACCGTAGCATTTACAGCTAAACAAATGGTTTATTTTTTTAAAAATTGTAAATAGCTATAGCTATTTTAAATATAGTTATTACTACACCTCTTGCATAGATAATGGTCCTAAAAACATGTTCATATGAGTGAGAAGAACTTGTACAGGGGGGAAAGAGTTAGAGAACTATTTAGGAGAAAAAAATATACAAAACTTTTTTTTTTTTTTTTTTAAACCACAATAAAAAGAACATATTTAAGAAAATATATTTTATTTCGTTTTTTTTTTTTTTTTGTAGTGATCCTGCCAAATCTACATGTACGCAACAAAACACTAACAGAATTTTTAACTGTGACAATGCAGAAATCATATCAAAAGAAAAAATCTCAGGCACTCACTGTGATAACTTCAAGCAGATTTAATGGATAAGGCAACATTTCGACCTGTACCCAGGTCTGTGGCTGTGTGTTTTGGGTCATTGTCATGCTGGAATACCCATCCATGACCCATTTTCAATGCCCTGGCTGAGGGAAGGAGGTTCTCACCCAAGATTTCATGGTACATGGCCCCGTCCATTGTCCCTTTGATGTGGTGCAGTTGTCCTGTCTCCTTAGCAGAAAAACACCCCTAAAGCATAATGTTTCCACCTCCATTTTTGACAGTGGGGATGGTGTTCCTGGGGTCATAAGCAGCATTCCTCCTCCTCCAAACACAGCAAGATGAGTTGATGCCAAAAAGCTAAATTCTTGGGCTCATCTGACCACAACACTGGGTGAAAACCCAGTTCTCCTCTGAATCATTCAGCTGTTCATTGGCAAACTTCAGATGGGCCTGTACATGTGCTTTCTTGAGCAGGTGGACCTTGCGAGTGCTGCAGAATTTTAGTCCTTCACAGCATAGTGTGTCCCCAATTATTTTCTTGGTAACTATGGTCCCAGCTGCCTTGAGATCATTAACAAAATCTTCCTGTGTAGTTCTGGGCTGATTCCTCACCGTTCTCATGATCATTGAAACTCCACGAGGTGAGATTTTGCATGGAGCACATGACCGAGGGAGACTGAGAGTTATTTTGTGTTTATACCATTTGCTAACAATTGAACCAACTGTTGTCACCTTCTCACTAAGCTGCTTGGCGATGGTCTTGTAGCTCATTCCAGCCTTGTGTATTTCTACAATCTTGTCCCTGATATCCTTGGACAGCTGTTTGGTCTTGACCACGGTGGAGAGTTTGGAATCTGATTGATTGCTTCTGTGGACAGGTGTCTTTTATACAGGTAACGAGCTGAGATTAGGAGCACTCCCTTTCAGAGACTGCTCCTAATCTTAGCTTGTTACCTGTATAAAACACACCTGGGAGTCAGAAATCTTGCTGATTGATAGAGGACCAAATATTTATTTCACTCATTGGAATGCAAATCAATTTATAACAATTTTGACATGCATTTTTCTGAATTTAGTTCTTGTTTTTCTGTCTGTATTCTGTCTCTCACTGTTAAAATACACCTACCATTAATATTATAGACTGATCATTTCTTTGTCAGTGGACAAATGATCAAAATCAGCAGTGGATCAAATACTTTTTCCCTCACTATACACAAATAACCCCTACACCCCAAACTCCGAACATCTACCCATCTATCTTTATTTATATATACTGTTTTTCTTTCTTCTTCTCTACAACCTGCAACACTAGCTACTAATGTATTGCATACTTGAAATGTTTACTATGTTTTTTAATTTGAAAAAATCATGTCGTTAGAGTACAAGAAGCCCAAGACTACACAAAGGGAAGCAGAGACCTCATACAGCATCGACAGTCATATTTAATAAAGTCAAATGTTAGAAACCACCTGTAAAAATGTATGATTTATGACAATTGCATAAACTTTGTATTGTTAAAATGACAAAATATAAGACGACCGACCAAAATAAAGAATTTTTAAAAATAAAGAAAAAGAGTAAAAGGCTGAGGTTTCATAGTTTTAAGATTAAGCTCATGTAGAAAACTCCTCTATAATTAATGGTAACTTTATACTATAGTCTTGCTGGTTGAATACAGATGAGACCGGGAATGCATGACAATCTCAAGCTTTCTGCTGAGAATAGGCTTGCCATATCCACCTTGTTTCCCTGGATACATCATTTATTTATGTTGATGGAACAGAAATTATATTACGCAAGATTATTCATTGATTGCTTTTATGATTTCCTACCTGCAACATTTGAATGCTACCTACTACGAAACAGCATTATTTCATGTGCAGGATACATGAGGATTCTAGTATCTCTAACTGAGAATCTGAAACTTGCAACTGACAGCAAATAAGATAGTCATACATTATTTGTAAAATTGCACAGTGTTTTTTGTCTTACATTTTTTTATATAGTTATTGGTGTTGAATATGTTGAAACAACTCATTGGGCTATTAGTGGGGTTAATGTCAGGAGGTTGAGTTTTTAGAGATGGAGTGAGTTGAATTCCAGAGATGGAGTCCAGCACCGGGCTCCGAAGCAAGGAAGATGATCCTGTGGGGTGGCACGAGCAACACCGTATAGAATCCTCTACGGGTCCCCACGTGGAGCATTGGCCAGAGACGAGGCTGGTAATCCGGTGAGTAGTTGTGCCTCTTGCTCCCAGTGTGCCATGACAGAACTAATTAAATATCTAGTCTTGCTGCCCTCTCATTTTAATGCTACCGTTCAATCCCTTGTAACCAAGAGTAAATCAGCCCCAAACATTATGGATATCCTGACTCCTATAGGCACTCAAACATTATCACTATTTAATGATGACATCCGTCTAACACTTTCATTACTGGAGTCCTTGATCCCTGACCTCTTACACCTTCCCAGAGAGTACAGCAAAGTTCCTTATTATAAGAACTATGTTACAAAGACACAAGTCAACCAACTTCAATTAACACATTGGTTCAATTGGTGAACTACATATATATCATAAAAAAAAAAAAAAAAAAGACGAAAAATGGGGCAGACAGTCCACTCACAAAAAAGTGGGTGGAATGCCTAGCCTCATTCAAAGTACCTCATAATGTAAATAGTCACATAGAAGGGGATAAACAACCTTTATTAGAAAAAATTGCTAAAATGGTATATAGTCCAAATACTACCTTACACTAAAATAGTGTATTGATTATAAGTTAACCACCAAATTTGTAAAAGCCTGGGAGAGGCTAATCCTGCAAGGTATGTTTAACTTAATAAAGGTGTAAAAATACACCTAAAATAATAAATGGGTAACAAAGCAGGTTAGTCTAAATCCATTCTAGGAAAGGACCCAGCTGGGTAATTGGATAGAAAAAGGATAGTCTTAGAGCAGTGTCTGAGAGAATCTGGAAAGGGCAGGGTTAATAGCAACTAATGGGGCGCGCCCAAACTAATATCGAGTAGCTTATACTAAAGAGAAAAGGAGCTAATACCCCATAAAGAGAGGAAAGATAGAAACCCCCCCCCCCCTTGAGTCACCCTAAAAAAACTAACTATCCTAAGAGAAAAAGCAAAACTAACTGCTGCTTCGTGGCAGCCTATCCAAATCCCTAAGTCTGTATCAGGAGAAAATATAGGCGCAAACTCATGCGCTGTGGAAACCCAGGTAAATGAAAGATGAAAGTAAAGAAAATCAACTGAGTATAATAGCATCAGCTAAGTTAACCACCAAACTTATAAAAGCCTGGGAAAGGCTAATCCTGCAAAGTATGTTTGACTTAATAGAGGTGTAAAGATACACCTAAAATAGTAAATGGGTAACAAAGCAGGTTAGTCTAAATCCATTCTAGGAAAGGACCCAGCTGGGTAATTGGATAGAAAAAGAATAGTCTTAGAGCAGTGTCTGAGGAGGAGGAGAGGGGGGAGGAAGAGACATCACTAAGCCCTAACCTTGTAACACAACTTACTGATATTCCAAAACTACAGGTAATCAATTTATCTTCTTTTCAGTTAGATGAATCCCATCGTAATATCTTGGAAAAGGGGCTCTCTTTTGTACCAACTCCAGCATTCGATAGATTTACATGGACAAAGGATTTACATCTTTTTGTACGTAAATTGGCTCTGCACAAATTCCATGAGCTAAACAAAGAAAAGAAAGCTCGCTCCCTAGGCCTCTCCAGTACAGATATAGATTGCCTTAATACTTTGGTCTCTCTTCTCAATGACAATGATGCTCAACCCCCGACTAACTATACAAGTTTGAAATCTAAAAGCTGTTTTACTCCTAATTTTGCACCCTTTAGGAATATTGACCTTTTCCTCGATGCTGTCAAAAGTGAGATTGATGGCATAGATAGTTCAAACTTTCATTCCTACCCTAATGACAATCTATCTACAAGTGAACAGACTGCCTTAAAATCACTGAGAGACAATGATAATGTGATTATTAAACAGGCAGACAAGGGAGGTAATGTGCTGGTTATGGACATCTTCAACTATGAGAAAATGGTTCTGAAGGTTCTAGGCAATACTGATACTTATACCATCCTTCCCTCTGATCCGACTAATTCTTTTCTAGAAGGTTATAAGAACATTTTGGATGATGGCCACAGTGGAGGGTTGCTCTCCGATGAGGAATATCATTTTATTTTGAATCGTAATCCGAGAATTGCAACCTTCTACTGCCTGCCTAAAATCCATAAGAATATTACAGACCCACCAGGTCGACCAATAGTGTCTGGTGTCGACAATTTAACACAGAATGGAAGTCTTTACATTGACCAGATTCTTAGACCTTTTGTTGAACATTTACCTTCTTACATTAGAGACACCAAGCATGCAATCTCTCTCCTTTCGAATCTCCACATTGCGCCTACAGCAAATCTATGCAGCCTTGATGTGGAGGCTCTTTATTCTTCCATCCCACATCAGAGAGGCATTGAACATGTAAAATACTTTCTTGACAAAAGGGGTCAAGAACAGCAAGCACATACCACCTTTACCATCACACTCTTGAAATTCATCCTGTCTCATAACTATTTTTTGGATAAAACCATTAGAATGATTGGTACATTCGATACTGGTTGGGATACTGTTAAAAGCTCGATGCAAACGTTTTGGCAGATTCTACTTAAGGATAACAACCTTAAGGAGATTTGGGGCCCACAAGTCTCCATTACAGCCCGAAGAGGTAGGAACCTCCGTGATATTCTCGTACCTAGCCACTTTACTTCTAAACAACCTTCTAACAGTACGTGGCTCGGTAGAAAAATCCCTGTAGGTTCTTTTGGCTGTGGGAGATGTGTGGCTTGTAAATTTATCCTTAGAGATTCGGAGGTGATGGATAGTGAAGGTAAACAATCCTTCCAGATTACCCACTTCTTTAATTGCAACTCAGTAGGGGTTATATACCTGCTTACCTGTAGTTGCAAGTTGATGTATGTGGGTAAAACCTTTCGTCCATTTAAAGAACGCATTAAAGAACACGTTAGATCACCTAAAAATGGACTTGATACCCCCATTTCAAGACATCTAAAGGAACAACATGGTGGGTTATCAAAAGATATACGTTTCTTGTGAAACGTGAACAGAGACGGGGTGATTTTGACAAAATTCTGCGCGAGAAAGAATGCAGGTGGATTTATAAACTTAATACCCTCAATCGAAGAGGACTCAATGAGGGGTTTTCTTTTTCTCCATTTATTTGAATTATTTAGTGCTCTTTGCCTTTAATAAATTTCATCTAATTTTAACTAAATAAAATTATATCTCTTATAATCTGTTTTTTTCCCTATATTGCATAATACATATAATATAATCGGTCTTCCTATTGGCGTACTCATCTCTCCCTGTGATCATTTTTAGTATACAGTGTATGGTTACAACCTTTAATACTGGCAAGTGGATCATGGGACATCCATGTTAACATGTGTCATATAAAGGATATTCTGTCACCCTTCCTTTTGAGTTACTTTACTCTTTAGCAAGCCCTGTCTATATACAATATAACATATTTATATATATATATATATATATATATATATATACCAGTCAATCGTTTATATACACAGGTATTAAACTCAACCTTTTTATGGTGTGAGTCTCCTTTAAACCACTTATTTTCAATACACACTTGGCGTCTAGCAAGGTCTATATGGTTTTTATTCTCTAAAGTCTCGTTTGATATAACACCTAGAGTTTAGTAAGGCTTATACGGCTTTTATTATTTCTCAATATACCCTTAAAGCGATTATTTGCCGTTCTTTCTAGCCTTTGAACTGAATATTTATTATTTTTATTATCATTTAACCTTGCATCCTTATACTCCTTTCTGGATGAATGTTGTTACTGTGCTAATCTGCTTTGATGTTTTGTTACTTTTTTGTTAAAAACATACTTACTTTAGCTTTGAGCCTTAATTGAAACATGTATCTACTTTTTTTTTTTTTTTTTTGCCATTAGTGTATACTGAGTGAATAGGGTGACCACTCCCACCTCCTCCGATTGGTTCAATATACAGGGGAGGTCACCTGTCACTCTTTCACAACCTGTGGTCTTTTGATTGGAGGGCTTTAATTGAAGGGTGTGTCTATATCCCCTTTATAACTGCTTCCCGTGTCACTTACCAGGTAGCTCTTGACAAAGGCATCTCTAAAACGCTGAAAAGCGCGTCGAGATATTTTCTTGCCGATGCTATTATACTCAATTGATTTTCTTTACTCTCATCTTTCATTTACCTGGGTTTCCACAGCGCATGTGTTTGGGCCTATATTTTCTCCTGATACAGACTTAGGGATTTGGATAGGCTGCCATGAAGCAGCAGTTAGTTTATGCATCTGTATGTGTGTCACTGTTTGTATCTGTATGTGTCATTCTGTGTATGTTTATCTGCATGTGTCTATATGTGTATCTGTCTGTATGTGTATCTGTGTATCCGCATGTGTGTCATTGTTTGTATCTGTAGAAGTGTCATTCTGTGTAACTGAACGTGTGTCATTCTGTGTGTCTGTGTATTAACATGTGTGTCTTTGTATGTAGCTGTATGAATTATATAATACAAATGGAGAGCCGGGGAGGAGATATTTAGGGGGCCCCAGGGCAATTTTTCGGACTGGGGTCCTGTGGTTTTTAGTTACGCCTCTGACCTTATGGTTCCACTTAGAATACCAGACCACATTGTAAGTCGAACTAGAAAAGGCATTTTTTACTCTTTTAACTCTAGATCTGGGGCAAACCACACTTTTGACAACCTATTTCAAATGCACTGTAACAGCATACAATCCAATTCCCCCCAAGAACGAGACGACACTTCGTCTGGAGGGTCAAGCAGAACTGATTTACTGGGGCTACCTGCCCGGCTTTTATGCAGGTCTCCCACCTGGTTGACACTCCCCTAGGGGACTAGATGGAACACTGGGATACATAGTGGACATTGACCAATCACAAGCTTACACATTTAAATACTCCCACAATGCATTATAATCCCTCCTCTCTGTCCTGGAGATAATTGGGAAGTAATCCAATTATTTTCAAGGACAGAGGCAAAACTCCATTAGCCACATGTTAGTAAAAAGACATAAAATTACACAGTGTTACAATTACTACATATAACATATACAGTCAACATATCCCCAGATAGCTTAGATCTGAGCGCACATTATTACCGAATGGCGCTCAGATCACATACATACAGTTCAATCGCCATGGAGCCAAAGTCTTTCACATAGTCTTTCAGTATACAAATGGGCTCCATGGCATAGCTATCTGGGGTAACACTGCTCACATAGGGAAAATAAAAGGTTTTTTAACATGGGGCCATAGTCTAGCGACAGGAGGCGGGCGACCAGGCATACATAGTGACGCGAGATAGCAGTAATGGTGCGAGCAGTGGACAGGAGAAGGTCACCGGAAGAGCGGAGAGACAGAGAAGGGACATATCTATGAATCAGGGAAGAAATGTAAGAGGGACTAGAGTTGGTTAGCGTTTTATAGGTAAGGGTTAGTATTTTGAATTGACACCTATAGGATACAGGAAGCCTGTGTAAGGATTGACAGAGGGGTGAGGTATGGGAAGAGCGACAGGTGAAAAAGATCAGCCTGGTGGCAGCATTTATTACTAATTGAAGTGGGGAAGTTTGGCTTCTGGGGATACCAACTAGGAGAGAATTACAGTAATCCATGAGAGAGATTACCAGAGTATGAACAAGCTCCTTGGCAGCATCTTGCGTGAGAAAGGTCAGATTGCAGGCAATGTTTTTTAAGGTGGAATCGACAGATTTTAGCAAAAATCTGGATATGAGGCAAAAAGGTAAGGCCAGTATCAAAGATAACACCAAGACAACGAGCTTGCAAGGACGGACTGATGCAAGTACCTTTAACTTGCAGGGAAAGCAAAGGAGGTGGATCAGCATTATGAGGGGGAAAAATAATAAACTCAGTTTTAGAGAGTTTGAGTTTCAGAAAGAGGGAGGACATCTAAATCAGAGATTAAAAAACAGCAAGCAGTGATATGTTGTAGGGCCATGGGGGAGAGATCAGGGGAGGAGAGATATATCTGGTTGTCGTTGGCATACAGATGGTAGTGGAGTTAATGAGTTTGCCAAGAGAGTCAATATAAAGAGAGAACAGAAGGAGACCAACAACAGATCCTTGGAGGACTCCAACCAAGACAGGGCGAGAGGAGGAGGTTTCATTGCAAAAGGGGACACCGAACGAACGTTCAGAGAAATAGGAGGAGAACCACGAGAGGACAGTGTCACAGAGAGTGAGGGATTGAAGAGTGTCAAAGGCAGCAAAGAGGATATTGTACCACATCCTGCTTATTGAGTGACTGACAACTTGTGATATGTAAAAATGTTCTGCTTGTAAGTGATTATACTACATAGCCCTGCTATATACCTAGCTTCATATTCAGTACTTTCTTATGTTGCACTTTCAATAAACCTGAATGATAAAAAAAAAAAAAGAAAATGCCAGAAATTAGAAGTCTCCTCTCACATGACCAATCTCTCACACTCTACAGACCATTCACAACTACAGAGAGATTCCCCACAGGATTTTAGGCTCCTTGAACACATATCAGAATATATGGAAAACATGGGACTAATACTGGGCTTGCCTTTACCATCCTGTGTCACCCCCTTCCATGGGTACCCATTGATCCTTCCTGAAAAAGAAGATCCTCTTCCCTTTATTTGCCACACAACACAAAATCCAACTGTCTGTACCAACATTTTCAATAATAATAAAAAAATAATTAAATAATAATAATAATAAAAAAAAAAAAAAAAAAATATATATATATATATATATATACGTATAAAAATAAATATATCAAGGGGCCCAAGACGTAATTTTACCCAGGAGCCCAGAAGGCTGTCAGTCCTGACTGTATATGTGTAATTGTGCCAGTGGCTATTAATAATATTGCTTATACATATGTACTACAGAAAATTTGCAATAAATAGGATATACTGAAAAATAAGGAACTAATCAAACAGAGAAAGTGGAGTTAATAAGGAAATGAGATGGTTGGCATTGATGTATAAAGGACGAAACAGTTTCTAAATGGAAGTTTTGGGAACAGATTTAATTAATGTGCAGTGAGTTTAATAGTTATGATCTCAATGGTAATTTCTTATTTTTTTCTATGTATTACTCTGTGTCATAGTTACATAGGCTGAAGAGAGACATGTGTTCCATCAAGTTCAGTCTTTCTCACTTTTTTTTTTGGGGGAGGGTTTGCTGTTGATCCCAAAGAAGGCAAAAAAAACAGTTTGAAGCACTTCCAATTTTGCAATAAACTAGGGGGAAAATCCTTCTTGACCCCTGAATGGCAGTCAACTTTATCCCTGGATAAGAAGCTATTGCCCTACAATTGAAAAATTATATATTTGAATATTATTTTATTAGGCAGAGAATTCCACATCCTTATTATTCTTACTGTAAAAAAACCCTTTCCTTTGCCTTAGTCTAAATCTCCTTTATTCCAGTCTAAATGGGTGACCACGTATTGTATGTATAGTCCTGCTTATGAATAGATTTCGGGACAATGGTTTGCTTTGGCCTTGGATATATTTGTATAATCTTATCATATCCCCTCTGAGGCACCATTTTTCCAAACTAAAGATATTTAAATTTGTTAATCTTTCTTCATAGCTAAATTGTTCCATTCCTTTTGTCGCCTGCCTCTGCACTTTTTCTAGTGCCATAATATCCTTATTTAGAATAGGTGCCCAAAATTGCACAGCATATTTAAGATGTGATCTTACCAGTGATTTATAAAGAGGCACAATGATATTCTCATCCCGAGAATTAATGCCCCTTTTAATACATGCCAATACTTTACTGGCCTTACCCACTGCTGATTGATATTGTACAATGTTGCCTAGTTTGTTGTCTATAACAATTCCCAAATCCTTCTTGTGTGTTGTTATCCCTAATTCATTACCATTTAGGGTATACGCTGCTTGTGCATTCTTTACTCCGAAGTGCAAAACTTTTTTTTTTGCATTTTTCTACATTAAATTTCATCTGCCATTTGAGTGCCCTGTCACTCAGTCTATTTAAATCCAAATGCAGCAAAGTAATATCATGCTCACATTGTATTACTTTACAGAGGTTTGTGTCATCTGCAAATGCTGACACATTACTTTTAATGCTTATTTCAAGATAATTTATAGATATGTTAAATAAAAGCAGTCCCAGAAGAGAATTCTGAGGGACACCACTTACCACTTTTGTCCAGCCTGGAAATTTACCATTAATAGTAACTTTCTGTACTCTATTTTTAAGCCAATGTTCTACCCAAGAAAAAAAAAAGTCATCTAGACCAATTTCTTTGAGTTTGAATACTAACCTATTTTGTAAAACCATAGCAATTGCCTTGGCAAAATCCAAGTAGATCACATCCACTGCAACACTCTGATTAATACTTCTACTTACTTCTTTGTAAAATCCAATTAGGTTAGTTTGACATGACCTATGTTCCATAAATGAATTCCTGAATATTATCCCTAAATAACCTTTTAAATACTTTCCCAGTTAGAGAAGTTAAGCTCACATGTCTATCATTTCCAGGCAAGAATTTTGATCCCTTTTTGAACATAGGAATATAGGAATATACAGCTACCTTTCACTAATCCTCTTGTACAACTCTTGAAAGAAAATAATCGTTAAAGATTAGAAACAGAGGTTCACTTATTTCCACACTTCCTTAAGTACTCGTAGGTGAATACCATCAGACCCTGGAGCTTTGTTTATATTAACTTTCTTTAGTTGCTGCAGCACTAAATACATTTTGGAGACAATGTGTGACTCCCATGTGACCTGCTAAATCTGATGGTCATTAGTAAGCATTCTGTCACAAAACTGGAATGATCCTCAGCAAGATACAGGGCTACAACCTAACAAAAGGTACAGGAAAAGAAAGTGTATCATCCGATGTTAGGGTGGCTGGTCTTAACACTTAAATGTAATTGGAAAATATTAGAGCCAAGTTAAAAATATTAATAGGCCAGGGCAAATGAAATACAAAGCCAGGAGAAGCAGGGTCATGGAAACCAGGATGCATAATCTGTAATAGGGAAGGTAAGCAGGCATAGAGTTAGGGAAACCAGAATGCTAGCACAATGTTTAGGAACAAGCTGGGTCAAGACCAAAAAACACAAAATGAGGCACCTTTATGTATGGATTCAGGAACCATAAAAGGGCACTGAATCCATAGATGGACAAATTTGAATGGGACCAGCCTGTTGTCTTAAAGATGCATCAGAATAAGCATGCACATTTCATCAATCTTGATGATCAGACATTAAATCTGTAAAGGTCATAGAAGATGCCAATGTTGCAACTTTCTCAAATGACTAAGCAGTGGCGCAAATACTATATGTTGTGAAAATTATATTTCAGTGCATGTTTAACAAATGCCAATGCAACAACTCCACAATTGTATAAAAGACATACACACACACACACACACACACAGACACTCACACACACATATGTCAATGCATTGTTAAACACAGATCTGAACACCAAAAAAACAACAAACAAAATGACCTAAAAAAAGTACAGAACTTCAATAAAATAATTGTAACATTAATTCAATGTGACTTTACAAATTTCAAAAGTGCTTGTGTATATATATATATATATATATATATATATATATATATATATATATATATATATATTTGAAAAAGACCCGGCAAGTAGTGCAAGTCTTCATAAAGTGTATTAGTTCCACTTATATAGAAGACAAAAAAGAGAGAGAGGGACGACCAATAGTGCAGTATTGTATAATTCCAATAGTGACGTGCTTAGAATTAATAGTGGAGAACTCATATTTGATAGAGCTTATATCCAGCTCTAGGGTAAAAGCGCATACAGCGGTATGATCACCGCTTATGGGATATGTCGTGGGTATCTCTCCGTCAGTGGCGTTCAACTCTCAAATACGAAAAAGAAGAAACAGCCGATAGTGCTCACTGTATAGTAGTCTTAATATAAATAGATAAAAACGTACTAACAAATGAGGAGCAGACCGACTGCTCTCTTATATCAGCATAGGTGGATTGATCCCCACCTCTGGATTTCTTGAAATACAGGAGACTTCCCAATGGTTAAAAATCCAAAAAATGGATATAAATATATAAAATAATAGTAAATAAAAAACTAGAAAATAATAAAATAATAATAAAAAGCCAAAAATTGGAACAAATAAATGACCAAAAATTGCTTTTAATATTAAAATACACAATATAAAATGCTATTCCATTTTGATAAAGTCTGCTGATGAAACGCGTTGCGGCCTGGCTGGCGACGGATGGGAGGGGCGGCTGATCTCCCGGTCTGGAGCTGCCTTAGGACCGACTGCTCCAAGCGGGCATCCCGCAGCCCCCCCCTGGACCGGCCGGGGGTAATCCACCCCTCGGGTTCCTCCTCGACACAGTGGCAACAACAGGGAGGCTAGCAGGAGAGATGAGAGGCACACCAAAGATGGCGGAGACCACGCGGCCCTCAGACAACCAAGAGGTGCAACGCAATCATGTGTCCAACCTGGACCGCATATTTCAAGAATTCTGGCTCAAGCTGGAGCACAGACTTCAACAAAGTACAATACAGAAAGCCACTCACCCTGACAGCCGCCATCTGACCCCCAGCGACAACGAGCAGCTCCAGCAGGGAACAAAGCCAAAAGATGGCGGCAGAGAGTTAAACACTCACCTCCTCCACGCAAGCTGCAACACGGAGACAACGGGCAAGACTGAGCACAAGACCTCCTCAAGCACTCACTGCAACAGAGGTTACTATACTCCAGCTGCACGGTCCAGCCAGTCAACCACTACCACACACGATGGATCACCGCAACGCAAGGGGATTTTATTATTTTATTATTTTACTTTTTATTATATTGCTTTACTTTCTTGCTGGCATTATTAATCTTATGTTCTATTAATTTTATGTTGTACCATGCGATAGCCATAGGAGTACATTCAACCTAGGCGCATAATCTAACCTCTCATACGTACTCCATGTACACATATCTCAGCCTGCTTAACGAAGTAACAACGATTACTCTTCTCATAAATGCTATGCCACACACCTATAACTCTAAGCATAACCATTATTTTAATAAGCGTATGTAGCTTAGCATTAACACTACATTTTACTAATGCATCAAAGCTTGTTATTCTCAATATATATATATAAAATGTGCTGGGTTTTTTTCTGCCACGTATATAAATATTGTTGAAATGCTTGCATCTGCTGTCGTGGCTCTGCAAGCTTGTATGTTATCTTATGCACAAGAAAAATAAAGAATTAAAAAAAAAAAAAGTTTTTACCGGTTATAACCACTGTCAAGGTTAGTATCCACTCATTACACCATAATTACCATTGAACTGGCTTACAGGGTCTAGAAGGCAAGTGAACTGGCTTACAGGGTCTAGGCTCTGGCCCTAGCTCACCCAAGTAAATTCCGGACCCGCGAGGCCATATCCCACCTCAACACGGAGGTACGGCCCCACGACGAAATCATAGTTAGATGCCTCGTTCGCCCTTCTACAGGGCTGCAGTCAGAGCCTCACTTTTCACGGCCACACGTTTGAATCTCTTAAAAAGTCATCGAGAGGCCTACATCCCGCCACCACGTCTGTGGCAACAAACTTCCCTCGGCCAAATCATAGATAGGGCCTCTCACTGCCACTCGGCATTAGCAGGGCCTCACTTGTCACTAGTTCACAGTCCAGTTCACCTAAGGGAACCCCCCCCCCCCATGCTCCCCCTCTGTTCCTGCCTTCGCCCCTATTAAATCTAATTCACCAATTAATTTCTAGAATGTCTCAAGAACCAGCCCCCACCGACGAGTTGTCTGCCGAAGAGATCCCGTTCACTCCCATCAGACCAGAATCTCCAGGTGAATCCCCTTTCCAGCTACGGCTAGAATGGCGGAACTTTCTAGACTTTTGACCAATCAGGCCCCCAAGCCTAGGCCAGGCACTAGCTCTCAAGGACAGCCATCAGGCGCTTGCACGGCCACTCAGGACACCCTGGCAGCAATCCCGGGACTATCTGCAGACCCTGAACAACAGGTTATCTAAGGTGGAGAGTGCCATCACCACCCCAGGTAACCTCCCTGGCCTCTCAGCCCCCATCCCGGCAGTCTCTGCTACAACACCACTCTCCCCTATAAATCCTCCTCCAGCACCAGCCACAGTTACGTCACCTTTTGTGTCACCAGCGCAGAAAGAAATCCTAGATGAGAGGGATGTGTGTCTGGTGTGTCTGCTGATAGCCTCTCATGAATTGCTGGGGAACCAGGCATATAACTACGGGGATATCTCAGTGGTGCTTAAAACTAGAGATCCTAGGCGTAACAAAAAATTATCAATACCACAGTTTGTAATAGCCTTCTGTAGGGGGCCCCACACTGTGTTAATTCCTTGGACTCCTGTTCTGGACACTTTGTGCTTTTTATTTATGTGATACATTTATTTGCAGCAATACTGATTTAGATGTTATTTCTTTTATATGTTTAATAAATGATGTTTTGTATACTGTATACTTGATATATTTATGGTTAGAACTCATTCATTCACATTATCCCAGAGGTGTTATCAGATCTATATAAGTTTTTTTCTACAGCTGCTATTATGCTGTTTTAGTGGTCATGATTTAATATTTTGGAGCGCTCACATACCATTTTTTATATTTTTTACACTAACAATTCAGTCGCTCTTCTGTATGTGATGCAGCCCTTTCTTTTTTGATAGATTTTTATTTATTTATCTCATTCTCAGTTACCTTCCATCATATTTTTATATTTGCCAAGACCCAGTATCCACAGACACTCTGCTTTCCTCTGAAATCTCACACGGTTTCATGATCGGCCCCTTCACCTCCTCACCTTTTTCCTCCTGGCGCACTAACCCTATTGGTATAGCTGTGCACAAATACTCTAATAAAAAACGTATAATTATCGATTTATTGGCACTGCACGCCTCTTTTGTTCCCAGCATTAACTCACTCATACCCGCAGAAGAATTTTCATTACAGTACGTTAAAATTGACGATGCAATCCAATCCATCATTTCAACAGGTAGAAACGCTTGGCTAAGCAAAACCGACATTACAAACGCATTCAAATTACTACCCATGCACCCATCACTCTGGCATCTGCACGGTGTTAAATGGCGAGACAGATACTATTTTTACACACGCCTCACTTTAGGGTCTAGAAGCAGCCCCAAACTGTTTGATATATTCGCAGAAACAACATGCTGGCTGCTCCTAAACGTTCTCAGGTGTCACTCAGTCATTCACTACTTGGACGACTTCCTACTAATAGAACCAGGCGCACGTACACCCACTAATATCCTCAACACCTCAGCACTTTTTTCCACACTCGGTGTACCCTTATCACCCTCCAAAACCATCGGCCCCACTAATAAACTTACCTCTTGGGGATCGAGCTGGACTCTGGTACCTTCCTAGCCAGCCTTCCCCCCGACAAATTGGTCCGCTTGAGAGGGGAGATAGACATGTTCCTGCGGAGTGATGCATGCACCAGAAAGGAACTTCAGTCCCTTTTGGGGACCCAAAATTTTGCGATGCGCATTATTCCGCAGGGTAGGTCTTTCGTATCCAGGCTTCTCAGTCTGCTTCAGGGGGTACCAGACTCCTGCCCAAAGGCTGACCTACTCATGTGGGGGAAGTTTTTGGCTGAGTGGAATGGTATCTCCATGTTTATCCCCCCTCTCTCCGACTCCTCACCCATCATTCACACAGACGCTGCAGCCAACACTGGTTTCGCAGCTGTCTTCGGTAATCACTGGTTCAGGGGTCACTGGCCTGCTGAGACGGATGCCTTGCCAGGATTCAGAGAGACTTCAGCCGTATTTGAAATTTACCCCATAGTGGCGGCCGCACACTCTTGGGGTCATCTCTGGTCCGGCAAGGCAGTAAAATGCTATTCCGACAACTCAGCAGCTTGCGATATCATAAACAAGGAGTGCTCATCCTCCCTTACCATCATGCGGCTGATTCACAAGCTGACCTGGTTGGCAGCAACCATCCAGTTCCACTTAGTCTGTTTTCACATCCCGGGTATCCACAACACGGCCGCTGTCTCGCTCTCAATTCCAGTTCAGCCATCCAAGACACTGCCATACCGTCAGCCATCCAAGACACCGCAGTTTCACGAACTAATCCTGGATTGAATGCACTAATGCACCACGCTAGGTCTCTCATACACCAAGCACTATCACCTAACACAGCTGTCACCTACAGTAGGGCACTTACCATTTTTAATAAATTGACAGCAGATTTTGGATTTCAAGGTGATTTTTCAACTCAAACCATTGTGGCTTTTGCCTCCTTCTGCCACTTACATTTAAAACTTTCTCACAATACCATTAAACTATACCTCAAGGGGGTTCAGCACCACAGTCTCAATCATTTCCCTAACAACACACCCTTCCTGTCATCATACCCCATCAAGAAAGCCTTAAAGGGTATCTCAAAGGTTTCTGTTCCACTTACCACCACCAGACTACCAATAGATGGGCCTATCTTTAGATTACTCAGCAATCAACTTGATGAATCCCCATTCGATTCCAACACAAACATGGTGATCAAGTCTGCAATTTATCTAGCCTTTTACAGTTTCCTCAGACCCAGAGAATTCACCGTTATTTGTCAAGGGGATATCTCACACAGCCTAAAAACCTCACACCTCACTAAGGTGGAAGATCACTACGTACTCACGCTCCCATCTACCAAAACTAATCACTCACTACACCCCACTATTATTCCCCTCTTTCCCACTGATAATGCTTGGTGTTGGGTTAAGGCACTAGACCACCTACGGTCAACTCATCACACGCACTTACCAGACTCTCCGCTCTTATTACTACAAGGGCACCCACTCACCACTGCTAAATTCACGATGCATGTCAGAACCTTACTGGCAAAACTGGGTTACAACCCGGCTTCGTTCTATGGCCACTCCTTCCGCATAGGAGCTGCTTCATCAGCTTCTAGTACAAACACCCCGGTTAACATCATCAAGAGACTGGGTCGATGGAAATCCTCCATATACCATACGTACATACCACGACCAGAAAGAGAGCTTCGCCAAGCCTTCAGGAATTTGGTTATGTACTAAATGCAATAAAGTGTGTTTTTCCTTAAACTTCTCTTTGCCCTCTTTTATTTACAGTCCCACTCGTACGTTGGTTTTTGGCACACCACAATCAACTTTCATCTCAGTCACTATCCATTACGTATTAAATTCCGAGCACAAGTAGAAAGGCCATTAGGCCTGAATTTGTGGGAGGAGTAAGTCCCCTACTTAAACTCCCAGCCCCAACTCACCTCTGCCGGCAAGTTGATTGTCCCCACCCACCTTCACCCTTATAGCATTACAACTCTCCTTGGTGGGCCCTCTTTTATTTACAGGCCCACTCATACGTTGGTTTTCGGCACACCACAACCAACTTTCATCTCAGTCACTAACCATTACGTATTAAATTCGAGCACAAAAATATTTATATATACACATACATACATACATACATACAATATCCTAAATATCCTATAGTAACCAGATATATGCAGTATATCCTGCATTGACAGTGGATACGCTACCAAAGCTGATTCCTTGCATTTAGTGGAACAGTTAGTGGTGCAAATTAGGCAAAATAAACCTATGGACGATAGCGTGCCTGAGATGGTACACCTTCAGTGCCAGAGATGCCAGAGTCATATCGTCACAAACAGAAATTGATCTTTTCGTTTCCTCCCCTTCATTTTCTATTTGTGCAAAGGAGGAATTAGCCACATTTAATCAATATACCCCCATTAATATATATTTTATTGATGTTTTTCAACTCATTATATGTTTGGCAGATATACAACTGGCACATACAAGCACAGATATACACACCTTGACACACACCGGCACATTTAAAAAAAAAAAAAAAAAAGGCGATCCACGATGTTGATACACTATGTCAAAGGGTTCCATGGGAAAAATTAATTGGGAACCCCTGCATTATATAATAAAACACATTGTACATATATTCACACCAATGGGCATACAGGACAGGGCAAAGAGAACACAAAGAAAAAGATTCATTACACAAGTTCTCCCCAATTTGATCGGTCAGGTTGCTATCTGGATCCACTGTCTCTTCAGAGCAATCTCTGATTACATTAACACAGCCCTTTGCTGTAGTAGATAAAATTAGATTACAAGTGTAGACTTTCCGATTCCAGATTTAGCAAAGTATATGGCATAATGCAGTTAATCTTTTGCATGTAGAGATTATATGAATATACAGAGGTAATGTTATGATTTTTCTGGCATTTTGTGAGTTTCTTTGAATGCTGAAAGCAATTCTTGTGATAAAACCTGCTATTTGTCTAGTTTGAATGTGTTATTCTCTTTTGAATACCCATCTATGCTAATTGACAATATTTCAGAAGAGACACATCTCTGGCTAAAAGGGCCATCAAGGTCTGCCACTTGTCACCAAATGTTATGTGCTGGCTATGTGTCCTATGTTTAGAATTAATGTTATGCCAAAGGAACGTTTAAGTTAAGAGTACATTTTATTTTATGTTAAACTTCTGTTAAGATTGCCCTACTGCCCCATCCATTTCCTCTATTTTGCAGGTATTCATCTGAATTAAATTGATAAATGGGAGTTTAACCATAATAATAATGAGACATCTCCTTCTATACCCGAACTGGATTTTCTGGATTTCACGCACGTGAAATAATATACTGCAAACTGCTATAAGTATGTTACTATATAGAACTACACTTTTTGGTATTGTTTTTTCTCCTTTTCATTTTCCCTTTGATGAACATTGTATAAAAGTGCATGTCTCTTCCCACCTTTATATGATGGAAAGCTATTTCAAAAGTAGAGTACGTATTGGTGAATGATTCCTTTTCTTTTATCAAAATAAATGTTGCATTTTATGATTGACAGGTTATAGAAATGTCTCTGTACATTTTATCACGCTACTAATTCAATTTTATTACTCCACAGAAGAAAATTAACTTGCCTAAATAAATGAATAACAGTGATTTGTATTATGAATTTATGTTTAATAGACATGGCTCTTTGCAACATATGTCATTACTCCTACAATACAAGGAACACAGATGTAATTAATTTGCTCTTTAATGGAATTTTGGAGGAAACTAGCAGTTATAGACTTCAGAACTATAATGGAAGTTCCCTTTGGTCTAATGACAAATCGTAATTCTGTCATGTCAGAAATAAAAATCTTCCTTTTTAGTATTTTCTATATTCCTGTTTATGACAAATGTGTTTAAACCTGCTGTTAGCCCCTGCTTAAAATTCTTAAAATTTAATTACTTAATGTCTTGGAAAAAGTCCAGTGCAAGTATTTAAATATTGACCTGTTAAAGCACTACTACTTGTGCAAAATAAAGCAGTTTTGAAACTCGAATCCATCCTCTTCATGTACTCTGTTAATGTTTTTATACCCAGGCACCAAGACATTACATGAATGTAAATCCCAAATGATTTATCTATCTATCTATTTATCTTTCACCTTTACTGAACAGCACTCTTGAGTCTTCTTTGAATTAAAACGTAATTTTTATTTTCATTAGCGTTTCAGTTTAAAATCATTTTTTTCATTAGGATGTCCTAATGAAAGACTTTATTTAAAACTGAAACGTTGGTGAAAACAAATTACACAAAACAAGTAAAAAATGTCAGGAGTAATGGTTAAAAAAAATACATATGATACCGCACTCATATGTATACTTGAGTGCGGTATCATATGTATTTTTTGTAATTATCGAGGGTATTTTTTGTGGGCTACCCTGATACCTAGCACCACTGCGATAAAAGAGTGCCGGTGCATATCGATTTTTCTAATGGTTAACCCCTTAAGGACTGGACTGTTTTTGCGATGTTGTACATTTGCGACCAGGCATATTTTTACACTTTTGTGGTGTTTGTGTTTGGCTGTAATTTTCCGCTTTCTCATTTACTGTTCCCATACAAATTATATATTGTTTTTTTCAGGACAAAAGGGCTTTCTTTACATACCATTATTTATATAATCTCATGTATTTTAATTTAAAAAAAATACAAAAATCTGATGAAAAATTGAAAAAAATACATGTTTTTTGACTTTTACTTGAAAAATCTTTTACTCATCTACAAAAGCGAATGAAAAAAACTGCTAAATAGATTCAAAATTTTGTCCTGAGTTTAAAAATACCTAGTGTTTACGTGCTTTTTTGCTTTTTTTTTGCATGTTATAGGGCTATAGGTACAAGTAGGATATTGCGGTTTCAAAACATACATTTTTAAAATTTATCAATAGTGACATTGTAACACTATTATCTGTCATAAATCTCTGAATAACACCCCACATGTACATATTTTTTTTAAAGTAGACAACCCAGGGTATTCAATATGGGGTATGTCCAGTCTTTTTTAGTAGCCACTTAGTCGAAAACACTGGCCAAAGTAAGCATTCATATTTGTTTGTGTGTGAAAAAAGTAAAAAAACTAAATTGAACGCTAATTTTGGCCAGTGTTTGTGAACAAGTGGTTACTAAAAAAGACTGGACATACCCCATTTGCAATACCTTGGGTTGTCTTCTTTTGCAAATGGTATGCCATCATGGGGGTAATTCTCATTCCTGGGCTACCATACGCTCTCAAAGGCAACGTAACCAACCTGGCCATTTTCAATGTAAAAATATTTGACCCATATATCTGACCTTGTAACTTTCAAAAATGCTATAAAACCTGTACATGGGGGGTACTGTTTTACTCGGGAGACATCGCTGAACACAAATATTAGTGTTTAAAAACTGGAAAACGTATCACAACAATTATATCATCAGTAAAAGTGCTGTTTGCGTGTGAAAAATGCAAAAAAAGTAACTTTCACTGACAATATCATCGCTGTGATATGTTTTACTGTTTTGAATCACTAATATTTGTGTTCAGCGAAGTCTCCCGAGTAAAACAGTACCCCCCATGTACAGGTTTTAGGGTGTCGTAGAACGTTACAGGGTAAAATACAGTGCTAGCAAATTAAATTCTCTGGAATTTCGGCCTGGGTTGGCAGGCAGGTCCCTCAAATTGCAATCAATAAAATTACTGAATTATGTAAAATATTACATAAATACGCACGTAGAATTTAAATATATATGCATATTTATATATTTGAAGTCTACGTGTATATTTATATAATTATTTATGTAATTTTGTATATGGACGTATGTATATTTCTTATTATTTTTATTTATTTTTATATACATAGATATATATACAAATTCATTCTAAGTGTATTTTGATATAAATATATATATATTAATTTTAAAATACAGTTAGAATAAAATTTCATATAGCTATATAATTTTTTTAAAATTTTTTATTATTTAAAAAAATTATTTAATTTAAATTACTTATTATTTATATTTTATAATAATATATATATACAATATATATAGTTATTATATATATTATATATATATACGTGTGTAATTTAATTATAAGTGTATTTTTATATTAATATAAGTACATATTAATATAAAAATACACTTAGTATGACATATATATATGATATATAGACATATATTATATAGATATAATATATGTCTATATATCATATATACACATATATAATTATTTATTTTTTTTTTATTAACATTAACTTTATTTTTTTTTTTGATTTTACACTAGCAGGGAGACTGCCTGTCAGCACAGGCAGTCCCCCTGCAGGCAGACACTATGGACACCTATTGTGACCATGTGATCGCTGTGTTAAGCGATCACATGGCCACAGGGGTCCTAATCTGTGTGGGGAGACTGTCTGGGCTGCAGGCAGTCTCCCCACAACCGGAGCCACGCTGATCGCCGCCGGGGGAACGACGGCGATCAGGTAAGTAGCTCTGACCGTTAGGACGGTTCAGGACCGTCATCGGTCGGCAAGGCAAAAATGCCGATGACGGTCCTGAACCGTCCTGGGTCCTTAAGGGGTTAAAAAAGGTTGATTTATTTTCGGTGTATCATCACTCCATGTGGCAATTTACTGCATTGGCATAACATTCTTATTGTATTTACGTTAATTCCTCCCCACCCATCACTATTAGACAGTATATGATAATTAGTGGACCATTCTACTTTGGCAAATAACATTACTATTAACTGGCATCTTACCATAGGCACATATTTACTGCCTTTCCCTGCCTATGTTTATGACTTATTATTGCTTTCAATAGTTGATGGTCTGGATTTAATTTTATTTTACCCATTTGGAATATATGTACCTTCGCTAGCCTGACCACTAGAGAGCACAATCTATCCCTTCTCCAAAGGCTTTATACAGTGTCTTATAAATATCATAGGACACTGTTTAGTGAATAATTCCCTACATTTAGGTTCTTCATATCTTCCAAATAGTTTTTATACACTTTTGTACATATTGTTTTGGAAAAGGGCAGTAGCACTATTCTCTTGTTTTTTTATTCAAATGTCTTATTAAAAGTTACTTTTTAGTTACATCCCAGGTAGTTTATTTTTTCACTCTTTAGGGTTATACCAATTGTACATCGCTACGGAATTTTCTGGCGCTATATAAATAATAAAATAATAATATACATTCTCAACCATTACTCCTGACATTTTTTGCTTGTTTTGTGTAAATTAATTCTTAGGGGTTATCCACCATTTAGGAGTTACACATCTATCTACTTTCATTTACTATTTTTGTTGATGTGAGGTTTTTACATTTAGAAGACCCAGGAGTTCAATTTATTGTGCTGGGTTTGAGCACTGGGCCCTTAGTGGATTTATAACATGAAAATTTAAAGTCCTACTCTACTAGTTTGGCAAGGGTGAATTTGTATTTCACGCTCCAATCACTAGTGAGTGTGTGTGAATTTTTACCCACCAATACATACCTTTCTAAAAGACACAAATGAAAAGTAAAACTTTTTAAAGCACAACACAACTCTCTCTTTCATAAATCTCAGTGATATAGCAAACAATGGCTTGATGTAATATTTCTGGAAAAAAAATATAATATAAAGGTATAGACAGAACCTCCTTTTCATACTTATTTCATTCTATAACAGATAAGACCAGTTTGTAAATACATATAAACAGAATTCACTAAAAAAGGTTGTTGTCTCAGTGAGAGCATGTCATTAAAGGGATCCTATAGTGCCGGGAAAACAAACCCTGGAGTGCTCCCCTCCCTAGGGGGCTGAAGGGGTTAAAACCCCTTCAGCCACTTACCTGAATTACCTGTCCCTTGGCGCTTGGTCAGGCTCCGCCCATGCTCCTCCCTCACCGACGTCAGCCAGTGGGGGAGACCTAATGTGCATGTGCGGCAATGGCCGTGCGCGCATTAGACCTCCCCATAGGAAATCATTATTTAATGCTTCACTATGAGGAAAATCTGATGCTGGAGGTCCGTGAGAACGTCCAGCGTCAGATAACGGACTAAAGGTCTGTTTGGATTCCTAAGCCCTCTAGTGGCTGTCTGTTAGACAGCCACAGAGGGAAGACTTAGAGCTGCAATGTAAGCATTGCAGTTCTCTGGAACTGCAATATTTTACATCGCAGCACTAAGTGCAAAAGGGTCACAGCACCCAGACCACTTCAATTAACTGAAGTTGTCTGGGTCCCTACAGTGTCCCTTTAAATTTCATTGTGAAAGAACGGTGTTTCATATTTTTTTAATTTAGAGTTTATTTACTAAACTGGGGATTATGAAGCAAACTAAAAACAACCACATTAACTTAAACAGCCAAATGCAAACACATCCAAACACATAAAAGTTTCCATTTTGGCTCATTTGGCCTAAAAATTGCAAACACATTGTCAGTTCTTCATAATTTTTATTTAAGTGACTAAACACTATCAATTGAAATGTATAGAATATACTAAACAGTGGCAATAGCGCTGTTGGGGGAAAGATCCTGGTGCTTTTTTCTAACACGAGCTGGCACACATAAATTGATGACGGACTTATACAAAATAATCAAAAATTACGTATTTTTTCATTTCATAACATCCAAAAACTTCCTTGCCCAGTTCTGCTCCACGTAGACGCTACTTAGATTTTATGGCATTGCTTTGAAGTAAATAAAAAACATGCAAAATGCCATAAGGATGTGGTTTTTATCTGCAATCGACTTCTATTTTTAAAATTTTAAGAACAAAGTGACCACATGTAAAAAAGAAACAGGAAGTGGGAACCTAATAAGAAGAACCAGGAATAATCTCAAGGTTACTGTAAACAAAAATCAATATTATCTACTTTTAATACTACAACTTCAGGCCTCAAAATAAATCAGTGTTGGGGGAACTGGTAAGGAAACTCTTGAGAAAGGTAGAAACAATATATGAAAATGATTTGAGAATCAGCTTGCACGTAGACACTCCCAGGATTACTCAAGTAATGCTTCTGAGAAAAAGAAAGCTCCTTATAGTCGAACCTCAGATATTAACAAGCTATGCTGTGAATAAACATTATTGCTCTTCCCTATGAATTCCTTCTATAGAATGAACTGTGCTGATCAGACATTGACTAGGAATGCTAGTATGAGATGCAAATAAAAAGGAATTTTACATTATAGGCTAATATAAGCAGGAAATATAATTGTGTTGAAGATTTTTTCCAATTCCAGATATTTTGGATCAGATTAGATCTTTGAATTTAGATTTATTTTTAAAACATATAAAAACATAATCAATTAATAAAGAGCCCAATATTTGTCAATGTACTTAACGATAAAAAGGAGAGAACCAAGGTGTACAGGCCATACCATACATAGTGTGTTTGATGAAGATATAATCTAGAAGCAATGCCTCACAATCAAGCATTGCATGTAGAGTAAGTACAAGTCAATAAATATACTGTAAGTAAGGTATAGAATATAGGCAAAGAGAGTTATAAGAGAAAGGAGTCGAAAAATACCTTTTGTCAAGTGGACCTGCAGAGAAGGGAAGGTGGTGTTGAAGGGAAAAGCGTTTGTTGTACATGATAATTGACCTATTTGGTTTATATTCCCAGAATCAATTTGAATTTGGGTGGAAGAGTTGCATCTGGAGTAATGAGAAAGCCTGGCTGGTGGCCACACTGCTGGGGATCCGAGAACAATGGGAGACTGATATGTTCAAATGTGTTGAGCTGTGAGGGACAAGTGATGGATTGGGTTAGGACAGGGGTAAACCTTCTTCGGCACTCCAGATGTTGTGGACTACATCTTCCCTGATACTTTTCCAGCACCATGGTTGTAAGAGCATCGTGGGTGATGTTATCCACAATATCTGGAGTGCTGAAGTTTGCTACCGTACTTACACAAAAGGCTGCAATGAAGAGATGTGCCTTTAGAAGTCTGCATAACAATGATGGGAGACTGTATCTTAGTGCTATAAAAAAGGAACCAAATATAGTGTGATATACGTGAATAGAGTGTATTAAAATATAATAGAAGCACTCGAATAGAGCAAAACCTTTTTGGAACAGGCTTAGATCTCAGAGGTGAATGTGTGCTAAGTTAACACCATCCCTCTTCTGTCCTCCAATTAGGTAAACTCAAAAAGAGAACAAAAACAAAAGCAGAGACTTCTAGTGTAGTAAGTTCAGATACTATGAATATAAATTAAACAAGCATATAACCTTAAAAAGTGCCTCTTTTACCTGGCTTTAAGTGATAGTGCCTACGTCCCAATAAAGAGGGAACATATGATGTTTGGAATCCATAGGAGGAATTGTTAATGTGCAAATACAATTTATTAAAACATAAATGTTCATAACAAATGATAAAAGAAAATCCAATAGAAATTCCTTGGACACTGCTTCCGAGACGAAATAAATACTTTTAGTAAAACAAAAGCAAGTTAAAGTAACCTTATAGTTCAAGCATGTCACACTTGCTGCCCACAATGAATACATTTGCAGCCCACCTGCCCTGGGGCAGCTCCCTTTATGTTTCTTGTCTTCCTTCCCACGGCCACAAGAGAGCAGAGTGACTGTCTGAGCAGGCCAGCCACCCACCTCCACCCTCTCCTGCTCGCAGTGCCAGAGTAGCGTTAAGTTAGGGGAAGAGATGTTTAGGGGACCTTCCTGTGTAGTGTGTTAAATTGGGGGAAGGAAGGGGGTGAGCAGTGTATTAACTTGAGTGAGGGAGGGGGGCAGTGTATTCATTTGGGGAAGGGAGGGGGCCAGTGTATTAAATTGGGGGAGAGAGTGGGCAGTGTATTAATTTGAGGGAGGAGGCACTGTATTAATTTGGGGGATGCCAGTGTATTATAGTGGTGTGAGGGAGGCAGTGTGTTAATTTGGGAGGAGGGCAGTGTGTTAAATTGGGGGGAGGGCAGTGTATTAATTTGGGGAGCGAGGGGGCAGTGTATTAATTTGAGGGAGGGGGCACTGTATTAATATGGAGGAGGGAGGGGGCAGTATATTAAATTGCGGAGGGGCAGTGTATTAAATTGGGGGAAGGGGGAGGCAGTGTATAAGAGTGGTGATGGGGCAGTGTATTAGAGTGGTGGGGGGCGCAATGTGTTTAATTGGGGAAAGGGGTAGTGTATTTTTTTTTAAATATTCTTTATTTGTTTTACATTACAATGACAGACAATATATTACATAAACATTATATAAAACCATCCATAATATAAACTGACTCATTCAATCAAACATCCTGACAGATACAATACTGTGAAGAAGGGCCCAAACAGAGAGAAAAGAATGAGTAAATAATCTAATACAGTATAACTTCTTTTACCGAAATGCACTAATCACTTTATTATCCTAGCAGGGACATAGCTCTTAAAAGGCAGTTTTCTTTTGCTTTTGTTTTCTTAACCGAAGACTTATTTTTCCAGCATACCCCCAGTTCCATTTTCAATTGGAATATTAATTGGTTTACCCAGTGATAAAATTCTATTTCTTTTGATTGTTTCCATTCTCTTGCTATAATAATCTTAAAGGCTAAAAAACTATGGGTAACTAAATAGAAATTTATGGCAGTTAGATCAGGCCAACCCAAGTGAAGAATTGCAGTGCTTGGGTTTTTATCATTCTTAATCCCTTCTAGTTTAACTAAAGCACGGTAAACTTGATCCCAAATTTGTTTGATTTTTGCACAGTTCCACCAGATATGGAAATAACTCCCAACTGCACTTGAACATCTGCAGCATATATTTGAGATATTAGTATCTATTTTATTTAATCTAGTAGGTACTAAATACCATCTGTTGGTAACTTTATAAAAAGTTCAATCAAAACAATATTATGAACATTTTTCTTTAATTTTTGTAGAGCTTTTCCCCAAGCATCCACTTCTATGGACAGATTACACTCGGTTTCCCACTTGTTCAAAGCATTTATATTAATATTATATGGAATTAATCGAGACAACATATAACATTTTGATAATAATTTTCTAGAATTTACATGAGCAAATATTTGTTTACTACAAAAAGACCCTCTATTCTTCCCCTCCACATAATTCTTAGAAAGAAAAGATTTCACCCTTATATAATTGAATGTTTCTGAAACAGGTAGCTCATATTCTAGCCTTAAAGTGGCGAATGATTTAACTAAACCTCCTGTCATAATGCTTCCGATCTCTCCAATATTCTTTTCTTTCCAATGATCTAGATTTATATCTTCTATAAGGGATTCTAACATTTCTATCTCCATGAAGTCATATATCTTGCCCCAATGGTTCATTTGCTTCCTCAATTTAAACCATATTGGGAGAGTTTGGCAAATTATTTTATTTTGAATTTCTTTTAGGATTAAATTTCTTTTTTCATGCCATAACATTTTATTTAATTGCTGCTTAGTCAATGATAAAGTCTCAAGTTTGTACCATCCTGTATTTATTGCTTCTTTTTTCATTAAAATTTGTGTATGATGGATCATGCTAGCTTCATAATGCTTTCTGATATTGGGAAAATTCATACCGCCTTGCCTAGGGGCCCTCGTCAGCTGTACTAGATTAATGTGAGGTCTTTTTCCTTTCCATACAAAGTTCCTAAACGTTCTCTGAATTAATTCTAACCAACTATCTAGTACCTTTAAAGGGACCATTTTAAAAAAATACGTCCACTTTGGAAGAATATACGCGTTTATTATATTTATTCTTCCAGCCCAACTCAAAAACGTACTGTTCCATTTTTTCAATGCCAGATTTGTTACTTTAATCAGTTTTAAGACATTCTTTTCAACAATGATGTTTAAGTTGTCTGAAAATATAACTCCTAAATACTCAAAGCCCCCCTAGCCTTCATAAAGCTGTACTTTTCTAATATTTGTCTCTTAACTTCAGAATCAGATTTTGAAAACATTGCTATTGATTTATCTATGTTCATCTTATAATTCGATACTTCACTATAATGATTTATTTCCTCCATAAGATTACAAATAGAAGCAAATGGATCCGTCAACGTAATTATTGTGTCATCGGCATACAAACACACTTTTAGGTCCTCTGATGCTACAAGAATCCCTTTGATGTTCCGATTAGATCTAATTCTGGCTGCAAAGGGTTCCATGGAGATAATATACAATATTGGCGAGAGCGGGCATCCCTGACAGGTGCCATTATTTCGCTCAAACCAATCGGAACATAAATCTGTGCATACTACCCTGGCCATGGGGTCTTGATATATAGATTTAATTGCAGCCATCATCCATCCAGGAAACATATATCTCTACCCAACCCTGTCAAAGGCCTTCTCTGCATCTAATGACAGGGTCAGAAGAGGCGTATTCGTTCTATCCCCCCAATCCAATATGTTTATCAGTCTCCTGGAATTAGCATTTACGACAGCTTTGAAGGCACACCAGATCACTGAATATGACATACCTTCCCTTTTGTTTTCCTTAAAATACAACTCAATGAGTTTTCCTATTTGATTTTGATGTTCACTCTTTAAAATAATATTGTCATCCAATCGCCAGGTATTAAAGGGTTTAATTTTTTTTTTGTATCCTTTATGCTAAATATGTTGTAACTATGATCCGCCCATGGGTTTTCAACTATTTCTATTTTTTAATCTGTTTCACCAAAGAATTCTCTCCCAAGACCAGATCTATTCTGGAAAGAGACTGATGAACTCTAGAGGAATGAGTATATCCATAATATTTCCCAGAATTTTTGATTGTTTCTTTATTTGTCTATTTTTTTATTATCCTTAATTTTTTTGTCTACTGAAATATCTGGGACACAATTAAAATCCCCTGCAATTATTAGGATCCCCATTTTTACTTATTTTACCTTATCCATAATTTTTTTGAGGTATTTTGTAGACAAGATATTAGGCAGATATACATTTACAATAGTATATATTGTTGATTCTATTTTACACACTAAAATTAGATATCTACCTTCCTCATCCAATTCTAAGTGTATAATTTCTTTTTTGATCTTTTTAGAAAAAATAATAGCTACTCCTCTTTTTTTTTCTCCTTCCAAAGATTCATGTAAAACCTCTGCATATTGTTCATATCTCCATCTTATTTTGTCCTCCCTTTTCCAATGCGTCTCCTGGGCCATAGCTATTTCTATCTGTTCTTTTTTAAGTAATTCTAGTAGGAGTTTTCCTTTATAAGGGGTATTTATTCATGGATATACACTTCAGAATAATTCCCTATTTCCTTCCCCCTTCCCTCCCTGTTCCCTCCCCCTTCACAGAATACAGCCATATAACATTCATCCAACAACTGAAATTCCTATACAAATAGGGATATTTCCATCCATTCTTATTCACACTACAAGAGAAAACATTCCTCCATTGATGTGACTCTTAACATTATTTCTCATAATGTTACTAGATGAGATCTCATTAAGGAGCTCCAAGCAGGACTTAAAGGGTAAGATCAGGACCGACAGAAACATTAATATCTCAAAAAGTTAAACATGGCTCTTTCCTCTTTTCAGATGAGAGATATGAGTGAAGAATATAAATATACCAAAAAATATAATGTACCACAACCATAATACAAATTTCAAAGGGCAGAAAGCCCAATTTTACCTTTCCTCACATTATTACCTATCTATTAGCAATTCTTTAAATCGTTATTATATGTTCCTTATTCAATATTTTAACGTCCAGAGCTGTCAAAAAATCAAGTACATACTCAGTTATGTTCTCCTGTGTGATGCTTTCTGGATTATTTTTGACTCTAATGTTTTTAATTCTTTGTTTATCCTCCAGTCCATTTATTCTCTGTTCAAGAATTTTTACTTCATTACTGATTTTTTTCTTGTGCTTCTATGTGTTTTATGTTGGAATTCCATTAATTCCCATTTTTCTTCCATTTTAGATAGTTTTTCGCTTATTTCTTCAATATGCATTTTCAGCTGGTAAGTGCTATTATTAATTTCCTTTTTAAACTGTTTGGTTTTCCAGACTATTTTTTCTTATAAATTCTTGCAAATAATTCGATGACATTCTCCTGTCTTCCACTATAGATTCTTCCACAAGTGAGTTATGTTCATCCAATTTTTTTGAATTAGGAGAAAGAAAATCTGCTGCTCCTTTGCCTTGATTAACATCTTTTTTTAACTCTTGAGTATCTTTTTTTTTTTGCCATCTTGGCTGCAGCAATGTTGTTCCACTACTTGATTCAGCTGCCCCTTTACTTTAAAGATGTCTTTCCTTCTCTCTTCTAATACCTCTGATTTGATTTTAAATAGAGATTTTCAACTTCAGCGTTTTCTCTTTAATGCTTAAATAGCAGGGGGTCCCTTTCCCTTTTTTTATTTCTTTTTAGTTTTCTTTTTTTTTTTTTTTTTTTTTCTTTTTCTTTTTTTCCCTTTTGCTTGGATTGACAGCACCTGTTGGTTATGTGCTTTTGTTCAGTTTATACAACTTTGCTAATTTCTGTAGTGGTTTTGAAGATGGCTTTTTGCTTTTACCGTTTTAATATAATTCTTGTATAACCCTATTTCTCTGATTATTGCAACCTTCTCTGAACTTTCATTTGCAATTTTATCAGATATATCAGGATATCTTTTTGACTAGGATACAAATTATTCTGCTTTACCCTTTTTCTTAAATAGGTTCTAGATATAGTCTTTCTTCTTTAGCAACTTTAGCACTTTACAAAAAATAATTTTCTCTACCAATGATAGCTAAAATTCAACATATATATATAAATTATATAAATTCCGCTTTTGAATAAATTGTCTCGAGGGAAAACTCAGGAGTGTTCTGTAACAACTTCTACTTCTTTGTTTTGAATCCAATGCAGCATATTTATGAGGCTTGTAAGCGTGTTCTATCCGATTTTCTACTTTAGCTCCCTCTTCCTTAGAACGCCATCTCTTCATGGCAGTATGTTCAGCAGAGCACAGTCAGAGCACAGTCAGCCGTCGATCCTTTTTGTCCCCTTTACCCCCACCTCCCGATGCGTGCGCTGTTGCATTTAAGTCATCAGTGGTGGGGGGTAGTGTATTTAAGTGGTGGGAGGGGGGCTGTGTGTTAAATTTGGGGGAGGGTAGTATATTAAATTGGTGGAGGGAGGGGGCAGTTTATTAAATTAGAGTGATGGGAGTGGGGGCAGTGTATTCAAATAGAGTGGAGGGAGGAGGTGTAGTGTATTATGTTAAGGAGCAGATGGATGGAGGGTGCATTGTATTAGAGTGGAGGGAAGGGGAGCAGTGAATTGGATTTGGTGGCAAT
This sequence comes from Pelobates cultripes, assembly GCA_933207985.1. Lineage (NCBI taxonomy): Eukaryota > Metazoa > Chordata > Amphibia > Anura > Pelobatidae > Pelobates > Pelobates cultripes. The sequence continues at coordinate 184,760,697 of OW240917.1, read as the reverse complement.
GTATTGGATTTGTGGGCAGTGTATTAGAATGGGGGGAATGGGCAGTGTATTACATTTAGCCTGTCTGGAGGTGCTGAACGCTCCCCATGGAGATGCTGATTGGACATGCATCTTTTTGCCTATGGGAAAGCATTGGATTGGCTGAGATCATCAAGTTTGATGATCTCAGCCAAAGTGAAGAACACACTTATAGAACTTCAAAATCATCAAGATAATGTATTTAGTTTTTTACAGCTTTGCAACAGCATACATTCACCATTTCAGTCCCATTACCAAACTTTTCTTAATATGCCAAGGTAGTTGGACTGAAACATTGGTTTTATTCAAATGCACATCTCCTTAAAATAAATTTGCTCTTTTTTTTATTTGAAGCCCTATGAGCGTGAAGACATTCAGTGTCAGTTAGGCAACTTTTTTTATACTGAACTTTTCTAAATAAAACTACGTTTCTATGAAAACTGAAGTTTTTTTGACCCCCATATAAACTTAAACCTTATTTATTTGACCCTTGTTAGCCTTTGATTTTGAAATGCTTGTTATAGATAAAGTTAGATTAATGGGCATATTAAGTAAAAGAAGAATTTGAATTTCTAGATATATAACATCCTAAAATTACAGTATTTAAGACTATAAGAAATCCTTAGATAACTAATAGTTTCAGGGGTAGGATCTATATCTAGCAAACGTTCCCAATACATAGGCTGGTGCCTAGAGCCTATTGTACAAAAATGCCCAAGCTATTTAAACGATGCTTTGAGCATTTTACAAGTTTTGAATAATGTGACCTGGGAGATTAAATGTTTTCTTGTAACGGCATATGTTAAAACATAATGAGGTGAAAATTGGTAGTGTATCCACTGGCAATGCAGGATATACTGCACTGGTATCTTATTACTATAGGATATTCTATCTAGCTAGTCCTCTGGTAATACTCTTCTTAGTAACTTGTCTAAAGAGGACAATGAATAGCACTATACCTCTGAGACCTCAAAGAGGGAGCAAATCAGCTTCTTCTCGGCAACAGACAGGTCATTGTGGAAACAGCCAGCATATATAGATCACATCATACAATAAAACATATTGTACAAATATTCACACCAATGGGAATACAGGACAGGGCAAAGAGAACACTAAGGATGAAAGTGATTCATTACACTAGTTCTGCCCCCTGTGCAAGTCCACCTTGACAACAAAGGTTAGATATATCCCACTGTCTCTTCAGAGCAATCTCTGATTACATTAACACAGCCTTTTGCTGTTGGAGATAAAATGAGATTGCAAGTGTACACTTGCTGATTCCAGATTTGGCAAAGTATATGGCATAATGCAGTTAATCTTTTGCATGTAGGGATTATATCAATATACAGTGGTAATGATATGATTATTCTGGCATTTTGTGAGTTTATTTTAATGCTGAAAGCAATTCTTGTGATAAAGCCTGCTATTTGTCTAGTTTGAATGAGTTATTCTTTTTTGGATACCCGTTTATGCTAGTTGCCAATATTTCAGAAGAGACATATCTGCCTAAAAGGGCCATCAAGGTCTGCCACTTGTCACCAAATGTTATGCGCTGGTTATTTATCCTATGATTACAATGAATGTTGCACCAAAGGAACGTTTAAGTGAAGAGTACATTTTATTTTAAGCTCTGTTAGGCTGGACATTGTCAACTTAGCACACATTTACCTGTGCGATCTGAGCCTGTCCCAAAAAGCCTCTGCTTTATGTGAATGTACCTATTATATTTTTTAATACACTCTATTCACTTATTAAATGTAGTGTATTTTCAGAGAATTACAGAAAATTATACTACATAATGTAATGTTTATGGTACTGGGAATACCCTGGCTCTGCCCAGCCAGAGAGTCTGCCCTCCCCTCCACTACCTCTATCAGAGAGCCAAAAGCGCTCTTGTTTGAGCTAAGCCCTGCACTGAATGGCTTAGTTAAAGGACCACTATAGGCACCCAGACCACTTCAGCTTAAAGGACCACTCTAGGCACCCAGACCACTTCAGCTTTATGAAGTGGTCTGGGTGCCAGGTACCTCTAGGATTAACCCTTTTTTTTATAAACATAGCAGTTTCAGAGAAACTGCTATGTTTATACTGAGGGTTCATCCAGCCTCCAGAGCCTCTAGTGGCTGTCTCATTGACAGCCGCTAGAGGCGCTTGCGTGCTTCTCACTGTGAAAATCACAGTGAGAGCACGCAAGCGTCCATAGGAAAGCATTGTAAATGCTTTCCTATGCGACCGGCTGAATGCGCCGCTGCTCCTGCCGCGCATGCGCATTCAGCCGATGACGTCGCGAGCAAGGAGGAGAGGAGGAGTACAGCTCCCCGCCCGGCGCTGGAGAAAGGTAAGTGTTTAACCCCTTCCTCTCTCCAGAGCCCGGCGGGAGGGGGTCCCTGAGGGTGGGGGCACCCTCAGGGCACTATAGTGCCAGGAAAACGAGTATGTTTTCCTGGCACTATAGTGGTCCTTTAACGAAGTGGTCTGGGTGCCAGGTCCAGCTAGGGTTAACCCTTTTTTTTTAGAAACATAGCAGTTTCAGAGAAACTGCCATGTTATAAATGGGTTGATCCAGCCTCTAGTGGCTGTCTCATTGACAGCCGCTAGAGGGCTTCCGCGCTTCTCACTGTGAAGATCACAGTGAGAAGACGCCAGCGTCCATAGGAAAGCATTGTGAATGCTTTCCTATGGACTGGCTGAATGTGCCCGCAGCTCTTGCCGCGCATGCGCATTCAGCCGAAGAGGAGGAGAGGAGACGGAGAGGATGAGGAGAGCTCCCCGCCTGGCGCTGGAGAAAGAGGTAAGTTTAACCCCTTCCTCTCCATCCAGCCCGGCGGGAGGGGGTCCCTGAGGCTGGGGGCACCCTCAGGGCACTATAGTGCCAGGAAAACGAGTATGTTTTCCTGGCACTATAGTGGTCCTTTAATTGGCTGAGAGCAATCAGCTGACACTCTCAGGCAATGAGGTAAGCCTGCACTGTGAGGAAGAACCAAAGAGGAGCTTCCAGCTCTCTGGCTGATGTAGTGAATTTGGGGAACTGAGTCTGTTGGACCCTAGGTAAGAAGATAAACCATTCTAAAATGGTTTGACTTCTGACAATGGGGGTGCCTTGTAGTGGTTATGGTGCTTAGGGTTTCCTTTATTATACTCATGTAATAAGTCCTATCAAAACATTCAACCCCAGGCCCATGAGGCTCTTTAAAAAACACACATGAGGCTCTTATCCGTCCTTGAGGGATATATCTGAGGAGAGGTAGTGAGGAGTAAGGTTATGGAGGGATTTTTGCCTGACAATTTACACTTGAAAGTTATTATCTTGCCCTATGATGATGTCACTATAAGGGAGGAGGAAAAAAACATGGAGTAGTGACACAAGTCTTGAACAAAACGACACATGATTTTTTTCAATTATGTTTGACAGCTCTATGCATATAGTCTAATTTTCCTGATATAATAGTTAATGGTTATAAATGACATAACACAAAGGAAAGACATCTGTATCCGAAAGATCCTTTAACATTTTAACATTTAACATTAATATTTAGCATTAAAACATTAAAATCACTTTTCAATTATCTATAAGTTGTATGTCCGCAAAATATATGACACTTAATTAAAAGATAGCTTACAGATAATTATTATAGACAGTAATTAGAAGGTAATTAAAATTTCCCAAACTTTTGGGAAGCAGTAATGTAATGAATAAATCAATTCAAATAGATTTTCTGTAGACCTTACTTTGACCTTATTTTCATGGGTATCAAGAAACCTCTTGGCTTATTTGCATATGTAATTAGTGCATTTGGCCTCTGCATCTAAGACAACACATGAAATGACCCTTTGTCAACCCATAGTTGAAACAATAGCAGAATATTGTATCATAGGCAGCATTCAAATGCAAAGGAAAAATGTGAGCCAAATTATAACAGCACAACATGGAAAAACACAAAACAAACACAATTATAACTTGCCAAAATAAATAAGACTTTTTAAAGGGACACTATGGTCTCCTGAACAACTTTAGCTTAATGAAGCAGTTTTGGTATATAGAACATGCCCCTGCAGCCTCACTGCTCAATCCTCTGCCATTTAGGAGTTAAATCCCTTTGTTTATGAACCCTAGTCACACCTCCCTGCATTTGACTTGCACAGCCTTCCATAAACACTTCCTGTAAAGAGAGCCCTATTTAGGCTTTCTTTATTGCAAGTTCTGTTTAATTAAGATTTTCTTATCCCCTGCTATGTTAATAGCTTGCTAGACCCTGCAAGAGCCTCCTGTATGTGATTAAAGTTCAATTTAGAGATTGAGATACAATTATTTAAGGTAAATTACATCTGTTTGAAAGTGAAACCTGTTTTTTTTTTTCATGCAGGCTCTGTCAATCATAGCCAGGGGAGGTGTGGCTAGGGCTGCATAAACAGAAACAAAGTGATTTAACTCCTGGATGACAGCCGAATTGAGCAGTGAAATTGCAGGGGAATGATCTATACACTAAAACTGCTTTATTTAGCTAAAGTAATTTAGGTGACTATAGTGTTCCTTTAAATTAACTATGTAATGTATGGTTTATCGAAAATAGATAACATCTTGAATTTGGGCAACATAGCATGGTTTATGTGAGCATTCTTCAGAAAGAATAGTGAAAAGAAAACATACTTATTATGTATCATATTAAAGCATCATTACTTCTACCTTTACTCTGCCTTATTGTTTTTATGCATTTTTATTTTTAAGAAAAAAAATAGCAGTATAAACTACAGCTAGCATACCCATACTGATATTTCCTCTATTTAACTTCTATGACTTAATATTAAAAATCCCTTGATCATCCCAAAATAATAAATTAATGATGCTCCTGTTGTATCAACAAGTTGTTGTATGAAGGTCTCGTCTATAAGAAGCAGCTCAGGGGTAGAGCATTCTAAAACTGGCATTACCTCAATATTCTATCAAATGTTCTCTAGAAGACAGGAGAAAAAAAAACAATTTAGTTAAATACAAATGTTCATGTGGTTCAAATTAATTAAAGTTTGTACTAAAACAGGCACAGATTCTCCAAATTTAACTCAACTGAGAATGAATGAACCTAGGTTACCCACCTACTGAATATTTCCCTGATCTAAATATTTATTTCATAGATATATAAAAAAAACTAAAAAACAAACAAACAGTTTTTAAAATATAAATTATTTGTATACTCTACTTGCTAGATCTTGCTCACAGGGGATTTTCTATGGCTCTCAACCTCAAAATGTCACCTTTTTAAAACTATGTTTTAATAATTTCGTTCCCACCAACATACTTCTGTCATAGCTCTATAAAAACATACAAAGTCCACATCTCTTGTGAAAACATCTATTATAAATAGTCAAAAATAAATGTTTACTTTATTTTCTTATTTAGATGTTTAAAAAGTATCAGTGTAGTAGGTATCAAATGTTCCAACTACTAGATTAACCAGATTAAATCACATGTACTTAACTAAACACAGAACAAAACAATTATCAGAACTTTTGTTGATAGATTTTAAATGGATTTCTGCCAATCAGCATGACACGTGTGCAACTCTAGAAGACACAAGTCGTCAATTATAATTCCCAAAGTAAACCTAAGATGTCTCACTTTTTTCTGTTAATGGACACAACTTGCCCTTTTCTGTAACTTTGAAGGTCTACCTCTCAAGTACTAACTATTTTGTCTGTAATTAAAAGTAAATGTACTTACAAAACTCAACTCATATCCTTTATAATCCTCTTGGGACCATTTAACAGACTTTGTGACGGAGTCAAGGAGATAAATGGAGTCTCAGTCTCTTCTCTTTCTACAAGTCTGTAAACACAATGCTCAATTGATTGGTCATGGTTACATTAGACCTCAATGAAAAATTAATTAGGTTGGTGACATCCCTAAAGTGAGCACTTTGCTGTTCTTGTTTTGTACATTTGATACTTACCATTTATTTATGGTAACAGAATTTAAGTCCAACGTATCATGTTGGCCGAAAGTTTAGTTGGTCAATGTTGGATTAAGGACACGGAAACAAGATTAAAGTTAAATTGAAAAGGCATTATTTTATGGAAATAATGGAAATATAATGTCAGAATTGTAAATTTCATAAGTGTCTGTGTTTCAGTAAGGTATACTTTTAAAACAGATGTTTACTTTCAAGTATGTGAACATATTCAAATACATTATTATACATAAACAAAACAATGCAACCATGCAAAATCCATGTAGCACTATAGGCAAATGGTGCCAAACTCAAATTCTCAAAGACTTTTAAGGATTTCATAAGAATTCTTGTCATCTTGCATAAGAACCAAAATAGTATTTATTAAATTACATTTTAGAAGAGAAACCCTAAAACCATGACATGTACACAGAACCAGTGGATTAAATTTGACAACTGTAAATTATTCTTGTTCTTTTATGGCAGGTAAATTTTTTTCAGTTCCATTTCCAGATAGCAATGCAGACTGTGTGTATTGTTTATTTTATACATGCAGCTTAATTTATTTATGTATTTATTTATATAATATTTTACCAGGATGGATACATTCAGATTTCTCTCGTTTTCAATATTACAAAAATACAATATACAAACTATGTATATACACACATATATAAATTTAATACATAACAGGTAATAAATATATTTAACCATAACAGGTGCATTCTGTGCTGAGGTATATTGCCATAGATCTCTTAATTTTTTTTAGATTGAATGAATATTTGACTGTGTCCCTGAGGTTATTCCATAATTGCGGTGCACAGTAGGAAAGGAGGATCGAGACACTTTATTTTTATATTGCGGTATGCTAATTATCGTGCTAGTACTGGATAGTTATAGGAGGTGGGAACAGCCGGGAGAGCATTATACGCAGGTAGGGTGGGAGCTTCCCAGAAATGCTCTTATGCACAAGGCTGGAAAGATGAAGAATGCGTTGGGATTTCAGCGACAGCCAGTTTAACTCTTTTAACATGTCACAGTGGTGGGTAAAGTAATTATATTCTAGTACAAAGCGGCAGAACGAATTATATAACGTATTAAGTTTATTAAGGTGGGTATGCGGTGCGGGTGTATACACTACATCCCCATAATCAATGACCGGCATTAGCATTTGTTGCACTGTTTTCTTACTGTAGGGCTTGGGCAAGATTTGTTTCTGTACGTGGCACCTAGTTTTGGGTAAAATTTTGAAGAGATTTTTTCAATGTGAAGGCCAAAAGATAGATTGGGGTCTAGCAACATACCTAGATATTTAAAAGAGCAGACTGCTGTCAGTGTGCTATTTGAATTTGTTCTGATACACAATTGTTGATTTTGTAGTTTACATAATTTAGGTACAGTTCCAAAGATCATTGTAACGGTTTTGTCAGTGTTTAGGAAGAGTTTGTTATCCGCTATCCACTTTTCTACCTCTGTGAATTGGTTTTGAAGCACAGCGTCAAGCTACGGTAGCTTGGGTTTACTAGCTTATATAACAGTGTCATTACTACATCATTAGTACACACTATATAAAGATATACCAGTGTAACAAATGCTTGGCATTTCATGTTAATATTGTACAATGCTATTGTTGGCATAAGACGGTAATGTAAATAATGGCTGAAGTTTGAGACACTCTAACAGTCTCAGTTTTACTATTTATTTATTAATTTATAAAATATTTTACCAGGAAGGATACATTCAGATTTCTCTCATTTTCAAGTATGTCCTGGGTCCACAAAACAATGCATTAAAACAATAGAGTACAATAAAATACAAAAACAATATTAATACACAATATATACAAAATTTAACATAGAACAGGTAGGAAATATATAATCAACCATGACAGGTAGATTCTGTCTTGAGATATGTAGAGAGGGATCTCTAAAAGGACTTTAGGCTTGGAGAAGATTTTAAAGTGTGTGGGAGGTCGTTCCATAATTGTGGCGCTCTGTAGGAAAAGGAGGATCAAGCTGCTTTCTTTTTGTATTGAGGTAGACTAAATAAAGTGCTGGTACTGGTTTGGAGGTTATAGGAGATGGGAACAGCTGGGGAGAGCATTCTGCTCAGGTATGGTGGGAGTTTCCCAGAAAAGCTCTTAAACACAAGGCTGGAAAGATGAAGAATGGGTCTGGATTCCAGCGACAGCCAGTTTAGTTCTTTTAGCATGTCACAATGATGGGTCCCGTAATTACATTGTAGCACAAATTAGCAGAATGAGTTATACAATGTATTAAGTTTATTAAGTTGGGTTTGTGGTGCAAGTGCATATACTACATCCCCATAATCAATGATTGGCATCAGCATTTGCTGTACAATCTTTTCCTCTACTGTAGGGCTTAGGCAGGATTTGTTTCTGTATAGGGCACCTAGTTTTGGATAAAGTTTAGATGCAAGTTTTTCTATGCGGAGGCCAAAAGATAGATTGGGGTCTAACAACATACCCCAGTATTTGAAAGAGTGGACTGCGGTCAGTGTGCTATTTGATTTTGTTTTGATGCATAGATGGGAATTTTGTAATTTGTGTAATTTAGGTACTGTTCCAAAGATCATTGTGATGGTTTTGTCAGTGTTTAGGAAGAGTTTGTTTTTTGCGATCCACTTTTCTACCTCTGTGAACTGGTCTTGGAGCACAGCCTCAAGCTGCGGTAGATCGGATTTGCTTGCATAGATTACTGTGTTGTCTGCGTACATGTGTACATTTGAGGATTTGCAGACATTAGGCAGATCATTTATAAATAATGTGAATAGTACGGGACCGAGAATGGAATCTTGGGGAACACCACACGTAACTGGGAGAAGGAGTCGCTGTAAGAAATGGAAACATATTGTAAATCGATCTGATACATATGATTTAAACCAGGTTAGCGGACGATCACCAATACCTGAGCTTTTTAGTTTGTGCAGTAGAATATCATGGTCTACTGTGTCAAAGGCCTTTGCAAAATCAAGAAAAATAGCTCCAGTTAGGTCTCCTTGTTCCATGCCAGTTTGGATGTCATTGCAAACTTTTAGAGGGCAGTTGTAGTGGAGTGATTCGGGTGAAAACCTGATTGATCAGGGGTCAGATAGTTAGATTGTTGGTAATACTCACATAGTTGCATATGGACGCATGTTTCTAAGATTTTTGTCAATACTGGGAGCAATGATATTGGGCGATAGTTAAAAACCAAAGTAATGTCACTGATTTTATGGCTAGGCACTACTCTCGCAGTCTTCCAAAGTTTGGAAGGATTCCTTAATTAAGGTTTTGACAGGTCTAGCAATTGCCGGCGCACTGAGCTTCAACAGCATTGGTGGGATTTGATCAGGTCCAGACTGGTTTTTCATTTTTAGATTATTAAGGTGTTTCTTAATGACACTAATAGATACAGTTCTAAAATTGAACTTGTCTCTATTAGGTCTTTTCAAAATTAGTGGGGCCTGATCCAAATTTGTAGTTTCAGGATGTGTGTCATTTATTAGCTTGGCAATCAGGGTGGTAGAGCATCTGAAAAAATAATTAACGGCATTTGCTACTTCCAAGGGAGGCAGTTTTTGGTTGTCCACTTTGCCAGTGGAGGGTTGGGAGTGGATTGGGGGAGTTTGTAAGTTATTTATTACTTTCCAAAAGTTTCCAGGGTTTGATAGGTTATTGTTCAGTTTTTTACAGAAATATTGGGCCCTGGCCAATTTTGTTTGTTTAGGGCATATATTTCAACATTGTCTATATGCACAGTGATCGTTCATAGAGCCAGTACACCTGAACTTTGACCACAATGAGTCCCGAAACTGGTACATTTGAATAAGGTCAGTTGTGATCCAATTTATATGTGCCCCTTTTACTCTCACCCTAAATGCCTCTACGTCCCCATTTCACCTTTGTTTACTTTCTTATTTCTTTTTCGGCACTATGTCCTAAGCTCCGCCATCTTTGTATCCATGGATGACGTTTCCACATCACCTTCATCTGTCCACAGTAGCTTGTGCTATGAAATCATTAGGGCCCCCACTTGCTGCTAATGGGTTGGGCTGGGGGGCACTAGGTTCCCCCACAAGTTATGACATCATGTAGAGTGATCATTTCTGACCAAAAGGGAAATACTTCAGATTGGACTGACAGAAAGGATAGGGTTTTAGTAGAAAACTTTTATTGTTTTTTTTTTAGTTTTTTTTAAGCCTTACTAAACAGAGATTAATAAGAAAAGAAAACTCAATACAGCTAACCAAAAGCACTAAGCTCATATGTGATATAACATGTATGGGTGTTTGGAGTGAATATGTTGGCACTACTTGTCACCTGAAAGTACCCTCAAGGCAGAACTGATGTGGAGATCGAAAGTACCAAGATGGCTGATGGGCCAGGAATGATACAGTGCTGGATTTGACGTCACACAAGAAACAATGAAAAAAATCAGCAATTAGGGGTTATAAAAGCTGGCACCATGAAGAGGGAGGACAGGCACCTGAGGAAGACATTTTATTCTCACTATGGTTCGTGCCTGTGCCTGTTATTTTTTAATATATGGATTTAAGATAGGCAGATGTTTTTACCCAAATGTAAGATATTTTATTTATCTTAAATAAATTTGCTATACTGTGACATCATTGGTGTTCTTTCTCCTCACCTTTGGGGTTACCTGCCATTCCTGTGGTTACCTGTTGACTGGTCTGGATGAATTAAAATGGTCCTTTACCTGTACACTGAATTGAAAGATCTCTAACCCCATGTAGATACTTGAGCCAGATATAACAGGCTCAAATTAATGTGAATGCATTACTTAAGGAGGATTTATTTACATTCTTCATGTCCAAACATACTGCGCTATGATTAGGTTTATTTTTGCATTTTCCCCTTTATGTACATTTGGTGCGCTGTTAATTTTTATTATTTGATAATTGATATATATATATATATATATATATATATATATATATATAAAATGTATACAATATGTATTATACAATATGTACAGAATACATAAAACAAGTAAAAAAATAATCAGAACAAATCAGCAGTATTTATTATACAACCAAGGCATTAATGGTACTTTAGTATGCTTAAATAAAATATGTATAATGCATGCAAAGGTTAATTGGATTTTCCCCTATAGAGTGGGCTTCTCATTAATGTTCATTTGCACAAGTGGCTTCATGTAACCATATCATTATGGATGAATACAATTCTCATGATCTTATTTTGCATTTTTTTTTTTTTTTTTTATTCAAAAAGTTTTTATTTTGATTTAAATTCGCGTAACAATCCAGTTTGAAGAAGGATACAGCAGGTAGAAGGTACATGGGCATCTTAATATAGCATGGTAACAGTTAGTTTACAGAGCAGGTAATGGTTTAGGCATAAAAAACATAAGATATAAAATATGTATGTGGGTATTTCAGTGCCGTGGGGTTTGGTAACTCACTGAGTTGATCCCATCGTCATGGCTACTGAAGATCGGGCCATGCGCATATAATGAACAGAGTTTTTAGAAACAGTTGCGTGTTTTGAATCATTCAACATTTGTGGTATGGTGTGGGTAGTTTTGCGGTAAGTTACAGAGTTATGAGTTTTAGTGGGGGATGTGATTCAGTGTTTATCTTGGGGGTGGGTTTGGTATACCTAACAGGTTGTACTGCTCATATTGTTTTAGTATGTGGGGTTTCATTGGTTGGATGGGTGTACATGTGGAGGTCTTATTTAGTGGGGATATATGCCCTGGGTTGCGTTGGTGGGGTCCAGTGGGGTGGGTCTTTTGTTGGGGCTTCGGGTATGGAGCTCGGAGCCGGTCCGTTAGTGTTATGAACGGGGGTGGGGTGGGGTGTACTGGCAGCATTGGTTTGTGTGTCTAAGTGTTGCTACGCTCAGAGCCGTCTGGTAGCTGGGGGAGAAAGCTGGGGGTTTCTGGCCCGGTAGTTGTCGTGTTGTGTGTAGCGTGAGTGTTGTCTCTGGCGTGCTGTCTTGTGTATGTCTCTGTTGTGTGTCATGGGTACGGTGCGTGTTGTTCGATCTGTGTTGGGGGGGAGTGAGGGGTGAGCGTTGTTTGTCTTGTGTCATGATTATTCATCTCTGTGTTGGTTTGTCTCTGAAGGGTTGTAGGTGGGCGGAGTCGCTCAGGAGGGGGCGAGGGGGGGGTAGTGAAGAATGGGGACCGGGGGGTGTGGGTGGTTTCAGGTTAAGCGGGATGAGGTATAGGGAGTTAGTGGTGGGTTAGGCGGGGGACGGCCCAGGTCTCGGTCCAGCTCCTCCGGCCTCGGCCCGGGGGGACAATTCCACTTCTGTATCTGAGGGCTGTAAGTCCCCGTCTCCCATCGCTGTGGCAGAGGTGAGCCATTGTGACCAGTGATACCAGGTGTCGTGGTAGCGTTGTATGCATCCCGTCGCCGAGAGGATGAGCTCCTCTATACGTCTGATGTCTTCTACTCTGATCATCCATTCATTGATTGTCGGGGCCGTAGGTTGTTTCCAGTGTCTCGGAATGAGGCTGCGAGCCGCATTCAGGAGATGCGGGATTACAGATTTTTTGTATTTGTTGAAGGGGAGCGGGGTCAGGTGGAGCAGATAGGTTTCGGGTGTAAGTTGTAGCTTCGCGTCCGTTACGGTCTCTAGGACTTTGTGGATTTCCGTCCAGAATGGTTTGATGAGTGGGCAGGTCCACCATATATGGAAGAGGGTTCCCAGTTCTTTCCTGCATCTCCAACATTCTGGTTCACAGGTGGACATCATTGCCGATAATTTCTCTGGTGTTCGGTACCAGTGCGAGATCATTTTATATCCTGCTTCCTGGTATTTGGTGGCTATAGAGGCTTTGTGTATGAGCGTAAACACTGTGGTCCATTGTTCCCTGGTGAGTGGGTGTCCTAGATCTTTTTCCCAGTATCTGGTGAAGTAAGGGAGGGGAGCATCAGTGGGAGGTGTGATTAGTAGTGTGTATAGGAGTGAGATTGCGTGTGGTGGGATCGAGGGGCTTGTGCAAAGGGTTTCGAAGGTGGAGAGTGTTCGTGTTGCCGATTTCAGTTCGGGCATGTGCGTCAGGAATTTCGTAAGCTGGTGGTATCTGAAGCGGAGTGGCCAGTTGTGCGTGGTATCTGGGACCAGGTCTCTCAGAGGGGTAATCGTGCCTTGTTTGTATATGTCCTTTAGTCTGCATGGATATGGCAGCCCTAGGGTTGTGACGTAGCGAGGTTCCATCGCCGGGGGGAATTTGGGGTTATGGGAGATAGGGCAGAGGGGAGATAGCTCCGGGGCCATGTCCCTGTGTCGCGCTAAGCCTCTCCAGACCGCCAGAGTAGCGTTTATGGTTGGGTGTTGTCGTGGTAGTTCGTTGGTCATAGCTTTTGGTAGCCAAGGGAGAAGAGATAGGGGGGTCTGTGAGAAGCTTGCCTCAATCGGGATCCAAAGTTTGTTTTCCGGGTTGTGTGTCCATTCAATCAGACGCTGGAGATGGACGGCTCGCCGATATTTGGTCAGATCGGGTAGGCCCAGTCCCCCGTGGTGTTTGGGTCTCGTGAGAGTGGCGAAGTTCAATCTCGCCCTCTGGCGATGCCACACGTACTCTGTCATTATCTGTCGGGCTTGGGTGAAGAAGGTGGTGGGAATGTGTATGGGTAGGGTTTGCAAGAGGTACAGGAGTCGTGGGAGTATGTTCATCTTGAGTACGCTGATCCTACCCAGCCATGTGATGTGTGGCAGCTGCCATGCGTTCAGGTCTTTTTTAATCTGGTCAAGAAGGGGTGGGAAGTTGATTCTGAAACTGGCTGTGAGGTCTGCCGACAGCCAGATACCTAAGTATTTGATTGCTTCTGTGCACCAGTGGAAAGGGAAGTCATTTTGTAGTATGTTTACCAGTGGTTGGGGGCAGCCCACATTGAGGATTTCTGATTTGGTGAAGTTGATTTTTAGGTTTGACAGTATGCCATAAGTGTCAAATTGATGCATTAATTCTCTGAGGGAGGATGCTGGGTCGGTGATGGTAAACAGGAGGTCGTCCGCGTATGCCGCAACCTTGCTGACTCCCCACCCGCCTTCGATCCCTGCGATGTTGGGTTGGGTTCTGATGGCATTTAGGAACGGCTCCAAGCTGAGGACAAATAGCAGGGGCGATAGTGGGCAGCCCTGCCTCGTGCCGTTTCTTATTTCGAAAGGATCCGAGAGAATTCCGTTTACTTGTACTCGGGCAGCTGGGTTGGTGTATAGCGCTGATATCCGGGCCAGCATGTGCGGTCCCATCCCAAGGTGCTCTAGGGTGGAGAATAAGAAGGACCAGTCCACCCTGTCAAACGCCTTTTCGGCGTCTGTCGAGACCAATAGGGCGGGCTTGTGTCCTCGTCCAGCTGCGTGTATTAGGTTGAGTGCCTTGACGGTGTTGTCCCTGGCCTCTCTTCCCTCCACAAATCCCACTTGGTCAGGGTGGATGAGGTCCGGTAGTAAGGGTTGGAGGCGGAGTGCCAGTACCTTGGCGAGCAGCTTGAGGTCAGTGTTCAGCAGGGATATTGGTCGGTAGCTGGTGCATGAGGACGGGTCTTTTCCTTCCTTCGGTATCACCACGATATGGGCCAGGAGCGTGTTGGGATCCAGTGGGTTCCCCTTATGGATGGCGTTAAACAGGGTAAGCAGGTGTGGGGTGAGAGCGTCTGCGAACGTCTTGTAGTATTTTGCCGTGTACCCGTCTGGTCCTGGGCTTTTCCCCTGTTTGGCCAGTTTGATTGCTAGATGTATTTCTTCGGCAGTGATGTCTTCCTCCAGTGCGGTTACGGCCCGGGGCGGGAGCTTGGAAGTCAGGTTCTGCGCTATATATTCTTTCTGACGAGCTATGAAGGTTGCTTCTGTGGAGTTTGTTCGCGAAGTGTGTAGAGGTAAGCAATATAGGGAGGAGTAGTATTGTCGGAAGCCGTCTGCTATGGCTTTGGGTGTGAGCATGTGTGTCCCTGCTGCTGTGATCTTTTGGACGTGGCATTTTTTCCTGCGCGCTCTCAGTGCTCTGGCTAATAGTTTGCCACTTTTATTTCCGAATTCGTAAAATGTTTTTTTTGCGAGTTGGAACTGGAATTGGATCTTTGATTGTAACCGAGAGTTGAGTTTCGCTCTAGTCTCCAGAAGTTGTTTATAGGTGGCGTCATGAAGGGTGTGTTTGTGTTTTGCTTCCAGTTGGGCCACCTGGGTGACAAGGTGTGCAATTTCTTGTGTACGTTGTTTTTTCAGGCGGGTGCCATGTTTGATAAGGATCCCTCTAATGACGCATTTATGCGCCTCCCATATTGTAGGCGGCGTGGAGTCAGGTGTCTTGTTGGTGAGGAAGAAGTGTTCTAGAGCGGAGCGTACGTCTGTTTGGATTAGTGGGTCTTCCAGGAGCGATTCATTTAATTTCCACGTCCATTGCGGTTTTAAGGGCTTGGGGTGTTCTATGGTGATGATTACTGGTGCGTGGTCTGACCAGGTCATAGGCGCTATTTGGGCTGCTAGCAGCGTGTCTAGGTCTCTGTGTTGGGTGAAAAAATAATCTATCCTTGAGTAGGATCTATGTGGTGCTGAGTAGTAGGTGAAATCTCTGTCTGTGTGGTGTAGGATGCGCCAGGTGTCTGTAAATTGGTGATTTGAGAGGAGAGTCCTCATTCCTCTGAGGATGTGTCCTGGTATCGTAGATGCGCCTTTGGACGTGTCCATTTTGGGGTCTAGGGGGGCATTGAAGTCTCCTCCAATTATGATTGTGCCTTCACCGAATTCTTCTAGGGTTCTGAGGGCCGAGGCCAGAAACGGTTTCTGGCCTTTGTTTGGGAGGTACAGGTTTGCAAACGTGAGTGTGGAGTTGCCTATTTTCCCCTTAATAAAGAGATATCTGCCCTCCGTGTCTCTTACTTCTGCTTCCAGGTGGAACTGGGTGTTTGCTGAGAATAGTATGGCTACTCCCTTAGATTTGGTCGAGGGGTTGTGCGCGAAGTGGCCGTTGGGGTAGTGTTTGTTGGAGAACTTCGGGGCCTGTGGTGCGTGAAAATGGGTTTCCTGGAAGAAGGCTATCGACACTCCCAGTGCTCTGAGTTCCCGTAACGCTCTGGCCCGTTTATGAGGAGAGTTGAGGCCTCTCGCGTTAAGCGTGTAGAGTTTGAGGTGGTCCCAGTTGGGTCTGTCCGCGTAGGGGGCGTGGGGCGGGCCCATGCTGTGGGTGTCGCCCCCGGGCCGGACCGGCCGGTGGACCCGGGCGGGCGAGGGTCAGGGGGGGGTGTAGGTGGGTGTAAGGGAGAGGGGAGGGAGGGGTCTACGAGGGAAGGAGGGGGTGGGAGAAGGGGTGTAAGGTAGTCGGGTGTGTGTAGTGGGGCAGCTAGTTTAGGTTTTTGTAGCTCGTTGGGGTAATAGTAGTAAGGGGCAATGTGCCGCTGGTAGGTAGAGGTCTAGGGGAGTTGCTTCCCGTAGCTACCTAGCAGGTCGTAGGCAGTGTACCCGTGGGGTTGGTGGCGCCGGTGAGGGGGTAGGTCACCCGTCTGTGACTGTGTCGCCGGTTGGTGTCAAGTCCAGTTCTCGTCCGGCCTCCGCCGCCCCAGAGTGTTGCGGTGTAGGACGGTGTGGCACCCATCTGAGGGTAGGTCGTGTGTTTAATCTAAGGTGCATGCGAGCGGGTTTTAGTGGTGGTCCTTGTATGGTTCTTACCGTGTGATACGGGTGATGAGGGTGAGTTAAGGCCTATGGGAGAGCAACTTGCAGGTTATGAACACGCAGTGATCAACATTGTATAAGAGAACATTTGTAACATTCAAAAACAATTCAATGCAATTCAATTCAATTCAACTAATTCGTACAGTTTGAGTATGCCCTGATGAGGTGGGGGTCATCCCGTGTTAGTCGTCCTGAGATTGCGTTCTGTGGGTCACTCGGGGTCTTACGGTATTCGGTCAAGTCAGGGGGAGGAGGGTGGGGCGGGGAGGGCCCGTATGTCAGCTCAGACTCGTCTTAGTTCGTATTCTAGCTGTCTCTTCCAAGGGGAGATTCGGCTTTCCGTATAGTCATGTGAGAGTCATTGTGTGTCAGGCCTCGTCTATTGTCACCATAAGGTGGTAGCTGGTGTGGTCGTTCAGTAAGACTTAATCGGTAGGGATCATCATGGATAATCAGTTCGGGATTGCTTATCTGTCTTTCGTGTGAGCAGTCGGCTGTCGTATGTCAGGAGCTAGAGATGTTACCGTTTGCTAAGTGACTCCCCAAATCGTGGTCAGTCTTCTCTGATAGCTGATATTCCATGTGTTATGTGATAGGTACGTTTTGTGTTCCGGTAGTTGGGAGGGCACCTAACTGTTATAGGCCTAGTCCTGAGTTAGCCTTGCAGTCATCGGTCAGTGCAATACAAGTGTCCCTATCGTCCGTGTCGCTGTCTTGTCTCCTGCATGTGATGTGCAGGTACGTGACGTGGTGTCTGTCCGTCGCGTTTGTGTTTACATTTCAATACCCACAGATTACATAGAGGAACACAGATGAGTAGCTTTGACTTCGAGTAGCTTTGACTTGGAATAGTCTGTATTTAGCATTGCGGGCTCTGCCGCCTCCAGTGCCTGTGTATTAGTGTCTGTGTCGTGGTGGTTGTACTCATGAGTGGAAATGCCTGTATGCTGTGTATGCTGTCTATCTGTGGTGTGGGAACAGCAGAGCAGGAACATTAGCATATCACACTTCAGCATATCACGAGTGTCCCTGCTTCAGTATGTTGCCTTTGTATGGTGTGTGGCTGTGTGGCGTGCTAATGTACGTGGGAGAGTGCCCCATGTGGTGGGGTTGTTTTTGCGTCACAGTTAGTAGTATTTTATGTAAAGCGTGTGGTTGGTGTATAGTCTTGGGGCGTTGTGACCCCTGGCATAGTACTTGCGCTTTTGAGTTCTCTCTTCTTCTGGAGGGAGTCCATTGTGTGGCAGTGTTAGGCCACTTATCAGTTGCCCGTGGGGGTACTTGTGCAGTGTTGGGTCCTTCTTGACGGGGGCTCATGTTCTCTGGTCGTGTAGGGGTGAGCTTAGTCCGCTGACAGGTTCCTTGTGCGAGGAGTGGCGAGTGTGGTGTAGATGTTTGCTGGTGGCCACATTTATTTTGTACGAGTGTCCTGGGTCTGTTGGACGGCTGGTGTAGTTGTCCATAGCTTTGTTTCTTCCGGTCATGTTTCGTCGTTCCTTGATGGAGTGAGGAGAGAGGAGGGGAAGAAGAGAAAAAAAAAAAAAAAGGGAAAGAAAAAGAGGGGGGTGCCCCGTGATCCCAGAAAAAATGTCAGCGTGGAGTCTTCAGCGATTTCTCAGGCAAACGGGGTAGGTTTATTCCTCTGGGCTCGCTTGCTGTAGAGAGGTAAATTCAGCGTTTGGTCCCTGCTGGATGTGGCGGCGGGTTGGTCGCCCTGTGAAGCGCTCATTCATCGGGCAATTTGTCCAGTCTGCGATGGGCATTTGTGGGAGGCCAAGGGCTTCTTGGAAGGCTTGTACGTCTTGTGGTGATCTTATCGTGGCTTCGGTGTCATCTCGCCGAGCTGTTAGGGCAAATGGGAATTGCCAGCGGTAGCGTATTTGGGCCTCCTGCATGGCGGTGGTAAGGGGCCGCAGCGCTCTTCGGGCCTGTAGGGTGAGGTGGGAGAGGTCGTTATATAGTTCGACCGTCTGCCCCTCATGCCTCCAGGACCTCTCCGTCCGGGCTTTCCTCATAATTTCTTCCTTAAGTTGGAAGTCTGGGATGTGGCAAATTATGTCTCTAGGAGGGGCACCTGGCAGGGGCTTAGGCCTCAGGGCCCTGTGTGCTCTGTCTATGGGGATGCGGGCGTCTCTTGGCCGGTTCAGGATACGGTTAAAGAGTGGTGTCAAAATGGCCCTCGTGTCTTCTGGGGGGTCTGTTTCCCTGCATCCTCTTACCCGTATATTGTGTCTGCGGCTGCGATTATCCAGGTCTTCAATGTGTAAGCGTAGGTCCTGGATCTGTTTAGCCTGTGCTGTCGTGGCTGCGAGCGCCGGGCAGGGCAGGTCGGGGCGTCGGGATTCCAGGGCCTGCACTCTGGTCTCTAGTGCTGTAATGGAGGAGCCCAGAGCTGATATTTCTGTGTGCAGCGTGGTTTTAACCTCTTCCAGGAGGGAGTGGAAGTCCTCCTTCTTAGGTAGGGATGCATAAAGGGCATACCAGTCTGGTGCTGGCGCGGCAGTTCCGTTCGTTCCAGTGTTGGGGACTTCTTCCGATAGTGTGGAGCTCGGTGAGGAGGGCGCCATATTGGATAGTTCCTCCTGTGTGAGAAGATCGCCTGGGGTGTGCAGGTAGCTTCTGATCGAGGGGTGCGGGTTGTTCCCCTGAGTTCTTGGCGTGGAGGGGGTCATTTGGGCTCGCTTGGTGCGTCCCATGGGTGCCAGATTGCGCTGTTTAGATGTGCTTATGGGGCGGTCGGGAGCGGAGCGAGGAGATTAGGCGGCCATTCTCGTCCGGCGCCAAGCCACCGTCCTTATTTTGCATTTTAATGCTTCAGTAACAAAAGTGTTAAATACCTTTTAATTATTACTTCTGATTGCCAATTATGGTTTGGTTTTTTAATTTACTTTAAAAAAAAAAGTGTTCTTTTTTTTTCTTCTTTCAATCACACAAGAAATTTTTTTCATATGGTATTGTAAGTCCATTACATTTATTTATCACCCTTTGTTATGCCCCATGGGTCTTTATATCATACAATATTGACTGAAAAATGCCTCGTTTCATTCTCTCTTTTTCCTTGCCTCAATACTTTGTCATTCTCTAATCATGCAGACAGCATTAGTATCAGTCATTTATTTCAGATTTTCTACACTCCACTGACCTTTCAAGGTCAGGAGCTCATGCAGTAACCCATACTGCTTTTGGGTATTTCTATTTTCTAGAGCTTGGGCATTAGCAAAAGCTAATGATTACTGTGTGTTAAAAAGAAAATCATGAATAGTGTAATATCTATGCTGACTATATGCACATTGGTTTATATCACATGATTAGCTTGTGCACTGATTTGACAGGTAGCACCACGATTTATAGCAGAACAAAAAAATAATCCACAGAATTGTAAACTCAAGTCACTGTAAAACTTGATTTTGCACAGTCTGTAAAAAGCTTGCCGATGCATTATAAACTACAGTTACCCCAAGTGATTAAGCAGAAAATGCAAGTCTGGTTGCTTTTGCTTGAACAGCATGCAGCACATTAAAGGTCAATAAGAGGGCACAGTGCTGCTTAGATATTATTTTGACATTTACTCGATGTAAAAGAATGCTTTCTGCTCGAGGGTTTTTGCTGCTGAGTTTAGCTGGTGCCTCGGATATCTATACTGAAATGTAAACAGAGTGGACACTAGATACCTGTAATAGCCTTCCAGTGGGAGTTGTAAGCCATAATACAAAGATAGAATCAAGGTTGCTAGATCCAGGATCCTGAACAGATTGCTCTTCCTCATCTTAATGAAGTGGTCTGGGTGCAGTCGTCATGTAATTTTAACCCTTTAATGCAAAATAGCAAAGTCTACATTAAATGGTTGATCACATTAATAGAAGTGAATCTATACTTTAAATAAATGTTATTTTAAGGACTATAGGTTGTAATTAAAGGGATACTCCGCTACCCAAATACAAAATAAATAAAAATCACCGTTTAGTAGATATACACAAATCAAAACTTGCATTTATTAAATTATGCGTTTTTCATTAGAGTTATATCCAAAAACCACCCAGTCCGAGACTTTATGTGGCTGTCCAATCACAGGCTTCCCAATGCAGATCAATGAGAAGTCTTTGCAAGGCAGGTGCTTTGAGCAATTGCTGCCTCTTGAGTGCAATGCAAATAAGCTAATCAAACCAGGAACTAACACAACCTGTTGTATACCTGTGGTATAATTTATGAAAGTGTAAATTTCTATTGATACAGGGGCCAGAAGCTGTAAAAAGGGGCAGGGGTTGTGATGGGTCCATAGAGGCTGAGAAGGGGATACAGGAGCTGCAGAGGGTGTTACAGGGGGACATAGGGGTTAAAAGGTTAAAATAATTATACATTTTCCTCACTGTAATCCTTCACTAAAAATATTTATATGTTTCATTTTGCATAGCATTAAAATGCTAAATTAAATAACCCATAAAACATCCCACTTGCCTCCACCTCCACTCCTGCTCTGGCCTTTACATCAGGGAGACATTAAATCAAGTCAGGCTGCCTTCTTCATGCAGAGCAATAGCAAATACCCTCCTTCCCCTCCACATGCTGTAAAGAAGTCTGTACAGTTCTATGTGTTCAGGGTTATTAAACAGCATCTAGGTTACAGAAAGATGTATGGAGGGCTGTTTCAGCCAGGCATTTTTCTTTTTCTTTGTATCCTAACTTACAGTGAAGATGTTTTCATTCTGCTGAGCTTTTGTAAATTTGCATTCCAAAAATAGGATGCAGCATCTATACCATGGGTCAGCATGAAACTCAAGGCTGCCAGAGACAAACAGGCTCTGGCCTATCAGGGATCCCATTGAGTCTTCAGATATCTGTTAGTGCAAACTGAGTGATGATTGGAGGTGGTGAGTCACCCACACTGCTAGATATACACAGAGCTGCAGAATATACCTCTCCCTCACACAAACACACTCAGTCCCCACAAACACGGCACCACTGGCAATCCACATACATGCCCACAACCCCACAAGTAGAATCTCTACTGAATCATCTACAGACACAGATCCACAAACAGCCTCCATATGCAGCCCACATTCATAGGTTTTATACACAATACACAAACTCATGAACATATACAATAAAACAGCCCACATACACACAAATACAATGTTATAAAACAACCGCAGTGTCCATAAATAACACAAGAACAATACAACATACACCTCAATTTAAAAAAATAGGACTGTCACGCAAAGAGACTTGGTAAATGGTTGCCTACCCCTGTTCTACACAAACATGCCCAAAGAAAGTATATTACAATTTTTATTTATATAATGCATGTTTCAGAAAGCATAATGCATGTTTTTTTCTGTACTTTATTCTGAATGTTTGGAACCTATTTTAAGTAATGTAAGCCAAAGTATAATTTGTCATTTTTAATACTTTTATTCCCATAATTTCAGTAAATTCTAAAATAATTAAAAGGGGAGGGGAGGGAAGAGAAAGAGGGGAGGGAAGGGAAAAAACAATCTTGCAAATATTTATAAATTTATTTTGTAGGTATCATTGAACAGAGACCTATACACATAATTATTTTTATTTTATATGCCCGCTCCCATGTTTCAAATAAATGTCATAATTCTTTTTTTTCTTAACATAAAGAATGGAATAACGAATGTGTCAATAGCTCTATTAGCTAGGTGCCGTCCTTTCAGATTCTCTATAATCCCTTGTAAAAAAGGGATTTTGTTGGCGTGCCTTTATACTTTTTCTTCTATAAAAAATCCTTTAACATTTGTAACTCGCTAACAGGATATGGTTTTATAGGATTTGATAAGGACGAGGTAAAAATTCAAATCGCTTCTATATCAGCTTCAGCTAAAATATCTTTCTAAAGTTTGCAAATTGAAAATGAAGTGATAGTCTGAAGCAGTCTGATTGAATTGAAATCACAGCACAATAAATAGAAATGAATGTTCTGCCTTAGCAGGATAACAGAAATCCTGCTTACTGGCAGTCATTCAGGTTCTGTCTCTTTCATCAGCCTGCCCTGCTGGCCCTGACCCTAATCCAGCAAATTCACATCCCCAGCTGCTCTTTAAACTGCCTCATTAGTGGAGCATCATTGGGCATCTCCCATGACAGCCATCCAGCAGGACAAAAGTGACATGGGGCTAGAGACTGTAACTGAGTGGCAAGCATTATACAGAAATATGAGACAATTAGAACTGCAGGAATGGGGTTCAGAATACCGTGACATGGAACTGTTGAATAATTTGGAATTATGCTATCCCAACTGCTTAAGTATATTTGCATGTCTAAATCTATGCCCTTGGAGTATAACAATTAATGCTGCATACATGTTTGGAATACAATATAGAAAAACGGTGTATTTATTTTGAAGCTCATCCAAGTACACATGTTCAAGGTTACATTCTATTGTTTATTCAAATGAACAAAATAGTAACAGTGCACTATTTATAGTTAATTTGCAAATACATGATTAACAATAATGTTTTTAGGCAGCATCAGGCACCTGATGGGCCCCCCGCGTTTGTGGGCTCAATGCAGCTGCACTGGCTGAATCAGCACTAGTTCCACTGGTGCTGCAATGAAGTTGTTATGGTGCCCAGAATAGTCCTTTAAAGACTCTTTGTCAGTATAGAATCTATGACTTGTTTGTTATAGGTGTCTTTAAATCCTCTAGTAATGCTAAATGAAATGGGGATTCAGAAACAGCTCGGAATCTTAGTGGAGGTCAGATTTCTATGTGACATTTATTAATTGTTAGGCCAACAGCAAAATATATGGGAAGCTAATAATAACTCTTATAATCAATGAATAATAAGTAACATTAAAATAGCAATTCTATACTTTTTTTTTTACTCTAATTTAATATTGTGTTAAAGATGATAAGTAATTATACTTGTGAGAAAGAACATTAAGTGACTGACATCAGAAATAGTATGAAAACCATTACAAATCATTCTAAAGATTGTCAACAAGTTGTGCTGAACATTTTATGAAAACAAAGAAACAAAGAAACAAAAGACCTGTGCATGTTGGACTCAGTAACTATCTTTAAAGAGTTTAAACATCATGACGCAAGTTAATAAATTTCGACCTTCACACAAAACGTTTACGCATCTTCAAATGTAACTGAAGCTAATATTACTATACATTGAAAATAAAGCTAATGAAAGGAACATTAGATGAAAGTACCATTAATGTATTTTAGTGTTTTAAACTAGCACATTCAAAATGTACTAACAAGAAAAAAAAGTACTCTGTAATATGAGCGCTTTTATACAAATGAATAAAATAAAGTAAGATACAAACAGCTGTTACCAAACTTTGTGAGTTTCGCCCAAAACTACACACATAAACATAAGAACATAAACAGTCAACCGAGTGGTTATGGTTACCACCAGTGCAAATAGTGGCGTGCTAAAACAATACTACTTACACCTATGTCATAATAGGTAGATGAACAGCAAAGGCTAAATATAAGAGAAAATAAACAATAGTGCAGTTTGGTCTGCAAATAGGTATAAAATATAACGATTCACACTCACAAGTGTACAGCCATATAGGAAAGGCTCACATCACATAGGCAGGTGTGCCCTTAGGTGACACAAACCGTCTTCTGTCTTTTTTTCAATGTAGTCGGGAGAGGGGAGACAAAAAGTAGACAAGAGAAGAAGCCCCTAGTAAAATATGTAAATATTAGGGTGGTTGATATACACAGGTCCCCTGCTCACCTTCTTTAGGGCCCTTAGTCTTGGCTCTAGGAATTACAGCGTGAGTGTCACTTTAAGGGGACACAACCCTTGTTAGATAGGAGCAGATATCAAGGATGCAGTTTACCAGAGTTGCTCGAGTAGACAAGTATTTATTAATTTTAAAATCACGGTATGCTAAAAACAAAAGCAATGTCTAAGGTACTGCAACCTTCTAAGATGCGTTTCGCTGTTTCCTGTGGCTTTATCAGTCAGTGTCACCTAAGGACACACCTGCCTATGTGATGTGAACCTGTCCCATCTGGCTGTACACTTGTATGAGTGAGTCTTCATATTTTACACCCACACCCATTTGCAGATCATATTGCGCCATATCTTTAGCCTTTGCTGTTCATCTACCTTTTATGACACAGGTGTAAGTATTATTGTTTTAGCCCTCCACTATTTGCACTGGTTCGCATTTTGTTGCCCCCCCCCCCTAAAAAAGTGTCTTGTCTCATAGCCCTCTTTTTAAATTTCTTACTTTCCAGAGCAGCTATGTGTGTCTCTTATTTCCCCCAGTCCCTTTGTCTGTCTCTTTCTTTCCCCCCAGCACTATTCAGTGGCTCTCTGCTCTCAGCCAGTATTTTGTCCCTCCTACCCAGGGCCCATTGTGTGTCTTTTTCCTCCCATGCCACATAGACATAGATATATAGCAACACACAACCATACAGGCACACAGAATTATTCAGGTACACAGTCACAGATATGCAGGCACACAATCAAACAAACACAGTCATAAAGGCACACAGTCATACAATCTACACATACAGGTACAATGTCATACAAACAAAGACATAGAGACACATACAGAGACATTCAGACACTGTCATACAGAGACATTCACACACTACACACTGTCATATACACATACAGATACAGGCATACAAAGACATACATATCCAGTCATACAGTTATACAGATACAGGCATACAGAACAGGGGCTGATCCAGAACCTAATCTCGGGAAGGGCACTGGTAGTAGGTTGTAATGGCTGTAGTTAGTTAAAAAGTTAGGGGGTGTTGTAGAGGCTGTAGTGGGGTGACAGGGGCTGTAGTGGAGTGTATAGGCTGTAATTGGGAATTAGGAAATGTGGGGGGATAGGGGCTGAAGTAGGTTGATGGCTGTGATTGGGGAGAGGGGCTGTAGTGGGGATGATATGGGACTGTAGTGTGAGGTAAGGATTGTAGCAGGAGGTAAGGACTGTAGTAAGGGAATAGGGGCTGTAATGGAGGTATTGGGTGTAAAAGTGGGGTTAAGGCTGGACGTGGGGGGATAGAGGCTGTAGTTGGAGGGATGTGTAGTAAAGGAGTTAGGGCTATGGTGGGGGGCAAAGGGGCTGTGGTGGGAGCACAAAGGTTGTGGTGCAGGGACAGGGGCTGTGGTCTGCTGTGCAGGACACTGGGGCTGTGGTGGGAGGGCTGAGAGAGGGGACAGGGGCTGTAGAGGGTGTCACAGTTACTGGAGAGAGGGGCACAGGAGCTGTAGAAGGGGCCAGGGGTGGGGGCCGTGGTAGGGGCACAGGTGCTGTAGAGGGGTGCTTGTAGGCTTTAGTGGGGCATAGTGGCTGTGGTGGGGGGTACAAAGGCTGTGGTGCAAGGACAGGGGCTGTAGTCTGTGGTGCAGGAGACAAGGGCTTAGAGAGGGCACAGGTGTGCCCTTAGGTGACAGCGGCTGAGGGAGGACAGCAGCTGTGGTGGGGGGACAGGGGCTGAGAGAGGGGGCACATGGGCATTGGTGGGGACACAGGGGATGTAGTGAGGGGCAAAGGGGTGGGGGGAGGCAGGAACTGTGGTGGGGGCACAAGGGCTGAGGGGGAGGCATGAGCTTTTAAGTGGGCAGGTTCTGTGGTGGGGCATAGGTGTTAGAGGGTTGCACAAAAGGGAGACTGGGGCTGCTTTGAAAAAATTGATTAAAAAAACAAAGTTTATTCCTTACCTTGGGCCAGGGAGGAGTGGAACAAGAGCTGGAGGCAGCACACAGAAGCCTGGGAAGTTGGCCTCTCCTGATGATGTCAGAAGGAGGGGGCGTGACTTCCTCGGCTCTTCTCCCAGACTCCCCAGGGGTCCTAGGAGAAGAGCAGTGGAAGTCACACACCCTCCTCCTGACATCATCAGGAGAGGCCAGCCAACGCCACAGGCTACAGGCTGCAGGGAGAGAGAGAGAGAGAGGTGAGTTTAAAAATCTGCGTCCCTAGCCACAGGCAGGGGATTCGGATGTTTGCGTCCCCTGCTCTTGCGCCCTAGCCAGAGCCAGATTAAGAGCCCAGTAGGCCTGATGCTGACAATTATGATGGGCCTAATTGCAGAATCTTATCGACCAAAAACACGAAAACACTCCCAAGCGTCATGTATCTGATGGAGATGGTGCTGGAGGGAAAGAAATCAGCAGTTATAAGAAAACACATACCCTATGTTACTCTCTCTTTAATTTATGTTTTCATCTTTTAAGTAAATCCATAACCCCTAACAGCAGTGTCCAGTGAAGCAGGAAGTCAATGGGCGCGGTAAAAGGGTGTGCAACTGACGCAAATCACGTAACCTGCCAAAAGGGGCGAACATGTCCAAAAAGGGGGCATGTTTGGCCAAAGAATTGGAAGGCCAATCATCCAAGCTGGCCAATTAAGGGCACACTATGCAGACAGCACCCTGAGCTTGGCATAAATGCGTCTAATGATGCGCTCGCTCAACGCTTTCTAAAGACTGTCCCCTAGCACTCGCTGGTCCACTTGTCTCCTTACCTTCTTACTAGCAAGCAGAAGCTCCTGGTATATAGTCTGGGACAAAGAAAAGCTGGATGTAGTGAGTGTAGAAGAAAGGGAACATGCCACAGTGTTAAAGAGACCAAAGGCTGAAGGTGTCGTCCTTCCTCCCCAGCAGCAGTGTTTATTCTTGGGAGAGGAGACAATCGGTCTTCCTCCCCAGCAGCCAAGTGTGTTTCAGGGAGTGGAGACAACCGGTCTCACTCCCCAGCGGCAGAGTGTCCTACAGGGAGCAGAGACAGTCGGTCTCTCTCCCCAGCGACAGGACAAATTATGGCAAGGGGAGACAGTCGGTCTCCCTCTTCAACAGCAGAGAGTGTCAGGGAGGGGAGCCTGTTACCCCCTCTCCCCAGAGGCAGTGTCCTATACTAGGAGGGGAGAGCCTCATTCCCCCTCCCCAGCAGCAGCTTATTTCACAAAGGGGAGACAATACACTCTCCACCGGTGCAGATGGGACCGTGGTCTTTGCGCCCAAACTACAGAGAATGGGGACAGTCGGTCCTACTCCTCAGCAGGAGAGTGTCCTACAGGGAGCAGAGACAGTCGGTCTCGCTCCCCAGCAGCAGGACAATGTATTGGGAGTGGAGACCATCGGTTCCCCTCCCCAGCGGCAGTATATGGTTCAGGGAGAGGAGCCTGTTACCACCTCTTCCCAGCAGCAGCTTATTCACCAAAGGGGAGACCCTAGTCTCCCAGATGACACAGATAGGGCTGTAACCTCTGTACTTGAACCACAGGGATGCGGGGCAGCCTGTCCAGACCACCAGCAGCAGGACCGTTAATTGGAAGGGGAGACAGTCGGTCTTCCCCTCCCACCACAGCACCGGTTCCAGGGAGAGGAGCATACTACCCCCCTCTGCCCAGCTGAGCACCAACCAGGCTACTCCAGCTGACGCGCTGGCACCAGGGCAGAGTACCGCTGGTCTCTGCCCACTCAGCAACCCACAGATCCAGAGTTCCAGTAGCCCTTGGACAAAGACAATAGGTCCCCCACCTTATTCGAATTTAGGGCCCCCACCCAGCGCTCATGGGTGGGGGCCGGGGGGGAGGACATTAGCCCCCCCCCCCTTATTTTAATTTAGAGCCCCCACCCCTAAGTAAATTTGGCAGAAAGACCAATTCAGGTCTTTCAGCCTTTTAGTAGATAGCTCTCTAATACCGTGGAAATTAGGGAGTTATCTACTTATTCATTCCTGTCATTACATTGACTTGCCAAGTAAATGACATTTTATATGAGTATGTGTTACTTGATTGTTGTAAATGTTGCAAATGTTTGTAAATGTTTGTATACTTTTTATTTAAAATTGTATACAGTGTAACATTCTTCTTCTTCCACTGGGTAAGTATATTAGTACTTAGGCAATACATTTTGAATTATTACATTTTGCAATACTTCCTTTTGCAGCCCTTTAGCCCTTTCTATGACTTTTTTAGAGCCATTTTAGTGCTCAAAAGTTCAGATCCCCATTGACTTCAATGGGGTTCGGGTTCGGGGTCAAGTTCGGGTCAAGTTCGAGTCCCGAACTCGAACTTTTTGCCGAACTTCGGCCGAACCCGAACATCCGTCCGCTCAAGTCTACAGGGAGTGCAGAATTATTAGGCAAGTTGTATTTTTGAGGATTAATTTTATTATTGAACAACAACCATGTTCTCAATGAACCCAAAAAACTCATTAATATCAAAGCTGAATATTTTTGGAAGTAGTTTTTAGTTTGTTTTTAGTTATAGCTATGTTAGGGGGATATCTGTGTGTGCAGGTGACTATTACTGTGCATAATTATTAGGCAACTTAACAAAAAACAAATATATACCCATTTCAATTATTTATTATTACCAGTGAAACTAATATAACATCTCAACATTCACAAATATACATTTCTGACATTCAAAAACAAAACAAAAACAAATCAGTGACCAATATAGCCACCTTTCTTTGCAAGGACACTCAAAAGCCTGCCATCCATGGATTCTGTCAGTGTTTTGATCTGTTCACCATCAACATTGCGTGCAGCAGCAACCACAGCCTCCCAGACACTGTTCAGAGAGGTGTACTGTTTTCCCTCCTTGTAAATCTCACATTTGATGATGGACCACAGGTTCTCAATGGGGTTCAGATCAGGTGAACAAGGAGGCCATGTCATTAGATTTTCTTCTTTTATACCCTTTCTTGCCAGCCACGCTGTGGAGTACTTGGACGCGTGTGATGGAGCATTGTCCTGCATGAAAATCATGTATTTCTTGAAGGATGCAGACTTCTTCCTGTTCCACTGCTTGAAGAAGGTGTCTTCCAGGAACTAGCAGTAGGACTGGGAGTTGAGCTTGACTCCATCCTCAACCCGAAAAGGCCCCACAAGCTCATCTTTGATGATACCAGCCCAAACCAGTACTCCACCTCCACCTTGCTGGCGTCTGAGTCGGACTGGAGCTCTCTGCCCTTTACCAATCCAGCCACGGGCCCATCCATCTGGCCCATCAAGACTCACTCTCATTTCATCAGTCCATAAAACCTTAGAAAAATCAGTCTTGAGATATTTCTTGGCCCAGTCTTGACGTTTCAGCTTGTGTGTCTTGTTCAGTGGTGGTCGTCTTTCAGCCTTTCTTACCTTGGCCATGTCTCTGAGTATTGCACACCTTGTGCTTTTGGGCACTCCAGTGATGTTGCAGCTCTGAAATATGGCCAAACTGGTGGCAAGTGGCATCGTGGCAGCTGCACGCTTGACTTTTCTCAGTTCATGGGCAGTTATTTTGCGCCTTGGTTTTTCCACACGCTTCTTGCAACCCTGTTGACTATTTTGAATGAAACACTTGATTGTTCGATGATCACGCTTCAGAAGCTTTGCAATTTTAAGAGTGCTGCATCCCTCTGCAAGATATCTCACTATTTTTGACTTTTCTGAGCCTGTCAAGTCCTTCTTTTGACCCATTTTGCCAAAGGAAAGGAAGTTGCCTAATAATTATGTACACCTGATATAGGGTGTTGATGTCATTAGACCACACCCCTTCTCATTACAGAGATGCACATCACCTAATATGCTTAATTGGTAGTAGGCTTTCGAGCCTATACAGCTTGGAGTAAGACAACATGCATAAAGAGGATGATGTGGTCAAAATACTAATTTGCCTAATAATTCTGCACTCCCTGTAGTGTTTATGTGTGTAGTGTGCATGTGTAAATGTCTTTGTGCATGTCCATGTGTTTTCTGTTTATGTGTGTAAGTGTGTTTTGTAACAGTGTAGGTAGCAGCATGTATGGTAGTGTGTGTAGCAGTGTATGGTTGTACAGTGTGGGTTACAGTACATCTGTGTTTGTGTGTGTGTAGCATTATGTATTAATAAAAATTAAAGAAAAATAAAAAAATGAAAGGAGCTACCTGATCCACCCCAATGCTGGGAATAACCCAGAAAGACATTAATAATCAGCCAAAAATTTAACAAAAAGGAAAATGGTGAGGAAGGGAATAGAATCACATGTTCTTCATATATAGGGCTTAGTCTATTGACTATGACAACTCTTAGAATTTACTGAAATAGACTGTGTCTGCCATAGGAATCAATTCAGTAAAATATGCTATGTGTTTGCTCTAGTCCTATATTTACACAGTGTTTAGTTACTTAATAACTAAAAAAAATATATTGAAATTGGTCTCTATGGCATTCTTAGAATAGTCATAATAAATAGACTGAATACTCAGTATATAAGGAATGATCCAATTCCCTTACCTCTCATTTTTATTTTTGTTTCATTTTTGGCTGATTAGTAACAGTAGGTACAGCAGTGCGTACAGTAGTGTGTGGGGATAGTGTGAGTAGCAGTATGTGTGTATATTTTATATATTCACTTGAACAGTTATTATCATTCGATCTCCCATCCAGCCAGGTAGAAGGATAGCACAAACCCTACTTGTTAAATTACAGTGACTAAACAAGCAGAACATGTTTCATCCGCACATTTCCTAAATTCAAGAACACATGGTTTGACAGCATAATAGTGTTTTAAATAAGGTATATAAAAAGAATGTCTCACTCATATATCTGTAACCATCAACTTGTCATACGGAGTTACGATATAATACAATGTCATAACATCAGGATGAAATGTAAAGTAGTGTTGTATGAATTTATGTAGGGAAAAAGAACGTCATAAGAAGATCTCACTAGAGATCTTACTAAACCCAAGCTAGTCCAATTCATTCATACATTCCACACATTTGAAAATGTAGTTTTCAGTTGCATATGACTCACACAGATTTGGATATCGTACTCAAATGGTCCCTTTGACAATTAGACTGAGCAAGCTGATATTAAGTCTGTGTTATGTTACAGGGTCCATATAGCATTTGTCAATGTCAGCAAAGAGCTACAAGTCTACAAAAAACAAAACAAAAAAACTTGTCTTTAATGGGCTCTACAAGAGCGGGAAGTGAAGCAATCACCAGCAGAATGTTCCTGCTGTTTTCATTGGTCTTCATGATAATAATGCACTTTTAGAACTTTGTTCTAGTGTTAGAATCCACCTCAGTCTCCCCAGTGTTAGAAGTAGCACCTTCATGTATAAGTTATATATACATTATGTCCAGAGGTTTACGTAATTTAACAAATAATGAAATCATTGATTTGGATAAGCCAATAAACACTCCGTCAGTGTTTTTTTTAAGTTCCCAATAGCATCTCTCATTACAGAGTATTAGACGCATGGAGGTATATATGTCATTTTATCACCTTTGGGTGCTGAAATGTGCTTTCAAACATTTATAATGTAAGTGGAATATAATTTTAAACTGCAAAGTAGGTTTTCACAGATTATGTTTTCTTTTATTATCTCATCATCTCTCTCGATATAATCATCTTTGTTTAACATATGACATTTATTAAACAATGACATAAAATTCAGTATAAATTAATTTGAATATGAATTTATGATATTAAAATATTTATTTTTATTGGTTGCATTTTTCAAATACATTTGAGTACCTTTGTTTATTCATACAGATATCCTACAGATACACAATCAAATAATCAAATATACTACAGAAAACCATTTTCCTAGACAAAGCAGTTCTGAAATGTTGTCATTTAATAACACTCTGCCAGAAAAAAATATACGTTCTATATAAACATATTTTTTAACTGTCTCCACAATTAGCTGTGTGTAGTTTTATAACAAAGAATTTATACAATGCAGACTTTAAAATGTGAATGTTTAACTGTGAACTGTCTTTTTGGAATTCACTGAAGCCTAATGTCCTTTCTGTTCTACTTTTACAACATAGGTCCAGTAAACCAATCTGTTAAATTTAAATGTGCCCTATATTTGAACCTTTGTAACGTTCCAAAACCCCATAAAACCTGTACATGGGGTTTACTACTGTTGTACTCGCAAGATATCACTGAACACAATTTGTTTTATTGCAGTAAAAATTAACAGTATTATGACATTCACAGTTAAAATGTCATCCAGAACTTGGAAAATAACTTTTCTTAATTTTTTTCAAACGTTATTAGATTTTATTCATGTTAAATTATGTCTTGTATAAAAATATTTAATATCCCATCACTATAAGTCTGAGTAATTTTACTCCAGCCCCAATCTCCTCACAAATCAAATAATTCCATCACTTTTAGAACCATAGCCACATAATTGCCCATAATCTCTCACAATTCCCAACTCCAATCACATCACACCATCTTCATAATTTCTTTTTTACCTCCAGTCCAAAATGGTTTTAGCCCATAATCTCTTTACCAATCTTAATAACAATACTCCATCTCAATAAATTCCTAGTGCAATTACCTCATTTTTAGAATCTCCTCACCACCATCAATCACAATACCATCTCTTCAGTAAACTCCTCATCCATCAGCCCCAATCCCAATTGCCCATTTTTTTTTTTTAAATCTGCCTTTTCACCAGGCAAAATACAACATGGATAAAATTTTGGTTTTTTTTACCATGCACAAGTCTATTGTTTACCACTCAAAATCACACTACCCATGTCCAAGAGTACAAATGTCCCCATAACCATTCACGTCCAGCCAGATATAGCTCTCAGTCAACCAATCACATCAATTTCAGTCAGATAGCTTCAATTTATATCAGCACCAGTCCTATATTACTTTCACACCCTCCATTCATGTCCAAGAATGTCCCATAACCAATCATGTCCAGCCAGATATGGCTCTCATGGAGATACCACCATTGGAATAATTTCTTTGTGCCCATCATAGAGATAACCTGGTCTCAAGGAAAAACAAACTCTGAGGCTCTTTAATTAATCATAATAAAGAACAACCCTGGTTTAAATGGGAATTAGAATTAAATAAATACTTTTCTTGTGCTGATTGGTTATCTGGCATTTCCCTAGTGAAAAAACATATACATTGCATCAGTCTACAGGAGATCCATTATAAAATTATTTTTTGGTAGTACTTTGTACCAAACAAAATTTCCAGATTTTCTCGGGGTTAATTTTTATTTTGCTGGATATGTAATACTGAAATTGGATCCTATTCCCACATATGTTGGGGATGTTCAGAGTTAAATTTGTTGAAAAGGAATCTGATGAGTCAGATCTTAGACAGCACTATATACTTGTACATTCAAATGTTTCATTTTCATGTTGATTTCCCTATTCAAAATAAATATCCAAAGGCTCTCCCAATCCAAATCTTTATGGCTGCAAAACTGTGTATAGCTAAAAAATTTAAAACCCCCGGTCCGATAAATTGGGTTTCTGTAATAGGTCAGATTGAATTTAAACATAAAATGGTTCTCGCATTACAAAGATACTTTTTCTTATTATAAATAAATGTGGGAGATATAGGGCCAGCTTAACCAATCAAATAAGTAGCAATGCCTCCTCTATGGGACTGTCTGTTTGGGATCTTGCCAGTTGCCCCGGCCCTCCAGATGTCAATGAGACACCGCGATGAAAGTTATGATGAGTGTGGATGATTGTTGACTAGATAGAGTCAGCTTTTGGCTTCCTCTTTTATTTTTTGTTTTTGTTTAATTTACTCTAAAGTTGAAAACAAGTTTCAATAATAGGAAATGATCAAAGAGAAGATGTGGGAGACATTGAAGAAAAGCAGAGGAGAAAATCAAAGGAAAAGACAGAAGTTTATATTGTCACACTTAACAAAGACAAGTAGATCTTTATATATATATATATGTTTTCCAACACTGTATACTCATGTCTAAAAATGATGTACCGTATTTATCGGCGTATAACACTCACTTTTTCTCCCTGAAAATAGGGGGAAAATTATGGGTGCGTGTTATACGCCGGCCCTTTAAATACTGCAGCTGCCTGATTGCTCTGTCAAGAGCGCTCAGGCGGCTGCAGTTGGTTCTCACCTCCCCTCCCCTGTAGCGTGGCCGAGCTGCTCTGCTGTCCGCGGTGCCCGGCCGGAGTGATAGGAAGGTGGACGCTCAGTGTGCACCTTCCTGTCAGTCTGACCGGGTACAGGAAACAGAAACTCCTGTTCCGCGCGGAACAGGAGTTTCTGTTTCCTGTACCCGGTCGGACTCATATAGTTTGGGGTTGATGTTCCTATACGGCTCATAGGGACTGAGGGCCCTATCTCTCTAGGATTGATATTACTGGGAGAGGCTCTGGGATTAATATGATTTGACTTTGTGAGAGCATTATCTGTAGTGTAGTTGGAGGCAGGTGAGACCTCACTTGGAGTATTGTACACAGTACTGGAGACCGTATCTTCAGAAGGATATTGATACCTTAGAGAGGGTTCAGAGAAGGGCTACTAAACTGGTTCATGGATTGCGGGATAAAACTTACCAGGAAAGGTTAAAGGATCTTAACATGTATAG
Source organism: Pelobates cultripes (assembly GCA_933207985.1). Classification (NCBI taxonomy): domain Eukaryota; kingdom Metazoa; phylum Chordata; class Amphibia; order Anura; family Pelobatidae; genus Pelobates; species Pelobates cultripes. The sequence goes on along the minus strand of OW240917.1, from coordinate 184,725,740 downwards.
CTTGGAGGAAAGACGAGACAGGGGGGATATGATAGAAACATTTAAATATATAAAGGGAATCAACACAGTAAAGGAGGAGACTATATTTAAAAGAAGAAAAACTACCACAACAAGAGGACATAGTCTTAAATTAGAGGGACAAAGGTTTAAAAATAATATCAGGAAGTATTACTTTACTGAGAGGGTAGTGGATGCATGCAATAGCCTTCCAGCTGAAGTGGTAGAGGTTAACACAGTAAAGGAGTTTAAGCATGCATGGGATAGGCATAAGGCTATCCTAACTATAAGATAAGGCTAGGGACTAATGAAAGTTTTTAGAAAATTGGGCAGACTAGATGGGCCGAATGGTTCTTATCTGCCGTCACATTCTATGTTTCTATGTTTCTATGTTCACTTCCAAAAAGTGAACAACAAATTTTGTCTGCAATCGTAGCCTGGACGTGGATTTGCAGAAGATTAGCAAATCGTCCAGGTACACGAGACACCGCACGCCTTCGGATCGAATGTGAGCCATCACCATTTTCAGTAGCTTTGTGAAACTCCTCATAGCCGAACTGAGACCGAAGGACAGACATATGAACTGGCATGCACGTCCTCTCCACTGGAAACTGAGAAAGTGTCGACATTCCCGAGCGACAGGCACAGGCAGGTATACGTCTTTCAGGTCCAGTGACATAACCCTATACCGTATGTAAGATCTGATATTACATACAGTATGTAAGATCTCCTGATCTCCTGAGTTTGTGCCTTATTTAGGTAGTAAACAGAACAACATGCTTTTTCAACTCGGCAATGAAAGGTTCCCTGGAGAGAAGGCCCTTTGCCAGGGGCCCGAGTTCTTTTGAACCTAAGTCCAGTAACTTCGTGTCAATCCTCAGTAGTGCTGATTTGCGCCGTTCTTTACAAAGTGTGGCGTTGCCATTGCCTAGCAGGCAGATTAAACATTGGGCCCATTCCCTGATAGCTTTAGGGTCTAGCTGTGTACCTTGGGTGAGAGCCAGGTCAGCAAAGTAAAGCATTTTTGTTATGGGGCCAAGGAGACCCAGCAATTTGTCTTGTATGGCTTTAAGACCTTTTTTAATGCCTTTCCGTGGGTCTCGGCCGGATCGAGACATAAAAACCACAACAGTGGTATCAAATACTAGGGTAATGGTCACTTTGCCAGGCATAGTGGTCTTTGGCATTCGACGCTGAGGCGCGCCCGCAGCTCTTTCTCCATTGGCTTACAAAGCCAGTAGTGAATGAACTAAGCCAGATGATCAGGGAGGCTCCATTCCAATGACCTTGGGTGTTGGATGTGCGAGGGTCAAACAGTGGGATCCCTTGCTCATCCAGGAAGAGTGTCTGTCTTCCGGCCCTGTGGTTGCCGGGCGGCTCAGGGTGTCCTTGTGGTGGCCCTCGTCCTTAAATACTGTTTCTTTGACATATTTGGAGAACATGTGAGGCAAATCCTGCCAGTCATCTTCCTCTGATGCTGAACCCTTGTCCTGCCATTCGTCGAGGACATTTAATGCGTGGGAGGAATGAAGTGGAGGTGGGTTAGGGTCATGGCGTTTAATTAATTTAGGCTGTTTGACCAGAGTTTTTTGCTTGGTTTTAGATAATGGCGGGCTGGCCCCTTTCCAGTGGCACTTTGGTTTGGAGATCTTTGATCCTGTGGCTTCCGCCACATCCAGTGACCCTGCTTCGCCTTTGGTTTGGGGCATGGCCACAGTAGAGCCTTTTCCACGGACGCCACCACTGCGGCATTAATCATGGCTTGAAAGTCTTGGGTTGGTTGGGCTGTGTTGTCAATTAGTAATTCTGCACTGTGTGAGAGACAGAGGCAATCAATAGGAGATATGGCAGGGGTGTAACTCTATGCTGTGCCAGACTCCTGGTACAGCTGGGGATTGCCCAGCACCCTGCTAGTGGTGCAGTGAGTGTAGTACGTGCCAGTGAAAGAGGGGCTCACCCTTTATTGGTACACAGGCGGGTTTCCCTTGAGTGACATGGTAGACATATAAGCCTCATTAATTTGGGACATACCTAAAAAGACCCCTTCTTCGGATTTGGTACTTGAGAGGGGCTCACCCTCTAAGTAAACGCTTGGAGGTGTTTACTTAGAAAGTAACATAAAATACCAATAGAAATATATGAAATGTCCACATATAACTTCTTCTCTTCTTCGGAGAAGAAGTTATATGTGGACATTTCATATATTTTTATTGGTATTTTATGTTATTTTAACTTTATTTTATACTTTGTTTATATTGAATAAATATAATTTTTTAGTCCACCTAAGACTTCTCAGACTACTGCTTCCTTAAAAGAAGGGTGGGTGTCCCCTACAGAGACACCAAAGTGAATACACCTAGAGCCAGGCACAAAGGGCTCTAGGAAAGGTGAGCAAACCATTTTAACTCTTATTCCCTTTTACTATTGTTGGGATATACTACACTAGAGAGTTTTCTATTTTTTATCTCTTTTGAGGATCATCATTTATACAACTGAGAGGGTTAAGTGCCACCAAACGGCACAGAAGTGTGTGTAATTTGAGCCTATCCTCCTGTAAGGCTCTCATAAATGTGAGTTTAATCCACCTATTTAAGGTTATGGTTTAACATATACAAACAGAATTATACTAAATTATGTTTTATTCTTTTCCCTTTATGTCTGGATACCGTCCAATATACATATTGTATGTGAGTAAAATACTTATAATTAAAATCACTGAAGTGCTCCACTATAATATATGTAACTTGTAGTAAGCTGGGCGCTCACCAGCTGTGAAAACCCAGAGCACACCCATGTAATATCAATATATATATATATATACACTTGGCACAGTATTAAATAATCCCTGCACATCCTAGATACAGTGTCCCCTGTTAGAAGGATGAGCGTGAAACGTGGCGAAAACGACAGAGATGTTTAAAGAGCCTTGAGGCTAGTAAGGCAGAGGATAATTAGTGACAGTCTGAGGGAATAATGCCAGGAGGGAATAAAAGTCCTTAAATAATATACTAAACACAAATAAAATCCCAATAGTCATGAAGTAATAGATGAGGGGTGACAGAGAAGGTAGAAAAAGTTTTGAATAATCAATTTTAAACAGTGAAATCCAAAGAATAAGGTAGAACAAAATACTCTGACCTGTGCACTAGCTGGAGCAGCAAAGAAAGAGGAAGGGTGTGGTCTTACAGGGACTTTTGTGTATCATCCTTCTTTTTTCTGATTGGTTGTTTATGTTTCTGTGCTGCTGGAGATTTTCAGTAAAGAGAATTATGCAAATATGATGCCTGCTGTCATGTGGTAAAATTATCTAATGGCACTGTATTTTTTATTATTTCATAAGGAGCAGACATGCTGGTTGGAAGCATTTTTTGCTGCCTTAGTTGGAGAGACATGCAAGTTAGTTAATAGCATTTTGGAATAATTTTGCACAAAAAAATGCTTTCTAGCTGAAAGATTGGGGAAAGATGACAAAAAGGAAAATCACTATCTCTTAAATTTACATAAAATACGTTTATATCAATATGTGAATAGAATACAGGAGATGAGATCTACCAACAATGACCTTTCTTTTTGTTATGCATTCAAACATTGTCCAACAGATAATATGTTCCTCTTAGCAGGAAGTGATATATGAGTAGAGGTGTGCTTGCTCCAATATAATTTATTTGTGTATTAAATATGCTGTAAATGTCATAACCTGAACATAAAAGTGTGTGCAAGTATAATTCAAAAAGCAACATATGGGCACGTCATAAAGTAAAGAAAAATTATGTCCTTAACGATAAAGTAAATTACAATTTTTTTATGATTCTCTTGGGTACAGCCATAAAAAGTGAAATAACTCTTAAAAATAATTGCATAAACAAGCATAAACTATATGTTTTCATTTGGCTAAAGCATATTCTACATATACAAATAAGCAGTGAATCCCCTCTGCTCTATCTCCACTATACACTCTTCCAAATCCCAGGTGCTATTTAGTATATCAACAGTAAGCAACACTCACCATAGGATATCACAGACACGGCTCCCCTCACCGCACTCAGAATAGCTAGAAACTCAGAAATTAAAAATGGTAGCCCGGGCACACAGTGTAATCACATTTGGATTCCTGACACTCTAGTGTTTCCTTTATACTTCATAAACGCTTGGCATAAGTGTGAAATGTCAAACTATTGAGTGATACTTTAACAAGAATGGTTATTACCATGGTCTATTGAAAACCTATATTCAATTTTTTGAGGGTGAATTCTTGTTACTTGTTTAAAGGTATCACTAAGGGGCAGTTTATTTGTTTATAGAGGAACTGTTCTTTGTAGGAAGATTATCAGAAGTTCTACTTACAACTCAATTTGTGGCTTAGGTGTTATGATAGGAAAATGTTTTTGAAATCTAAAAGGATTGTGGATAATATTCCTTATAACAAATGGATAACTTAACAGATACGAATGTTAATGCTAAACAGGGAGATGTTGACACAACCTTCACCTTTATGACCACGTACAGTTGTTGGTTTGTAACATATGTAACATCATTAGGCCATGCCTCCATATCCTATTCACAGATCCAGGTTTGGTGGAAAGGGGATGTAAATTATCTACTAGGAGAACTACAACCATAGGCAATATTTTATCCCCAAGTAGTCTATCTGTTGTCTACCTGGCCGGTCTGTCTGTCTGTCTACCTGATATATCTAACTGCCTATCTATGCATTATATCATTTTTAAAATTCTATTTATGCATTCATTTTGTACCAGATGTGCCTCGGTGATTCTCAATTTCATACAGTCTCTCTGGGCTCACCTTAAAATAAATGAGCTAGCAAATGTCAGTGATGAATTGCTGAAAACGATGCAATCTAACTGCACACCAGTAGTACTTTGCAAGCTTGGAAAATTCAACCATTATGTTACAGAATGAATCCTAAATCCTGACATTTTTCCATTTCATTTTTTATTTATTTTTTTGTTGGGAGAAAGAATAGTTGAAAGTTTAGAAAAAAAATTAAAAATTTAATTTGTAAACTCTATACATATCTTAATAGTTGAGATATAAACAGAGATATAATTTGATATGATATGATACATAAAGTATTTAGCAAAATAGATATGTGGATTATACTAACATTGAAATCAGACTGCACAGATTATTTCTAACTGTATATTATGTTATTTACAACAGGTACCCCAAACTACATTTCCCAGCTCCCCAAAACCCATTTAACAACAAGTTTTGTTCACACAAATATCTTCTGAGATAAAGCCTTTGTAATTGGTTATGGTAAAAGGGAAATGCACACACAATCCAAAAGGCATCTACTTGCGGGCATACTTGCAGCGCTGCCTGTAAGTGAAGAAAGACATTTTGTCAGTCACCAGCACACATTGTGTGCTGACGACAGACATTATTTTTGTTCCGTATCGTAATTAGGCAGTCTGGAACAGTTTTCTGGGCCAAGGATGCAACTACACAGCGGCACAAAGGTGCAGATTTCTCTGTAACAATTTAAGCTGAAACACTGCACATACAGAATGCTTGCTCCATAACCAATTCTAAAAGCAAGGGTGGTCTTAAAAAATGGAGTAACCCTTTAAGGGAAATATTTTTTTCAGGTTAGGCTTTCAGCTTTTACATTTGGGACTAAGGAAAGGGTTTGTTTAGGTTTTGGGAGGTGTTAAACTTAAGGTAAGGGAAATGCTATTTAGGGCAAGTGGAGTTTGAAGGGTTATTTGCAAAGTACTCTTCCCTATGTCTTCTGTAGTCCAGACATTTCCTGTGTGAGAAGTTACTAGTGGGCAGATGTTAAATGATCCCACTCATTTCCTTTTCAGCCTGACTAACAGATGCATGAGGACCTGGGGGATCTGCATTTTATACCATTAGATAGTCCTGCAGCTCTGCTATCAAGCATAAAAGGCTGACTGGATTACACAGGACACTGACCAAAGCTTATCTCTAAATAACAGCCCACTAAAGCACCAAAAAGGTACAATATAAGAGCTGAAATCAGGCACCCCATACAGGATATCTGCCTTTGGGCATGTACCTACATTGACTTATTGCAAGTCTAGTCTTGCCCATCTGATGAGTGGATTTGTGGCAGGGTACTGAAATACATACATCCCATATACTAGTACAGTGTACCAAAGTTTAAAGGACATGAATGATGAATTCCCAACAATCCATGGTTTAATGAATACACTTAAACGTTTGTTTCTGCCTGCAGGCCTGAGCATTTATTGGGTGAACAGTAAATTGTGGATTAGATGACAAATCTGAGTTGGTTGTTGAAAGGGTTAAAAATCCTTCTTTGTTGAAATACCCATCAAGGACTTTTGGAGTCAGCAGATTCTATTCTGCTACATTATTCTTAAGAGACCATATTGTTTGTAGTTTGAGCTAATTATTATTACCAGTCTTTGTAGATAAGAAAAGAAAAATGTGCAAGTTCATCCCATTATGCAGGAGGGCTAATACTAAAAAGATAAGCCCCATCATTATGATAATAGTTATTTCTTTAATATGATTTCAGAAACATCTCAACCTGTTTAATTATGGCACCCCTTGTTGCCTATTTAAGTACACCTCTTTTATTCTGGAACCTTCTATTTACAAGCATATAATATTTATATATTTTTCTTAAACACTGAAGAGTATAGTGTAAATAGGGCCAGCAAAAAGTATAACTTCCTTCATTCTATACTATGTCGTCTGTAAAGTCACAATAGAGGTGATTCCTGACTCAAAGAACATAGAATGCAGATGTATGATTCAAATAAATAATTTCATTATATTAAAGGACCACTATAGGCACCCAGACCACTTCAGCTTAATGAGGTGGTCTGGGTGCCAGGTCCTTCTAGGGTTAACCCTTTTTTAAATAAACATAGCAGTTTCAGTGAAACTGCTATGTTTATAAATGGGTTAATCCAGCCTCTAGTGGCTGTCTCATTGACAGCCGCTAGAGGGCTTCTGCGCTTCTCACTGTGATTTTCACAGTGAGAAGATGCCAGCGTCCATAGGAAAGCCCGGCGGGAGGGGGTCTCTGAGGGTGGGGGCACCCTCAGGGCACTATAGTGCCAGGAAAATGAGTATGATTTCCTGGCACAATAGTGGTCCTTTAATGCAATTGCAGTTGGCTGATTGTTCTAATATTCCAATGTTCTTATTCATATTCATGTTTGCTAAAATCTAATTAGACTTGCTAATTAAGTCAAAATGCTTGTTCTGCATAACTTTAACCTGGGCAGTTTCAATGGAAACTTGTCCCTATCGGTGCTTAAAGTGCATAAAGTCTCATAGATCAGATTAAAAGAAATATAATCGTATTATTGTTGTAAAGAAGGATAATTAGTTCAAAAGAACCCATATTTAAAGCAGTGATCCTGTCTTCTGTTTTATGTGAGGAGAAGAATATCAATTACACGTCTGAGCAGATTTCATTACCAAAAATCTAAATCCAAAGGCACTAAAATATGCTAATCCTTTAATCTTTTACTCATTTGGTGTTTAATTTTTATTTGGCTCAGTAAATTTTGTTTATCTAAACTGCAAAACTAAATTAAAAAGAATATGGTTTGTTTTGTTTCCTTAGAATAACATTGCATTTTAATAACAGAAAATCCAGCATATGAAAAGGGGAAACCTATACAGTATAAGTAGATCGGTAAGGTTAGGACAACAATATGCCCATTGCCCTTTAACCAGGTACTGGTTTGTCAGTTTCTTGTGATATAGGTTATATAGTTATCCAGTCGTAAGATAATCAGAAACTCCACTTGTAGCACAGAGAATATATGCATTGTACATGCTGAAAGGGACATTATAATCACCAAAACAACATTAGCTTAATGTTGCAGTTTTGGTGTATATATCATGCTCCTGCAGTCTCACTGCTCAATTTGCTGCCATTTAGGAGTTAAATCACTTTGTTTATACTGCACCAGTCATACCTCCCTGTGTGAGACTTGCACATCCTTCCTAAAAACTTCCTGTAAAGAGTCATCTAATGTTTATACTTCCTTTATTGCAAATTCTGTTTAATTTAGAATGTCTTATCTTCTGCTCTGTTAATAGTTTGCTAGACCTTGTAAGAGCCTCTTGTGTATGATTAAAGTTCAATTTACAGAGCAGGAGATACAAACTTTTGAAACAAGTTAACTTGATTGAAAATAAAACCATTAGGGCAGCTATGTCTGTATAAACAGAAACAAAGTGGTTTTACTCCTAAATGGCAGATAACTGAGCAGTGAGACTGCAGGGGCAATGATCTAAACAGAAATACTGCTTCACTAAGACTAAAGTTTTCCTTTAAGTTTTCTTTTCTGTATGAACTGAGCTCCAGCTTTGTAGTTGCAGAGATGTTGGGGGGTGGAAGCAACTCCCCAAGAAAAATACAGGTGCAATCACCATGGAAACAGCAGATGCACAATTATGGCCTTGAATTAATAAGTTTTCCAAATTATTGAATGCTATTAGAATTTTTTTTCAAAATAATTTATCTACAGAAGTCAACATGAAAGTTTGTAGGAAGTTTAGTAGATAACAGTATTGAATCATGTGGAAAGCTTATTAAATCAAGGCCTATGTGAGCAGAACAATGTATGTTATCTGTCCTGTTTATATGAATGCTGTGTACATCAAGAAACCAGGTCAAGGCCTCAACTTAATATTGATTGAAAAGCTTTTCCAAATGATTTAATATTTTGGATAAACTTTTAAACATAATTATTTCAACATATTACAATTGTTAAAAAAATATATAAAACATACATCAATACAGTAATATTTTTCATTATATTAAAGCATTTTTAAAGTTTAGCAAAAAATTTTTAAAATAATTTAGAAAGCCTATCCAACAATATTTAATCGAGGCCTAGAAATGTAAACTTTTAAACCAGTATTTGGGGAATTGAAAGAAAGATTGTATAAAATTTCCCCCCACTCCCTCTAGCATGTAAGCTCATTGAGCAGGGCCCTCAACCTGTGTTCCTGTGTGTCCAACTTGTCTGGTTACAAATACATGTCTGTTCGTCCACCCATTGTAAAGCGCTGCGGAATTTGATGGCGCTATATAAATATCATAATAATAAATAATAATAATAAAATCCCAACCATAATTATTACTGAATAAGATAATGTTGGGGCTGGTATCAACAGAGATGAGGTTTATTAATTCATATGGTACAAAATGCACTTTGGTTTCCCAAGGAGTAGAGAAAAAATAGTTGAGATGGGAATGTGTTTTTTTCCTGCTTTATTGAAAATTCTGTGTACGTTAATGTATTCTCTTAGTTTTAATTAATCCTATGCTACAAAGTTAACAAAATTCCTGTTTGTACTTATGATTCATGAAATGTTATTTTCATAATATTTGCATTAATCATGTTTATATATAGCTTTTGCACTGTGCATCTGGCTAGATTAAAAAAAAAAATTGCAGTAAGTAGGAGATGAGTACATTCACTGAATTTACCTTAACATCTAATCGTAACTTGTAGAACACTGAATACCAACCTGCAAAGTTTAGGCAAAAACAGATGTCTTTGAAAAAGTGATCAACATGCATATTATTTTAGTTTAAATGCTATCATTTCAATTAACTACACTTTGGTGTTAATGAAATAAACCTCTTGGACACATTTTGAAACTTCTCTTTGACTATGTGGCTTATTTTCTAAAGAATAGTGATATATTTACAATTTACAATCAATTTACAAACAGGCTGCAAAATGTTGGTTGAAATTGTTGAATTAGAATACTCAACATTACAGTACATGTAGTGGTTATGGTATTATGAGTGTCCTAATGCCATCCTCCTTCTCCCACAGTAACTAACCATTTTAGAACAGTTTGACTTAATACCTGCGGTCCACTGGGAGCTGTTCCCTGCCTCTCTGCAACCTTCAGGAGAGTTGGTGAGGCCTTCTTTGAACTTCTGTTAGCTCTCCTGAGCCAAAGCCTGTCATACATGACCAGCTCATTGGCTTAGAGCATCAAATGATCACTTTCAAACAATACGCTATGCCTGTCCTGCATTGCATCAGAGCTGAATGCTTCCAGCTACTGTGGATACAGTAAATGATGCCCGGTGTACTCTAGGTAAGAAGTCAAGCCATTGGAATACAAAGTCAATCTATTAAGGGGACGGGGAGGAGCATGCTGTGGTGGTTATGGTTCTCAGAGTGTTAGTTTAGCAATAACTAGTTATCAACAATTACTGCACTTATTTGTTAAACTAAAGCAAGACACAATTTGTATGCAACACAATCTTTTACAATACTTATCAGTAGTAAAGAATCATAGCCACTACTATTACTACATGTTCAAAGTAGAACAGTTTGCGAGAATATAACAAAGTATTCTTTTTTTAACCGTTAAATGTTTCACTTGACTTTATTTATGTTGGAAAACGTGTACCTATTGAAACTCTGATTTTCAGGATAGCTCTGCTTTTTGTGTCTCTGTACATGGCGTTTTATTATTAAAAGGAACACTTTAGTCACCAAAACAACTTTGGCTTAAGGAAGTGGTGTTGGTATATAGATCATGCCACTGTAGTCTCACTGCTCAATCCTCTGCCATTTAAGAGTTAAATCAATTTGTCTATGCATCCATATATAAGCATCCCTGCTTGTGACTTAAACAATCTTTCTAAACACTTCCTGTAAAGTCATCTAATGTTTACACTTCCTTTTTTGCAATTCTGTTTAATTTAGATTTTTTTTTTTATCTCCTGCTCTGTTAATAGACCCTGTAAGAGCCTCTTGTGTATGATTAAAGTTCAGTTTACAGAGCAGTAGATAAAAATGTTTGAAACATGTTAACATGTGATTGAAAATAAAACCATTAGGGCAGCTATGGCTGCATAAACATAAACAAGGTGGTTTTACTCCTAAATGGCAGATAATTGAGCAGTGAAACTGCAGGGACATGATCTATACAGAATCACTGCCAATTAATTAAGAATATCTTATCTCTAGCACTGGTAATAGCTTGCTAGACCTTGCTGTATGTGATTAAAGTTCAATTTACAAAGCAGGAGATAAAGCAACTTCTAAAGCAAGTTAACATCTGATTGAAAATTAAACCATTGTTATGAGTTCCATTATAGCCTGATGAAGCTGCTCAGAGAATAAGATACAAATTAAAGGACCATTATAGGCACCCAGACCACTTCAGCTCAATGAAGTGGTCTGGGTGCCAGGTCCCTCTAGTTTTAACCCTGCAGCTGAAAACATAGCTGTTTCAGAGAAACTGTTATGTTTACACTGCAGGGTTAATCCAGCCTCTAGTGGCTGTCTCACTTACAGACACTAGAGGCCGCTTCCGCAATTCTCACTGTGAAAATCACAGTGAGAAGATGCTGACGTCCATAGGCTCCACTCGGGAGCCAACGTCGGAGGGGGAGTAGGGGTCACCAGCGCCGAAGGATAAAGGTAAATGGCTGAAGGGGTTTTAACCCCTTTAGCCCAGCAGGAGGGGGGCCATGAGGGTGGGGAGAACCTAAGGGCTGCATAGTGCCAGGAAAACGAGTTTGTTTTCATGGCACTAGAATGGTCCTTTAATTAGTATGTTAAGTATATGACTCTGTGAGATTGTTCTATTTTTTTTAACTACAGTCAAGAACAAGTCAATTTACTAATATCTGAATGTCCCTGTAAAGAATGGGACAAAATCATAAGGTTCTGTATGGAGCAGTTCCGACTGTAAAATCTGAACTTTGTTCATAAGATTTATCAATGTCTGAGTTTTGCAAAACTGACTCAGAATCAGCTTGAAATTAATGTCTGAAAACTGGAAACATGAGAGCCTGAATTTTCCATGTTAACTGTGTGGACCAATAGTTTAAATGTCCAAATGATTTGCCTAATTAAAAAATGAAAAATCTTTGGTGGTCCAAGGTTTATCAATGTGGCCCCTGGGTAGTGTTTGCTTACAAGCCTCCACAGAAGAAAATAAATTAATAAACAAACACCCGTGGGAGTCAACATGACACTCATCTAACAAAAGGGAGGTATAATACTAGCTGATCACCGTTTACGAGGTATGTCACAACCCATGGCATTGTAGGTGAGTCCATATCTACTAAACAGTGGGCAGCCAGCAACTGATCATTCACTGTCCCAGCATTGCTGAGGTTAAAAGATTAGTGTCTTGGCAGCTTTTGATGTTAAAAAAACCCCAAAACAATATAATAAGGATGGGGCCAGTAATACTGAATCTTCCTGTGTTCCGACTAAATTGTAAAAATTGTAGAAAAACATGTCACCCCACCCAAGCCCCAAACATAGATAGCAGGTAAAGGCTAATAATAATTGGCCAGTGATTGAGAGCTATAGTGCAAAAGGTGGGGGTTGGATGCCAGTGTCCCCCCATCCATCATCCATGTGATGAGGGTGGGAGCTATAGTATAGATACAAGTGAAGCATGCCTTTGTCCATCCCAGCGCCCACCCATATGGGTTATAATATAGATCTATGGGGGACATGACATTGTCCCCCTCACCGCCTCATCAATGGGCATCTGGTGCAGGGGTATTGATATGATGATAGTGGCAGGTATTAATATGTTGATCAAATGAAAAAACAAAAACTGTTAAAATGTAGGAATAATAATAGAGATATGCCCAAACCATAAGGGAGGGCATAAGGGCAGAAGTTTCCTCTCAGAAGTTGGATGGAGTTATATTGACCCATGTAAACTTTTATTTATTTATTTATTATATATTGTGGTGGGTGGCTAGCAAGCACTAGATAGCCACCACATAGCTTGGCCTCTGATGACTACTAGTGCTGCAGCAGATAAACAGCAATTTTAGGGAATGGTCATTATGCAGGGGTCAAAAAAATATACAAGTGTTTCAGTAATTGGATTAAATTGCAGTGGGAAAACCAAAAAATTAAAGGGAAAGAGTGAAAATTCTATCACACCTTGTGATTCCAGTTTTCCACAATTTTTTATTTTTTTTTAGGGTGCTTTGAATATTCATATCCTGAAGTGCACCAAGGGAGTTTATTCACTAAAACAATGAATTGTGATGGAGTAAAAATTACATTTGCCAAATGTAGGTCATAGTTTCCAAGTTTATTTGTCTATATTTTTCAGTACACTACAATTCACTGTTTAGTAAATCGACCTTAGAATCATGCAGTTGTAATTTCAAGTTAAATGGTATTTCCCAATTTACAGTTCAGAGCCAATAAACATTAGATGGAAAACAGAAAGTAGCAAGATAAACCTGTTTAATATAACCTAGATTTTAAAACATAACTTTTTTCTTTTTTTTTTAATTAACGAGCAAAGCAAATTGTTCCTTTAAAATGAAAGCCTGCGGTTTCTAGGCAGAGCTTTGACCTAATTTCCAATACTAGGGGAAAGAAAACATGCATTTTTTTCCTTTATGAGCAATGAGAATGCTTAAATTTGCAATTAAACAAGTCACATCTTCCATTACGCAACAGCATGAGATTGATAAAAATCTGTTACTTATAATAAAATGTATTTCTGTGGTCTGGGATCCAAAATAACCCTGTACTTTGCATGCTAATATATAATTATTATATTTCTTATCCGATTGTCAGCTTTACAAGAAAAGCTTCTCGAATGTACTCATATATTTTCCAGTCCTACATCTAACAAATGAGCTGTTATCGGTGCAAAAATCACCTGAGAAAATCCTGTTTTGTCAAATGTCTGCCATATTTTTCTTCCCAGTCTACCTATTAACCTCAGCTCTCTCTCTTTTTGTGTTTTAGCATGTTCCATCCTTCCATAAGTGCTTTCGACTGAGCTGCATCTTTATGAACAGGATTCAGTGTATCATCCCAAACTGCACAGCGCTTGCGTATTAAAAACCCTTGATCTGTAAATAATGCATCACTCAGAAAAAAAAGCCTATCTGCCCACAGGGACTGGATTTCAAGGCAGATCTCTATTAGCTTATTTTGATGTTTTTATCTTTTCGTGATTGGGAACCATTCTCTGCAGCCAAAACAGACACTTTTCCGAGGGCGTTGAGTGAATTTTTAGATCTCCTTAGAGGAGTAAGCTTAAATAAAACATTAGGCCACTGCCAAAGCTGACTGGCTTGAGTGATGTAACATCTCATCCGGTTCATGCATTTCAATGTTAGTTTACACTCGTGTGAACATCAGCTCTGCCATCCTGTATGGCTTTAAGTGAAGGTTTGCACGCAAACATGGCTTCCACGAAAGTTACCTCAGGCTAAAGCACTTCCATCATCGACAAAATTAAGCATTATACCGGGTCTCTAGTGGTTAACGCTGCCTCTGATTCGGCTCTGCCTGATGTTTTATTAATGGCGTGAGATTGTCCTTTTATTTTCAGGCTCCCGCAGCAGGTGAGATTGTCATATCCACTAAAAGAGAACGAGAGAAGATTGCCAGGCACTTGCGTGGATTGTTTCCACAGTTCTTAATTTCTGTTGAGAGGCACGCAATATAAACAAAGTTTTGCTTAACTGCAGGAACATTTGTCAGGGCTTTGATACACACAAACTTCCACTTCAGCACTATGAAAACATTGCATATTTTTTTCAAAACCCAAGAGCTCAGAGCTTATTCTGCCTCAGCAACAAACCTTCTGGCTCTATCTACAGGCTGCCTTCTAAGCCAGCTGATTTGTTCATTTGTAGGATAATAATTAAACCTAGTGTATGTGAGTGTATATATATATATATATATTTTCTTTTTTTAAATTTATTTATTTTTTAAAGTATATTTGTAGTATGTTTAATCACCATATTATCATGAAATAAATGTTTTTGATATTGTTTTAGTGCTTTATTAACCAATTTATGCTATTTAATATTATTTCACTCAATAAAAACATATTTTTTTCTACATATGCTAGCCTATTTAAATTGAAAGAAAATAAAAATGCTGGTTGTAATAATAATAAACAACTATATTTAAATTAATTATATATATATATATATATATATATATATATATACATTTATATATGTATATGTGTGTGTATATATATATATATATATATATATATATATATATATTTATGTTAGGGGCAAAAAAGCCATATAGAGTGATAGAGAGAAATATAGGAATTGCGTAATACAGAATGGAAAAAGTCGGTTGAGGTGTGCCGGAACCGACGATGCTGGTAGGCCTGTAAAATAAAGAGGGCCCACCCAAGGGTAAAAAAGAGAGAAGAAAAAGAAGTTATGATTGAGTAGTGGGAGTGGTGGTAGGGACATACAAATTGCTAGAACAAGAACGGTGTGGAGTAAGGTAAGGAGTCCCTTTAAGTAGAGAAGTCATGCTCCTCCCACAAATACAGGCAAAAGCCTTAATACTTGTGTTAGGTGAAAAAAAGCCGTATAGAGTGATAGAGAGAAATATAGGAATAGCGTAATACAGAGTGGAAAAAGTCGGTTGAGGTGTGCCGGAACCGACTATGCTCGTAGGCCTGTAAAATAAAGAGGGCAAAAAGGAGAAATACTATAAAATCATTAATACAGTCAACAATCAACATACATACTTATACACAAGGTTATATGATAAGGCTTGACGGAGTTTCAATACTGGTTGTGGAATGTACTGTGAATAGGCTGAGGACTTACAATGACCTAATGTTTAATTATGTGTAGTGATTTAAATCTGCTTGAAGGCATGGATGCCGCCCCTAAAAAGTGACCAGAATAATGAAATGGTTAAGGCCTGGTCTTCTTGATTAATGTTCTGACATAACTCATTAATGAGATGTATTTGATGGTTGTGTGATAATTAAATTTAAGGTGGCAAAAAGAAAACCTTAGTAAAGAAATAATGGCAAATGTGCCGTTAATATACTGTACTAAAACATAGTCAGAGAAGACGTAAACCGGAAGGGCGTTATTGAGCATGTATCATAATTGAGGGAAAATGGTTGAAAGTATACGTAGGGTGGACCATGCATGAGTCAAACATAAGGAGTCAAGCCTGTTGTTGGCCCATGCATATCGTTGCATTAGTGAGGAAAATATGTAGGTTAAGGCGCGTTCCCCATTAGGAGTGATAAGGCCAGGTGGAACCTGGTCGACTGAAATAACCTGTCGTGATAAACAGAGAAGCAATGAAAGGACCAGAAATTAGTAATGAGCGGAGAGACTTAGGTGACAGCAATCACTAGGAGACCACTAAGGCATGGGCGTCCGCAGGAATTTTTCCAGGCGGGGGCATAATTGTAATTACATCCATGCTTGGTACATTTTTGACAGTGTCATGAAAGGGAAGGGGCATAGCCATTATTACATAAAGCCAGGGTGAATAGCGTTTTCACAACTATGGTATCAGGAATATATGTTTGTATTCCTGACACTATAGTGTTCCTTTAAGCAAATTAAAGGACCATTCTGGTCACCATAACAACTTCACCTAAATGATAATGCTATGATGCCAGGAAGCCCCTGGGTGCTCGCTTTCCTTTAAGGGGTTAAATTGCTCTCAAATGGTTTAACCCCAAAGGCTTCCTCCAGCTCTAGGTCGCTCAGTGGTATTTGGCTTCTGAAACAGAGTGCCAGGAAGTGCAGATTGACGTCAGGCATGGGTGCCGCTGATTGGCTAGAGTGGACAGTTGACGCTCTAAGCCAATCGCTAGTTCCCGGTTCATAAAATATTTTTACTTTTTTATGAATGGGGAGCTACTGATTGGCTTAGAGTGCCAGCTGACCACTCTAGCCAATCAGCAACACCCGTACCCAACGGCACTCTGTGCTTTCTGACACTCAGTAAATAAAAGTGAACACATTAATACTGATATTTTTTACCTTTGGAGATGAGAAGGTCCAGCGTTTCCCTGCCTGGCCCAGGTACCAAAGCCTTATGATGTGGTGTCCAGAATAAAGTGGAGGGTTCACTTTATTTGTCTTTCATGCTCCAATCTCCTTTTCCTCTCCTTCATTTGACGGTATTTTTTTCTGACACTGTTTTCTATCCTTGGCCCCTTCTGCTCTTTTACCTTTCTGCTACTTTCTGCTTATTTTGCGCCCTTCTGCTCCTTTCTCATTCTGATCCCTTTCTGCTCCTTGCAGACCCTTTCTGCTCCCTTTTCTACTTTACCTTTGTGCTCCTTGCTGTCCCTTTCTGCTCCTTCTCCTACTTTACCTTTGTGCTCCTTCTGATTCTTTCTGCTCCTTTACTTTTGTGCTCCTTCCTGCTCCTTCCTGCTCCTTGCAGGCCCTTCCTGCTCATTCTCCTATTTTACCTTTGTGCTCCTTCTGCCCCTTCCAGCTCATTTCTGACCCTTTCTGCTCCTTCTACTTTACCTTTGTGCTGCTTTACCTTCCAGCTCCTTGCTGACCCTTCCTGTTCATTTCTGTTCCTTTGTGCTCCTTCTCCTACTTTACCTTTTGTGCTCCTTGCTGTCCCTTCCAGCTCCTTGCTGCCCCTTTCTGCTCCTTGATGTCCCTTCCTGCTCATTTCTGTTCCTTCTCCTTTTCTTACTTTAACTTCCTGCTCCTTGCTGACTCTTCATGTAGGCTGTCTCCCCCATCCCTCACTTCCATAGGCGTGCCTGGGCACACCCTAATCCCCGCAGCATGCCAATGGATTGAGACCGGCAGGGGAGATCTCTGGATCTCCCCGGTCGGCTCATGCAGAGCCGATGCTATCCGAGCGGCAGCTCTCGTCTAAGCCTCCATGGGCCGGTGGGGAGATCAAAGTTCTACCTCACCGGCCCACAGAAGCATGGAGAGAGGCAGCAGAGAACCTGGGCTAGAGTTCACTCTCCACTGAACCACCAGGGAAAGGAGCAGGACTGGGATATTAACTAATCTGCACCCACCTCCACCCAAACATACAGCACACACACACAGCACCTACACACAGCACATACAGCCCATAAACAGCACCCACACACATACATCACCCTCGCACACACAGCACCCACACTCATACAACACCCACACACACCCAGCACACTAACAGCATCCTCACAAACACACAAAACCCACACACAACACCCGCACAGCACCCACACACAAACAGCACACTCACACACAAACAGCACCCTGACAAACACACAACACCCACACACAGCACACAAACAGGACCCGAACAAACACGCACACACAAACACCCTCTCACACACACACACACACAGCACACTACCAGTTCCCTCACACACAGCACACAAACAGCACACTAACAGCACTCTCACAAACACACACAAAACACCTTCACCACACACATAGCACACTACCAGCACCCTCACACACACACACACAGCAATATATATATATATACACACACACATATACACACATACAGGGAAAGCAGAATTATTAGGCAAATGAGTATTTTGACCACATCATCCTCTTTATGCATGTTGTCTTACTCCAAGCTGTATAAGCTCGAAAGCCTACTACCAATTAAGCATATTAGGTGATGTGCATCTCTGTAATGAGAAGGGGTGTGGTCTAATGACATCAACACCCTATATCAGGTGTGCATAATTATTAGGCAACTTCCTTTCCTTTGGCAAAATGGGTCAAAAGAAGGACTTGACAGGCTCAGAAAAGTCAAAAATAGTGAGATATCTTGCAGAGGGATGCAGCACTCTTAAAATTGCAAAGCTTCTGAAGCGTGATCATCGAACAATCAAGCGTTTCATTCAAAATAGTCAACAGGGTCGCAAGAAGCGTGTGGAAAAACCAAGGCGCAAAATAACTGCCCATGAACTGAGAAAAGTCAAGCGTGCAGCTGCCACGATGCCACTTGCCACCAGTTTGGCCATATTTCAGAGCTGCAACATCACTGGAGTGCCCAAAAGCACAAGGTGTGCAATACTCAGAGACATGGCCAAGGTAAGAAAGGCTGAAAGACGACCACCACTGAACAAGACACACAAGCTGAAACGTCAAGACTGGGCCAAGAAATATCTCAAGACTGATTTTTCTAAGGTTTTATGGACTGATGAAATGAGAGTGAGTCTTGATGGGCCAGATGGATGGGCCCGTGGCTGGATTGGTAAAGGGCAGAGAGCTCCAGTCCGACTCAGACGCCAGCAAGGTGGAGGTGGAGTACTGGTTTGGGCTGGTATCATCAAAGATGAGCTTGTGGGGCCTTTTCGGGTTGAGGATGGAGTCAAGCTCAACTCCCAGTCCTACTGCCAGTTCCTGGAAGACACCTTCTTCAAGCAGTGGTACAGGAAGAAGTCTGCATCCTTCAAGAAAAACATGATTTTCATGCAGGACAATGCTCCATCACACGCGTCCAAGTACTCCACAGCGTGGCTGGCAAGAAAGGGTATAAAAGAAGAAAATCTAATGACATGGCCTCCTTGTTCACCTGATCTGAACCCCATTGAGAACCTGTGGTCCATCATCAAATGTGAGATTTACAAGGAGGGAAAACAGTACACCTCTCTGAACAGTGTCTGGGAGGCTGTGGTTGCTGCTGCACTCAATGTTGATGGTGAACAGATCAAAACACTGACAGAATCCATGGATGGCAGGCTTTTGAGTGTCCTTGCAAAGAAAGGTGGCTATATTGGTCACTGATTTGTTTTTGTTTTGTTTTTGAATGTCAGAAATGTATATTTGTGAATGTTGAGATGTTATATTGGTTTCACTGGTAATAATAAATAATTGAAATGGGTATATATTTGTTTTTTGTTAAGTTGCCTAATAATTATGCACAGTAATAGTCACCTGCACACACAGATATCCCCCTAACATAGCTATAACTAAAAACAAACTAAAAACTACTTCCAAAAATATTCAGCTTTGATATTAATGAGTTTTTTGGGTTCATTGAGAACATGGTTGTTGTTCAATAATAAAATTAATCCTCAAAAATACAACTTGCCTAATAATTCTGCACTCCCTGTACATATACATATACACATGGCGTGTGTTTGTGCTTTAGGGTGCACACCCTAATGCAATAGGCTGTGCACGCCTATGCTCACTTCCCTAATCTATAGGGTGCTCCCCCATGTCTCACTCCCCTAATCTATAGGCTGCCCCACCATGCCTCACTACCCTAATCTATAAACTGCTGCCCCCCCCCAGCCTTACTCCCCTAATCTATGGGCTGCTGCTCCACCCAGCCTCACTCCCCTAATCTATAGGCTGCTGCCCCCCCATCCCTCACTCACTCCCCTAATCTATAGGCTGCTGCCCCCCCAGCCTCACTCCCTAATCTATAGGCTGCTGCCCCCAGCTCCTCACTCTAATCTATAGCTGCTGCCCTCCCAGCCCTTCGGAATCCACCTATAGGCTGCCGCCCCCTGTGCCTCACTCCCCACCCATAGGCTGCTGCCCCCATCCCTCAAGCACTCACTCCCCTAATCTATAGGATGATGCCACCCTGGGCCTCACTCCCAATCTATAGACTGCTGCCCCCCAGCCTCACTCCCCACCCATGGGCTGCTGCCCCCAAGCAGCCTCACTCCCCCACCTATGGCTGCTGCCCCCCAGCCTCCCCCACCCATAGGCTGCTGCCTCCCATCCTCACTCACTCCCTAATCTATAGGCTGCTGCTCCCCCCAGCCTCACTCCCACCTATAGGCTGCTGCCCCCAGCCACAATCCTACCCATAGGCTGCTGCCCCCAGCCTCTTACCTCCCCAATCTATAGGCTGCTGCCCCCCATCCCTCACTCACTCCTAATCTATAGGCTGAGGCCACCCCCAGTCTCACTTCCCTACCCATAGACTGCTGCCCCCATCCTCACTCACTTCTAATCTATAGGCTGCCGCCCCCAGCCTCACCCCCCACCCATAGGCTGCCGCCCCCCTAGCCTCACACTCCCCACCCATAGGCTGCTGCCCCCCTGTGGCTCACTCCCCACCCATAGGCTGCCCCCAGCCTCACTCCCCACCTATAGGCTGCCCCCAGCCTCACTCCCACCCATAGGCTGCTGCCTCTGCACCTATATAGGCTGCTGCCCTCAAATCTATAGGCTGCTGCCCCCAAATACATATAGGCTGCTGCCCCTAAGCCTCACCCCCTAATCTATAGGCTGCTGCCCCCTCAGCCTCATTCCCCAATCTATAGGCTGCTGCTCCCCAGCCTCACTCCCACCTATAGGCTGCTTCAATCTATAGGCTGCTGCCCCCTCAAAATCTATAGGTTGCTGCCCCCCCAATCTATAGGCTGCTAGTTTCAATCACACGAAAAATAGCAGCACAAGCTGAAAAATCCAGGGGGGGGGGGCAAGTGCCATGCACTAAGGGTCCATGTTAGAATACCTTATAACATGGAGTAGGAATACTGTGGACATAGATAATCTGGAATCTGCCATACATGGGAGTCATACACTGACTAAGGTAATTATTAAAAACTTCTAAGAGATTAACCAATATAAACCTTGCAAACAATTGAGGGGTTAATACCATATCTGACTGGAGGAATGCTGTAAAACAAGATTAATATAAGCAATTAGAATAAACCAGGTGGCATAAATATGATTAACAGCATATAACATGAACTTAACCTATTAGTATTGAGACATAGATTAAAATACTAATAGTGATGAACCTCTTGAAAGTATGTGAATTGTGCACAGGTGTCGCTCCTGGGGGGAGCGTGATGACGTAGATAGTGATGTCGCGAACCCGAAATTTTCGGTTCGCGAACGGCGAACGCGAACTTCCGCAAATGTTCGTGAACCGTCGAACCGCCCGAAACGCCATTGACTTCAATGGGGAGGCGAATTTTAAAACACACAGGGACTCTTTCTGGCCACAATAGGGATGGAAAAGTTGTTTCAAGGGGACTAACACCTGGACTGTGGCATGTCGGAGGGGGATCCATGGCAAAACTCCCATGGAAATACACAGTTGATACAGAGTCTGGTTTAATCCATAAAGGCAGAAATCACCTGAACATTCCTAAATCACAATCATCAATATGGATTATCACCTGACATATGACATATTGACACCTTGACATATGGATTGACATCTGTCCTCAGAGCCCCTGATGCACACGGACACAGAGCAGAATAGAGACTGGTCCCCACATAGGTCACTTAAGGATAGTGATTGACACCTGTCCTAAGGATCCCTGATGTTAATACCGGACACAGAGCAGAATAGGGACGTCTCCCTACATCGGGTCACTCTTGGCAGATATGGATTGACACTCTGTCCTGGGTTCCCTGACAATACTGACAGAGCAGAATAGGGACTGGTCCCCCTGTACATCGGGTCACTTCAGCAGATATATGGGATTGACACCTTGTTACAAACTGCTATTTGTAACGGGCCCTTTAAATGGCAAATTGCCCTGTTTCCCTGGGTTGTGGAGAAGCCTCTTTGCCAGCCTCCTCCGCATGACTATGGCCCCTGGGAGATTGTGAAAATGTATGCACTTTTATTTGGTGTGTATGGCCCTTTAAGACTGTCGGTGGGCATATTGGGGCTTATGGACTTTATGTGACTGGTGCTGGCCCTTTAAACACCTTTTTTGGGACATCAGGAAGATTGGGACACTGCCCCTTTAAGGCCGTGTCCCCAGACTTGTTGGGGACACGGCCCCTTTAAGACGGTGTCCCCTGTGTCCCCAGACCTGGTGCAAACCCTTTGTGCCTGCCTTGCTATTCCCCACTTGGTTCAGTAAATGGGAAATTATTTCAGCTGCAGAGACTAAGTCCCATTCGGCGATGGGACTTAGTCTTTTTTTCAGCCGTTGTTTTCAGCCTTATTTCAGCTGCTGCAGAGACTAAGTCCCATTCGCGATGGGACTTAGTCGTTTTTTCAGCCTGAAATAGATCGACCTCACAGCCCAAATCTATTGAACTGTTTTGGGCATGAAAATGTGCTTGCGGTCGGTCATAAAGGGACCTCCAGCTAACTTTTTAACCCCTGGATGGATTTGGCTGATTTTTGGTTATGTTTATGTTTTAAGTGTGCTGATTCCAAATATGTAATTATGAAGATGGGATGTGTAGTTTTAAAGTTACAGGGTATGGCTAAAAACTGTATTTTTACCGCCTGTGTTTAATTATGTTAATCTCTTCCCAAACGTCATTTCGTTCAAAGTGGAGAGAATGTTAAAAAAAAATATTTTTGTTCTGAGTGAGAAATGCTTTTCAGCCGCTTCTAATCTTAAGCATCATTTGAGGAGCCATACAGGAGAGAAACCTTATTTGTGGTGTGTTTAGTATTGTTCTGATCAGTTTAATACCTTCCGCGTCTCCTATCAGTGGACGTGTATATGGCAGCCATTTTAGGAACCGCATACCTGGGACCCGAGCAAGGTCACCTCGTTCAACAGGCTTGCATGATCCTCCAGGAAGAAGAGCCTGAACCACCGCTGCACGCGGTCTTACCTGTACATGGAAAGCTGCTGTGGTTCCTTGATGAGCCAGCCGTCTCGCGGAGTTAACAGCGGTCCCGTGGAGAAGCACCTGTCCTGTAAAGCCTCACCAAAAAAGGAGTGTGGTGTGTTTAGTATTGTTCTGATCAGTTTAATACCTTCCGCGTCTCCTATCAGTGGACGTGTACACGGCATTGATTTTTGTAACAGGAGATGGAAGAAGAGGCTTGGTCGGTCCTCTTACTGCAAATTTGGGGCACTGCGCGGTCAAGCTAATGTGACACCAGATAGGAGTGGTGTGTTTAGTACTATTTATCAGTTTAATACCTTCCGCGTCTCCTATCAGTGGACGTGTACACGGCATTGATTTTTGTAACAGGGAGATGGAAGAAGAGGTTTGGTCGGTCCTCTTACTGCAAATTTGGGGCACTGCACGGTCAAGCTAATGTGACACCAGATAGGAGTGGTGTGTTTAGTACTATTTTTATCAGTTTAATACCTTCCGCGTCTCCTATCAGTGGACGTGTACACGGCATTGATTTTTGTAACAGGGAGATGGAAGAAGAGGCTTGGTCGGGTCCTCTAACTGCAAATTTGGGGCACTGCGCGCCGCTTAATGTGCCAGATAGGAGTGGAGTGATCCAACTAAACACTTCGTCCATACAGACGCTTCTATGCTTGGATTGGGAGCAGTATTGAGCTAAGTCGGAGCAGATGGTGGCTAGCAACCCGGGGCTTATCTAAGCCGTAAACTTTTGCACAGCGAAGTATATTCACTGCCATTGAAAAGGAGTGCATAGCGGTGGTGTGGCCCCTCAAAAAGCTGCAACCTACTTGTATGGACAACCGTTTACCTTACTCACAGATCACAACAAATTTGGGGCACTGCGCGTGCAATCTAATGTGCCACCAGATAGGAGTGGTGTGTTTAGTACTATTGTTATCAGTTTAATCACTGTTACGCCCCCTATCCGTTGATGTGGAGCAAGACGCAGCAGCAGAAGAGGACTAAGCCGAGGAGGTTATGGAAGAGGATGGAGTAGAGGAGTAGAGGAGGTGGCAGCGTACTGGCAGAGTACACGCTGTAGGGCTGACACACCTGCTTGAAGATAACTAACTGCTATTCAATCTATAACAGTGAAAAAAGTTTGTTGTTTTTAAATCCAAGCTATTGTGACACCAGTGAGTGAGTGGTGTGTTTAGTACTATTGTTATCAGTTTAATCACTGTTACGCCCCCTATCCGTTGATGTGGAGCAAGACGAAGCAGCAGAAGAGGACTAAGCCGAGGAGGTTATGGAAGAGGATGGAGTAGGAGGAGTAGAGGAGGTGGCAGCAGGACTGCCTGCAAGTCGTGGCTGTGTCACCAACTCCTCTGCAGAGCCATGCATTCCATGCTTGGCAGCAGTCAGCAGGTTTACCCAATGCGCAGTGTAGGTGATATACCTGCCCTGACCATGCTTTGCAGACCAGGTATCAGTGGTCAGATGGACCCTTACCCCAACACTGTGTGCCAGACATGCCATTATTTCTTTTTGCACAATCGAGTACAGGTTGGGATTGCCTTTTGTGAAAAGAAATTTCGGCCGGGTACCTTCCACTGCGGTGTCCCAATAGCTACAAATTTTTGGAACGCCTCAGACTCCACCAGCTTGTATGGTAAAAGCTGGCGGGCTAATAGTTCGGACAAGCCAGCAGTCAGACACTGGGCAAGGGGGTGACTTTCTGACATTGTCTTCTTACGCTCAAACATGTCCTTGACAGACACATGACTGTGGGAAGATGAGCGTGAACTGCTCAAGGCGGGAGGCGGAGTGGCGGATGGTTGAGAGGGGACAAGGAGGACAGCAGTGGCTGACGTGGCTGAAGATGCTGGACCAGGAGGAGGCTGGCGGCTTAGAGTAGGCGAGCTGCTTGTAATCATGTGTTGATCCCATAGGCGTCTGTGATGTGAGATCATGTGCCTACGCAAAGCAGTTGTACCTAGGTGGGTGTTGGACTTCCCACGACTCAGTTTCTTTTGCACAGGTTGCAAATGGCATCGCTGTTGTCAGA
>OW240917.1:184688530-184700303 GCA_933207985.1 Pelobates cultripes | reverse complement strand
GACACTGACTGCTATTCAATCTATAACAGTGCAAAAAGATTTCTGTTTTTAAATCCAAGCTATTGTGACACCAGATCTAAGTGGTGGCACTGGTCTCCGTATCCACTGTTAGCGTAACACACCCGCTTTAAGGACACTGACTGCTATTCAATCTATAACAGTGAAAAAAGTTTTGTTTTTTAAATCCAAGCTTTGTGTCACCAGATCTAAGTGGTGGCACTGGTCACCGTATCCACTGTTAGCGTAACACACCCGCTTTAAGGACACTGACTGCTATTCAATCTATAACAGTGAAAAAAGATTTCTGTTTTTAAATCCAAGCTATTGTGACACCAGATCTAAGTGGTGGCACTGGTCTCCGTATCCACTGTTAGCGTAACACACCCGCTTTAAGGACACTGACTGCTATTCAATCTATAACAGTGAAAAAAGTTTTGTTTTTTAAATCCAAGCTTTGTGTCACCAGATCTAAGTGGTGGCACTGACTGGGAAATGGGCACAGTATGCACTGTGAGCCTGACACAGAAGCTGGCAGCAGTGGCAGACAACTGACTGCTATTCAATCTATAACAGTGAAAAGTTTTGTTTTTAAATCCAAGCTATTGTGACACCAGATGTAATTGGTGGCAATTCGACTGAAAATGGGCAACAAGTATGCACCGTGAGCCTGACACAGAAGCTGGCAGAAAGCAGTGGCAGACAACTGACTGCTATTCAATCTATAACAGTGAAAAAAGTTTTTTGTTTTTAAATCCAAGCTATTGTGACACCAGATGTAATTGGTGGCACTGACTGGGGAAATGGGCACTGTGAGCCTGACACAGAAGCTGGCAGCAGTGGCAGACAACTAAGTGCATTTACATTACATAGAAAAACAAAAACAAAAAAAAGCATATCCCTAACCTAGCTATGCTTTTCCCTATCTTATGAACAGCAGCTACACTTTCCCTCCTCTTACTAAGCATGCAGCTTGAGAATGAATCTAAAATGGATGCTGTCCAGTAGGTGGGAGGGTCTGCTAGGGAGGCTGTGCTGCTAATTGGCTGGAATGTGTCTGCTGACCGTGAGGTACAGGGTCAAAGTTTACTCAATGATGACGAATAGGGGGCGGGTCGAACCGCGCATATGTTCGCCCGCCGTGGCGAACGCGAACATGCTATGTTCGCCGGGAACCGTTCGCCGGCGAACCGTTCGGTACATCACTAGACGTAGATGACGTCGAGAGGCAGATCTATGAGGGGCGGATGTGCGCACGGCGTGGGGAGACGCGGTCCGATGGTGCAGACTCGAAGTGAGATTACTTCGGCGGTATAGACTTCAGGGAACTGAGCATTAATGAATGAATAATCTGGAGCTGTGAAAAAAAGAGCTATTAAGACGAAGAAGAGAGAGAAAGGAACCAAGAGCGGAAAGTGGAGATCAAATTGTGATTTAAAAGATAAGTGTTTGCAAGAAAGCTGACAATTGATTATAGTATGAGGTCTGATTGAGTTGCTGTCTCGAGGAGTTGCCACCTGGGTTAGCTTTCAAGACATTATACATACAGTTGGGGTATATTAAGACCTAAACCCTGCACAAGGAAAAGAGGTGGGGGTATATTTAAAACTATTGGCAGCCTTATAAAATAAGGAATATCTTTTGGTTGCTCTTCCTTGATAAGAGGCTTAGCAGAGGCTAAGATAGGGTGAAAAAAAAAAGGAGCCCCAAAATGGCGTCTAAGAAACAAATAAAAATGAGAGAAAAAAAGATGACTCTCAGCCAACTAGATTATCTGGGTTTTTTTCCCCCAATAAAGAAAAACAAGGTCTTAAGGACAATGATATAGTTTACCAAGACCAGAATACTCAAACAATAAACGACCACAATGTAGAACAGATGAAATATGTTTCCCAATATTTTTTGGTGTCTAAGCTGGATGAGCAAGTGGCTCTTATATTTAACCAGATTTCTAACAGCTCCAATATAATTAAAATAGAGATGGAGAAAATAAGCGCAAAACTGAGTTCTGCACTAGAACAAATTACTATAATAGAAGATCAAATAACGAATCTTCAAACAGAGAATACTCAAACAGAATGCAATATTCAGCAAATTAATTTGAAGCTTAAGGACCTGGAGGACCGCTCGAGGAGGTGTAATGTGCGGTTTAGAAACATACCTGAATCTATCACCCAAGAGCAACTAAAAGATTTCTTACTTCCATACTTTCAAGAAGCTGGCTTACAGATTGACGACCACTATCCTGTAATAGAAAGAACACATAGATTAAAAAAACCAAATGAGGTTCCTTCTCACTTCCCAAGAGATGTTATTGCCTGTTTTTTTTCCTATTCACACAAACAACAAGTTTTAAACTTGCTGAGGAATAAAGGAAATCTATCCGAGAAATGTAAAGATATCATCACATTTCAAGATCTCTCAAGCCAAACAAGATTATGGAGAAAAACCTTCCATCAAGCTTTAGAACCGTTGAAGCAATACAATATGAAATATAAATGGGCACAACCGTCTAGAATACTCGTGTGGTGGGAAGAAAGATGGCGACCATTTACTTCACCTAAAGAACTAGAATCCTGGACTAAAACGTCTATATCTTCAAGAAACTAAAGATTTAATTAAGAGACAATGGAGAAAAAGAAGACTGTTGTCTTTTTTTCCCCCCCTCTCTATAGGGGAGAGATGGCTATTAATAGATTTCACTTTAGATTTAGGAGGAGCATGGGGGTGAGGACTAGAGGGCTAGCAAGATATAATTTATTACTGCTAGTCAAGATTTAGCAGGTCCTTGGTGGATTATTGTAGATAAAATTGAGGAACTTTTATGTTTAGAGTTTGAATATACAAGTAAAGGTTTATATGGGGTAATTTTTTACAATTTGGATATTAATAATGGTAAATTTTGAACACGTATTAATGGTAGCAGAATAGAAAAAGGTTCTCTTTCGGAACAAGGAATGCTCACTGTAATTAAATTAATGCTGCACTGGTGTAAAGAGTACTGGGATGTAAATGGATATCACAGTAAGGGATGAATTATGTTTTAAAGCTGTATAGTTCTGTCACAATAATTAAACACACTAGTTTTTCTCTCTATCGTAAGGTAACTTAAGATACCACTATTAATAAGGTGCATATGACAGCTGTTTGAATGTACTATAGTATAAATTAAATTGTTTTTTTTTTTTTTTTTTTCTCTCTCTCCATATGGGAGCGATGGCTACTAATAGATTTCACTTTAGATTTAGGAGGAGCATTGTGGTGAGGTCCAGAGGGCGAGTAAGATACAGTTTATTATTGTTAGTCAAGATTTAGCAGGTCCTTGGTGGATTAATTTAGATAAAATTAAGGAATTTTCATAAGTAAAGAGAAAGGTTTATATGGGATAACTTTTTACAATACTGATATTAATAATGGCAAATTTTGAACACGTATTAATGGTAGCAGAACATGAAAAGGTTCCCTTTGGGACCAAGGAATTCTCAATGTAATCGAATTAATGCTGCACTAGCGTAAAGAGTATTGAGATGTAAATGGATATTACTTTAAGGGATGAATTATGTTTAAAAGTTGTATAGTTCTGTCACAATAACTAAACACATTAGTTTTTCTTCCTATCTTAAGGTCTTAAGACATCACTATTAATAAGGTGTATATGACAGCTGTTTGAATGTACTATAGTATAAAATGTATTTATTTATTTATTTATTTTATGCTATACTAACGTAAAGAGTATAGGGATGGTAATGGATATCACTTGAAGAGAAGAAATCAGTTTATTGGTTGTATGGATGATTTTTTTTTTCTCTCCCCAGTCGTTGTTTCACGACGCTTACTCATATATCCTCTTGATGCTTGTATTAAGCATATGTCTCGGAATGGCAGGTGGCCTACGAGACGGGGTCTATCCATGGAGACCAGTTTAGGCCCTCGGATGGATAGGTTTTGTATGTGGGACTATAAAGTGTCCCTGACTAAGCTATTGTTGTATGTCTATAATCTGTGTTATGTGCGGGGTATTAAGGGTAGGAAGGGGAAAATTAGAATGAGAGGACAAGATTATGGTTAAGATTTTGTCTATAAACGCTCAGGGCTTAAATACGATGCATAAAAGATTCTTGCTATATAACCAATTAATAAAAGAAAAAATCGATATCTGCCTAGTGCAAGAGACACACTGGCGGCAAAACGAGAAATTAACTTGGGGAGGGAAGAAGTTTCCAATTATTATACATTCATCTAAGAAGGAAAAAAAAGAGGGGTAGCAATAACAGTCTCAGACAAGGTTAAATGGGAGAGACTTTATCAGGAACTGGACATATAAAACATATTTCTACCCAACGTAACCCCAGTCCCACAATTAAAGAAAATATTAGATAAAGCTGAATTAGTTAAAACAGGGATTTATATTGTCGCGGGAGAGTTCAATTGTGTACTAGATCCACAGAAGGACAAAAAAATGCTGAAGGGTAGTGTCATGAATAATACAAAAATGCTAGTTCACTGTCTACAACCAAGAATAATTTTGACCTATTTGATGTGTGGCGCCTTCAAAACCCGGAACTAAGAGACTATGCGCACTTATCTAGAGTTCATTTTACTTATTCAAGAATTGACATGATCTGGGCAATTTAAACCTAGTAGAAAATTTTGTAAAAATAAGGATAGTAGAGAATGTCTGGTCAGATCATAGTATGTATATATTGGTAATAAAGGATAATCTGACAGGTAGGAATAACACAACGTGGAAATTAAATAATTATCTGTTGTATAATAATAATAATTGTAAGGCTAAATTGGAGAGATTGATAGTCTGTTTTTTTTAAGGAGAATGATCCCTTAGACACATCAAACCTGACTACATGGTGTACTTTTAAAGCGGTTATGAGAGGATATCTCATAAAGTTAAATCATGAAATTAAAAGTAAAGAAAAAAAATTAGGCGAGTTATATATTGAACTTTATAAGTTAACAGCAGACAATAAAGAAGAACCTACAATGGAGAAGGGGAGGAAAATAGTTGAGGTTCAAAAAAATATCTCACAATGTCTGAATATCAAAATAGCAAATAATATTAAAAAATTAAAACTTAGATTCTACTGTGAGGGAAAAAAAAAGATAAGATGTTGACTAATAAGTTGAGGAAACAGCAAGCTAATGCTCGGATAACTAAGATTATATCTAATCAAACAACTTATATAAATCCAAAAGATATCGGTAATTGTTTTAGAGATTATTATGGGACATTGTACAATCTCCCAGTAGAAGCTTCCACAAGTATAATTAAGCAGTATTTGACTAGAACAAACCTACCAAAAATAGATCAAAGTCAGATAGTTAGTCTCAATAAACCGATTACTGAAGCAGAGGTTTATTTGGCCATATCCAAAACTCAGAAACTTAAAACACCAGGTCCAGATGGATTTTCCAATTTGTTTTTCCATATACATAAATCCTTTTTGAGTAAACACTTAGCATTAGCATTCAATAATGCGGTTCAAATAGGTAGTTTCCCTGAAGAGATGTTGAGAGCGAATATTCTCCCCATTTTGAAACAAGGAAAAGATCCAACAGTTGTTGCTAGTTATCGTCCCATCTCTTTAATTAATTCTGATGTAAAAATATTTTCTTCTATTCTAGCAGATCGTCTTAAGATAATTATTAAAATTCTAATCCATAATGACCAAATTGGTTTTATACCAGGCAGATGGGTAGGTTCCAATTCGAGGAGAATCATAGATATTATTGATAGTGCAAATAAGAAACATATCCCCCTTATGACTTTAGCAGTTGATGCAGAAAAAGCCTTTGATAGGCTGAACTGGAAGTTTTTGGAACTAACTTTAGAAGTATATGGAATAGAAGGGTGGATGTTAAGAGGAATTATGGCCCTATATAAAATCCCCTCAGCTAGAATAGTAGGTCCAAACGTCTGCTCAGATTGGGTATCAATAAACAATGGGGTGCGACAAGGCTGCCCACTCTCGCCATTGTTATATATACTCTCAATAGAACCCCTGGCGGAAAATATCAGGAAAAAAACGCAGCAATAAAAGGATATAGGACAAGAGATAAAGAATTTAAAATCAGTCTTTATGCAGATGATATTCTTTTGTCAATCACTGATCCAATAAGCTCTTTGAGCCATTTGATGAAGGAAGATAGAGTATATAGTCAATTAGCTAATTATAAGTTAAATTACTGTACCCTTACTGTTTCCTCAACTAGTAGGGTATTCCACTCCATAGGATACTCTACCAATATCCTTTCCTGTTACCCTCACACTTTTGTGCATTATTAGTAATTTAATTTCACTAGGGGTTAACCCCCACTCAGGAGATAAGCTACTGCATGCCTTCTATCTTTATGTTTTGTTTAAGGAACATAAAACGTGGTAATACAGGCAAGAGAGTATACTATATACATAAGTAGCATTGAAGTAAGCAGTTAGGGAAGCCACCAGCAGGTGATTTGGATAAGGAGCATAACCTTAGTAAATAATTATGATTATACACCAAGTCAGAAATTAGGTAATGTATTTTACTGAACTAGTGATAGTGTCTCATCCCTAGTTAAGTGTCTAGACCCAGACTTCCCTGCATGTAGAAACATATACAAGAAACATTATTCCTGCATTAGAAGTGGAGTAGCAGTAACATAGGTGCAGAGAGCATAGAATATACTGTGTTGATCCCGGTGAAGCGGTATGAGAAAATGACCTGCAGGTGATTTAGGTTAAAGAATCGAGACTTAGTAGTATGAGTATAGGAATATACCAGGTGAGCATTAAAGGCGTAAATGAGTGAAAACCTTCATGCAGAAATCACGTTTATTTAAGTGAACCATATGAGGAGACTGATAAGTCATGTTAATGGATAGTGAAATTTAGGCCCCCAAACTTAGGAAGACCAATATGAGGAGGATAATTCCTAGCTTGAGGAATATGCACATCATATAAGAGAATAATGTTTCATGACATTCAAGCTTAAACCAGGGGACTAGTCCAGAAGAGTGTTTAGAGGCATATGATAGTAACTGTATGCAGAATTACCATAGGTATTTAAACCATACATAGAGTATCACCAGATATATAAACATACATGTAGCTGGGTTACCTATATCTGTAGTATTATGATAACCAGCTATTTATTTAGTAAAAAGACATGTTGTAATTCATGGAGCAATCAACCATATATTCTGAAGGACCGCTAGAGGTCAGTATTCCGTTTGCAGACTAGTTTCGGATGAATTTGCAAAATCCTTGTAGTTAAGTTTTACGAATTTTCGCACAAAATGCTCTATCCGGCCATAGGGCTTTCGTGCTGACTGTTATACGAAACGGGGGAGCGTTAGGTGAAATTTAAACAAAATCTTCCCCTAACCATACAACTTTAATGTGAACAGTCAGTCGTATGAATGGCTGTAACAAAATTAACAAAATTGAAAAAACTTACAAACAGATTTAAAACAAAATCGTTCGGAACTGAAATGAACTGACAGTAACATAAATAGTAAAACACTTGCAAACAGATGTAAATGAATTCGTTCGGGAGTTTGAAACGAAACCAACCGTAACATAAAATATTAAAACCTTGCAAACAGACTTACACAAAATAAATTGGGAGTTTGACATAAAAAAGTATACGAAAGGAAGCATGTGAAATTGCACAAGCAATTAAGATAGACCTAAACAGTGATGGCGTCGTGGGACTGCGACTGTGGTGCGATGGTTAGGTCAGTATCTTATGATTTTTTGGCGTGTTTCCGGTTCTTTCCTCGGAGCTGCAGCCTGGAGGGCTGAAGCGTACACGATTCTGTAAGCAGAGTGTCACAGCCGGGGAAAGATAGCAGGTACAGGTAAACCACGGTCGAGAAACAGGTAACTTTGTAAGAAGGCAACCTGCATGTGACCCAGAAGTAGTCACATGCAAATCGCTAGAACAAAAACGGTGTGGAGTAAGGTAAGGAGTCCCTTTAAGTAGGGAAATCATGCCCCTCCCACAATTACAGTCAGAATCCTTAATACATATAAAATGTAAACATTTGTGCAATTTCAAGTAGATTTCCTAGATATTTTTTAGATTTTTGCATCATTTAGTTCTAAGAACATTAAGGTATATAACAAATAGTGAAATAACTGTTTAAAGACAAACAGGTGTTAATTATACAATAAAAGTATTTTAACTAAACACCTTTTATGTAAGTAATTAAGAGGCCCGAGGATCTATAAATTAGCAAGATTTTTTTTTTTTTTAGAGACAGCATAGTTGTCTACTGATGATTAGATAAGTACTGCTTAGAGTCCTTACTGTAAGGTCCAAAAACAGTATGTTCACCAAAAATAGAAGTAATAATAATAATAATAATTAAAGGAGCACTATATGGTCAGGATCACAAACATGTATTCCTGACCCTATAGGGTTAAAACCACCATCTAGCCACCCTGGCCACTCATGCTTTCCTAAATATAGTAAATCTTACTTGTATTCAAGCCTGAAGCTGCTGGCTTTGTCACTGTTTCCTTTTAACCGACCCACTGCCTTCTGACATCATCAGAAGTGGTAGCCTGATCCAATCACAATGCTTCCCCATATGATTGGTTGAGACTGACAAAGAGGCAGATCAGGGACAGAGCCAGCATGATTCAAACACAGGCCTGGCTAATCAGCATCTCCTCATAGAGATGAATTGAATCAATGAATCTCTATGAGGAAAGTTCAGTGTCTGCATGCAGAGGGAGGAGACACTGAATGTTTGGATGCATTTTAGGCAGCCATGACCCAGGAAGGATCTCTAACAGCGATCTAAGGAGTTGCCAGTGAAGTTATCACTAGGCTGTAATGTAAATACTGTATTTTCTCTGAAAAGACAGTGTTTACAGCAAAAAGCCTGAAGGTAATGAGTCTACTCACCAGAACAAATTCAATAAGCTGTAGTTGTTCTGGTGACTATAGTGTCCCTTTAAATACATTGCGCATGTCTCCTTAGTAACCTTATATATATGACCTTATATAGATGCAATGAGATGAGTCAGACACCTACTGTACACAACACAAGTTCCTATGAACCATCACTCAGACCAACTGATGAGAAATGCCATGATATGATGATGGTAGTTGTTTAAAGCTCCACCCTTTGCCATAGTCTACATATTTGTAGAAACTGCAATATTTACATTGCAGGGTTAAACACACCTCTAGTGGCTGTCTGTCAGAACAACTGAGTGAAACTCACAAATATCGCTCACATGAGTACATTGAATACAATGCTTTCCTATGAGAAGCATTTGATTGGGCGCTCCCAATGCTCATGCACCTTTTCCTTATTGCTCCTCTATGAAGAGCATTGGAGTTGAGAAAGTGTCAGCTGACCACTTTTAGCCTATTACAGCACCCATTCCTGATATGAATTGGCATGTCTAGAAGTACGTAAACTCTTCCTTAGTCAAACCTCCAGTAGGGGCTAGGCCTATTCATTGTTAGATTACTTGAATGTAGTATATAGTATAACATTGTATGGAAAGACAGAACTAGAGGACTCCAGTCACTATAATACCTACAGTGTCATTTCAAGGTAGCACAGAGATGGTTAGTAACATGAAAGTATGAAATCTTGATGAAGTCAAATGTGCTTGAAGAACGTACATAGGGAAATATCTATATACAGTGAAGGAAAAAAGAATTTGATCCCCTGCTGATGCCCAGCTCACTCCACAGATTTTTTATGAGATTAAGGTCTGGAGACTGGCTAGGCCACTCCAGGACCTAATGTGCTGTTTCTTGAGCCACTCCTTTGTTGCCTTGGCTGTGTGATTTGGGTCATTGTCATGCTGAAATACCCATCCACGACCCATTTTCAATGCCCTGGCTGAAGGAAGGTGGAACTCACCCCGTCCATCATCCCTTTGATGCCGTGCAGTTGTCCTGTCCCCTTAGCAGAAAAACACCCCCAAAGCATAATATTTACACCTCCACGTTTGATGGTGGGGATGGTGTTCTTGGAGGGATAGGCAACATCCCTCCTCCTCCAAACATGGCAAGTTGAGTTGATGCCAAAGAGCTTGATTTTGGTCTCATCTGACCACAACACTTGCACTGAGTTCTCCTCTGAATCATTCAGATGTTTATTGGCAAACTTCAGACGGGCATGTACATGTGCTTTCTTGAGCAGGGGGACCTTGCGGGTGCTGCAGGATTTCAGTCCTTCACAGCGTAGTGTGTTACCAATTGTTTTCTTGGTGACTATAGTGCCAGCTGCCTTGAGATCATTAACAAGTTCTGGGCTGATTCCTTACTATTCTCATGATCATTGAAAATCCACGAGGTGAGATCTTGCATGGAGCACCAGACCGAGGGAGACTGGCAGTTATTTTGTGTTCCATTTGCAAATAATCACACCAACTGTTGTCACCTTAGATCTACAATCTTGTCCCTGGCATCCATGGACAGCTCTTTGGTCTTGCCAAGGTGGAGAGTTTGGAATCTGATTGATTGATTGCTTCTGTGGACAGGTACTTTTTATACAGGTAACAAGCTGAGATAAGGAGCACTCCCTTTAATAGAGTGCTCCTAATCTCAGCTTGTTAGCTGTATAAAAGACACCTGGGAGCCAGAAATCTTGCTGATTGATATTATTTCACTCATTGACATGCAAATCAACTTTTTTGACATGCAAATTTATAACAAATGTATAACTTTTTTGTTATTCTGTCTCTCATGGTTAAAATACATTTACCATTAAAATTATTGACTGATCATTTCTTTGTCAGTGGACAAACGTTCACAATCAGCAGGGGATCAAATACCTTTTTACTTTTTTTTCTCACAGTAAATATATAACCATATTTATATATATAAACCAAACAGGTTATGGTGGGGAAAAATTATGATTGAAAACCCCTTCCTCCTGAAGTCTGTGGATAGTTAATACAATGTAAAACAAAAATCTGCACACCAGTCAAGCCATAAGACTTGCTTTTCCCACATAAATCACACATCTGAAGTGATGTTACTACTGCAAAGGATTCTGGGTGGGCATAGACAAATCAGTTTAACAAAGAATCACATTTTTGCCTCATTCCATTTTAAACATGTGTTTGCTGTATAGAACAGCTTTGAAACACAACTTAGGAAAAGAGCACACTCGCAAATGTGTGACTTCTGTGGGAAAAGCAAGTTTTATGGCTTGACCAGTGGTGGATCGAGGCGACGGGCGGCAGATGTCCCCTGGCATTGTCCAAGTGCCAGCCCTGCAATGTGTCTGCAGACCGGGGAGGGAGATCAGAGATCTCGGCAACGCCACAGCAACGCTCCAAATCTCACGAGAGTGAACTCTAGCCCTGGAGATATGGGCTAGAGTTCTCCTCACCACCACTGGGACCACCAGGGAATCCCCACCGGACCACCAAGGATGGAGAAATGTCCCCCCTCCTCCTCAATAAAGGTAAGAAGGGAGGGGGGAATAAATATATTTATTTAATTTGAATTAAAAAAAAACCATTATTAAAAAGCCTGCCTACCCTCCTTCCCCCCATACATACACTGCCCCCACATGCACACACTGCCCCCAAACACACACTGCCCCCCCTCACACACACTGCCCCCACACACACACACACTGCCTCCATACACACACTGCCCCCCCATACACACAGTGCCACCCATACACACACTGC
Source organism: Pelobates cultripes (assembly GCA_933207985.1). Classification (NCBI taxonomy): domain Eukaryota; kingdom Metazoa; phylum Chordata; class Amphibia; order Anura; family Pelobatidae; genus Pelobates; species Pelobates cultripes. The sequence continues at coordinate 184,688,632 of OW240917.1, read as the reverse complement.
CCCCGAAACACACATTGCCAACCATACACACACTGCCACGCATACACACACTGCCACCCATATACACACTGCCTCACACACACACTGCCACCCATACACACA
>OW240917.1:184659317-184688430 GCA_933207985.1 Pelobates cultripes | reverse complement strand
CACTGCCCCCCATACATACACTGCCACCCATACACACACTGCCCCCCATTCATACACTGCCCACACACACTGCTCCATACACACACTGCCCCCATACATACAATGCCCCACACACACACTGCCCTCCATACACACACTGCTCCCCATACATACACTGCCTCCCATACACACACTGCCACACACATACAGTGGCCCCCATACACACAGTGCCCCCGCATACACACAGTGCCCCACGCACATATACAGTGCCCCCATACACACATACAGTGCCGCCCATACACACACTGCCCCAAACACACATACACTGCAACTCTCACACACACTGCACCACTTACACACACACTGCCCCCGATCACACACACTGCAACCCTGACATACAATGCATCCCTCACTCACACACACACTTCACCACTCACACACACACACTGCACCTTTCACACACACTTCAACCCTCACACATACCACTGCTCCTATGCCCTATATCCCACTTGTCAAACTGTTCTTAAACGGTTTGACTATTTATTCTGGGATGGGATCCTGGCACTACTGGCACCATAACTAGTACACTCAGCTGTAGTTGTTATTGTGCCTGGATTATTTCTTTAAATAATCTTCAAGTGCCCCTCCCGAGATCAGGCTCTGGATCTGCCACTGGGCTTGACTGGTGAGCAGATTTTTGTTTAACATTGTATTAACTATATGTATTAACTCTATATAGATGATAGATTATATATAGATGAAAGGAGGAGTTGAGTGTGAGGATTATAGCTGGAATGGAGGGAAGTTGGGATACAAATGGAGTTCATGGTGAAGAGAGTAAAAATCATTTAAGAAGATTTTCAAGTAGGTGGTTATAAACCAGTAGTAGAAAGAAGAGCAAGTATCATAGAATCCTATTCAAAGAATTATAAGTAAAAGGAGAAAGACTACATCAGGGGCAAGGCTTTATGAAAAGACTAGCTTTATCTGGAACTAGTTCGCTGGAGAGTGTAAAAGAAGAAGGATGGAGTGGATATGGCAGATGCTTTCATCATTTATGGACACAATTGTGTTATTACTATTAAACTGTGAAGGAAGGATTTAAAGTTAGTGCAATTTTCATGTACACACATTTTGCATTCTAGAGTAAAAATTGAATTTTTCTAGGATGTGAGAATGTATGGGGCATTTAAAGGGAGACTCCAGACCCCTAAACAGCTTTAGATTGTTGAAAAACTTTATGTGTGAAGAGTGTGTACTTTTTTTTCATTTTGCAAAAAGTACCGATTTCAGTATAAATTGACACTTTTATAAATTAACTAGTTACACCCCCTTGGCTTTCATGCAGACAACAGGTAATGTTATTTCCTGGTTTTGTTAGCTCAATGCAGCTGACCTTAAGAGGCAGCAATTGCCCAGAGCACCTGACTTACAAAGACTTCTCATTGAGCTGCATTAGGAAGTCTGAATGAACAACTACAGGAAGTCTGAGTGGGGTTAGAAGAGGAGGACTTGCAAAGGCATCAGGCAAGACAAGACAACTGCAGGTTTTTCAAGCTAATTTTAGATATATCCCTAATGAAGAAGAAAAAAAAAAAGCATAATCAAATACATGCATGTTTTAATTTGGGGCATATCTACTAAACCGTGATTTTTATTTATTTTGTATTTAAGCAGTGGAGTGTCCCTTTAAGATGAGATACTACGTTTGAATAAATTTAAGATATCATCAACAGTTAAATTGTATTGTAGTTACTATGATAGTCATTAAAATGAAAAGGTTACCACTATTTTTGGTGAACATCGTTCAGATTTGTTGGACCTTAGCGTAAGGACTCTAAGCAGTATTTATCTAACCAGAAGTAGACAACTATGCTGTATCTAAAAAAAAAAAATACATCTTGCTATTTTATAGATTTTCAGACCTCTTAATTTATTACAAGAAATCTGCTTGAAATTGTACAAATGTTTAAAAAAATTTATTGTATAATTAACACCTGTTTGTCTTTACACAGTTCTTTCACTATTTGATACATACCTTAAAGGGACACTGTAGTTACTATAACCACTTTGTCTCTTTGAATTGGTTATAGTGCCTGGAGTGCCCTGGCACTGTCTCTCCATTCAATGTTGCACCATGTTTGTGCAGTATGCCACAAAATAAGAGTCCCTGGCCACCCACAGTCCGGCCCATTCTGTATGTGTAGCTAAGGCAGAGATTACACACTTCCTTGTTGTCATACCCATTCATACCGTCAGTTGGAGCTCTGACATGTTAAAAGCAGTCAGCTGACACTCTCAGCCAATCACAGCTGCCCATTGCTGCTCAGGGTAATACTTCTTTATTAGCCAAAGCAGCACAGAGGAGATGGACTGCCGGGGTCTCTTGTTTAGCATTAAAACATTAAAAACTGTTTAAAGCTGAAAGAAATGATGGCACCAGGGGACTCCATACACTATAACCAGTTTAATGAGATGAAGCAGATACAGTGCCTACAGTGCCCCTTTAATGTTCATCTGTTCTTAGACCAAAATGAAGCAAAAGTGTGTAATGCATCAAGTCCTTATGTTCAGTCTGTTTTAAAGATTCAAGTTTTCAAATAAAAAAGCAAAGTACCTACTGCTGACAGTGCCTGTTTTGTTCTTCTCTCACTGAGTGCTGCATTTTAGAAAGGACAAATATCTTTGGAGCAGAGTCCTTATCAATCTATTTTTTCCTGTCACAATTTTATAAGCATTTATTAAATCCCTCCCTCTCTTTAAAATATTGTAAAGCAACTGCTATAATAATAATGATGATGATGATGATGATGATGCTGATGATAATAATAATAATGATGACAATGATGCTGATGATGATAATAATAATAATACAGTTGCTAAAAAAAAATACAAAAGGCTGAAAACGAAATCCTTCTAAACCCATTTCTTTTTATTATATTGGGCTTTATGTCAAAATGTTTTTATTTACTGGCCATTTAATATTTTGTTTTACTTTAGCTTTTTAAAAAACGCTTTGTATAATGTGTTTCGAAAAAAAATAGCTTAATTGTATACTATAAAAAGAGTTTATTGTAGTGGATACAACAGTAGACGTTATAGAAAAAAAGTCCTGGTTATTTTTTAGTATACGGTATAAAGTAATGGGAAATTTTTATTGTCTATACTTAAAAACATAGGTGGTCAGAATTTCAGGCATGAAGAATAACCTGAGAGAGAAAGCAATAACTCACATGTTGATGAAACCATACAGGGAATTGAAAGAACTGTAGAGTCAGCAGAAACATTCTTTATTTAGATCCTGGCATCACAGTAACATTTTGCTAACATCACATCTTGACAACGACATACAACACAATACAAATATAAATGCACGAGAAAAACAACATAAACTTTAAATGTTTATAACTTGATGATGAAGTAACATTTACTTGGGTATATGCTCCTTAATGTAAAATATGTTGCATAAAATGGTAATTAAAAGAAAAATGAAAAGGGTATATCTAACATGTCAAGGAACAGAAAGTAAAACAATTTCTAAACAAGTTGCTGCTACCTTGTACAATGAAGCACTATTTTACTATAATTAAAAATCTATTGATTTATCTAAAAGCATTTTGTCTGTTTCGTTACACTGCTCTGTTGGTTGTGCTAAAACATCTTATACTAAGTGCTTTGCTGGTATCTAAAAATGTATTATCCTCAGTTTTTGTAATCTAGAAATATTGTTCAGTTTAGAAATATAATTGTATATAAAGACCATGGCTAAGTATTTCATTGCATTTCTTAGTTAACTAATGTCTCATTTTGACAAACCCCTCCCTCCCCCCCCCCCCCCCAAAAAAAAAAAAAAAAAAAAGCAATGCTGTCAAAAGGGTCCAAATATCCCATCCACTATTTTGGAAAACCAAGGAAAATAAATGTGGTACCCACTTATGGACCAGTGTTAATCTATAGCATCATAACTACGTGGTTTTTAAGAATATTATTTGTAGATAGATTACCCACTGATTAATGTAGCAGAAAAGCATAGAGCTACCAAAGTGATATAAGGAGGAGTTGCATGCTAGCATAAATTCTTTATGACCAGATTGTGATGACAAATAATGTATTTGGTCTTTATAGGGTTAATGGGTGGCAAATAATGTATTTGGTCTTTAAAGGGTTAATGGATGGCAAATAATCATGTACATTCTGGGACAGCATCTGCATACATTTATACACATTGACATAGACAGTAGCCACCAGCAGTTTTATAGTGTCACATTGCTGATAAGCCTATTTTTCTGACTTCTATGTATATCATGACTAGTCATGTGAAGACAAAAACAAAATTAATAAAAATATTTTTGGATAAAACTAGAAAGTTGGTCTCTATTACAGTTTATCCTAACCAGTTACTTGTCTTAGAACCTTTGTATAGATATGATAATCGTGTATTCAGACGGCTTGAGAAATTGCTTCTTCATTGTAATCTAGGACCAGTTTGTAGCATTAAGAGCCTGTCTTGGTTTCTTTGACCTTGACTATGTCAGCACAACTAACAGAGTTGTACTCTGAGCGGCAAAGAATGGCTTCATTGCTGCATGCATTTTGCCAGCCTTCACATGTCTGACATAACATAACCTTGATTCATAATGACATCCTTCTTCTCCCTTCCAATCCATCAATACTAGTGGCCTTTTCTCTTTAATGTGGGAAATTTCACTGGAAGGGAAACAAAAAAATACATTTTTGTGCTTAAATATTTATATTAAATTTTTTTCAAAGTGACTGGATATTTTTTTTCCTAATTTTGTCAGACTCTTCAGGGGGTTAACCAATTTAATGTGTATATTTAAATACTTTTAAGATATGTCACAATGATTGACAGCATTGTATGTGTTAAGCAAAAGAAGAAAAAAAAGGTAAAAGCTTTTAAAAGGCATCTTTGTGCCGCCCTTAGAGAGTGAATGAGTATGATGGGTACTGTTTTGTATCAGAGGTACTGTACTTCTAATTAAGAATTGTGGTAACATGTATATGGGCCAGGGTATTGGGAACTTGCATATATAGTGGAGACCAAACAGCAGGTACCCCTGATTAATTAATTGGGCACGTAGGACCTTATATAGTGAGTTCCAGTTTATAATTATTAACTTACTTCGCCACATAGGGTCCATGGAACCCCACATTTTCTACATTACACCAACACAAACTGTGTGCAAGATGGAGAGATAGGTATGTAGTTGCTTGTGTGTACTATATGATGTGTTACCTAGTTTAGATAGATAGATAAGCTAAATAAGATAGATGGAAACAGGGGTGTCAAACATGCGGCCCCCCAGATGTTGCTGAACTACAACTCCCATGATTCTTTCAATGAAACAGATAGCCAGGGAATCATGGGAGTTGTAGTCCAGCAACATCTGGGGGGCCGCATGTTTGACACCTAGATAGATAGATAGGTGTGTGTGTGTTATTTACTTTGGAATTTAAGAGTTAAATAACTTTTTAGGGTTGAAATAGTGAATGAAATGGACCAACAAAAAGCACAAAATTATAAAACAAAAACAAATGGATTTATTTTACACAATATAATCAAATAAAACAAATTTTGCAATCATGCACATCTGGTAATCGGCACACACATAACTATTAAATAATTATATATGATCTTGTTCATTATACATTTTAAGAGCCAGTTTTCGCATGTATAAAGACAGACTTAATACTAGTTGCTCAATGTTAGCTATTGCCCAAGGTCAAAACATGCATTCAAAGTGAAAATAGGATGATGGGCAGTCATTTTTAAACGATTTACATGCTTGGGGTCAAGGCAAGTATATTCAACATAGATAAATGGGGCTGGGGGTAAGGATAAGTGTAATAAAAAAGAAGTCATGGTGAGGTCAAGGCAATACAGACTTGATATTGACACTTAATCACAACGGTGCACCTTGTGAAATAGGAACAATAAGGAATTACATGGGCAAGGAGGCATGCCTGCCTGGCCTTAGAACTAATATAGTTTGTGGCAGTTTGATCCTGATGATAACCAGACCTAAGCTTTCTGTTAAATATATTATGTCAAAGAAGGGGAAAAGCACAATAACTGTGGGTTGATGTCCCTGGCACAGTACATTTGTACTCAGGGATCAGCACGCAACACATACTACATTATTTTACAAATTACTGGAATTTTAAAGTGACATAAATCCATTCTAAAATGTTCTATTTTGGAGTTATATGTATCTTAGACTCTGGTTTTCCCAAATGTCTTGTTAACCCTGTTATTATTAGTATTATTATTATTATTACTGGCATTTATAAAGCACCAACATAATCTGCAGCGCTGTACAATTAGGGGAGAACGTACAATATACACAGGCAAATACAAAAGGTAAAAACTATGTTAAAGACTCTTAACCTGTTTCCTATCTCCTAGCCTTTTTTTATTTTTACTTTTTTGTGTTCAGTCAGAATTTCATTATTATTCTTTTTCCAAAAGTGCAAACTTGCTCATCCTCAAGGCATAGATTTTTATAAGTAAGTAAAGGTAGACACAATGTTATGTAGCAGAATAATTTAAGTTCTAGTCACATACTTTTAAGAATTAATTTGAATATTCTGCTTATAAGTTAATCATCAAATCCCACTTTCTAATTCATTTGCAAAGCAGCCTTTTGAAACTGTAAGCTAAGCACTAGGATTTTTTTTCAACATGGGTTCATGTCCCCGTTTGGCCTAATTTGCTCTGATTTACTTGCATCATTAGGGATTTCTTCAAAGAAATCAAATAGAAGGCCACAAGCATATTACCCACAATGCAACACTATCTCATAAGCCAAAAAAAATTAGTTGGAGAATAATATATATTATTATGCTTAAACCATTTCCTAAATTTGTGTTTTTCATGAGGCATGCTATTGTCAGCTGCATATATAATGTGTTTAGTTCTCGTCACATAGTAGTACATTTCAGCTATTGTTTGAGGGATAATGATGTCATCACAAAGTAGTTAGTAAAGATAAAAATAGACAGACAGACAGATGACAGATAGATATCCCTCAGTAATACAGACTTGTTGTATTGCTTCCTTGCTGCAGAATTTCACTCAAAGTAATTGCAAACTTCGCTTTCTTGGTGCAATACATTAGTCCCCTCCCTTTGCCTTGCATCTGCTGAAGATGCAGGTGGATTTGCATTGGTGACAATGGAAGCTGTCACAACACTAGCCTGTACACTAGCACATGGTTAATTAATGCTAATGGAAATCTTGATGGTGTCGGTACAGGTGGTATTGATGGTGGTGCTGATGGTGATGGTAACAGTGATAGTGAGTGAGTTACTTGTGCCAATGGTAGCAGATGTCACAACTGTCTCGGTTGGATAAGGCAATACTATAGCTGATACAGATGGACTTGGAAATGGTGGAGAAGATGTAGGAGGTTAGAGCACACTAGCTGATGGAGAAAATACTGGGCTGCTGCATGTCCTCTTTATACCCTGCTCTCCTTATACCTTTGGCATGGGCGTCTGCAGGGGGCGGGGGGGGACTTGCCCCCACTTGGATTTTCCAGCTTGTGCTGCTATTTTTCGTTTGTGTGATAATAAACTGCAATACCGGCGCCAGCCAGTAGGTGACGTTGTGAATGGAGAAAGGCAGGGATAGGAAGCTACAGTTTATCCCTGCTTCTTTCTCCTGACTGCATCTGCAGGGGGGCTGCACAGAGTGCAGCCAGCAAGAATGGGGGGACTCCTACAGATCAGGTAAGTGAGGGATGGGGGGGGCAGCCTACAGATCAGGTATGTGAGGGATGGGTGGGAGACAGCCTACAGGAAGGTAAAGTAGAAGGAGCAGAAAGGTTCTGCAAGGGGCAGGAGGGATCAGCAAGAAATAGGATGAGCGGAAGGGGCAACAGGAAGGGGTAGGAAAGGTTTGCAAGGAGCAGGTGGGTGAAGTAGAAGGAGCAGTAAGGGTCAGAGAGGAGAAGGAAGGGTCAGCAAGGGTCAGGAGGGGTCTGCAAGGGGCAGGAGGGTTCAGCAAGGAGTAGGAAGGGTATGCAAGGGGCAGGAGGGGTCAGCAAGGAGTAGGAAGGGTATGCAAGGGGCAGGAAGGGTCTGCAATGGGCGGGAGGGGTCAGCAAGGAGTAGGAAGGGTATGCAAGGAGCAGGAGTGGTGAGCAAGGAGTAGGAAGTGTATGCAAGGGGCAGGAGGGTTCAGCAAGGAGCAGGAGGGTTCAGCAAGGAGCAGGAAGGGTCAGCACAAACCAGGAAGGAACAGCAAGAAGCAGGAGGGCTCAGCAAGGAGCAGGAAGGGGCAGCAAGTAGCAGGAGGGGTCAGCAAGGAGTAGGAAGGGTCTGAAAGGGGCAGGAGTCAGGGTATTCAGGGTATACAAGGGGCAAGAGGGGTCAGCAAGGAGTAGGAAGGGGCAGCAAGGAGCAGGAGGGGTCAGCAAGGAGTAGGAGGGATTTGCAAGTGGCAGGAGGAGTCAGCAAGGAGTAGGAAGGGTCTGCAAGGGGCAGGAGGGGTGAGCAAGGAGTAGGGAGGAGCAGGAGGGGTCAGCAAGGAGTAGGAAGGGTATGCAAGGGGCAGGAGGGGTCAGCAAGGAGTAGGAAGGGTATGCAAGGGGCAGGAGGGGTCAGAAAGAAGTAGGAAGGGTCTACAAGGGGCAGGAGGGGTCAGCAAGGAGTAGGAAGGGGCAGAAAGGAGTAAGAAGGGTCTGCAAGGGGCAGGAGGTGTGAGCAAGGAGTAGGAAGGGGCAGCAAGGAGCAGGAGGGGTCAGCAAGGAGTAGGAGGGGTCAGCAAGGAGTAGGAAGGGTATGCAAGGAGCAGGAAGACATGCAAGGAGCAGGAAGGGTCGGCATGAAGCAGGAAGGAGCAGCAAGAAGCAGGAAGGGGCAGCAAGGAGTAGGAAGGGGCAGCAAGGAGTAGGAAGGGTCTGCAAGGGGCAGGAGGGGTGAGCAAGGAGTAGGAAGGGGCAGCAAGGAGCAGGAGGGGTCAGCAAGGAGTAGTAAAGGTCTGCAAGGGGCAGGAGGGGGCAGCAAGGAGTAGGAAGGGTATGCAAGGGCAGGAGGGGGTCAGCAAGGAGTAGGAAGGGTCAGCAAGGAGCAGAAGAGGTCAGCAAGAAGCAGGAAGGGTCAACAAGAAGCAAGAAGGAGCAGCAAGGAGCAGGAGGGGTCAGCAAGGATTCTGCAAGGAGCAGAAAGGGTCTAGAAGGAGCAGAAAGTGTCAGCAAGATGCAGGAAGGGTCAGCAAGGAGTAGGAAGGATCTGCAAAGGGCAGGAAGGGGCAGCAAGGAGCAGGAAGGGGCAGCAAGGAGCAGGAAGGGACAGCAAGGGGCAGGAGGGGTCAGCAAGGAGTAGGAAGGGGCAGCAAGGAGTAAGAAGGGTCTGCAAGGGGCAGGAGGTGTGAGCAAGGAGTAGGAAGGGGCAGCAAGGAGCAGGAGGGGTCAGCAGGAAGGGTAAGCAAGGGGCAGGAGGGGTCAGCAAGGAGTAGGAAGGGTATGCAAGGAGCAGGAAGTGTCGGCATGAAGCAGGAAGGAGCAGCAAGGAATAGGAAGGGTCTGCAAGGGGCAGGAGGAATCAGGGAATACAGAGTATACAAGGGGCAGGAGGGGTCAGCAAGGAGTAAGAAGGGGCAGCAAGGAGCAGGAGGGGCCAGCAAAGAGCGGGAAGGGTATTCAAGGGGCAGGAGGGGTCAGCAAGGAGCAGGAAGGGTCAGCAAGGAGCAGGAGGGGTCAGCAAAGAGTAGGAAGGGTCTGCAAGGGGCAGGAGGGGTCAGCAAGGAGTAGGAAGGTGCAGCAAGGAGCAGGAGGGGTCAGCAAGGAATACGAAGGGTATGCAAGGGGCAGGAGGGGTCAGCAAGGAGTAGGAAGGGGCAGCAAGAAGCAGGAAGGAGCAGCAAGGAGCAGTAGGGTCAGTGAGGATTCTGCAAGGAGCAGAAAGGGTCTAGAAGGAGCAGAAAGTGTCAGCAAGATGCAGGAAGGGTCAGCAAGGAGTAGGAAGGATCTGCAAAGGGCAGGAAGGGTCAGCAAGGAGCAGGAAGGGGCAGCAAGGAGCAGGAAGGGGCAGCAAGGAGCAGGAAGGGACAGCAAGGGGCAGGAGGGGTCAGAAAGAGAAAGTAGCAGAAGGGCACAAAATAAGCAGAAAGTAGCAGAAAGGTAAAGGAACAGAAGGAGAGAAGACAGTGTCAGAAGTAAAAGAAGACTGTGTCAAATTGAGAAGAAAATGAGATTGGAGCAGGAAGCACAAGTGATCCCTCCACTTCATTCTGGACACCACATCATAAGACATTGGTAACTGGGCCTGGCAGGAAACTTTGGACCTTCTCATCTCCCCAGGTAAAAAACATATCAGTGTTAATGTGTTCACTTTTATTTACTGAGTGTCAGGAAACACAGAGGGCCGCCAGGTAGGGGTGCCGCTGATTGGCTGCAACGGTCAGCTGGCACTCTAAGCCAAAACATTTTATGAATTGGGAACTAGCGATTGGCTTAGAGCGTCAGCTGACCACTCTAGCCAATCAGCGGCACCCATGCCTGATGTCAATCTGCCTTCCTGACACTTGACACAAGTTTCAGAAGCTAAATACCACTGAGCGACCTGGAGATCTGGAGCTGGAGGAAGCATTTGGGGTTAAACCATTTAAGAGCGGTTTAACCCCTTAAAGGAAAGAGAGCGCCCAGGGGCCACCTGGCATCAAAGCATTTTCATTTAGATGAACTATGAACACCATAGTTGTGAATACGCTATTCACCCTGGCTTTATGTGATAATGACTATGCTCTTCCCCTTCATGACACTGTCAAAAAGGGACCAAACATGGATGTCATTACAATTATGCCCCCCTGGAAAAATTCATGCAGATGCCCATGACCTTTGGCTCTTTATACAGTAATCATAATCAAGTAGCTCCTGGGCCAAAGGTACAAGCACTGTGTCTGCAGTGGTGGTGGAAAAAGGTCTCAAATCATTGGATTCATGAACTGCCCCCAAAACCAGACATTAAGTTCTCTACTTTGGTACTCTGTGCTAAATCCTCATGATAGAGTATCTCTGATGACCGACCACAAAGTAGACTCTGCTGCACTCTCCCATAGTTGCTTTTTAAAGGTTGGTGGACACTAAAAATGTATAACACTTAAACTAGCTGTATTAGAAGGAGTTGCAGTACACGTTGTTACAGCATGAGAAGGATTAGAAAACAATAATTGCCTCCTGAATGTTGACTTGGACGTAACAGTAATGATGATAATGCTCAGGCTGAATACTACCAATAGTGGCAGTGGTTATGGAGGCAGCAGTGATGGAGTTGTCAGCAGTCTTCATGGTTGAGGTGTTCAAAGTCTCAGCCATTGCACTACCTCTGATCGCGAATTGGAGAACAGGGCCTTACCCTCCTTCAATTTAATCTTCTGATTATTAAATTACATTGATGGTGGGTTTGTTTTTCTCATTACAATGAGGCCTTGATTTAATAAGCTTTCCAAATTATTCAAAGTTTTCCAAATGTACTGAACACACTAAGAAAAAAAAATATCTCACACTAGGAACAATGAAAAAATATCTAGCTACATAACAGCTTCAAGGTAAACCTGTTTCACATTGTTAAGCTAATCTCGCACTAGGAACCATGTCAAAAACTCAACCTCCTATCTGCCACTCAAAATATCTTCAAGTTCCCCTGCAAATAATTTCCTTTGCAGCTAGATACAGCAGCAGGCTAAACCTAGTCTCACACACTACACAATGACCCACTCCCACACAGGCACAGCAAAGGTAAAACACACAGTATCACTGCTGGCTTGTTTGTTTTTTTGCTTCCACTTGAATGGGCAGGACACCCATCCAATATTATTGGGCAGACCTCTTCTCCATCATGGGAAACTAATCTGATTATTTGCCCCAACTTGTGTGTGTCTGTTTGCTCGAGATTCTGGTGTGTTGTGGCGCAGAAATCTGAATTTTGTTTTATTACCCAGTTGGCTTTAATTTGGATGAATTGTAGTTTGGCACAAAATTAATCTTCAAGTCTAATATGTTAAGCCTATCCTTACACAAGGATGGCAGCATAATCCTGGAGCTCCCCTGAAGGCCTGCCACAATCAATTGCAATCATTAGCACAAGTGCCCCCTAATACACTACACTGATACCCCGTTACCTGCAATACCCTTCCCAGCCATCCGGACCATGGGAGGAGACAGAAAAGCGCGAAACCCATCGGCAGCGCCACTCTTTCACGCACGGCCCAAGAAGGTCCAAGCGCCATCTTTGAGCCAGTAAATGTCCGACTCAGACTCAGAGACAAGCAGCATCATGCAAACGAATGGCCCAGGTGCTCCCATAATGAAACAGGACATGCAAGGATACTTAAGGGACCTAAAGTCTTATGTAGCGGATGAGCTACAAAAACACCTATAGCCCATCACTGATGGCATGGGGGACCTGGACTCACAAGATCAAAGACAAAATGGAGGAAGTAGTGGAAGTCAATAACACCCATGGCACTGACCTCCATGAACTAAAAGACCAAATCCGCTTCCTTGAAGAAGCAAATGAAGACCTGTGCAACAGGACACGGAGGAATAATATTAGAGTGCAGGGCCTAGCTGAAACATTGTCGACTGAACTCCTACAGACCACAATGAAAGAAACCTTCAAAGGCCTCCTGCCAGATGCCTCTGACACAGACCTCCTCATGGATAGAGCCCACCAGGCCCTCAGAGCACCTAGTACCTACACCAGGATGCCTAGAGTGCATGCACTTTTTCCTCATAAAAGAGCAGCTGATGCAGGCCGCAAAAGACTCACCGGTGGCGATGGAAGGTACCCTGATCCACGTATTGCAGGACCTAGCACCCAGCACGTTAAAGAAGTGAAGGGACCTTCGCCCTCTCACGTAGCTACTCACACAGCACAGATTGCGCTACACCTGGGGTGACCCCTTTAAACTTACCATACATAAGGACAGTAAATTCTACATGATCTTGCACCACAGCGAAGCCCCAGCACTGTAAGACAAGCTGGGCCTACCACCAGTAGCCTTTCCTCCGCAACAAAACCCGCCAAGGCAGGGACCGCTATATCCAATACGAAAACAAGCAGCATCAAGAAGCATGAAATAAACACGTATGTTGACAACCCATCCTGCCAGCCCATCAGCGTCCAGAGCCAAGTAAAACCACCACCAAGCAACTTACCGGATACCCAGTCACAGAACGGCACTCGTCAAAACAGGGAAAACATACCATACCCACATTGACTCAGACAGAGGGACTAACCATAACCACCAACAAACAGCATCCTAAGGTGCTGCAAACACATGCTCCAAACCCTGACAGCCAGACGAACCCTGTCTCTTAGACTAGACACCCCACACCTCCTCACCCCACAAAACCTCAATCTGCCTATTTGACAAGCGACTGGCAGGACCTGCTGCAATTAGATGCCTCACAGCAGACCCACACCTAACCAACACCCGAGACTAAGGACTGGAAGAAAAGCAGACCTGCAGCACACTGACACCAGGTCACAGGTTTTCCTATGTCAATAGACAACACTGTTTTACCTGTTTAAGATGGTTCTGTATAACAATGTTATACTCTTAATGATGGTTTTAAAATGTTAACACTGTTACTAATGTTTTTTCAAGGAAGTTTCCCCTGTTACAACCTGCAGACGATGATGTTAGCACACGGAGGACAGGCTACACCTTCAGGGGTCACTCTCCCATGAGAACTTATCTAATGAAAGGTATTTGACCATCTAATCTATACCTGCTACTCCTACATACATACATGATCAAACTCCACCCCATACACACAACACATAGAACAATATACACAAGAAACAACAATCTGCCCCTCCCTGCCTCCCCCCCCTACAGATGCCTACCTACTTTCCCCACTTTGCACACCTCTCCCATGTGTCACTATCCCCAAGACATGGTGAGCTGGGGGCAGCCGCCTCACAACACTAGGGCAGACCACCTCGTTCCCAATTTCCACAGTGTATTTCCTAACAGACTTATTCCTTACTCCCTGACTCGGCAGGAACGACTGGTCCCAACCATACCGAGTCTCCTGCTCACCATTAACTGGCCACACAGATAAGACCAGTCTAATCAACCCTCACACTCTTCTCTCTCATGTTCGTCATCCCCTTTTACAAGCCATACACCAGAATCCAAGAATCACGGGACTTCAAATCAGACATGAGGAACTAACAGTCGCGGCATATGTCGATTATGTACTCCTCACACTAACAAACCCTGAGCCTAATTGACGCCTATGCACCACTCTTGGGATTCAAGACTAACTTGACAAAGTCCGAACTAATGCCCGTGGCACTCGACCAACAAACACTACACCACATATGACATAACTTCCCACTCTGGGTCACAACGAACCCCATCATGTACTTGGGAGTTCGCCTCTCCATTACCCTAGAGGACCTATACAAACTGAATTACACACTGCTACTTACTGCCAGGCCCGGACTGGCCATCGGGCACACCGGGCAAATGCCCGGTGGGCCGCGGTGGCCGTGGGGCCGAGGCCGGCAGGGGAGGTCCCAGGATCTCCCCTGCCGGTCTATGCAGGGCCGGCACTCTCCTAGCGCCGGCCCCGCTGTTTTCCACGACGGGCCGGTGGGGAGATCAAGGATCTCCCTGACCGGCCCACATGCAGCCGCCGGCGGGGAGAGAGGGAGCCAACCAGCCAGGCTGGAGAGAGGACCCGGCGGAGCTCTAATTTGCAGCTCCGCCGGGTTCCTCTCGCGAGATCCGGCGCGTTGCCATGGCAACGACCGGATCTCGCGAGAGTGAACTCTAGCCTCACAGGCTATGCGGGCTAGAGTTCACTCACCCACGAGGACCACCAGGGAACACCGCCTCCCCGCCTGCCAGCGTGCCGGACCCCCCCTCCCAGGCTAAAGGTAAGAAGGGAGGGGGGGGGGAATAATGACTGTTTTTCTGTTTTGTTTTTTTTTAAATTTTATTTACCCCCCCCTACACATACAATAACATTTATACAGCACTCTCACACCCATCACACACAGCACTGTCACACCCAGCACTCTCACACCCAGCACTCTCACACCCATCACACCCAGCACTCTCACACCCAGCACTCTCACACCCATCACACACAGCACTCTCACACACACACAGCACTCTCTCACACAGCACTCTCACACGGCACTCTCACACCCATCACACACAGCACTCTCTCACACAGCACTCTCACAGCACTCTCTCACACAGCACTCTCACACCCATCACACAGCACTCTCACAGCACTCTCTCACACAGCACTCTCACACGGCACTCTCACACCCATCACACACAGCACTCTCTCACACAGCACTCTCACACCCATCACACTCACAGCACTCTCACAGAGCACTCTCACACCCATCTCACACAGGGCACTCTCACACCCATTACTCACACCGCACCCTCACACACACACATACTGCACCCCTCACATACACACAGAACCCCCCCAACACACTGCACCACACACATACACAATACTTCCAAATATATATATATATATATATATATATATATATATATGTATATATATATATATATATATACACACACACACACACACACTCTTAAAGGACCACTCTAGCCACCCAGACCACTTCAGCTTAATGAAGTGGTCTTGGTGCCAGGTCCTTCTAGGGTTAACCCATTGTTTTATAAACATAACTGTTTCAGAGAAACTGCTATGTTTATCAATGGGTTAAGCCTTCCCCCAAAGCCTCTAGCAGCTGTCTCATTGACAGCCGCTAGAGGCGCTTGCGTGCTTTTCACTGTGAAAATCACAGTGATAGCACGCAAGCGTCCATAGGAAAGCATTATAAATGCTTTCCTATGCGACCGGCTGAATGCGCGCGCAGCTCTTGCCGCGCGTGCGCATTCAGCCTACGGGGCGGATCGGAGGAGGAGAGCTTCCCGCCCGGCGCTGGAAAAAGGTAAGTTTTAACCCCTTTCCAGAGCCGGGCGGGAGGGGGTCCCTGAGCCACATATGCATCACATTACACCACAAACACAACACGACTAAAACCGACCTTATTGCACAATACCACACCACGACCAGCTCACTCTACACACATGCAATACCACAAGCAGGCTCCAAACACATGCACAATACTCTTTCCTGGCCTTTTGTCTCCTGGTATCCATTTATAGAGACACCAGAGACAAGTTGCAAGGAAACACAGTGCAAGCATGTTATTAAATTTGCTTGCACTGTGCAGAACAAATACAGGACTTTTTTCTCATGCTAGAGCTCTTCAGCAGAGCACTGCGCATGGTCTGCCCTGGAAGAGCATTGAACCAACATGCTCACTTTGAGAGGAGGCGTGTTTGTCATTGGTGATGACAAAACACACCTCCTCTGCCCCGCCCCCTTTTTAGTGGGCCGCTGTGTTAAAAAAAATGCCCGGGCCGAATTTTTCTCCCAGTCCGGCCCTGCTTACTGCACACAAAGACTTACAAAGATGGTACCCCTTAGGGGTATCATGGCTGAGTCGAGTGACCACAATCAAAATGAATTTACTTCCCAAGTTCTTATACTTGTTCCAAACCCTACCGATACCCATCATACACCGAGACTTTAAACAATTGCAAGCTGCTATCGACAAATATATAAGGCGAGGCAAAAAAACGCGGGCAACTATGTATGTCCCGAAAAACACATGGAGGCCTAGGACTGTACAACTTCATACAGTGCTACCACACAGCATAACAGCATAAGCAGCCCAAATCCAGCAATGGCAGTCTCAACCTGGAGCGAAACATTGGGTAGACCTCAAACACAATATTTTTGGCTGGGAATTCCCCTCACACTACATGTGGGTACCACACTTACACAGAGCACTCCCATCGCCAACCTCGCCAGCAATCACCAACGCCCTAACAATATGGGACAAGCTGAAAATAAAATTCGACTTATCATTCTTCCTTTCCCCACTAACCCCAATCTACCGTAACAAATTCTTCCCACTGGGACTAACGCCACGGCACTTCCGAAACTTTGATCATAGAGACATATCCAGGCTAATGCATCTCTACCACCAATCCAACATAATAGACTATGCAGACTTGCCAAGGCAAGAAGACATACGCATCAGAGCCCTCTTAAGACCTTGCGGCACAACCCATAAAAGCGGGCACCGCACCACACACATCATTCCAGAAACAATGCCTCCAATGACCAATACAAAAGGGGCAAATTTCACTACTATACAATACTCTCACGACACAAACAACTCAGATAAACTGCCCACCTGTAGCGGCATGGGAACGTGACTTAGGACCAGATGACCCTAGTGACTGGGCAGATATATGGGACTCCATACGTACCTTAACCATTTGTGTCACACACAAAGAGCAAGCATACAAAATGTTGTACTGATGGTACCTCACGCCCCAGCAATTACCTCTGCTGGAAAATGTGCAGAGAAACAGGCACAATCCTGCATTGCTGGTGGCAATGCCCAAAACTGCAGGGATTCTGGTCACAGGTACAATCAGTAAAACAGGTCCTAGCGTAACCTATCACAGCAAACCCATGGACGATGCTAATGTCCAAATCTGCGGACACACAACAGAAATAAGAATAAACTAATGGCCAGGCTTACATTAGCAGTATGCAGAGCAATAGACGAATTTTGGGTGGATTAGCGCATACCAACCATGACATCAATAGAACGGAAAATCAGAGACACCTATGACAAACTGACTGCACAACTATGCAAAACCCTCAAACCATTCCACAAGGTATGGGACCCATGGATCACAAGCCTCTAAAACACCAAACCACGACATGCCACATACACGCTACCTCACAGGAGACACCTGTCATGATTTAAACCCCACAGACCTGCTCTGGAGGGGAATGAATATACCACACAAGGACCCCTACCATTCCTCTTTTTCTTTCATCCTCTGTCTATCTCTCTCTCCCTTTTTTCTCTTCTCTGTCCCTCTCTTCTTCCCTCTCCCTGCCCTCTCTTACCCAACCAATACCCCTTTTCCTCCTCCCACCGCACTCTCCCCTTGCCCATTCCTTCCCGGGGATGGGATGCACAGAGACCAGACCCACTCACTCCAACCACATTTCTGGACCAGCGCAATAAAATTTCTCTCTATCTTCCACCCTCTCTCAATATAACTACTCACTACTACCACCTACCTGTTGTACATAGTTATACAACCATGTTTACCTACTCATCCACACATCCAACAAAAGAGCATTTAGAACACTAGAAAACACCAGCACCTACACCTGCACATCAAATCTCCAAAGAAATTACAGAACAAACCCACTAACCTTCCCACACCAATCCCAATTCACGAAGCAACCACAATACATAGCATCAACCGCTCACACTGAGGCACCAACCCATACTCACAATGGTCCAGAGAGAGCTTAGCATAATCCAGCTACAGGGCATTGGTGTCTGAGAATAGAACCCTCAACAGTACACCCAGATTGGATGGTCAAAACCACACTATAGCACCCTTTGGAACTATACCATAGCTTTGTTAGTCAACAAGGGTACTACCGCCCACCATCTTGTTATGTTAAATAAGGCACTTCTCATTGACGATGCCCCATATTAGCTAAATTAGCTAGAGATTACCACGGACCTATGCAAATGCTACAAATGTCAACATGTGATACAATGCTAAGTTGTTATGTTATACTATCTCCTAACTCTTTACCTGTTACCATGTCATAAACTTTCTGAAAACCACAAATAAAGAATTAAAAATAAAATAAAAATTCATTTATTTTTTGATGGCACTTTGTCCATGTGATATAATTCTAACAAATTCATCAAAATCCTTTGTAATCACCGATCACAATGTATTTTTTACCAACAATATTCTGCCTGAATAGTTTAGCAAATTGTGTATGCATATTATTAGTATACTATCCATTGCTTTATATTTTGATTATATTTTGATTATCTTTACATATAACCCTAACCCTACCCCTAACCCTTACCCCAACCTTCCTCTAACCCAGGGGTTCCCAATTAATTTTTCCCATGGAACCCTTTGACATCGTGTATCAACATAGTGGAACAACTCTCTCACCACCGAGAAAAAATAATTGCGCTGTTTTTTTGTATTTTCCGGTGTGTGTCAAGGTGTGTATATCTGTGCTTGTATGTGCCAGTGTGTGACATACAGATACACACACACGCACACTGGCACACAGATGCACACACCTTGACACACAGTGTGTATCTGTGTGTGTGTGTGTGTGTGTATGTATGTGTGCATATCTGTGTTTGTATGCGCCAGTGTGTGTATCTCTGTGTCAGTGTGTATCTTTGTGTGTGTGTGTGTGTGTATGCATCTGACACACAGATGTACACACACTGGCACATAGTGGAACACAGATACACACTGACACACACCTTGACACACAGATACACACACTCAGATACACACTGAAACACACATTTTGACTCACAAATACACACACACACTTGCACCCACAGATACACACTGGCACATACACACACTGACACACTCAGATACACACACACTGACACACACACACACACACACACACACACACACAGAGACACTATTGTGCCTGCAAGCCTGGGTGCTATCTTATCCCTAGGGCTTAAACATCATGCAAATTATTTAACCCCTTAAGGACCAAACTTCTGCAATAAAAGGGAATCATGACATGTCACACATGTCATGTGTCCTTAAGGGGTTAAACTCCTAGTGCTCCAGGTGACACACGTACTCCAGGTCCCTATTCTTCCTCCCTTGGCAGCTGCATCAATGCATCCAACTTGCCAATTTCAGCCAGTCTATGGCCTCATATTGAGAACAATGCATTAAAAGCATACATTCCTGACCAGAGTGTTTTTTGTTTTTTTTTAAAGTTAACATTTGCGTTGCTCCTGGTGGCTTGCAGTCTTCAGTGATGGAAGGGTAGACACCATACCACCTCAAACCAGAGATTTTTGCCACTGATGGGCTGACAGCAACAACTGAGTGCCAGTCACTTCCCAAAGCCTTGGTATGAATTGGTCTGGTATGAGGCAGAAGTAGCTCTACCTCCATCATATAATAATTTGAGGCTGGGCTGCATGCTGCCAGAGACCAAGCAGCTCTGCTAATCATTAAGTAAACTTTTTAGTAGTGATGTAGGGTCTGGCTCCCACAGACTCCAGACACTATAACTACTTCAATCAGTGTAAGTGGTTATGGTGCCTACAACATTCTTTTCATATTTAAAATAAACATGTTGCTATAACAAAATTGTACTAAAACATTTGTTTTGTTGTAAGCGGTTAAAGAAGCTATGTGTTTGCAGTGGGCCATTTGAATAGGTAAATTCATGACCTTTACTTACAAGATGATAATATAGATAATAGATGGCTTTTTAAGCACTTGAAATGTGCACTTAAACAGGGCTGCTAGAATGATCAATTAAGCAGGGCTTCTATCAAGCTAGCCTAAAGTGTTACTCCAAACACCAGGACCAGTTCAGTGATTTGAAGTGGTCATGATCCCTGGAGTCTGTACGTACAGTGTGTTTTACTATGAAGCTCTGCACATATGAAGTATAAAAACCTCTGGCAGTGTCATTTGCGTGTTATCAGCCAACACAGAACTAGAATTTGAGGATGACTATGCAACCCTAACTGCACAGAATGTCAATCATTTGCTGAGAGTAGTCAACTGATAATCTCATCCAATGAATGGTGATAGCCACATCTTCCATCTTCTGCAGATCCGCAGAAGCCAGAAGCACATCACTGGACCTCCAGGGATCACGATGGCGACCCAAGGAAGGGGCAAATCATTGCTTAACAGTTTGCCCCATTATTGGGGAACTGGATCAGGGTACGCCTTGCAACATAACCACTACAGCGGACTGTAATGGTTTTGATGATTGGAGTAACTCTTAATTGATTAAAGGTTCAGATAAATACAGACATTTACCACACATGCTACATACTGTAATAAAAAAAAAAGGCAAACATAACGTGGAAAAATGAACATATAAAATACTTTATTTCATTCTGATAGGTTGTCAGAGCTGAATGATATGACAATTACAAGCAAAATGAAATTTGTACTTATTTTTAAAGACATGAATATCACTAATGTTATCCTTTTTTGCACAGTTGCCCAGAAAAATGATAGCACAGAACTAAAAATTTCATCTGATGGTAAACAACAATGTAGAATTGGTTTAATTAAATATTGATTTTTCTTTTCTCAGTTTTGAACTCAGTGGCGATCATGTCTTGTTTCAACCAAACTAGCTATATGATTGATTCTAGACATTATTAGCTTCATATAGATTAGAAATAAAGAATCAAGTCCTCTTGCGAGTTATAAATTCTTCTATATTAAAAGTAAAATCTTTTCTAATAAAATGTTATATTCCAATCGTACACTGCTAGGCTTTTCTATGAAATAATAATGCCATGTATAAGACTAGTTCTACGTTTTATAGCTAGTGTTACATGGAAACGCTGCTGTCATAAGCAATCAATGCATTTGTTTCAATCTTATATCAACGGCTGATGAGTGTCCAGGGATAAATACAATGACAATATTTCTTCACCAAATAAATCAACTGTCCATTTGTTCGTATTTTTTTTCCCAGAAACGTATTATAAGATGTGACAGTGTTTATATCATGTCAAAATATGAAATAGTATTTGCTTTTAAAGTGTGCTTTTTTTAGAGTTTTCCCAGTGACGTTATGCATATTTAGCTCAGCCTTGACTTTAGGTAGTAATTAGGTTTACCAATCCCCATGTTTTTATTTCTCTTCTTTACCCCAAGGCTTTTCCACCTATCAGTTTTTAGAACAACCCCACTATGTTGCCTTTAACAGTTTTCTATCTCTATGTTTTAAGTATAACCAAACAGCACGCTCACCCTAATGATACAGTGCAAAAAAGTTCAAAAGGATAATTACCAAATCCTCAAATTCCTCAAGTACAAAATATATAAAATACATTTCTACAAAAAATATAAAAAGGACAAAGACCAAATAGGGTAATACGTAAAAACACTTAATGAGCAAGTCAGTACAGTGTCTTACATGCATAAGGTTTTTATAAGAGCGTTGAAGTCCACCTTCTGGTTATCGTTGGCCAATCCTGACTTTTTACCGACAGCTGTTCCCGTCCATAGTCTTCTTCCTTCCATAGATAACGTGACAAAAATTAAGTCCTTTGTTCAAAATACTTTGTGGAACGCACGTGTGTTCCACTAAGTATTTAGAATGAAAGGACTTACTTTTAGGCATGCAGTCTATGGAAGGAAGAAGATTATGAACAGGCACAGCTGTCGGTAACACTCCAACACTCTTATAAAAACTCTATGCCTGTAAGACACTGTACTGACTTGCTTTTGGACATATCAATTTTCATTCCCCTGAGGAAGTCTTTTCCATAGTCTTTCGTTACACGAATAGGCTCCATGGCATAGCTATCTGGGGTAGCACTACTCACATACTGAAAGTCCCGAACGCCCCAGCAGAAATACACAAATAAGCCTTTCTGCATGGTTACATACAGCTATCAGCACAGGGGCCATAGTCGGAAGGCAGGAGGCTAGCCAGTAGTCCCCTCCAGGCACAAGTGGCGAAGGGCACTTCGTCACAGGAGACGAACATGTATTTTATTTTACACTTGTGAGTTTAACCTTGAAATTTCCCTCATTAAGTGTATTTTACGTATTACCCTATTTGGTCTTTGTCCTTTTTATATTTTTTGTAGCTACATCTTTTATATCAGGCTTCCCCAAACTCTGGCCCTCCAGATGTTGCTGAACTACAACTCCCATGATTCTCAGCTCTCTATGTTGCCTTGTTTTTCTCAGACACCTCCCCGGAGCTTTTCTCTATCTTTTCTGACTCATTTTAAGATGAAAAGAAGTGTCTCGGTCCTGGTGTCAAGAAGGTTTTAACATCACTGGAAATGTGCTAAAGATGTTGACTTTTATTGTAAAATAAATAATGAAAAGAAGTGGTGTAAGGATTTCCAGGTCAACAACGACCTTTCTTCACCAGACGCATTTTGTGATGAGTAGTTAAAACATAAGAAGGGGGTCCTCAGAATACTTTAGTAGCAATAGATAGACATTTCTTTCTCGCAATAGTTTCCCCAACTGTTGGCGGGTTGTTAATGTGACCCAATCATTTAAGAATGATGTCTTGCTTTATCACCTGATAATTTTTAACAGGGTAGTAGTAACCTCACAATAAGATCACAGGTATACAGGCTCAGCAACCAAATTAGTTACAGCGCTTTGCTAATACGTTGCTTTGCAATTATAGTCAGATGATAAATCTCCTCTGTCTTCACTTTTTCAAGATTAGAAATATGTATTCTGCTATACTTAATATACATGTAACGTATGACAGTATAGACATGGTTTAAGGTTATTTTATCCATTCAAGAATGAGAAAATGTCTGTTATATTTATAGTGGTAGTCTGAAAGTTAAACTGCCATATTAACATGTCATATTAGCAAGGTATTTCCAAATCCATACTCTTTAATGAAACCTTAGATGGTAGCCTAGGGTTTGCTCTCTAGTGAGCACCTGAGTAGGGTGATTAGTGCTGTCCATTGGTTTTATTTTTTATTTTTAGTGCTTATTGATGATAGTTTTATGTCATTAATTATATATTGTTTTTAGATCCTGATATTCTTTACAGATAATTCAAATGTTTATTCTTCCTTCCTATGTTTCATCCTGAATAACATTTTCATATCCATTTTAAGTTTGAATAATAATCATCACTATTTAAATGTGTACAGTATTTTCTTATAAATAAATTGACCACCACCACTTCTGTACAGCTTAACTTGTACAGATGTTAAGTGATGATGTTCTAGGATATAGCCTGGTTAAACTGATAAAATGTGTCTAATAGAAGCATTGTGAGGAGAGGTGGTTATCACTGATCCTTCACACGGAGTAAGTTGGTTTGATACTGCAAGACCAGGATTGTCGAATGAGATTTTGGATATCACAAAACACTTTACTTCAGTGTTACTGAAGCGTTGTTTTCTGATATTCTGGAACCAACTCTCCCCGGTCCCGGTCTTTAGATTTATTTTAAATAAGGATTTAGTCTCCTTGGTGATGAGTTTTATGTGTATATTAGTATTGTAACTATTTACATAGTTCTTAAATGAATTAATTTTTGCTTTGTATCTCTCATCGGCAAAATCAACCAAAATCACACTGAGCTTTCACGCCAGATTACACCATGGTTTTCCTGAGTATTCTGTATTATAATAGTCAAAGAATAATTAAAAAGGGATATATTTTTTTGGGGTCTAAAGAGCTAAGTAACATTGCCCCAAGTGGAAAAAAGGTATACCAGGGGAGTACCAAAAACCCTCCTTGTGGATTTCATACTAGAAAACATTTACCTGTAAGTAAAAGGGAAATCCAACATTTAAATACATAGTACCTACCCTGAAAAAAAATATAGTTAGGGACAGTTCTCCATGGGCACCTCTGTAAATTCCAAGAGTTGTGTTGTTTCTAGGAATATCTGTCTAGATATTCTAGACTCCTATCTTCAGAACCCCAACCCAAAACCTTCACAGCCATTATTCTCTCTTCACGGTTCAATCCTTTCAACCTTTAAATTCATGCAATATGTTAGGTCTTTGATAACCCAGATAGGCAGTAACCCCTCTAACTATTCTGGTCACTCCTTCAGGATAGGGGCGCCCTCCACAGCCTCCAGTGCTCCGCCTAAATTTTAGTTTCGTCTGAATACATTATGCTTAACCAAATTTTATCTGTTTGTTCATTTGTTTTCAAAGGAAATTCAGCCTTTATTTTAGTTTTGGAATCTTTTTTGGACAAATGAAATTCCGATTTGGCTACACCTTGCAGCATTATAGTAGATAACTCGCTAAATTTGTACCCTTGTCGGAATTCCATATTTTAGGGTACCAAATTAGGGAACTGTTTCATAGATAGCTCCTTTTTGGCATCCTTATGGCAATCCCACAAGGATTAGGGAGCTATCTACTATTTAAGAAGCTGAAAAAATGAATTTAGGAATATCCCTTCCTTTTCGTAATTTTCAGACAACTTTATCAATACAAAGTAAAAATACTTAGTATTAGCAAATAAGGGAGGTTAAAGCAGCTTAGAACAGTTAGCTATAAGGTACATACCTTTTTCAGGCAGTTTTATGACTTGGGAGCTACTGATTGGCTCATAGCATCCGTAGACCATCTGAAACCCCCTTTAGAAGAATTTCTGAGAGCGTATGTAGACAGGGACAGAGAGAAACTGCACTGCTGAGCAGATTTGGGGTTAAATAGTTTGTTTGTTAAATAGTTTGTGAACAGTTTAACCTCTAAAAATAAGGAACCTCCTGGCACCTTAATAATGAAGCTGTTTTGGTGCCCGGAGTGTTCTTTTAAGGACATTCTGCACATTGTACATACATTTTATTGGTTGCTTTTAGATATATATATATATATATATATATATATATATATATATACATATATATATTTGTGTGAGGGGTACATAGCCGTATAAGGAGTAAGGTTTAAGTAGGAGCGTAGGATAGTATAAAGAGCAAGTCGGTTGTGGTGTGCCGGAACCGACGATGAAGTAGGCCTGTAATAAAAGAGGGCAAAAAAGTGATCATTCAAAGGTTTAATACAGTCAACAAAATATACAACTTATCCAGACATTTCCTTTAAGGCATTACGTATCTCTTGGACTGGTTTGGGAATGTAACGTGTGTAGGCAGAAGATTTCCACCGCCCCAGGGTTTTGATTATGTGCACTGGTATGTTGGCACTGGAGGCTGTGGAGGGCGCCCCTATCCTGAAGGAGTGACCAGAATAGTTAGAGGGGTTACTGCCTATCTGGGTTATCAAAGACCTAACATAATGCATGAATGTAAAGGTTGAAAGGATTGAACCGTGAAGAGAGAATAATGGCTGTGAAGGTTGTAGGTTGGGGTTCTGAAGATAGGAGTCTAAAACCACTGCCGGCCACCATTTATTGTGGGTAGGATAGTATGCTATTTCGACAGGTAAGGCATGTTGACTTGTTTTAGATTATGGTAGAGCCAGTAGGTAATGATCTGTATGTTTGTGTATGTGCGATCATCTCAGGCAATGTTGTGTCTGTGTTGTGGTGATGGTAGTAAATTCTTGTGGCCTGAGAAAGCCATAGAAAGCTACATACATGGCTGTTTTGATTACCTCGGTTGTACTGGGAGTAAAAAGTCTTGAATCTAAAAAGTCAGATAAGGATTGAAAGAGGTGATTGTCAATTGGTAATCTTTGGGAAGAATGTGGGGGAACAGATTTCTGAATGCCTCTAAGTATGGTTTTGATCTGGTAGGATGACATGAAGCTATGGTTGTTAGGCCATAGGGTTAGCTTATGATGTTGAATGCCTGTTAGATATAAATTGATGTTGTTGTGGAATAATTTAAGTTTAAGATGGCAAAAAGAGTCAAGACCTAGTAGTGATGTCATGATGAGAGTGAGAAATGTCATTTTCCAACAGGAATCTTTTGAACAATATGAAAGCTCTGTCATATGTTCTGCGAGTGTTAGCAGAGAGTGCCAGTTGTGATAACTCCCGGCTATGTTGCTTGAGTATATCTAATCCACGATTAGATTCTGGAACAAGGGGGCGGCTGTGGCAGCTTGAGCTGCTGTGTGTAGAGCTTGATGAAATGCCTGGAATTTAAATGGAGACAAATTGTCAGCTGCAATATTACTGTGACGAAAGCTATTTTGCCATTGGGTTTTGGAGGGGACTACTTGCCAGCCTTTTACCCTGTAACTATGGCCCCTTTAATTTATTTTGGCTGAGAGACCCTAATTGTGCTATTGGCACTTTAAACATTGGTTCTTTGAACTCCCGAACAGTCGAAGTGGCCGCCATTAGAACCCATGGTGGCAGAGAGGAGGGATTGTTTACTGTATGTGCGAGTGTCATTCATTGTTACATTGTTTTTATTGGTCTGTACATTTTGTAATTCGGTGCCCCATCAGGAAGCCTGAGGAGTTGTGCATAAATCCAACCTGTACCAATAAACCTTCAGACCGCTTCACCCTCAATACTGAGTTCTTTCTCTTATTGTAGGGAGCTGCTATATCACTACCAGGGATTGCTTTACTCGTTATACTCCCTTGGATAATCACTAGCTCTTGTAAGAGCTGTTCCTGTTAAGCTCTCCTGGAGGAGAGATCTTTCCTACACGGTCCTGGATGTCAACTGTGGGTCCACGGAAGTAAAATCCCGTGATGACAGTGACATCACGCCTTGTAGGATGTGCATTAGATAAAAACACTTAACACCTAACCAGTTATTGATGTATTTTCTCTGTTATCTATAATTTTGCATATGATGTATTCTTGCTTTATAAGGGGCATGCCGGCCCCCTGAATAAACATTCCTGAAGTTCTTTCATCAACCAGAAACTTGTGTCCAGTGTGAATTTACTTTAGGAGCGTGCATGCATTAAATATAAATAATTTGGTTAGGGGCAGATATTCAAATCATCAAACACTTGGTCTGATCCACAACAGCGCGGCCTTGTGGTATAATGTGCATGGTAAAATTTAGGAAACCTAATTGGAATTGTAACTCTTTACGATTGCATGAACCTAGAAGGAGATAGTGATTGATGCAAGTGAGTATGTTCCCTATTTTGTCCTGTGGTAATCTTGCTTCCATGGAAGCAGAATCTAGTTGGATGCCTAGGAAGGTGATGATCGTGTCCAGGCCTTCTGTTTTCTTAGGGGATACTGGGATTCCCAAGTAGTCAAAAAGGCTAATGGCTTCCCTAAAGGCTTTTTGTGGGAAAGGTGTTTTCTTCAACCATCAAAAAGTCATCTAGATAACGGATGACTGTGGGGCATCTGGATATGTTTAGTAACAACCAGCATAGAGTCTCTGCGAAAATGTCAAAGATTTTAGGGCTGCTTTTTGACCCAAAAGTTAATCGTGAAAAAAAATAGGAACTGCCATCCCAATTAATGCCATGTAGAATGCCAAAGTGTGGGATGGATTGGTAGTAGTTTAAATGAGTTGATGATATCAGTCTTACTTAACCAGGCTTCTACCCCTGCTTGAATGATAGCTGTAATGACATTGTCAGTGGTGGCTTACTGTAAAAAAACGCCACAGATGGAAACAGGGAGTTGAGACTCAGAATGGCAGAGGTGTGGGGTGCTGATAAGTCAATGGTCAGTCTTTGTTTGAGGGAAGTTTTCCCTGTGACAATCCCAATGGGGTTTGTTCTCCATGCACTAAATGGTGGGGATTGGAAAGGTCCTAATAAAAAAAAAACCTCAGTGAGTTCTTGGGCTATGAGCGTGTTTACAGCTGTGGGATTCTACTGTGCTGACTGCAAGTTTGGGCATTCTAGATTCCCTGAAGGCATGTGATCAATACCTGTATGGAAACCCTCAGAAAAACCTGATATTAGGAAATCCACCAGATGTCTAGAAGGGTGGTTTGACAGTAAAGCTGACAATGCATTAATGTTGACAGACGTTAAGTAAGGTTTAGGGTACATTTTATTGGGACACATGGTTTTAGCATGTGCCCGGAAACACTTGTAACATATATGCAAGAGTCTGCATGCACTAAAACTGCATGTACCAACATAGAAATTATTGCAGATTTGTAATTTACTGAAAAAGATAATGGAACAACCTAACTTGTCCCTGGTAGTTTTCTCTGTTCTACCAGAGGTGCTAGGAACTGGAGCATAGGGGTGATCCTCCACTGAGTTGGGACAAAAAATTGTCGTATTAGTATAGGATGAAAAGGATGCATAACCTGGTGTCTTTAGACCTGCAAAGTGTCTGCAGAATATTTCTGTATCCAGTTTGCTCCAATTGGTTCTAATCCCAAATTGGGAGAGAGCATCAGACACTTTGGCTGAAAAAGACATGTGATAGTCGTAAAATGCTGTACCACCGTATTTGTTGCCTAGGTCTGCCAGCTTGTGCATATACAAAATCAAATTATTCCCTTCTATTAGGAAAAACAGAGCAAACAACATCTCTATAAAAGCCAAAGGCTAACACAAACTCAGGTAAGGTCAGTTTCCTGT
>OW240917.1:184583095-184649259 GCA_933207985.1 Pelobates cultripes | reverse complement strand
GTTAGCGTAACACACGCTTTGGGACGCACAGGCTGCTATTCCAGTCTGCCAACGGAAATTGAAAGATTATTTTTTTAAATCAAACTATGGGCACCAGATCTAATTAGGTGGCACTGGTCGCGTATCCACTGTTAGCGTAACACACCCGCTTTAAGGACACTGACTGCTATTCAATCTATAACAGTGAAAAAAGATTATTTTTTTTTTAAATCCAAACTATTGTGACACCAAGTCTAATTAGTGGCACTTGTCAGCGTATCCACTGTTAGCGTAACACACCCGCTTTAAGGACACTGACTGCTATTCAATCTCTAACAGTAAAAAAAGTTTTTTGTTTTTAAATCCAAGCTATTGTGACACCAGATCTAATTAGTGGCACTTGTCAGCGTATCCACCGTTAGCGTAACACACCCGCTTTAAGGACACTGACTGCTATTCAATCTATAACAGTGAAAAAAGATTATTTTTTTTTTAAATCCAAACTATTGTGACACCAGATCTAATTAGTGGCACTTGTCAGCGTATCCACTGTTAGCGTAACACACCCGCTTTAAGGACACTGACTGCTATTCAATCTATAACAGTAATAGTAAAAGTTTTTTGTTTTTAAATCCAAGCTATTGTGACACCAGATGTAATTGGTGGCACTGACTGGGGAAATGGGCACAGTATGCACTGTGAGCCTGACACAGAAGCTGGCAGCAGTGGCAGACAACTGACTGCTATTCAATCTATAACAGTGAAAAAAGTTTTTTGTTTTTAAATCCAAGCTATTGTGATACCAGATGTAATTGGTGGCACTGACTGGGGAAATGGGCACAGTATGCACTGTGAGCCTGACACAGAAGCTGGCAGCAGTGGCAGACAACTGACTGCTATTCAATCTATAACAGTGAAAAAAGTTTTTTGTTTTTAAATCCAAGCTATTGTGACACCAGATGTAATTGGTGGCACTGACTGGGGAAATGGGCACTGTGAGCCTGACACAGAAGCTGGCAGCAGTGGCAGACAACTAAGTGCATTTACATTACATAGAAAAAAAAAATCAAAAAAAGCATACCCTTATCCCTAACCTAGCTATGCTTTTCCCTATCTTATGAACAGCAGCTACACTTTCCCTCCTCTTACTAAGCATGCAGCTTGAGAATTAATCTAAAATGGATGCTGTCCAGTAGGTGGGAGGGTCTGCTAGGGAGGCTGTGCTGCTAATTGGCTGGAATGTGTCTGCTGACTGTGAGGTACAGGGTCAAAGTTTACTCAATGATGACGAATAGGGGGCGGGTCGAACCGCGCATGTGTTCGCCCGCCGTGGCGAACGCGAACATGCTATGTTCGCCAGGAACCGTTCGCCGGCGAACCGTTCGGTACATCACTAGTTACCATATCTTAACACAAAATAAGATATCTGAAAATAATTTAGCTATTTTTCAGCACTGCGGCAGAAATACGTTTACTTGTCTCTTACTCTAATGATCTCCTGCTGAGCAATTTATAAGTAGGATGTTGCAATAATACATGTCAGAGAGACCCAGGAGCAGAATGAGCCAACGCTTACCAAGCTGCAGCCGTGATGTCTGCATAAATGAAACGAACCCACAAGGCCTACACACACACGGACTGTAGGCATGTAAGGCATGATGACAGGGGGAGAGAAGGGAGCGCCAGCCTGGCCCTGCTCCTCCCCCTCTGGCTGGCGGGGGTAAACCTGGCCCACAAGTCAGACCTTAAGAGACTGGGGATGGAAGCCGGGCCCCTTCTAGCGCGGAACCAAGATGGCGGATGGCCACACATGCAGCTGGGAGCTGCACTGTGTCACGATTCCGGAACCTAACACTCTAACAGGTCACAGAGAGGAAGGATGCTATACCGGTCCTTAGAGTGGCCGGGCTAAGCACACTAAGAATAGTCAGGAGACAAGCCAAGTAAAGGGAGCCAGAAAATGGGAGAACGAGAAACAAGCCGAGGTCAAAGGAGTGGAGAATACAGGAAAATCAGAATAACGAGCCAAATAATCAGTAACCAGAGAGAAACATGAGCAAACTGCAATACAGGTATCACAAGACCACAACAGGGCACTGAGAGACAGGAAAGGTAAGTATAAATATCCTTTGCTTAATTCTGATTGGATAACTTCCAATCAGAATTAACAATCACACATGGGAGATATCTACGCCTCCCACTGTGATTGTGGTACTGTTGCTTTAACGCCGGGTTATGCATGCTGCCGCTGGGAGGCGTGGAGGAGGATGCGAGTGGCGCACAGGTAGGAGAAGGGGAGACCCCTGACACATTGTGCCACCTAGACCCTTCAAGGTGATGGATCCCATGGAAGGACCCCTCAGGGCGGCGGACTGCTCGGCACAGAGCTGGCCTTGGCCCCTGGATTTGGTGGTGGTCCAGGGGCAGATGCCCCCAACTCTGAGAGCCCTGTGGAGCCGAGGTGTGCTGGACCCCTGGCGGACCCGTGGCCGGGGAGGTGCGGACTGGCGCCATGCATGTCCGCGCCTTCCGGAGAAGGGTGAGGCAAAAAGGGGCTGGAGCTCCAACGGGGACCCTCAGGGGTTGGGGTGGTGCAGGGGATGGGAGGCTCGCTTACTTTTTAGGGGTGGGAGACCGCCGGACTGTTCACGTCCCTGAGTACACACAACACTGTGGAACCCTCTGCTGCATGACGGGGGCATGCCTTGGGGGGACCAGAGGGGATTTGCCACATGGGGGGCACTGGAAGCCCCTGGTAGTGGGCAACCAGCTCAACATATATAAGCATCCCGGCCACAAGTTTGAACAGAAGTAACAGCAGGGGGAGGCTTCAACAAAAACTACCCAGGAAGCCATCGGCCCCGTGCTGCACGGTCCCCTCGCAGCGGGGGCTACAACGCCACCTCCAGAGAAGGAACTCACCTTTTTACGTTGTCAGGACCTAGTAATACAGAGTCCTCTACCGAGAACACTTTTAATTTATTTGCTCCCCTTTATGTTTGTTTCCATATTTTTTTACCTGTATTGCATAATTAGCGAAAGTCTGCGCCAGAATGACACGCCAAAGGATGAATACTTCGACAAGACTTTTTTTTTTTTTTTTTTACCTTTTACCTCTTGTCATTGCTTGGTTACTTTGAATTACTCATGTACTGATACCAGCGCCTCTGCGTAGGCAATTACCCGCTTAAACACAAATGCAATGGAATTTATGTTATGAAAACAATAAACATATTCAAAACAAAGAGAGAAAAGCGACCAATGTGTGATACTGTACAAAAAAGCTTTCAATTCCTGGCTTTAAGCGTAATTAGCAGGGTGCCACTTTTCTGGGGATGGTACTTCCCCAGTGAAGATTCTTGGAGGCTTCAAAGGACTTTGTTTGAATAACGTATACATTTATTGATTGCAAATAAAAACAAATATAGCATATATTAAAACAAAAGTTCAATAAAAATTCCAAATATGCCGAAACGCGTTTCACTCATCTTATGAGCTTCCTCAGTCACTGTAGTGTAGCCTCAAGAATCCTCTGTCTTTAAATGTCCTGTGAGTCCTTTGGATCCTCCCCCTAAAGTCACATGCTGTTAGATTGGCCAGTCCTGAGTTCAAATTTCATATCATCCCTTTAAATAATTAACTCCACCTGAGTGTTGGAAACCACTATACGGTAATTGGATTTTCCGCTTTTTATTTTTATTTTTTATTTGTAGTTCAATGGTGTCAATCTGGACGTGTCATGTCTGGTTTGTGGTTGGCAGAAGTGACATCGCGGACTCTGCCACTCGCCACATCTGCCGGCCATCAACAGACACTATGCGTTCCCCAGATATGACTATACCATAGCTCTTCTCATTGGTGGCCAGGGGTGTCGGTGGTGGGTGCGTCAGATCCTATTCATGGCTGGCAGAAGTGACATTGCGGACAAAGTCGCTCATCACTTC
Source organism: Pelobates cultripes (assembly GCA_933207985.1). Classification (NCBI taxonomy): domain Eukaryota; kingdom Metazoa; phylum Chordata; class Amphibia; order Anura; family Pelobatidae; genus Pelobates; species Pelobates cultripes. The sequence continues at coordinate 184,645,336 of OW240917.1, read as the reverse complement.
TGCCAGTTTACCTCGCACACCACATATCCAGACGACCTCCGGCTTACCTAGGAATACATGTTGGCCTAAGCTGGAGGGTGGCCGGAATGACATCACAATACATTGTACGTCAGCCCAAACCCTTCCAGTGTTGGTCTATCTGATTCCGTCGTTGTTGTGGGCAAAAAAGAGGGAAAGGTGCATACTAGATTTGTGTCCAAAATAGCACATGCCCCTCATAAGAGCAGATCTCTTCACTTTAATGGTGGGCATGGAATAATTAACATATAAAAAGGAAAGGGAAAACAAAGTGGAGGAGGGGAAACTGAAGGTTATATTCAATCCATATAAGGTGCAAATAAACTTTATGAAATTATATTATACACATCTAGAGTACAATCAAATACAGTAAAATATACATATTTATATATCACTTTCAGTAGAAATTAAAGAAGAATGACAAAAATTGGAATTTTAAAAGAAAGAACAGTAAAAAAAATAATAAAAAATAAATATATAAGAATCATTGCAAAAGTAATCTTATTGGGGATATCGTTATCTGATTAGTGTACCTAAAAATTGAAAATATGAGTACTGTTAAAGGAAATGGCATAGTTCAAAATCGATATTCAAACCTTGGGTTTGTAAAGTTCCAAGGTTGAATATCCGTCACATTTCGTTTTGACCTAAAAGTTTATTAAAATCTCCTCCTCTCCAATTCCCCAAAACTTTATGAATGCCTAGAAACTGGAGTACATTGGAGTTACTACTGTGTTTAGTTTTAAAATGGTGTGACACACTATGACCCTCATAGCCTTTTTTGATGCTTCTTATGTGTTCTTCCACCCTCCTGTGTAAATTTCGTTTTGTGCGGCCTACATATTTTAGGCCCCACGGGCAGGCACTCCAATAAATAAATTACATTTGTTGAGTGACAAGTAATAAGATTTTTGATAATAAATTCTTCGTCTTGTGTTGAATTATATGATTATTAAATTTTCTTATGTCTTTTTTTGCTGTTTGAGCTCCTGAATGCTAGACATGTGCTGCACCCAAAGAAACCATTGCTAGTGTTAATAGGTTTTAAATGGAGTTCTTTTTTGATATGGTTCTTTACTAATAATCGTTTCATATTGGGTGCTCCTCTAAAAAAATCACTCTTGGTTTATCTGGTAAGAGTTTTGATAACAGGGGATCTTCTTTTAAAATAGGCCAGTGTTTATTAATAATTTTCCAGAATTGTTTATTATCATGACTATAATTACAAATAATAGGTATATTGCTTACCATATCTGGTTTAGTTTGTTTTTTTTTTTTCTTCTAATAGGTTCTCTCTTTTCATTTTTAAAACTTGGTTGAAATCATCGGATAGATATTCCTTCTTGTAACCTTTTTCTAATAAGCTTATCTTTAATTTGTCTGATTGTTCAATTAATTTATTTTCCTCTGCGCAGTTCCTTCTAATCTGAGAGAATTGTGATTTTTGGATGGCCTTTAGGCAGGGTGCAAAATGGCAGCTTGTGGTGTGTATGAAACTATTTACATCAACCTTTTTAACCCCTTAAGGACCAAACTTCTGGAATAAAAGGGAATCATGACATGTCACACATATCATGTGTCCTTAGGGGTTAAAGTGCGTACTAGTTTTGATTTCATTTCCTTCAATGAAAATGTTCAAATTTAAAAAGTTTACCATAAATTTGCTAAAATTTGTAGTTAAAGATATACCCCAATCGTTGTCATTTAGTTTATTGATAAAAAATCTTTAAGCGATTCTTCGGTGCCCTTCCAAATAAAATATAGGTCATCTATGTAACGGCGATTGGTAACAAAGCCCTCCACCGAGCGGTCTCCATGATGTAGAAATTGGAGCTCCCAATGGGCCATAAATAAGTTGGTATAGCTGAGTGTGAACCTAGTTCCCATCGCCATTCCACAGGCCTGCAAATAAAAATCTCCATCATACCAGAAATAATTACTGGTTAAAATAAGAAAAATTCCTTCCATGATAAAATCAATATGTTCTGGTTTAAAATTGTTTGACTGTGATAAAAAGTGTCTGATAGCAGCACAGCCCCTTTCATGTACAATAATGGTGTAAATAACACATGCCCCTCATAAGAGCAGATCTCTTCACTTTAATGGTGGGCAGGGAATAATTTACATATAAAAAGGAAAGGGAAAAAAAGTGGAGGAGGGGAAACTGAAGGTTATATTCAATCCATATAAGGTGCAAATAAACTTTATGAAATTATATTATACACATCTAGAGTACAATCAAATACAGTAAAATATACATATTTATATATCACTTTCAGTAGAAATTAAAGACGAATGACAAAAATTGTCATTGTAATCTCCTGTTACTAAAAAATAGTTGTCTTCCCAAACCAGTTCATTAATATGTCTTAGTATACTTCCCGTGTCTTTGAGGTATCTCGATATTTTCTGTACTATCGGTTGCAGACATCTACCGATATACTCAGATAGTCTGCATGATACTGATTCAATTCCAGAGACTATAGGTCTCCTTGGAGGTTGGCTAGAGTTTTTATATACCTTTGGGAGATGAGACAGTACTGGGATTTTTGGGAAATTAATTTTTAAATAGTTACATTATATTTGGTTTAGGATTAATTTTTCTTGCCCCTTGATTAAATAACTGTGACATTTTTCCTTTAGATCATTTGTTGGATCTATTTAGTTTATTATATGTGGTAATGTTTTATAGTAATCTTTGAGACTCCTTATTGTAATCCTCCAATGAAATGAGTACTACCCCTCCCCCTTAACTGCTGGTTTAATTACCACAGAATTATCTTTTTGGAATTTTTGTAGTCATATAGTCCTCTTTCGTTGGATTTTGTTGGTACACTAATCAGATAACTATATCCCCAATAAGATTAATTTTGCAATGTTTCTTATATATTTATAAATTTATTTTTTATTAGTTTTTTTTTGTACTGTTCTTTCTTTTAAAATTTAAATTTGTGTCCTTCTTAATTTCTACTGAAAGTGGTTTATGAATATGTATATTTTACTGGAGTCGGTTGTACTCTAGATGTGTGTAATATAATTTTAGACAGTTTATTTGCACTTTATATGGATTAAATATAACCTTCGGTTTCCCTTTCCTCCCTTTTTTCCCTCTCCTTTTTATATGTAAATTGTTTCCTGCTCAACCCTAAAATGGAGAGATCTACTCTTATGAGGGGCATGTGCTATTGTGGACACAAATATAGTATGCACCTTTCCCTCTTTTTTTCCCCACAACAACAATGACGGAATCAGATAGGCCAACACTGGAAGGGTTTGGGCTGATACACAATGTATTGTAACGTCATTACAGCCAGGAATTGAAGATTTTTTAAAAGGTGTGTAATAGTGTAATACTTAGCATTAAGGCATTTTATCTGGATTTGTACAGTATCACACATTGGTCGCTTTTCTCTCTTTGTATCTCTTTTGGAGGAAACGTCACTGAATGAGTGGTGTGTTGCTGCCCCAAAAGCAAAAAGGTTAATTTTTTGCAGCCAATACCTTATATGCTCCAGATCATGTGAGTGGTTCTAGTTATCGATCTACTGTAGATTATAATTCCTAAGACCATCTGCACTATATATTTTTCTGTTTCTTCTTTTTTATATGTCCCTTCAAGTTTATTGTTACACCTTATTGATGGGGTAAGTTAACCCTGCACTAGTTTTATTTGTATAGTACTCCACTAATTGGTATATATTCTCTACCATATTTATTCACAACTGCTATGCATCCCTTCCCTCTCCTTCCCCTCACTGGCCAGCTCCACATATAACACTACCCTCACCTCTGCCTTGAATGCTGCAGCCCCGCTCCAAACATGCACCTTGAGAAGGACACGCCCCCGACCGTGGCATACTAAATCAACACGCTACCTGCAAAGATGCTCCCTTTGTGCTGAACACTCCTGGAGATGCTCCCGTTGTGCTGAACACTCAGGCAGACTATCCCCATTATAGATTCATATTGTGTTCATACAGCGCAGCCCTTGCCCTCATCAAACAGTTCTACTTTTCCTCTCTCATTAGTTCATGCACCCGCAATGCCAGGCAATCCTCTTTGACACCTTTAACTCTCTTCTTCGCCCTGCTGTGGCCACTCCCCAAACTAACCTTACAGCCGATAGCTTTACATGCTACTTTACCGACAAGATTAAACAGCTAAGGAAAGAATTCTCCCCATCTTGCTGTTCTATTTCTTAACCACACGTAGATCATACCTTTCCTACCCTTCAGACTTTCTCACCGGCTATTGAACAAGAGGTGGCTGCGCTTCTCCTTTCCATTTGCCCGCTCGATTCTGTCCCATCTCACCTTATCAGATTTCTTTCCCCTTGTGCCATCCTTAACACACATCTTGAAATGCTCTCTCTCTTCTGGCATTGTCTCTGCTGACCTGAAACATGCCACTTTAGTATCTATCCTGAAAAAAAACATATTTTGAGAGACGAGACCCTTTTTCCTCAAAGCTTCTGGAAAGACTTGTCTTTACCCGTATGTCTCACTTCCTCAATTCCAACTCCCTCCTTGACTCTCTTCAATCTGGCTTCCGCCCTCTCTACTCTACTGAGAGAGTTACTAATGACCTAATCGCAGCTAAATCCAAAAGCCACAACTCCATACTAATTCTTCTTGACCTCTCTGCTGCCTTTGACGCCGTTGATAATGTTCTCCTTCAAACTCTTCAATCACTCGGTCTCTGTGACTCTGTCCTCTCATGGTTTTCCTCTTATCTCTCCCAATGCTCATTCAGTGTCTCCTTTTCTAATGATCTCTCCTCCCCTCGTCCTGTCTCGGTTGAAGTCCCCCAAGGCGCTGACCCCTTTTATTTTCTCTTTATACTGCCTCTCTTGGCAAAATTATTACTTCATTTGGATTCCACTACCACCTGTACACTGATGACACCCAGATATATCTCTCCTTCCCGGACCTCTCCCCTGCCGTCCTGCAACGTGTTACTGCTTGCCTTTCTTCCATCTCTGACTGGATGTCCTCCCGCTTTCTGAAACTCAATCTCTCTAAAATTGAGCTCCTTGCCTTTCCTTCTCCTACTGATCCTCCTCTTTCGCTCTCCCTTCAAGTTAGTGGTATCCACATTTTTCGATCCATGCAAGCATGTCTATTGATTCTGGCCTCACCTTTGAGCCTCAGATCCAGTATGTTGCCAAATCCTGAAGAGTGCCCTCTTGTATCTCTCCCCAAATCCATAGGTGTGCCCCTTCTTGGTCTCTCTGCTCTGCCCGTGACCTTCTCCTGTCCGCTGCTCACACGCGTATGGCCAACTCACGCTTGCAGGACTTATTGCGGGCGGCTCCCTTTCTATCAAATAGCCTGCCTACTACCAGGAGACTCTCCCCTAGTGCCTTAAAACACATCTATTTAGGAAAGCTTATGGCCTCCCAGAGTAACCTCTATCTTACATACCTGTCTCCTGCTCTCTCCTAATTGGGCAGCATGTTACTCTCTCCTCCAGCTCTACTTCACTCCCACCTTATTTGATTGCTATTTGCTGTCCTAATGTGTTTTATACCCCACCTCCTATAGACTGTAAGCTCGTTTGAGCAGGGTCCTCTTCAACCTATTGTTCCTGTAAGGTTTCTTGTAATTGTCCTATTTATAGTTAAATCCTCTCTCTCATAATATTGTAAAGTGCTACGGAATCTGTTGGCACTATTTAAATGGCAATAATAATAAAAATAATAATAATAATAATAATAATAATAAGGTGGAAATCCACGTACTCTGGTCCTAATAAACCTTGACATAATAGCTAAATGGACAGAGGTTGATAGTCCCTCAGTCCCTAATGAAATACTTAAAGGAACACTCCAGGCACCCAGACCACTTCTGCCCATTGGAGTGGTCTTGGCGGCAACTCCCACTACCCTTAACCCTGTAAGTGTAATTATTGCAGTTTTCATAAACTGCAATATTTACCTTGCAGGGTTAAATCCTCCTCTAGTGGCTGTCTATCAGACAGTCACGAGAGGAACTTCCGTGTTCTTAAACACGAAAAATGTGTTATATGACGCTGGACGTCCTCACACCTCCAGCGTCGCCGAAATCCCCATAGGAAAGCCTTGAATAATGCTTTCCTATGGGGATGTTTAATGTGCTTGCGCGACCTTTGATGTCAGCCGGTGGGGGAGGAGAGTAGGCGGAGCCAGAACAGCGCTGAGGGACAAATCGGCGCTGGACTCCAGTAAGTCACTGAAGGGGTTTTAACCCCTTCAGCAACTTGGGATGGGGGGGGTGGCAGGGAGAGGGGCACTCCAGGGTCCTTCAGTGCCAGGAAAACAAATATTTTCTCCTGGCACTGGAGAATCCCTTTACGTCCACTCCTCCAAAAGGGCAAATAAATGGCTAGGGTTAACCTGAAAGGTTTAATTTGAATCTCCAATAGCTACGAGTCCTCTAAATCCTAGCCACCAACCACTCCAAAATGATTTTTTATTTAATCTTGTCCAAATCTTTTTTTTCATGCTGGAATTATGACATATTAAATAGATAATAGGGATACATTGCATTTTTTTTGTTTGTCCACAGATTATAAATATTGTAGTTGTAAGGCATACATTTTGGGGTTTATTCACTATAGACTGAATTAAAGTTAATTGACAACTGGCCTGTAAAATTTATACCAAAATAGTCAAACATTGCACAAAAAATACAAACTAAATCCAACTGTTTAGAATTTAGACATTTACCTATTTTGTTCCAATGGGATTACTGACAATACATGGACTACTGCTGTGTCTTGTGAACAGAAACCACTTTTTCAGTTGATACATTTTTTTTAGATTCTGTAATAAGACATTCGCACAATTTTACAGATTTTTGGGGTTTTTATAAACATTACATATAAAAATTTAAAACTATTTTATTTTTCATAAACGGAAGTCTATTGTATGTTGGCAAATCACAGGCTGTCACTAGAGATCTACCTCCAATGCCATAGGCCAGGCTTTAGAAAAAAATCCATTTGCTGTACAGCTATCTAAAATTGTGAGGAGACTTCATCCTAAAGGGAGCAGTGTTTCCGCTTTGATGCTGATCTAGTTTGTCTGCTCTTCATTTCCACACAGCAAAGACATCATACCATGCTGACTCATGTGAAGCTGAATGCCACAGTATATTCAGTGGTCTGGATACTGCTAAAATTCACAGTGATGTTATGCACAGACGAACAGATGTTTTTGAATTGAATGTACTGCATTCTAAATATCATAAGGTTAATGTTTAACAGAGCTTTATTTTTAAAACAGTTATGTTACAAACATCTATGCGTGCCTTTATGTTTCAAGGACAATTAAAATAAGTAATTAATCATAAATATGCTTTGTGAAAAAAAATCACAACAATGCTCCTTCCATTTAATATTCTTATTCATACTTTAACAGCCAAAAAAACAATATAGTGAATATAATTGCATTTCTGTCTTAAGCCACGAAGAATGTCATTTGGATGAAACCGCACATTAAAAGAATATATTACTTTGTATTTTTAAAACGATTTAAAGATCAGCCAGAGTGCTCAAATAGTTTTAATTTGTTGTGTTTGGGCAATTCCCCATTTGATTAATAAATTGCCATTAGTGCTAAACAAGATAGAAACATTGCTATTAGTGCTTAACAAGATAGACCCAAAGAAAAAGTAGTAATTGTTGCTCTAGTTTTTTTTTGCACTGTTTTCAAGTATCCTGGCAGAATAATGCTGTATATCTATTATTAAGCTACAGCTGAATAATTGCTAGGTAGTTTTTAAACATGCACAGTATACCAGTTTTATTTAAACCCAACATACCACCCAACAAAGTCTACTGTGTAGGAAATCCAGTCGAAGGTTATATATATGTTTTCGGGATTAATTAATTCTTATTTACCGGAAAATATCAGGTTTCGATATGTTTATAATGTAAAGTGAAGGTGTTCACATAAAGAAAATAAATGACACATGCAACCCCACCCCCCCAACAATTACCATAAAGTAACATAATCTGTAAAAATGACAAATACATAAAAGATAACAAAATGTGTTGTGCACATAAATTAGAAATTAGAGACTAGAAAAGAACCCTGAACAATTTTAATTTTTCAGTTTTTTTGTTTTGTTTTGTTGGGCATAATGCACTTTTATTGTGTTCTGGAACATAATATGTAAACAAGGTACAGTAATTTTTTTTTATTATTTGCTTTTTTATTTGATACCTTCAATCTAGCTTCTTAACAATGGAGAATCTATTAACAATTGTTGGTAAATTGACAATGTTGAAAATGTAATCTAAATGAGCTAAAAAAAAAAAAAAAATCTTCCCGGCTGAGATAGACATTTTTGCTGATTGCCCATTTAAGCCTGAAGTTAAAAACTTGTGATAACTTCCTGTTTAGTGAATATACTCCTGAGTTAGCATAGTCCTGTAATAAGACATGGACTAAATACACATTTCTTTACTAAACGGTAAACTATAGTGAATTGAAAAACTGAATTATAAAATTATGCTACAGTCACAGCGATATTATTTACCTAAATTTTATATTTTGTTTTCCAGCCTGCCAAAATCTGGTGTTTAATAATGACATCAATTTGAAAGCAACATAACAGTGTTTATTAGTTTAATTAAAAATTGTGGAAAACTGAAAAAGAAATGGCAGACTTTGGGCCAAAAAAGCCAGAGAATTTTACCAGTTAAATAATTTTGGCCCCATTTTACAAAAAAAAAGTATAATTGTATATATTAATATTTCTTATATATCCAAGGTGCTTTATAAAGAATATAAGACATTGTTTACTAAACTGGAAATTGCAGAGAACAGGCTGTCAGTGAATTTACTAAAGTGAGAATTCAAAGTGAATGTCAAATTTAAGACCAGAGTAGCCAAACTGAAAGCATCGCTGACATAGAGATTGTTTTCCAGTTCAGCTATTTCAACATTAAATTTGAAATTCACTTTGAATTTTCCTTTTAGTAAATAACCTTTGAAGGAACTACAAAATTTAAGCTTAAATAACTAAACTGGAATTTTCAGTTATTGCCAGCGATTTTCAATTTAATTTATATTTTTAAATATTCTTCATGTTAAATGTAATATAAAATTAAAACTATGTTTTAAGTTTAATAAAACAAGATATAATATTTGTCTGTGTAAATATGAATGTGTTTTATTAATGGTATACTCTGCCAGTAGATATAGGGGAAGATCTATGGGACTAAGCAATATGGTCTGTATAATGACCACACTGACTGTCTGTCTGTCATTATACAGACTTTGTTGCCCTTTGTGAGCTTTTTGTCTTGTGGATACAGTTTATGTAAAAGTGTATGTATATACTTCTATTACTGCATTTTATTGAACACTGTGCACATATTTGTTGTCACTATTCACTGTATAGAGCGCTAACCACCATACTTTGCTTTTCATTCTATGTACTGTGTGGAATTAAGTGGTTGATTTCACGGTGGTTTTTTGCAGCACTATTTTAACATATAGATCATATGATACTGTTTGTTTATTCATTTTTATTAACATATTCCGTATTAAGCTTTAGGCTTCTCAGATATAGCTTCCTCCTTAAATTCTTTATTGATGTTTAGCATCTATTTTGAATAAGAAAGATGGAATTTGGAATACAGTGATGGTTTCTACTGCACTAAGTAGGTTACGTGGTAAACTTATGTGACCTTTGTTTGGTTATGAAACAGATCTTTTGTTTAATAGATCAACTTTGCTTTGTTGTGCCTTGTCAAACAAACATGCCAAATTTTAGCACTTACATGCTCAAGTGCTCACATTAAAGAAAGCTTCAAATCGATGGACAGCTTAACTCCTTAATGTCTACTCTAGCACAGTTGCTCCACAGTTCATAACAAACATGTTTTTAAAGTAAAAAAAAATTATTCATCTTTAAAAAAGAGGGGGGAGGAGGGGGGAGAGACACATCATTGGTTAGAATCTAGCCATTGTTTTAAACTATATTTAATGAAATAAAAATTAACCTAGGATATTAAATATAAGTTAGTGTTTTAAGAATGATACTTCACCAAATTATCTTTAAATTCTTAAAACTAAAGAAAAGCTTAAAGGTTGCAAAATACAATTAAAGATATTTTTTTAGGTTAGACAGATATTTCACTTATTTATTTATTTTTTCAATAAATTTGTGTGGTTCAACCATATTCTTATTGCTTAGTACAGATGAATATATGAGAAATACTTTTGTAGCGCATTACAATAAAAATACATTTACCAATTAATCTTATCAGGAGAATCTATGCATTGATTTTTGACAGGCATGCTCTCTTGCAGTTTATAAACCTTTATATTTTCTATTTACAGAAATGGATTGATATAGACCACTTGAGAAAACTGCGTAATTGAGGCACTGTACAGATGCGAAAACAAATTGAAAGTTGTAAATAATAAAAAAATTTCTTCCAATAAAAAGATACAACCTACTCATAATACCCTACTATTTTTGAAAAAACTATAAAGTCACCTGAAAAAATATTTCTAATACAGCATAGGGCCCATTGCTTTATATCAATACTAAAGTACATCTGTATAATTTTTCCAAAATATAAATACAATATTCATTAATATGTTATCAAAGAATACCAAATGTTATTCTTGTGCGGAATAATAACAATAAAATTAATAACATACTAAGCTTACATTTATATGACGATATATATTTTACATTTATTTAGACTGTTAACACATGATATATTTGTATATTAATTTTTTTATTTGTTGTTATATAAAAATAGCTTTGCTAATGTTTGCTACTTAAATCCACAAACTTACATGGCACAAAAATTGTTTATAAATCTGCTCTGTGTAGTCATTTTGCAATGTGGAACTTTACATTGTGGTAGTGTTTTCTCTTCTTTATCAACACCCATTATTTAAAAGTTAAATATAAAGAGACAGACAGATTTATAAAAGTCCCCATGGACTACCAAGGACCATGATCCAAGGCGGGAAGTGTGTACCTCTTAAGGTCTGCCTCAATTTATGATGTTGCTGTCTGTTGATCTGATTGTTTTACATTTAGCTTTGTTTGTTTTTCCATTTCCATACTTTAGATTTTTGAAAAAGAAGAAGGGTTTTATATTGGGTCATGGACCATTGGATACTATATGAAGGACTTCCATTTTTCATAGATAGATACTTGAGGTGAGTTGAAAAGAGACTTGCAAACTTGAGGCTAACAAAGTACTAATGGTAAAAAAAAAAATCTGAACTCACAACCACTTGCTTTTTAGTGGACAGAACCTTGAGTCACAATGACGTGATATCAAAATATTAAAAGGGAAAATGTACTTTGTTACATATGTGGCATACATTTAAAATTTTAAAATCATAATTAATAACATGGTTGCGGACAATTCATTTTGAACTACTGTCAATTTGGATACCATGTTCTGTCTAGGGGTGCCCAGATTTATTTTCTACAATATGGCACATAGAAGCAGGACTAGTACTAAGAGGCGATAGATAGATTGCCCATTCATTAGCACCATTTTACTCTAAAGAGGTATATTTTTACATACGTCTTTAAAAATAAATTGAAAAAAATCTTCAAAGCAACATGGTGGAAGATGATCTTTCTACTAAGCCATTTTCCCTGCTAAATTTTCACAGTTGTAAATTAATGCACTGTTTAGTGAATGAACCCCTCTTAGCTACAGACAAATGTTTCCATAGTTATTTTATCAGTCGCAGCTAACTTAACATGAATAGCATGAAAAACATTTATTTATTTTCTTTAAGATATCTAACTATAATTGTTTCTTTGTAATTTCAACTATTTAAACCATAAATATATTTTGCAAAAAAAAATGAACTCAATTATGATATCCCACTAAAACAACAACAAATTAATATTATATTAACATCTTATATGTTTATTTATTTATCAATTTTAAAAAGAGTGGGTTTTACCATTTAAAAAGCTGTTATTTTATATGTATTTTACATGTGATATATATTTACATTATTATGTATTTTATTGTGCTATCTTTATTATGTACATATTTTCTACCTGTACATCTTTTTATTTGTTTCTTCTTTTTATTTTCTATGCCTTTGTTTTTTGAGAAATTTATAAAATGAATAGAATTATTTACTAAGCAGTCACTGAGCCAAAGTTATTTGATAAAGTAGTGTGTCTGTTCAAGTAATCATAAAATACATATAAATACTAGTACAAAAATAATTCACTTTATCAGATCACATGTGTTATAACTAATCAGTGTTGTCTGACTAATCAGTGTTATATAACTAATCTGTGTTATTTATACTCTATATATTCAGTGGAAAGTGTAAATATAAACAGCACCATTTTTTGTTTGTTTTTTCTTTTTTTTTTTTTATAATATATTCCCATTGCCGTCTTTTTTCTTCTTTTGGGCGTTGCTTAGTTCAACTGAATATTACAGTCATATGGAAAAATATTGCAAAATTAGTAAAATGTAATTTGGAAAGGATTTATTGAGCACAGTTAATCTATTATGATTTTGCATGTGTATATTAAACCTTCCTATTTATAAAAATATGAATACATACATTAAAATCGTATAATGCAATATTTGCATCTGAAAATGTTGTATTGTCATGGTGCATAAAAAAATAAATATATGATAATGTATTTTTGTTAATGATTCCTATAGGTTGTATGCTTAAAGGTAGGGCTCCAATCATCTACTGTGTCTGTTTTGTTTCTGTCTGTCAAATTAAGTTTTGTTGTACCGTTTACTTAATGTTTATAGCATTGAATAATCTTTTTTTGTTATGGTCCATTTTGTGAAGAATAATAATATTATATTAATGTCGATGGGATTATGTTTGTATCTGTATACACATACACGTATATGTTTATGCATAAGAATGCGCATGCCATTTGTGTTATTTTGGCAATAGTCAATTTATGCACAAAAGAAAATAAACTATTTTTATGCAATTACATAAAAACAGCTATTGTGCATTGATGAATTATGCAGTGCAAGCATAAATACAAATTTGACAGATGCCGACATGTTTTATTTAATGATACTGTAATCAGGAACATTGGATGTTAAGATGAAAGTGTACTGAAATGTTAAATAGCAATATGAACATTACATGAGATCAATAAGCAAAGCGATTTTAATTGTTATTACAGTCTTCTGCGTACATATTGTGCTTGACTTAATAAAAATGAACGATGGCACATAATTTCTACATACAGTAGAACTTGTCAGGACTTAATCTTTTACAGTACTTTTGCAAATCGCATTTGCTTAGGTGTCTTTAACGGAACTGCCAAATTAATTTTAAATTAACTTTCAATACTACCATCAACGCTTTCGAGTTAAAGCATATAAAGATTTGGTGGTAAATCATCCAGAGTCTTTTTGGCTCGATTCCCAGCCGAAGGAGAAAAACATTATTAAGCATGATCTAAAGATTACAATTTAACATAAGGGATAAAAAAAAAAAAAAAAAAAATTGAAATAAACTATATATATTGGAAATGAATCCATATAGCCCTTTCAATACCAAAACGGATTGAGTTCCACCACTCAGTAATTTCATCCACAATCTCATAGACAAAATGTTACCTTTTTGACTTTTTTTTGTTTGGCAGCAAATCCATTAAATCACAGTAGCTGGATGAATTTAGCACAGCATGGCAGAAGCAAAAAAGCTTCAACGGTGTTCACCAATCTGTAAAACCCAGCATTACGAGACCAGGCTTTCTAAATCAAGTTTGATCCACATTTAGTTGCTTACAAATGTTCGTGCTGAAAATTCACTTTCTAGATCTGTGGCTATTTAACAATATCGGAAAAGGCCACTTGCCCCACCCTTTCTTTTTTTATTTATTTATTATTTTTTTTTATCTTGATTTCCAGTTTTGTAAAGACATCAAACTGTGCTTTACCTACATTTTATTGCATGGTTCAGCACATTTTATTTTTATAATGAACCACGAAGACTTCTCGCCCCATGAGGTGAGGTGGAAGGTCAGTCTAAATTTGCACCGAGTCTAGTCTCTATTTCTTAATGTAACAGTAGTTTAAATTGAAAGTACAAATCCTCTTAATATTATGTGAGCTGATTTTTGTTTTCTGCAGACTGGACCTTTCCACACACTGGCTCTTCTGGTAACAAATTCTCTCTTTTTTTTTGGATATAAGGAGCTTAAAGCTTTGCATAAAAACTTGTACATTTAAATTTCAATAGAATCACAGAGGCTTTGAAATATGTCCTATAAATTATTTATAACGATATGCAGGGTTTCTTGAAAAGGTTTCTCAACTTAGTAATGAAATGAACCTAAAGACGGGTTAGTTTCTTTTCTAATGTTTCATCCCAGTTTTTTGTTATAAGTTTAAATCAGATAATGTAATGCACTGAATTTCAGATATTTCTTTTTAACAAAAAACAAAAACATATCAATCTAAGCGCAAAATGTGATTACCGTATATACTCGTGTATAAGTCGATCTCATGTATAAGTCGAGTGCAGTTTTGTGACCAACAATTGTGAAATATGCTATGCCTCGTGGATAAGTCGAGGGTAAAACTTGGGGCTATGAAATTCTGTGATTTTTATAATTATATACACACACACTCATACAAACACACACTCTGCATTATATACACACACACTTATACAAACACACACTCTGCATTATATACACACACACACTCATACAAACACACACTCTGCATTATATACACACACACTCATACAAACACACACTCTGCATTATATACACACACACACTCATACAAACACACACTCTGCATTATATACACACACTCTGTGTATATAATGCAGAGTGTGTATATAATGCAGAGTGTGTGTTTGTGTAGTGTGTGTGAACTGGGTGGGGGGAGGGCATTTTTATTATTTACATTTTTCTTTTTAATATTATTTTTTTTAAATTATTTTATTTTTTTTGTCCCCCCTCCCTGCTTGTTAACTGGTCAAGGAGGGGGGCTATCTTAATCCCTGTTGGTCCAGTGGCATGGGCTGTGAAGTGGGGGGGCCGGCAGGAAGCATTTACTTACCTTTCCTGCAGCTGCTGTCAGCTCTCTTCTCCTCCATTCCGGTCAGCTCCACTGTAAGTCTCGCGGTCTGGTTGCCGCGGGATCGTTGCCATGGCTCTAACGGCCGCGGCTCTCTAAGTTGCCATAATACAGACAGTGACTCGAGTATAAGTCGAGTGGGGGTTTTTAAGCACAAAAAATGTGCTGAAAAACTAGACTTATACTCGAGTATATACTGTATATAAAAATGCAAGGAAGAATAGTGATAGTTGACTAAGGACTGAGATATATAATACTATTTAAGCAGCGAGGTCTCTTAGTTTAAAATTTTAATTTTTGGACCCATGAGTACCCATCAGGTGCAATATATGCAGGATTATGGATGAGATTTAGAACAATGATACATTTAGAAACGTGGTGCTGAATGCTATGCTGATTACTTTACTTTTAGACCTTTGCAACACTTTTCTGTTTGTGATAGTTTTTTAAATCCTCACTGTTACTATGCAGCTGGTTAGTGTTCTTGTGTAATTTAGTATATAATGATAATACATTTATTAGACTTGGAGATTCATTCTATTACAAACGGCAATACATCTGAATTTGGGTTGATCGGTTGATTGTACATATTCCCCATTTCTGAACTGCCACATATAATAATGACAAAACAAATGATTTGCACAATTGATGAGCATGTTTATTTTGGTTTGTGATTCAGAATTTCACACAGTACAACAAAAAAAATGATTGATTGGGTATAAAGATGATTGATTGATGGAGGACAGCTACTAATGTCCAGAATGTTGCTAAAACATGTTGATTCCACCTTAAAAACATCGCCAGCATCCGCCTCTTTCTCATGCAAGATGCTGCCAAGGAGCTTGTTCATGCTCTGGTAATCTCTTGCATGTTTAAATGTTTCTATCTTATCCCCCCTGTCTCATCTTTCTTCCAAGCTATACACGTTAAGATCCTTTAACCTTTCTTTGTAAGTTTTATCCTGCAATCCATGAACCAGTTTAGTAGCCTTTCTCTGAACTCTCTCTAAATGATCAATATCCTTTTGGAGACATGGTCTCCAGTACCGTGTAAAATCCTCCAAGTGAGGTCTCACCAGTGTTCTGTACAATGGCATGAGTACTTCCCTCTTTCTACTGGTAATACCTCTCCCTATACAATCAAGCATTCTGCTAGCATTTCCTGCTGCTCTATTACATTGTCTGCCTACCTTTAAGTCATCAGAAATAATCACCCCTAAATCCCTTTCCTCATATGTTGAGGTTAGGACTCTATCAAATATTCTGTACTCTGCCCTTGGGTTTTTACGTCCAAGATGCATTATCTTGCACTTATCCACATTAAATGTCAGTTGCCACAATTCTGAAAATTTTTCTAGTTTACCTAAATCATTCGCCATTTGACTTATCCCTCCTTGAGCATCAACCCTGTTACATATCTTAGTATCATCAGCAAAAAGACATACATTACCATCAAGACCTTCTACAATATCACTAATAAAAATATTAAAGAGAATGGGTCCAAGTACACATCCCAAGGTAAAAAACGCACAAGCAACTAACTCCCCAAATGGTAGTAAATTAGGAATAACAACATATAAGGATCTAGTTATTGTTATAGACAACATAATAGGCAACAATGAACAATGTACAATGTCAATAAGTAGTTGCTAAGCACAGTAAGGTATTGTTATGCATAGAAAGGGGCATTAATTCTCAGAATTAGAATATTATTATGTCTCGTCATAAATTAATGGTAAAAGAACACCTTGAATAGACTGTGCATTTTGGGTACCTGTTCTAAAGAAGGATATTATGGCACTCAGAAAAAGTGCAGAGGTAGGGTACAAAATTAATTAAAGAAATGAAAGATTTTAATTATGAAGAAAGGTTAACAAATTTATATCTGTTTAGTTTGGGAAAATGGCACCTTAGAAGGCATGTGCTAGATTCTATAGCATCATACAAGTATTTTTGGGGCCAATCTAAATCATTGTCTGGAAATATATTCATAGTCAACAGGACTGTACATAGGACACAAGGTCAGCCATTTAGACTGTAAGAAAGGAGATTCAATGTGAGACAAAGGAAATGCTTTTTTACAGTAAGAACAAAAAGGATGTACATTTTTTTGCCTTAAGAGGTGGTTTTATCAGAGTCTGTACATATGCTTAAACAGCTACTGAATGAATACTTGCAAAAGCATACTATTTAGTGATATAATTTTTAATATGTGGGATAACCGCTTTTTGATTCAATGAGAGACCTGTCTGCCGTTCTGGAGTCAAGAAGAAATGTTTCATGTTAATACCCTGGCTCTCATCAACATTTGACTTGTGGTTGAGATTGTGAATATAGTGAAATATTCTTTATCTGTTCCACTTTCACCAAGCATTAGGCGGGTAATGGTGAGGTACAACGGAAGTGAACTTGCGCTTTACACAGAACATGAAATATAGGGTTGGGGGGACTAATGAGTTAGCTCTGACCACGTGATCTTAGAGAACAATTGTTCATTGTATTAAAGAGGCCCTGTCACTGCCTGTGAAACTTTTAATACTGTGTTGACTTATCATCTAATTTAAGAAATATGTTTTTATGAGATATGAAAAATAAAATTACATCACCTCTTTATCCTGCCATTAGGTGTCTCAACTCCCCGTGAATCATATGAACATTCAAGTTAGAACAATATAGCAGTTTCTAAAGTATTCATTATATTATTTATCATAGTGATAAACCACATATTTATATTAGATTCATTCTTACTGCTACCCCTCTTTCCAATGTCACAATTTCAGAAAGGTCTGCATATGTTGCCCTGTTGTAAAACACCCACATTTGTGGCCAACCTTTTCTCTAATAGTTCTTGCTTTGGGGCACTTCACCATATTTAGCTAACATGATGCTATGATACTGGCTTCACTGCCACTGCATCAACATCAAGCATGAGGAACTCCTGCTGGGAGAGTAGCAGTGAGAACATGAACATTGCCTAGAGGACAATTCTTCTGCTCTCCCTTTTATAGAGATGGCTATGCAAACAAATGATTTACAGGTCAGGAAGAAGCCACAATTTTGAAGCATACTTATTCTTATTTATAGAGCATCAACAAATTCTGCAGCGCTGTGCAATAGGTGGGCTAACAGACTAGTATTTGTAACAAGACGAGTTGGATGCACAGGAACAGAGGGTGTAGAGGACCATGCTCAAATGAGCTTACATTCTAGAGGGAGTGGGGTAATGTGATACAAGAGGTAAGGGTAGGCTTTATTTTATGTATGGGAAAAAGTAAGTTACTAGAATAGTTTCCAATATAAGTTTAGTTGCAGGAGAGGAAGCAAGGTGGCTTACCAAGTAACCTTATACTTATATATGTACTTATATAAATAAGCTGTTGTGGCACATTTAGAAAGTATAAATAAATAAAATAAGTCCCATTCTGTGTGCTGTAAGTAAAGAGTCTACATGTGCTCACCTTTGACTGCCTATTAACCAGGTAGAGCACTCTGCACAACCTATGCCTCTATTTCCTTATTCCATGTGAGCAGGGCCAAATATAGACAGGATTAAGGGTCCATGGATGCCTACTCTTATTTAATGTGGATTTTTTGTCAGTAGCCTTATGTAAGAGGGGTTCCAAATATTTGGAAAAGGTAAGTAATTGGCTCAGACTTCTTCTACATGTCTACATCTAATTAGTGCTCTGTGGAATTGGCATTTATTTTTAGGGTCAAGTTGCCTTTATTAACCAGGGTGTCCTGCACTATGGACCCCTCTATTCTCGTTACCCGATTGGGGGGTTGGTAACATAACCAAGTTTGGGACCTCATGGACCCTCTCTCTATTCTGTGTAGGATAGGTTTTTGTTTAGTGTGTTAGTTCACACAATACTTGTTAGCCAATGAGGAGTCTATTTACTCTCAATGTGTATCAAGATGTAAATTAGTAATATATCTAAGCAGAGGTCCATGCAGACACCAACCCCATTACTTACTCTATTTTGTGGGCTTTGAAATAGGTGTCTTATTTGTTGTCCCAAAACCCATATGCAAAGAATGAGCTCATGCTTCCCTATTTTCTCTCCTTGTGCGTAAAAACAGAGGTTAATCATATCAAGCAGAAATCACTAGGATACTGTTAATTCTGCATTTTCCTGAACAGTGGGATATTAATTTAAATATTGGACTTTGTTGTTGTAATACCTTGCCCCAAAATGTGCCCAAACAAATCCTGTAAAAAAAGTGTAAGAAGGCCTCATTCCATTGTCATATCCATAGAGTGTTCATTGTTTATAGTATATATGCTTTTAAAACAATATACAACAGGTTTCCCTTTCTAGAATAGCGTGCAAGTACAGCACTGTCCTTGGTTTACTCTGTCAGCCTAGTTAAATGAGTCGATACAAATGTCTCCCTTGAGTGAAATGGGATGTGCCTCTCTGTTTGTCGGAGGACAGTATGTCTGTAGAAGTTAATATCCCCTTGCTCATGAGAAATTTAAAAAGCAGAAATAAACAATTTTTTTTTTTATGCGGTTAAGCATGTGTTGAGATTTTTGCAAAAGCTAATGACAAACTGGTAGGTGACTCCCCAGTTTATTAATTTCTAATAAAAGATTACTTTGCTTCAAAAGAGAAATGCATAATTACTAATGCATAAATAGGTGATTTAAATTGTTACTGGCAATGCTTTGTACAGCATCATTTACAATGTAAAAGAGCATCAATTGCTTAAACAAAAGCTAGCGTTATATTAAAGACAACAGTGCAGTATCTGTGCCCTGAAAAAAATATACAGTATTGTCAATATACCCTCACCTCTAATATAAGGTCTTCTTCTATCATGCAGCAGCAGGGATCAGGAAGGCTTCCAAGCTTTCATTTTGTGTACCGTTCCCTCTAAGATTGCCAATCAATTATGGAAACAGTTAAAAAAGATCTGAATATAGCATTGTGTAGAGTTAAGTGAAGTAGTAAGAATATTGTTCATGGTTTGAAAGCGACGACTACTGCTATCTCTCCACTCCTGCAGTCATATTATACGTAGGTTTTTGCCGAAATGTATCATTAAGAGAGGTAGATGAAAGACTACAGTGGGTATAAATTATTATCAGGTACACTTGGAATAGATTGAGGCTAAGCCATTCACACCTTCATACATTGCAATATACATTCTATTTTGACAGCTCACAAATGAATAGGTTCTGTTCATCTCTCTAAGCAAGGAGCTGTAAATGGTCATGTAAAAACAAAGAAAAAGGAAAATAATCTATTTTACTGGCTTGCATGTAGAAAAAAATATATGTGATTGAATGTAAAATCTAGCTGTAGCATAATGTTTGTGTATGCGTATTTCTATCAAAATACAGCCTATTGATTAAATGTGCATTTATGTGTAGACTAGAGACTGCAATCATATCTACCCATGCAGTTAAAGGACCACTATAGAAACCCAGACCACTTCAGCTTAATGAAGTGGTCTGGGTGTCTGATCCAGCTAGGATTAACCCTTTTTTTCTGTAAATATAGCAGTTTCTGCGAAACTGCTATGTTTACCTATGGGTTAATCCAGCCTTTAGTGGCTGTCTCCCTGACAGCCGCTAGAGGCGCTTCCGTGCTTCTCACTGTGATTTTCTCAGTGAGAAGACACCAGCGTCCATAGGAAAGCATTGTGAATGCTTTCCTATGTACTGGCTGAATGTGCGCGTGGCTCTTGCCGCGCATGCGCATTCAGCCGGTGCCAGAAGAAGAGGGAGGAGAGGAGGAGGAGAGCTCCCCGCCCAGCGCTGGAGAAAGAGGTAAGTTTAACCCCTTCCTCCCCCTAGAGCCCAGCGGGAGGGGGACCCTGAGGGTGGGGGGACCCTGAGGGTGGGGGCACCCTCAGGGCACTATAGTGCCAGGAAAACGAGTTTGTTTTCCTGGCACTATAGTGGTCCTTTAATCCTTAAATGGACATTTCTGCCTTAACAAAAACAGATATATCATAGTAACACATTTTAATGAAATACATAGGTAACAGACTTAAAAGAACACCAGTAAATCATTTATGCTTTTTGTAGCTTTTTTTATTGCATGCCCCATTCTGTAGCTTAGAAAATGTTTTAAAGCATTACCCATCTTAACCCTGCTTCTCCTTTTGCAAATTTTTTGTTTGTTTGTTTTTTTGTTGTGCAAAGATAATCAGTTACAACAAGTTTCATGTCTTACTATTGCATACAATAGGAATCAGATATAACAAATGCTGCACATTTTAAGGTATAGAAGAAGATAAACAATCATGAATCCTGTAACAGCAACCCAGAGTAATTGAAAACCGAGCAATAGTGAGAGGTAGAATTAATAAATGGAAAAATCAACAAATAAAATAATAGAATGGTTTACGGTAAGTCCAGATCTCAGAACCCAAGTCATCTTATACCCTCCCAGGGCAGAACACAATCCTGCCCCAGCAAATTTAGGAGCAGTGTCAATCTGAGGTGATTAGATAAGCCTAGTAGGTATGATAGCAACAATATCACCCGGAAAACTACACTCTTCCGGGGTGTCCCAGAACCTGGGCCCTGAGGGCCATAGCCTATTAAAACTTGATATTGAGCCTTCTAGACTGTGGAGGGCACAGGTCTCCGCTGCTTTACTTGAGCCTGACAAGGAGCTGAAGGCACTGTTAGATGTTGGGCATCTTGTTGTGCATTCTGGGGTGACTTACAACTTGGCATCCGATACAGTCATTGGTTCAGTTTCAGCCAAATGTCTGCAAATATTCTGTCCAGCATAGACATGATATGTGAGCTTTGACTACAGAGATCAGGTGAGCACATGTCTTCTGCCATTATGTGTAAGACATTGTATCTTCTCCCTAATCAGGCAGTGGTGATAGGTAGCTCTGTCGCAACAGTGAAGCCTCAAGGGTAAATTGGGTTCACCCCCACCTGTCTAAAGGGGTGGCACTGGCTGCTGATCTTATCAGCTAAGATTACTCCGGACTGAAGATCAGTAACCTCTCCTCAGGGCTCACCAGGCTGCAGGTCAATCGATCGGCACTCTGAAATGTGGCAACATAGGGTTAGTAAATGTCACTTGTGTGGGGCCCAATCAAAGCTACAGATTATTAAATGCCCCCTTGAGTCACTTGTGAGTCAAACGTCTTCCTAAAAACAGTTAGAAATTGTATAAATGCCTATAGCTACATAGATACATAGTTACATAGCTGAAAAGAGACTTGCGTCCATCAAGTTCAGCCTTCCTCACATATGTTTTTGCTGTTGATCCAAAAGAAGGCAAAAAAAACAGTTTGAAGTGCTTCCAATTTTGCAACAAACTAGGAAAAAATTCCTTCTTGACCCCAAAATAGCAGTCAGATGTCTCATTCAGCACAAGTCTGTCTGACATTGCAGTCAGGTCCCACACTAGGAATAGTTGTTTTTGCTTAATTTAAATGTATTATCTAACCAATTAATTAATGAATATAAGTCAATTCTTGTCTAGAGTGCTCCTTTAAAAGAAAACTGACTTCAGAAAATAAATTAAAAATAAAATGAATGTATGTTCACATTTGTAGATTCCTGTAGTTGTTCAAAATATCAAAGATTTAAATCTTCAGTGAACTCCGCTAAGAACTAAGCCAATCAGCTTCCATTTGATATTATTTATAAAGGACCTCATTGGCCTATGCCTCATTGGCCTATGGAAATTGAATACATACCAATAGCTTAGTAAGTGGACCACATAAACAAGGATCTGTTTAAAAGGAATATATACATGGCTGCCGTGTGTCAATGTTACTGCTGCTACCAAAATTAGTTATGTTACGGTATGGACTTTGAGAAGCTTGATTGACAAAGGGATGTAGTACAAATTTACTTAAATTGTTTGGAGTTTTACAGTTCAATAACTCAAGGTAACATTATTCTTTGACAAATGCTTTGTTTCAGTAAGAAGTGATCATCAAAAGATTTATTTTTTAACTAATTTTCCATTTTATTGACTGAACTTGGGGTTGCACTGGATCAGTAAACATATACTGATGTTACAGATTTGGGGTACTTGTGATGCATGTGAGATTGGGATCACATAATAAGATCAGGTGTGGGAAATTTGTTACCAGTAAACATAAGTAAACAAACAGTGCAGCACTATTACAAACTGTCCTTTTTTTTTCATTACAACCCTTTTATATACTGTAAAATCTAATAAATAGATAATGATTCTAGAAAGTAAATGAACAATGAAATTAAAGTCTATGTTTAAACTGCCTGGAGAAAACTTTAATTGCTTAAACATTACACCACTGACAATTTTGTTTTAAATTAGCAATATTGCAGAATTCCGCCCAGTATAAGAGAAATTCAATTACCAAGCTTATGCTTATTGTATCGCAGAACTAAATGGATAAATATATGCTTCTTGTGTACATTTTCTAAGACTTATAGACAAACAAGGAATGTTTCACTCTAAAAAAATTATAGATTAGCTAAAAAGAAACAACTCATAATTAGAGATGTCGCGAACTGTCTGCCGGCGAACAATAGCGTGTTCGCGTTGGGCGAACATATCCGATTTCCGGTCAGCCCCCTATATGTCATCATTGAGTAAACTTTGACCCGGAACCTCACAGTCAGCAGACACTTCCTGGGAGGGAGGGTCTGCTGCTGATTGGGTGGAATGTGAACATTTCGGACAGTTCGCGACATCTCTACTTATAATTTCAGTGTTTATGATCTATCTATCTATCTATCTATCTATCTGTTGGTCTATCCACAAGTTTATCTAACTGGTGTCTGTTTCTCTTAATTGTAGGTGTTAAGATAAGCTGTCAAATTCAAGGCTAAAATATCAAAGCTGCAAATATAGCCTTGTTGGAGAATGTTGACAAATCAGCGATTTCAACATAAATTATAAAGATCTCTTGTCAGTTCATTACTATACATGGTTGGAGTGGCTTTGCCACTCAGACATTAGTATACGCACAAACTATTAAGACTTGCAGATGATTTCTCAAGAAAAGCTTAAAACAACTTTAAAAATAAAAATCGCTTTGCATTTCACCCCTTATCAGGCATGAACACACAACAAACTTTATATCTTAGGAGGTTTATCTAACTAATTAAAACCATACATTTATTAGGTAAAAGACACCAACTTATATATCGCTTCATCTAACACATCAGTGACTAATTCACTGTTACCATTTAGTAGCTAATAAACACTAAAATAAAACAGTTGTAGCTAACAAAACAATACATTGTACATGTATATAACAAACTATTTCATATATATTCAGTATATATGACTTGCACAAATAACTAGAAGGAACTAAGACAAACCTCATATGTGTAGCAGATGGTTCCCAAATTTGCCAACTTGATACTATAGTTAAATATACATTTTTTTAAATACAGGGAGATACCATACATTTTTATAGATTAGAATATCATGTGTATGCTGATGATAATCTATCTATGGATACATATATCTAGTGTTAAGGACCTCATTGGCCTATGCCACTACTCACTGGTCCAAACATTAATGTTTCTAAACTATTCAAATGCCCTGTTCACAGTTTCACCACAGTGTCTTACTTGAAAATCTCACGATAATCCAGAACAGAATGGTGCCTATGGTCTAGAAATGTAATACCTTAGCAACAAATTTGACAGCAGTTTTCTAAGGGCCACTTATTTACATAAACTGACCTCTCTTTAGGATGGTGTATACAAAGCACTTCTTCAATCTTGTCTACTATCTTGCATTCTTACTTATCCTACTTTACAACCATAATGAAAAAAAAAATCAAACATATATAATAATAAGTAGAAACCCAATAAAGATGTGGCCATTAAATGTTTCACTATTAATATGTAGACCCACGTGACCTGGCTCAAGCGAGAAAGGTAATTGCTGTCTCTTTGGTTTTTCTTTTTGAGGGTTATAAAATTCTGTATTTACAACTGAGTTCAATAAGGTACTTTTAAGTTTATATAAGCTCAATGTTTTATACTGGTGTAATATATATATATATATATATATATATATATATATATATAATATACGCTGGTATTTAGAGCCTTGATTACTGTTGCACTGAATGTTGCACAAACATTTTTGGTTTGATATTGGCTTATAATGTATAAAAACCAACTACAAGTAACTATTCTAAAATATACTAATGCTCTCTGAAATTGGGGGTCAAGGTTCATGCATTAAAAACATAATAACATCAGCTTTCTAATCTCTAAAGCTCTCGAAGGTCAGTATAGAAGCCATATTATCTTTGTTCACGATACGATGATCGGATATGTAGTTTATGTAGATTTTCAATGTCCCTCCATTACTATATTTATAAATATTCTAATCCCATTAGAACACTTATACTAGATTTGCAATAGTGCTAATGGACACATAACTTGCTTGGTTAAAGTGCATCATTTCAAGACTTATAAATACCGGATTAGACTGCCTCAAGTGGTTTCATCTTCAAGCAGTTGCTTTCTCGAGTCCTGTTCATGACAAATTTTGCATAATGTGTTTACGTACAACACTATTAAATATTAAATAAGATGTTATCACAGTGGCCAACATGAAAGATTTAATAGTCCCGACAGCTTTTTTTTCCTTTCTAGAAAGCATATAAAATGTTATATAAAACACCTCATACTCATAGTAATACAGTTAATACCATTGATTTTAATTTACAGTTGCATAACTTGACACAAATAATACATTAAGTCTTTTGAGTCTGAATTTCATATAAATTAATTGCTTGCATGTCCAGTACACACTATACTTTTCTCACTTTGTCAAGGCCATTTCCATTATATACAAGACGGATGTAGTATTTTATTCACTTCATTAACACCGTTTAATGTATGGAGTAAGCTTAAATGCAACTGAAAATTAAAATTGGTTTTATTTCTTTTATAAAAGCATAATATATTTCAATCTACATTCAAAAGTTGGATTTTTTTCCCAAAACTCATGGTGTCAATTCAATTTGGATGATTAAAACATGCCATGAGTGGTTTAATTAGTGCCTGACATTTCTAGGTCATATTAATTTGTACGTGTTTTAAATATCTGAGTGCCCACAAGATGAGAAATAACAAGTTTTTTTTTTTTTTTTATCATTCTTTATTTATCGGTTTTGTGTTTGTATCGGTAATCAAGGGAAGGGATACAGAAAATAATAGGAGGGGGGGGGCACGACAGTTCCATTCAGTCAGGTTTGTACCAATGCAGGGTACGTTTTAAAATATGGTAGTACAATGGTAAACAGTATGCATTAGACAATAATGGCTACCAGTTATCGAACCTGTGTTGATGTGTCATCTTGTACCCTTTCATAGCGGTGGGGTTACCGAGGAAGGGGGAGAGAGTCCGTGCGGGCCGAAAGTGCAGCTGGCGTGGGGGTGTATTTTCCTGTCTGCTTAGCCGGTAAGTCCCGGTCTATTGTGTCAGTCCGAGTCAGCAGTTGTATTTTTGTTTACGGGTCGATCATTCTCCTGTCGAGTTTTGAGGGACCACGGTTGGTGTTTGTTGTGTTCCAGCTCTTTAACCTCCGCCTCGGGTTCCACCTGTCAGGTTCGTCTCTGCGCCTGTTAGTAAGGTGGTCGTCCTAGTGTTTCCCCTGTTCCCAGGTGAATGGTGCTTCTGGTTGTGTCGTGAGTGGTTGAGTTGATGGGGTGAGGCCATGAGGTTGGTGGTGTCGTGGGTGGCCTGGTTATAGTGGGTTGGGTTGGAGGTTGGGGTCGCGGCCCATGGACCGCCCGGAGCGCGGTGTCCCCAAGAGTGGGACCGGGGGGCTGGGGCTCAGCGGAGGCAGGCGTAAGAGCCATGGTAGCATGTGTTCAGTGAAGAGTAGCGTGTTAGCGACCTGGTCATTTGTTGTGTTGTTGGCTGGTGCTCTGTTTGTGCAGACGGCTACCAGGGGATGGATGTGTCTCCCTCTAGCCATGGGTCCCATACTTAGTGAAAATGTTTGGGGGTGTCACGGAGTTGTGCTGTCAGTTTATCCATCTGTGAACTCTCTGTTATTTTTCTTGTTATCATTTCTTGTGTTGGGATGCGGGTCGTAGACCAGAGTTCAGCTATGGCTCTGCGGATGGCGAGCGCGATCCGGGCTATCAGTTTGTTTTCTGATCTCGTGAAAGGATCTATGGGCTTGGATAGCAACAGAGCCCAAGGGTCTGCCGGGCATGGTTTGTGTAGTAATTTGGCGATTAAGTGGGTGGCGCTTTGCCATAGCGGTCGGAGTTTTGGGCACGTCCACCAGCAGTGGAGGAACGTTCCCGTCTCTCCTCATAGCTTCCAGCATGTGTTGGATGGTGTCTGGTGCATGGAAGCCAAGCGTTGTGGTGTGAGGTACCACCGAAAAAGCATTTTATATGCCTGCTCGGTGTGTGTTACGCATATGGAGACGGAGGCTGTTGCCTCCCAGATATCCGCCCAGTCTGTCGTTTCGGTCGGTGGGCCCAGGTCTGTCTCCCACGTTGATATGTATGGGAGGGAGCGTTGTGTGGGGTGGTTAGCTATGATTGTGTACAGGTCTGAGATTTGGCCTTTTCTGTTGGGGTGGGTCACGCATCCGCGTTCAAATTTGGTGAGTGGTGCTGTCCCCGCTTGTTTAATGCTCGGGATCGCTGCAAAGCTACGTAGTTGTATATACCGAAAGTGGTCAAATGTTGTGAGGGACGCGGAGTCTTGGATTTCTGAGAACTGGATAATGTCGTTGTCCTGATAGAGGTGTCCTATTCTAGCAATGTCTCTTTGTTCGAACTTGGCGAAGTGTTTGGGTGTGAGGCCCGGGGGAAACAGTTTGTTCCGCCAGATCGGGGTCATCGGGGAAAGGAAAGATGAGAGATCATACTTATCTTTCGCTTTGTCCCACTGATCAAGTGCGTGCGTGATCGCGGGTGCTGTCGGCGGTGGTAGGGGTCTGTGTGGCCTGGGTGTCCACATGTATAGGGACGGGTGGTCCCAGCCAAAGATCAGGTGTTCCAAATCCACCCATCTCTTCTCACCCGGCTGTACGTGCCAGTGCTGTATCTGTGCTAAGTGTGCTGCTGTGTGGTAGTGTAAGAAGTTCGGTAGGCCTAGGCCTCCGGACTTCTTGGGGACATATAGCGTGCTCCTGCGTACCCTTGGTTTGCGTCCGTTCCATATGAACCTATCAATAGCCGATTGGAGGGCCTTGAAATCTGGTTTGTGTAGAGGGATTGGGAGGGTTTGGAAAAGGTAGAGGAACCTAGGTAGAAGGTTCATCTTGATGGAGGTCACGCGTCCCATCCATGATATGCCCAGGGGTTTCCATGTGACCAAGTCCTTGTATGCTTTGAGTATTATAGGGGTGTAGTTCTTGGAGTATAGGGACTTGATGTCTGTTGTTAGTTGGATCCCGAGATAGGAGATAGCCGAGTGGCAGACTCAGAGAGGGAAGGTGAGGCGGATCCTATCTAACGTTGTGGTGTCCATTTGGATAGGGAGCAATTCTGATTTATTCAAGTTGAGCTTATATCCCGAGATTTCCGAGTACTCTTCCACAATGGCGAGGAAGGGCCCTAGGGAGCGCGCTGGGTTGGTCAGGGTCAGAAGGAGGTCATCGGCATATGCCGAAATTTTGAATATTTCCCCCCTGACCGTGATCCCCTCCACCTCCGTATTGGCGCGTACCGTCCAGAGTAGAGGTTCCAGGGAGAGGGCGAATAACAGGGGTGACAAAGGGCACCCCTGGCGTGTGCCGTTAGTGATAGGGAAGCATGAGGGTGGGATATTAGGCAGTAGGAGTGCCCCCTGGGGGTCGTGGTATACCGCTGTTAGGAACGAGGTGAATTCTGGTGGTAGTCCTATGTGTGTCAGAGTTTGGTGTAAGAACTGCCATGTGAGGCGATCAAAAGCCTTTTCGGCATCGAGCGATATGACTGCTGTTGGGATACGTCTATGGTTGGCGAGCCATATGAGGTCAATGTCCCTTCGGGTGTTTCCGCTACCTGTCTATGGGGTATAAAGCCCACCTGATCGGGGTGTATGAGTGATCCCAGGTGCGGATTTAGTCTGTTCGCCATGACCTTGGTCATGAGTTTGAGATCAACATTAAGTATGGAGATCGGCCTATAGTGGGCAGGTTCAAGCTGGTCCTTTCCGGGTTTGGGGATGAGGCAAATGTGAGCCCTTGTCATGTCTGGCGGGAGGGTTTCCCCCCTCAATGTGGCGTTGAATACCCTGCATAGATGGGGTAGTAGGATAGGGCTAAATTCTTTGTAGTATAAGGCCGAGTAGCCATCGGGGCCCGGGCTCTTGTTTGGCTTGAAAGGTCCGAGGGCCAGTGCCATCTCTTCCACCGTGACCTCCTGCCCTATCGCGGCCCTGGCCTCCTGGGTCATGGAGAGCAGGGTCGCTTTCTGTAGGAATGTGTCTATGCGGGTGCGTAGGGGCTCTGAATCGGTTTGAGAGTTTCGGGTATGGTTATATAGGTTGGTGTAGTAATCTTGGAAAATGCTACCTATGCGAGTTGGGTCATTGCTAACGTCGCCTTCTATGGTGCGTATGGCCGAGATCCGTTTGGACTCTATTCGGTGTTTGAGTCGGCGGGCCAGCAAAGTGTCCGCCTTGTTCCCTTTTTCGTAGAACGTCCGTTTTAGCCACATCAAGGCCTTGGAGGTATCTTGTTGTGTGAGGGTTTTGAGCAGGTCCCGAGTAGCTGTCAGTTTAGTTAGCATGGTGGGGTGAGGGTTCTTTTTATGTAGGGTTTCTAGGCGGCGGAGTTCCGTCATGGCGTCAGTGATTTGCTGTTGTGTGTGTCTTTTTTTATGGGTGGCAAGGCTAATGAGAGTGCCCCTGATAACCGCTTTATGGGCGGCCTATATCGTGGCGGGCGCGGTGTCCGCCTGTGTGTTTAGGTCAAAGTACTCTTTCAGCTCTTTAGCTATTTTGTCGGTAATTGATTTGTCATGCAGGAGAAGAGGGTTCAGCCTCCATGACCATTGTCTATAAATCGACGGTAGAGCGAGGGTGATAGCTATTTCCGCATGATCGGACCACGATATGGAGCCGATTTCGGATTTCGTGATTTGTGGTACTAGGTTAGGGGTCACCAGGAACTGGTCTATGCGTGAATACGTGCCGTGCGGGTGGGAGTAGAACGTGTAGTCTCTGGTTGTCGGATGTTGTGCCCTCCATATGTCGATCAGTTTTTGTGAGGTTAGAAATTGGTGGAATAGGGAATCATTCTGCGACGGGCGAGAACGTGCCGTGGCAGTAGAGGTCCTGTCAGTGGCTGGGGTGTGGACTGCGTTGCAATCACCCCCTACCACGAGTCGCGCAGTTGAGTAAGTGTTGAGGTGTGTAGTCAGTTGTTGCCAGAATGAGGTGTCTGGTGTCGTAGGTGCATAGATCAAGGAGAAGGCGTAGATTGTAGTGCCCACTTTCCCCTGTATTGTTACGTAGCGTCCCTGCGGGTCTCTGTTGCATACCACGTCTGAGAGGGGGCAATTGGCCCTCAGAATAATGGCCACTCCCTTCGTTTTGGAGTCTGGGGAAGGAGCCATATAGCTCTTCGGGTAATGTCTGTTGGTGAGGGGGAAAGCGCGTTGGGCCGTGAAGTGGGTTTCTTGTATAAGTAGGATGTCTATGTTTTGTTTGTGAGCCCATCTTAGTATGCCATGTCTCTTGGCGGGGGAGTTCAGCCCTTTTGCGTTAATGGAGACGCACCGTAAGTTTACAGGCATGGTGTCTTTGGTCTATCGCTAGGGCGGGGTGTGTGAGTAGGTTGGGGCCGCGCTCCCGGGCGGTCCAAGGCCACGGGGGTGGGGAGAGGGTAAGTGGGTGTCGAGGTTCTTGTCTAAGGGAGAGGCGGGGTTCGTGAGGGTTTTGGGGGTGAGGGTTGAATGTTAGGAGGGGTGATCCGCTGGGCTTATATTGTTGCCAGCAGTATGCGGGGTGAGCGTCTATCCGCTCGGTGGGTATTCTTACCCTAGTGGTGTCGTGTCGTCAGGGGTTGGCTAACTCTCCAGCAGAGTTGCCGGCAGGCAGTATGAGTATTGAATCGTATACGTTGGTAGGTGGTGGTCGGTCCAAGTAGTGGATGTGACAGTCATGTCTATCGTTCCTCACCTCGTGTGAAGGTGTAGGCGTGTAGAGTCAGTGCGTCCATGCCGCCAGGGTCTGGTGATGTGTTTGTAGTGTCTGCTTAACGTTCGCTAGCTCCCTCGTCTGTGTCGCGTCCGGTGTGTCAGTGGGTGCCTTTCGTGGTGTGGTCGTGGCCGGGTCCAAAGGAGAAATGATGTTACAACAAGAGAAAATGAGACATTTAGAAAAAATATACATAACATGCAGAACAGTAACAGACATTGCTGCAACAGTATGAATGTACCATAATATGAATTGTCTTTGTACTCGCTGTGCCCTGGAAGTTAGAGTGCCTCCAGTGGTCTGTTGGGGCAGGGGGACAGGTGCCCGGGGGCGTCCAGTACGGGGTGCCACAGGTTCGTGCGCTGAGTGGCTTAATTACGTGATCCCTCCCCAGGGGTCAGTCCCTCTACATTATTTTGGCTCGATGTTTGTCTGGAGATAGGCTTGCCCGTCAGTTCGGGATCAGTGGTCTGCGTTGAATGTATGGGCTCGTGTGCAGTAGCATATCTGTATCTGCATGTGTTTTTTTTTTTTGTCCCATTTTTTAGTGTATTTTTTTCCCCTCCCTTTGGTAGTTGGGTTGGTTGTGTAATTGGCGGGGCGGGGGGGGGGGGGGTCCCCTGTAGTGTGAGACTTCTTGCGCGTCTTTCCTAATGGGATGCTTTCCATATAGCTGGGGCCTAGTGTCTTTAGTGTGGTGGGAGGTCGTGGGGTTCGCTGGCTCCCCGGGAAGGGTCCGTATCCGTCTGTGTGCTTGGTTGTCTGGTAAGCTATGCTTGTATAAGTTCCCTGGGAGCCTGCATACAGGCAGACGTCAGTTGCCGGGGTCTACTGGGCGTGTATTCCGCTACCCGTCTATTGTCCCCCCCCCCCGCTTCGATGTCCAGAAACGGGGTTGGCAGCCTGTGTTCCCTGTGGAGGTAGTAGTATGTGTTTGGCTCCTTTGGGTAGTGTAAGATTAGTGGGGTCCCATGGTTTCCGTGGCTAGCTGAAGTGTGTTCGTCTGGGTGTCTAGTGGTAGGATCACTAGCGGCTGGGCCCGGGGGTCCCGGTGATGCGTGTGTGTTTTTTTTGTTGTTTTTTTTGGTTTTTGTGTTGTCTTTGTGTTCCCCCGCCCCCCTCCCCATCCGCCTCCCCCCCCCCACGTGGTTTCCCATGCCGTATTTGGCTGCAAATGTAGGGCTAAAGCTTAAAGTTAGAACATGCAACGTAAGGTTGCCACATAATTAGGCCTGTTTAGGGTAGAGTCATAGCTTATCTGGTTCCGGGCGACATGTAGTCAGACAGTTCGTATTCTCCTGGCGTGCGATTCTGTGGATCCGGTAGTCTGTGAGGTGTGTTTACGGTTGTCCTGGCGGCGTGGTGCCGGTGAGGGTCGTGTGGAAGGTGGCAGTCCATGTCGTAGTGGCATGGTCTTCTGGACGTCTTTAGGTGGCCGGTTGAGGACGAGGGCTGCTGGGAGTTGGAGCTCTTGTCGGGTGCGGTGTAGGGCCCCTTGGAGAAAGTCTTCCTGCTGGGCGTCTATCAGGATGCTCGGCGGTGAGGTCAATGGCCGGGAGGCCCAGGCGTTCCGCGAATGCTGTGGCTTCGGAGATATGGTACAGAGTGTGTACCTGGTTGTTTTGTCTTACTTGTAGCTTGAAGGGGTGGCCCCATGTGTATCTTATGTGTCTCCTGGCCAGTTCCAAGGTTAGGGGTCTGAGTTCCCTTCTCTTACGTAGTGTGCTTGGGGCTAAGTCTTGATAAAAGCAGACTTGATGCCCCTCTATTTGGAGTGGGGTATCTCTCGCCGCTCTCATCAGCGCTTCTTTAATATGAAAGTAGTGCATGCGGATGATGATGTCCCTGGGCTGGGTTGCGTTCGGAAGAGGTGCTTTAAGGGCCCTGTGGGCTCTGTCTAGTAGGAGCTCGGCCGGTGAGGCCTCCGGGAGTAGGCTGCAGAAAAGCTCTCTCAAAGTGGAGGCCAGCATGTCTATTCCAACCGTCTCTGGCACCCCGCGGATTCGTATATTGTTACGGCGGGAACGGTTGTTGAGGTCTTCTTGGGCCTCTTCCAGCAGGCGTACCTGGTCTTGTAGTGCTGAGATGGCAGTCTCATTTGTCTGTGCCCGCGTGGAGGTGCGGTCCAGCTGATCTTCAATGGCGGTAGTTCTGCGTGTGAGGCCATTTAGGCTTTCAGTAATGGGTGCCAGGTGTCTGGAGAACTCTGCAGCCATGTTGGTTTTGATCTCCTGCAGCAGGTGCCTGAGGTCAGCTTTTGTGAGAGGTGTCGCGGCTGCCGTGCGGCTGGTGTCACTTGCCGCCGAATCTGAGTCCTCCTCGCGGCCATCTTCCCCACGTGAGGAGCTCTCCTCCCTGCGGGCGCGAAAGATTGGCGCTACCTCCGCGCCATGTTTGGTCTTGCGCCCTCCTCCCATATCAGGTCGGTGGAGTGCCGTGGCCGGGATGCTGGGGACCGAGTGTGCTGCCCGTTCGTCGGGTATACTTGCGGTTAAAAGCTTATGTTGTGCCTGCCGGTACGGAGCTCTAGCAGAAAGCAGCCATCCGCACCGGAAGTCAGGCGCCACCCCCAACAAGTTTTAACTGAGAAGACTTAATGATAAAATTTGGTGTATTTTTAAGGATGGGAAATATAACAGAAAAATATTTAAGAAAATTCCAAAATTTTCACGATAATTTCAATTTATATATTAACTATAATCTGTTCAGGGAAATATTTGGGCGAATACACTGAATGTGCTAACAAATGGGTGTCTGTTAAAATAATAGAGAAATGGTCTGAATGCCATACTTTGGCCTTGATTTAAATTTGTTGGATAAGCTTTTCCAATGATTACATAATTTTTCATGAATTTTTAAAATGATTTAATATTATAAAAAATATTTTAATTGTGCATTATTTGATTTTGTTTATATAATATGGTATACGTTTTATAGAAGTTGTTTTAAAAATGTATACAAAAATAAGAAATAATTTAAAAAGCTCAAATGTATATTATTCATATAGTTTTCAAAGCCTGATGATTAACTACTTGCCATAGCTGCCCACTCAGTCATCCATGGATTATGGGATAGAGCATTTTTAATAACAGCATTGGCGTTATTGACTGGGTGGGGGAGCGGAGGTCTGATACTGGTGTTAGGCGGTAGTGGGTTCACAATACACACCATTCTCACAAGAGCTGGAAACTGTCCACTGG
Organism: Pelobates cultripes; assembly: GCA_933207985.1. Lineage (NCBI taxonomy): Eukaryota > Metazoa > Chordata > Amphibia > Anura > Pelobatidae > Pelobates > Pelobates cultripes. Next base: position 184,610,941 of record OW240917.1, on the reverse strand, counting down.
CATATTGCTGATAGAGGTGGCTGCTATTCAGCTTTTCTGGATGGCTGAGCAGCAGGGGTTAAGGGAGCTGTTGGAATCAACGTATATGTATTGCCCAGCCTTCTTGCATGCCCTGTCCTGATGCAGGCACCTTAATGTGAAAAAAATGTTAATTGTGTGTAAGTGTTTGTGTGAATGAGTCCATGTGTGTGTATATGAGTCTGTGTTTGCATGTATGTATGAGTGTATGTGGTGTATATGTGGTGTTTATATAAATGTGTATGTATATATGTATTTCATTGTGTGTCTCCATATTTAAATACTTTCTTCCCATATCACGAGACACAGGTCATTGGAGGGGGGGGGAAGGGAGAGGGGGAAGGAGCATGGTGTAGGTAGTTCACTTATTTTACTCTCATCTAAAAACAACCCAGTCAGAAATAAACCAAATCAGTCCACCTGGCCATAAAAGTTTTGCATATAGCTCAAGAATTAGTCTGGGATTAACTTGTAAATGATTTCTGAACTATTTTCTCACATCCAATTGCACAAGTAGTTAAAAATACATAGTAGAACAAATGTGGCTGCCCACTCAGTCTGATTTTACCTTTCACACCACTATATGGGATGTGAGCTGAACCAAATGACCAGATACTACAGCTTTATGCTCATTTATTTGCAAAACACATGCAAATATAAATTAAATGTATCTACATATAAGTATAATTTAAATGCACCTTCAGCTAATTAATCTTTGATAATCATTCAAACACTACACTTTATGCTGCATTTGTACATTTATCTGCTAATTTTTGTGTTTTTTGCAGACACCAATTTGCTCTGAGCAGGATGAACATATTTTCGCAATTAAATTAGTCATATCCCTCGAGCAGCCTTTAGTGAATACCTGAATTGATATTCCAGGGAAAAATGCTATGCTTTTGCCATTTTTTAAATAACCCTGCATGAATATGAGTAGCTTAATTTTATAAAATAATATATGTATTACTATAAATGTTATTCGAATAATATTTTAAAACCATGCTGTTGCCTAAACCCACATTTATAGAAAATTAGTTTTACAAATCCAATAATTACTTATTTGTTTCCTTATTTTCATTCCTCATTTTATGATCTTTAACTGACATACAGGATTTTTTTTTCTGCTGTGACACCTTATATATGGGTTTAAAGGAAAACTATGGGGTCAGGAACACAAACATGTACTTCTGACCTTATGGTGCTAGAAACACTATCTAGACCCCCTGCTCCCCCCTACCTAATTATAGTAACATCTTACCTTTATTCCAGTCTGTTGTTGCTGGCTCTGCCCCTGATCTGCCTCCTTGGCTGACATCATCAGAAGTGGTGATCTCAGCCAATCACAATGCTTTCCCATACCATTGAATTGGCTGAGATTGTCAAGGAGGCAGATATGGGCAGAGCCAGCACAAGCCCAACACTGCCCTGGCCAATCAGCTGATCCTCATAAATATGTATTGAATCAATACATCTCTATGAGGAAAGTTCAGTGTCTTCAGTGTCTTCAAGCAGAGGCTGGAGACACTCTAGTAGCCACCTGAGGAGTGGCCAGTTATCACTAGGCTGTAATGAAAACACTGCATTTTCTCTGAAAAGACAGTGTTTACTGCAAAAAGCCTACAGGGACTGGCTATACTCATCAGAACAAATATATTAAGCTGTAGTTTTTCTGGTAGTTTTTCTGGTGATTATAGTGCCCCTTTAAGAGCTTGTAAACATGACAAAATACAGCGTGCCCAACAAGAAAATTGAATATTCTATTCTGTCATCTTTTGGAATTTAGTAAAGAAACATTTTCTTCTATTTATTGAACTGGTTAGACTGTTCAATAATAAAAAGTAATGAAAACAAACACCTAAACAAGACTATAGAAAGTATTACAAGGGAAATTACATAATTATAAAAAGATAAATTGTACTGCACAAACAGGAGCAGGTAAAATGTGGCTTCATAAAACAAACTATTGAATTTATGTGTGTATGAAAGGATGGGCAATAATGATAGATAATAATCCTCCAAGTATAATAAGAGTCATGCACACAGGACTATGTTGGTATCATCAATCAACATTATTCTCAGTCTCTTGCTTGCATTAAACATTAGGACTAAAAGTGTAGCTTGCAAAGCCAGATTGTTTGTCTTGTTTAAATGATAGTAAATCAATGAATGTGAAAATAAATCAGACTTTGCTGGTTAAGAAAACAATGCTCTATGAAAACATGAATACAATGTCTATAAAATAAATAACCCACAGAAAACTTTAAATGACCTGTCTAAATACAAACTTTCCAGGGAATTTTGGCCTATACAAACTAACCTGAATTGTTTATTTTTTAGAATCTAAACTGCTAAATGTGAAAAAATAAAAAAGTAAAAACGCCTAAATATATCCAAATTTTGCAGTAGTTAAAACTAAAGAAAAATATCAAACACTAAAACATCAAACTCCAGTTGGAAACAATAAACAGATAAGGATATTCACTGAAATAGGAACTGTGAAGAATTGGACAAGTGGATTAAATGTTTTGACCAAAAGAGCAGAGATGGAAAAATGAACTTCCCCAGTTCTATTTTGGTCTAAATTTCCATTGGTCATTACTCCACAATTCATGGTTTGGTAAATAACCTCATAAAAAAAAGCAAATAGTCCCCAAATGGTCACCATATAGTTATTTTTTTATTTTTTATTTTTTTTATTATTCATTATGAAATAGATTATGTCACTATAATGGACCTGTAACGGCCACCCAGTGTATCAGAGGGGTGTATGCTGTTAGAGAAGTCCTTTTCCCTTGAGAGGAACTGTCCTGCAGTATTCTCCAGGTGTCATCTCAGCCGAACAGGTAATTGAAGGTGTAGTAGAGCTCTTACAAAAGCTAGTGATTAGCTGTGAAGCAGGTTCCCTACAAGCACGAAACAAGACTACGTGTTGAGGGTTAAGCAGAACTGATTTTTAATGGGGCCATGCTGGCCTTTTATGCAAGTTTTCCAACAAGGTTGCCACCCAGGTGGACCTTGTTGGGCACAGGGAACTACAGTGAACAGCCAATAAACACAGAGTTATGTAATGAGTCACTACCATACATTACACACAATCCCTCCCCTCTGCTTCGGAGATAATGGAGGTAATTACTGTATCAACTCAATTATCTCCAAACAAAAAAATTTAAATTTATATACATTTTCAGAAATACCCTAAAATCATATCCAAACCCCATAAAACATACATTTTCCGATAGCCCATAGCTAGGGGAATAACATGTTAAAAAATCATGCAAATCGGTTCAGGGGTTCACCCATTTCTGCCGGTCTCTTTCGTGAATTGTAAAATGTCGAACAATATTTCACATAATCGTTCGTGCATGTGATGGTCGTGTGCCGCTTCATTCGTATGTTATTTCTACTGAATGCCGCCTCCTTCAGATGATTTAACACGAATCTAAGTGGTCCTGGAAGTCTCAGTGGTGTTTGGGCCACTGAGTGTCCAAAAATAGTTCCAGACACTCGACGACCAAATCCCACTGGACGCATTAAAAAAAACCAAGATGGCTGCAGCCACGTGTTCGTGCATACAAATTGACGGGTTGGGTGAAGGATATTGCAACAAAAAGTTCAGAACAGCAACAAAATTATAATCTAACGAACAGGGCATCCGTTACAGGATCTATACTAGTTATGTATTGGAACTGTATTTTGTATTTATTACTAGCTCCCCAATCACTACTTAGTACTGAACCTGTACTGGTGGCCAGATATAATGTGGGTGGGCAGTCTTAAAGCCAGGTCTGCAACAATGCAGTCACACAGGAGGGAGAGTCCAGAGGTTGCATGGACCAGTAGTAAGTTTGCAATATGTTTACATATAGTCCATAAAAGCAATGAAATTTAAATTTCTCTCATTCTATTCAGATCTAGTCCCATGAAGGTCTAAATCCAGTACCATAGAGTATTTACCATAACAAAGGGCAACATTTTTATTTTTATGGAACAAAATATGAAACTCCTCTTTAGATCTTAATAATTCTAACCAATATTTAGAATTAGGAAAAATTAAATCTGAATCGATTTTTTTCACAATAAGGTACTTCTGAATTTTTTTTAGGAATCGATCGGGGATTGATATATACACTAGATCTACTGTGATTTATAGAAACTGTTTACATATCTGTGTTCATAAATGGACCAACAAAGTCCTTTGATGAATATACTTTGCTTTAGATACCTAGGAGTATCACTGGAGAATCACTTTGTAGGATCCAAAAATAATTGCGGATGATTTGAATTTCAGCTATAATGTACCTATTGTTCATTGGGCTGTTCTTAAAAGTAAAGGTTTCCATTTTCATCCAAAGAGATATCACACAAGGCATGGCTCTACTTGACAGCAGGACATGATACCCATACCCATATCAATAGCATAGGATAAAGATGGCACATGCATTTTTTTCATTTCTTGTCTTTCACATTTTTCTGTTAGATGAGTATGAAAAAGGTACAATGGAATGAGACTGACTATAATATTAAACTTACATGTATATTTAATTTAGAAACTGTCATGTACTGAAATGCAAATCAAAATTCAATAACATTCAACCTAAAAGAAAAATGTGTTATTTCCTAGGACAAACTAGCAGCTTCTTGTTCATGGATAACTAAAAAACATAATTTATGTAAAATGTATTTGTTTTATTTGTTCACCTTTCATAGATTAGTTGTGATTATCAATTATTAAAAAAAATAGAGTATCTCTTATCTAGCAGTTCTTTGCACAGATAATAACATGAAACCATAGCAGCATTAAACTAATTTTTACAACATACATTAAGTGTAACATGAAATATAAATGAAAATTGTCAAATATCCAACTGATGGATATTTATAAGGAACGCTCAGGCATTTTGGAAAGACAGATTATGGCTGTAGGTATGCATAATATCCAAATACAGTAAATACAGTTTTTTGCCTAAAATCGAGTATCTGTATTTAAGTGAACATTACAGAAGGAACCAAACAATCTCACCAGGAGGTTGCAAAGTCCAATGCTGGTATCTTTCAAGAGTTAGAAGTTCGAAATTTAATTTAATGTTGCTTGACATTCAGACATAGGAGTCCTGAAAAGGTTGGAGAGATAAAAGGTAGGATGGTAAGTACAGTCTGCATTGACCAGGATTGAAGAATAATTTAGTATATTTACATATTGGCTGTCGTAATTAATGAGCGTGTATATGGCAGAATTAACAGTATCACACATCTCTGTGGTCACTCATTGTGGAACATTGGGCAGACTAGATGGGCCAAACGGTTCTTATCTACTGTCACATTCTATGTTTTTTATGTTTCTATATGTGTAAGTAAACCTGACTTTAAGCTATAATGTTCCAGAAAGGATGTGTATTATTTATGGAGAACACTAGTTCCATTAGGACACGATTAAACTCTCCCATTCAAGACACTATATTGTTATGATATTTGATGATTTAAAGTAATTGTTGTCTTGAAAATATGAGGCTCCAGAAACCTACAGCCCTATATAATGTATCCATATTTTAATTAATTTTTTAGTTTTTGTTTTTTGTAACCCTCTCAATAGGTATTCTGTCTTCCTCCAAAAAAATTATTTAAAAAAAGGTCCCATCCTCATTGCAGCCACATTACATCCATCTAACTTTACTGCTGCTGCATGCTCCATATCTTCTATTTTGGTTTATTCTGTTTGTACATGTCCTATTGTGCTTTTTACCCCCACCTCCTCTAGACTTTAAGCTCGTTTCAGCAGTGTCCTTTTCAACCTATTGTTCCTGTAAGTTTTTCTCATTTGTCTCATTTATTATTAAAACTCCTCATTTAATATTGTAAAGCACTACAGAATATGTTGGCACTATATAAATGGCAATAATAAATATTATAATAATATTATTATTAATAATAATAATAATAATAATACCATTATTTCATCTAAAATTTGTACATTTCTCTGTAAGTTCATCATGTAACCCAGTGTGTTAGGCTTCCCTTCACAGAGTGGCAAACCCTTTACTTATAGTTAAAAATAAACTTCTCCTTGTTGTTTATTGTGTATATATCTCTTTAAAAATATTTAACCCCTGTGTGTACGCACCTAGTCAGCAGAAAGATTGTGTCTTCTTAGTCAGCAGAAAGATTGAATGAAGGGGACTACTATGAAACCAACAATCAAAGGTGAGGCCACAGAGAATGTTATGCCAGTATTGATTGTCTTTGAGATAACTGAGAGTCTCATCCTTATGTGGACCCTATAGAATTAAGAAGCTGCAAAACCACCCTTATTCAGAAAAGATTTATTCCACCAAAGTGTGGATTTATCTACATTTCCACCAAAAATTTGGTATTTGTTGAGTCTGACAAAGACCCCACTGTGAGTTGAAATGTTGCTGTGTCCACAATGTCCAATACAGGGCCGTCTTTAATGGGGGCAAACAGGGCAGCTGCCCCGTGGGCCTCCTTCCCGCAACCAGGTGTGAACAGCCCACTGGGACACTGAGAAATATCCCAGTGGGCTGCAGCTGGTGAAGTAATCAAGGGCCCACCGGCCCTTTAACAGTGCTCTGAACAGGCCCCTGTCTTCCTGCCTGCTGGGAGGAAGTGAGGTGATGTCACTTCCTCCCAGGTCACAGAGTGCTGTTGGGGAGAAGGAGGCACACATGGAAAAGGTGGAGGCACAGACCAAGAAGAAGGAGGAGGAGAGGGACTGAGGTAGCCAAGTTCCTCAGACTCCCATCAACCTCAGCCATCCAGCTCCCACTGGACCCCAGGGAAGCCACCCTTCTATATAGGTAAGGAGACAAGAGGATGGCTAAACTATGTAAATTGATAAATTGTGTGTGTGTGAATCTGACTGTATATGTCCGTATTTAACTGTGTGTGTGCGTCTGACTGTGTGTGTGTGTGTATCTGACTGTATGTGCGTGTATCTGACTGTATGTGCGTGTATCTGACTGTGTGTGTGTATCTGCTGTGTGTGCGTGTATCTGACTGGATGTGTGTGTATCTGCCTGGATATGTGTGTATCTGACTGTGTGTGTGTATTTGACTGTATGTGTTTGTATGTATCTGACTGTGTGTGTATGTATCTGACTGTGTGTGTGTATCTGCCTGCCTGTGTGTATCTTACTGTAGGTGTGTACCTGACTGTATGTGTATGTATCTGACTGTGTGTATTTGATTGTGTGTGTGTGTATCTGACTATGTGTGTGTATTTGACTGTATGTGTGTATTTGGCTGTGTGTCTATCTGGCTGTGTTTGTGTCAGTGTATGTATCTGACTGTATGTCTGTATCTGGCTGTGTTTGTCAAGTCGTGTACCTTGCTGTATGTGGGTATCTGTTTGTGTGTGTATATCTGACTATGTGTGTCAGTGTGTGTATCTGACTATATGTGTGTATCTGTGCAAGACGTGGACAAGGACTAGCGCTTATGAATATATGTTTAGTATAGAAACATATGTTAGATCTATATATATAATGAGCAGCTAAACATAAGAAATAAATTATCACCTTTTGGTTTAGTTAGGAGGGAGTTCCCACTTTTATCATCAATTTAGTAGATATCTATAAGAGACAATCAAATATAGTGTAGATAGTACAGGGTTAAATAGTGTAAAATTCTAAGGTATATACACACTCACAAACAGAGAGCTGTGGACCCTGTTTCTACAATACAAAATAAAAATGGCTCAATGTCCAATAAGAAACCGGGATGCGTTTCGCCACTGCAATGTGGCTTCTTCAACCGGATTAGAAAATGGTTGAAGAAGCCACATTGCAGTGGCGAAATGCATCCCAGTTTCTTATTGGACATTGAGCCATTTTTATTTTGTATTGTATAATACATTTTATTTTATTTGAGAAACTTTATCCTGGTTCCAGATCTCATCCATTTCAACACGGGAGTGCAGTCCCTAAACTGTACAGCGCCTATACACTTGAGACTTGAGTCTCACTTGAGACTCTCTGTTTGTAAGTACTCATTTGGGAATTTTGTCCTTTTTCATATAACTTTAGACAATACTGCGCAATCGTTTGCCTATTTGTGTTTCTCCAGGACAAGATACACATCTGGAGTAGGGGTGGGATTCATACCAGAGCTGGGTCCACAGCTCTCTGTTTGTCAGTGTGTATATACCTTAGAATTTTACATTATTTAACCCTTTACTATCTACACTATATTTGATTGTCTCTTATAGATATCTACTAAATTGATGATAAAAATGGGAACTCCATCCTAACTAAACCAAAAGGTGATTATTTATTATATAAGCGCTACATTCTTTTCTATTGTTTGTATATGTGTCTCTGTCTGTGTACCAGGCTGTGCGAGTGTCAGTGTGTGTATCTGGCTTTATTTCTGTCAGTGTGTATATCTGTCTGTTTGTGTCACTGTGTATATCTGGCTGTGTTTGTGTCAGTGTATGTGTACCTTTGAGTCAGTGTTTATGTGTATCTGTGTGTATGTATACCTGTGTCTGTGTACTTGTGTGTCAGTTTGTATGTGTACCTGCGTGGCTGTGTATATGTACCTGTGTGTGTATATGAGTGTCAGTGTGTATCTTTGCATGTGGCAATGCATATATCCCATCATTCCAGTACCAACACTGCACACAAATACACCCCATGCATTCCAACACTGACACTGCACACAAATACACCACTGCAAGTATATCTGTGCTCCTGTATGCATCTCAGTGTTTGTGTGAGTGTGCATCTGTATGGCAATGCATTCATCTCAGCATTCCTATGCCAACATGGCACACAAATACACCCCTGCATGTGTACCCATGTGTCTGTGTGTATTTTGAGTGTGTACATATCTGTGTCAGTGTGTATCTCTGTGTGTGGATGTGCCAGCGGTTTTATCTCTGAGTGTGTGTGCACGTGTGTGTATGTATGTGCATGTATGTGTCTGTGTGTATATGCCAGTCTGTTTGTGTCAGTGTGTGCCTGTGTCCAGATGTGTGCATGTATAAGTGTATTAATGTGTATGTATATCTGTAAATGTATGTCATATATCCCAGCAATCAAACACAACATGCAAACACACCCCTGCAAATTTTACATACAAACACACCCCTGAATTCAAACTCAAAAAGTATATAGAAACACACCCCTTCACTCAAACACCACCACTACACCCTACATGCACACATATATTCTATACAACAACATGCTCACATTCAAATGCACAAACACTGTTAACAAATACAGTCCTGCAAGAATGGCCAAATGGTAGATCCCCAGCTGGCATAGCATCGTGGGAATTGTACAGATGAGGATCTATCTTTTCTCCACTTTGCACTAGAGGGGAGGCCCAAAAAGTCTTGCACCAGGGCCCTCTCTAAATTAGTTCTGCCACTGTGTTGGGCTGGAGGGCATGATTGCAAGCCAGGAAGTGGATGTGTGTGTGGGGGGAGGGCAGGATCCAGGGGGCCCAAGCAAATGCTTGTCCAGGGTCCAATCAATGTTAAAGACGGCCCTGGTCCAAAATATTATTAATTTTCCAGTATGAAATGCTTACATTTAGAGGAATTAAGGGAATATAATTTAGATTTAGGCAATCAAATGCACTGTGAATTTCAGAACAAGTTGCAATCCTTTGTGATAGAGATAAAGAATCAATAATATATTGGAATAATCATGGAAGTAAAGTCCTACTAGTTACACACACACACACACACAATTATTATTATTTATAAAGCGTCAACAAGTTCCGTAGCTCTGCACAATGAGTGGACTAACAGACACGTATTTGTAACCAGACAAGTTGGACGCACAGGATCAGAGGGATTGAGGGCCCTGATCAATGAGCTTACATGCTAGAGGGAGTGGGGTATATTGACACAAAAGGTAAGGGTACGGTAGAAAAATAGCTTGCTAGTATAGTATTCATTAAGGGCTTAGGGTTTTGTTTTGACAACAGTTTCAGGAGAGGAATCAGGGTGCTGGGAGGGAAAGCTGTTTAACCCCTTAAGACCGCAGCCAAATGTACAAGTTGTGATCAAAACAAAACGTAAACAAAACCTGGCATTTGCGCTATATGTCTGTCCAACCGTAATTCACTTTTCATATTAAATGCATACACACTTATTATATATAATTTTATTCAGGGGAAACAGGGCTTTCATTTAACATCAAATATTTAGGTATGGAGCATAATTTAATATGAATAAAATATTAGGAAATGGGAGAAAATAATATTTTTTTTACATTTTCTTAGTTCTACGTGACATTTTAACTGTGAATGACAAAATACTGTTTGCTTTTACTGCAATAAAATACACAGATTTGTATTCAGCGATGTCTCACGTGTAAAACAGTGCCCCCTACACTTGGTCACAAACACTGGCCAAAGTTAGTGTTAATATTTGAAAATGCAAAAAACTAATTTGAACGCCAATTTTGGCCAGTGTTTGTGACTAAGTGGCTACTAAAAAAGACTGAACATACCCCATTTGCAATACCCTGGGTTGTCTACTATTGCAAATGGTATGCCATCATGGGGGTATTTTCATTCCTGGGCTACCATATGGTCTCAAAGGCAACATTTTTAATGTTAAAAAACTGAAATGCAAGCCTTATATTTGACTCTGTTAGCTTTGAAAACACCATAAAACCTGTACGAGAGGGGTACTGTTATACTCGGCAGACTTCGCTGAACACAAATATTAGTGTTTCAAAACAGTAAAACTTATCACAACAATTATATCGTCAGTGTAAGTGCCATTTGTGTGTGAAAAATTCAAAAAATGTCACTGTCATTGACGATATCGTCGTTGTAATACATTTTACTGTTTTGAAACACTAATATTTGTGTTCAGCGAAGTCTTCCGAGTAAAACATTACCCCCCATGTACAGGTTTTATGGTGTCTTGGAAAGTTACAAATTAAATTCCCTGAACTGAATATATATATATATATATGGAAAAAATACCAAAACCTCCTGCACTCACGCTCCAATTACCCTTGTAGCTCCTGCACTCACGCTCCAATTACCCTTGTAGCCCGGGTGCCAGCAAATTATGGCCATCCATATAAAAATCCAACAAGTAGCTGCACTCACGGTAAATAAAAAATCTAAATTTATTAGAAATAAGTTAAAACATCCACGATCAACATTTCAGTCCTGCAAGGACTTTCCTCAGGATCAAAAAAGATGAAAAACAGTGTATATAATAAACAGGACATTTATACATAAAATCATTAAGAGTGTAAGCTTACCCCAGGTGAAAACCGCTGTTCAATCGGCGTTCTAGCCCGCTCAGTGCGCATGTGCAAATTGACTCCGCCCCCTGCCATGACGTCATGACGTGAATGCGGTCTGATCGTTGCCTCGGTGATGCTGATAAACAAAGCATCACCGCGGTTAGCTGAACACAGGCAAACAGACCGAGACGATCATTGCCATGGTGATGCTGGTAAACAAAGCATCACCGCGGCCAGTACATATGGAAGAGTGCAGACCCAGGTGTAAATGTTTACAAAATTAAAAAGCATGTGAAGAAATACAATTAAAGATGAAAGAATAAGTGCCTCATACATGAATGAGCTTTATATTACATCAGCTCAATCCACATTAAAGTGACAGCATTGTCAGTGTAATCAAAGTGCATAAAGTCATATATGTACTCAATTAAGGGACCAGTGCATATAATTAAAAGACCAGTGCATATAAATGAATATTGTGCTCATGAGAGAAGGATGTATGCTAAAACATACAGCGCAAACCATATTGGGTATTTTAAAGTGACAGTGCATATTATATAAAGTGCAAACCAAATGTTATAAAAAAGTGCTACAAGTGCTTTGTGATTAAACATTTCGTACCATATAGTGTAAATAATCAATCTATTCTCTCTTTAACCCTAAATACGAGGAAAAAATACATATTTAATAACATTAATGCTCATATACCTAACAATACATGTGCATCTATATAAAAAACAAATACTAGAGATATGCAACTAAGGATTCCGGAAAAAAATATTATTTTGTTTCACAAAACAAACAAACAATAAAACTCTAAAAAAAAATCACTCTTACCAGCAGTAGTTGCTTGAAAGCCCTTGATTCTATATTGACAGATAGTTAATATGTATAATTTGTATAATGTTAGAATGGAGCTCAAATCATGTAGAATTTAACCCACTGTTTAAAGGGACACTCCAGACTCCTAGAGCACTTTCACATGCTGAAGTACTCAAGTGTTAATAGTGAAAATGTGTCATTTTTATAAACTGAGCTTGTTGCACCCCATTGGCTGTCAATCAGACAACTGATACTCTTGCTTCCTGGTTTGTTTAGCTCAGTGGAACTAAACTCAAGAGGCAGGCAATTGCCCAGAACACATGCTTTGCAAAGACTTCTCATTGGGCTGCGTTATTAAGTCTGTGATTGGACAGCCACATAAAGTCTCTGCAAGGGAAAAAACGGCTTGCAAATGCTTCAGGCAAGAAATCTACAGTTTTTACAAGCCAATTTTAGATGTAAACCAAATGATAAAAATGCATAGTTAAATGCAATCATGTTTTCATTGGGGGTATAACTACCAAACAATGATTTTAAAATGTATTTGGACAGTGGAGTATCCAATAATCTAAATACTAAGAGAGATTGTTTCTATTGAAGTGTTTTATATCAAATCATGAACTGTATGTATTTATTAACAACTGAAATGTAACGCTACTTATTCAAGAGACACTTTAATAAATGTATGTGAATTTCATTTTGAATAAATACTTGTATTTCATTTTTATTTCAGCTTGTTTACCTTTATATTTTGTGTTACTCAAGCCTAGAAGTCAATAAATAAATTATACATCGTTTTAGAAATATATATTTCATTAACAACTCTGGAAGTAGCAAAATGTGATGAAATAACATGAATTTGATATAAGTGTAGAAACCAAGATTTATTTTGTGAATGTCAATATTTAATTTTAGCTTTGTAGTACCAAGACATAGACACATGTATTCCTTACAAACAGCTGGAGAATGTACATTAGGCTAATTTTACAACATGACAGGAGGCTTTATATTTTGCATATCTCTTTTTTACTGATCTCCACAGCACTAAAGAAAACTTACATGGAAACAAAGAACCAATCAAAAACAAGTAGAGTATATATAAGGTGAAGCAGTCTTAAGCACCTCCTCTTTATTTGCTGCTCCACATTGGAAATAGTTCTGAGTTTTGTCTCTTCTCTTTTTGTTACTTTATTATTGCTGTTTTTTGCACTGTTTCATTAATATTATTTATGATCCTTACTTTTTGGCTTTCCTATTCTATACATGGTTGTTTGGGGTTGTTATTCCCTTTTGGGGTAGGTTTGGTAAATTTACCCTGCTCTGCTGGGTTTTTCCTCTCTCTTTTTTATTCCCTACTTAGCTCATTAGCATGATTGCTAGAATCAGCGGTCAGCGCTTTATTCCATTTTTGGGGGTCTTCCCCTGTTACTGGCAAGGCTCTTGTAGCCTTCATTCCCCCCGTGGTCTATCACGGTGTGGGGACTCTCCTCTTGCTCCAACTCCTTGTTCCAGGCACTTTGTTGCAGCCACAGTGGCCATTTTGTATTTTGAGTCTCACAAGATTCAGGTGGCCATATTTGTACACGAAGGGGTGCTGTGTGGAGGAGTACCTACAATGCCTTGGGTGCCGGGTCTGCATCTAATGTTTGCTTTTTATGCTACAATTGAGTGCTAAGCTTCTAGCAAGTTTATTTTACCTTGATAATATCTATACTAATAAACTACAAACTGTATTGTATGATTCTGCTGGTCATTAACAAATGATCTTTCATGCCCATTACACCTGTTGAATACCAAATTTATATATGCATGTCTTAGGGTGAATCCCATTAATGCATGTTCTTAATCTTAACAAGGTGACCCCTCTATTTACCTTGCATTGTATTATTCATTATGTTTAGGTACCAGATGCCTATCTCTGCCCTGGATGAGCTCTATGTATTGCTGATTAAACAGTTTCACTGTTCCCCTAATCTTTCAGCCTCTGTTCTGTGTTTTCAACTTGATTTACTTGGTATTTTACTTGTGCGTATTATTGTGTGAGCCCCTTAATTATTGCAAATTGTAACTACCTTGTGGAAACAAAAAACAAAACAATATCGACACTTAATGTGTATATATAGTAAATATCAGTGAAAAATACTTATCTCAAAATTCAAATATGGCAGCCTCCCAGGTCATTACCCAGCATAAATGACCTTTACACAACGAAATATAGAACAACCAGATATATTTGGGATACGGCTGAAAGTCTAGAAAAAAATAGGAAAAACAAAAAAAAAGATATGGTGTAATACAGTTTTAAATATGATTTAGTGTTAATGAAATGCACTCACAATGTAACGTAGGGAATAGCGCTCTAGGGTGCCTCCCCAGATAGCAGTGGGAGGCTAAAATGTCCCTCCTGTTGCTCCGGTAATGTAGATACCACACAGGACTCCAAGGATGTCAGGAAAAATTCAGCAGCTTTATTCAGGATGAAGAATCACCCATAAATGATAAAATATAATATAAAATATAAAACAGCAAGGTCCTACGCGTTTCGTTCATAGAATATGAACTTCCTCAGGGACCAACATTTAAAACAAATTGTACAAAGCAGTAACAAATATAAAAAGCAGCTTAATCCCCCCATCCCCTCAGTCCCGTAATATAGGGCTATTCCCTAAGTTCTTAATTGAAGTTGTGGGCGTCTTTCCTACTTGCTTGTCCTCATTGGTGCAGTCCTCAAATGATTCAGCTGTATGTACTTCTTTTCTGATCATCCATCTCTTCCTAATCGAAAAAGCCTGCGGTCATGGCCAGCCGAAAAACCGGAACTGGAAGTGCTTGCGGCCAAACACTTCCTCGTTCCATTGTATTATTCGTTCCAACGAGGGTGGTGGTATTATGTGGAAATGCAGCCCTCTGGTGGTCGCCAGAAGAAATTATCAAATCACCATAATAATGATGAAACAGAATTGTATCTACTAAGACAAAAGACATTGGTATCAGCAGCAACAAAGTAGAATAAGTTGATAATACACCACAATGAATACTTGTACCATTTACAATTTTATGCAAATATCTAATTTATATCCAAAAGTTATCTTGGAGTGACTAATGTGGAATAAACAACAACGTCCGTGTGGCACCCTATTTCTGTTTTAATGTGATATACTTCCCCTGTAACATGACTAGAAAATGTATTAGTCCTCTCAAGGGAAACAGTTCTGCAAGCTTTGCATGTATTGCAACCCCTAAAAAATCCTGTGTCTAGAGTTTGGTATATGCTGTATGACTGTGTTTCACATCAAAGTATACATTATAGTACTTCCCTTTTTCTCTACAGGCTTACTGTCTGTTGAGTGTACCTTACTCTGTTGAAATGGGAGACAGAGTAGTGTACATGTGCAATCTCACTGGCAGTCCATGATCAATGTGGATGTTGCTGTTACTGTAGAAAAGGCCCTTCTCAAAGGTCCTATCTCGAACATCAGTGCCAACTAGGTCATTCCCTGCTGTTGGACAGTGTGGCAGACACTTCTGACTCTGATTCCTCTGCTGGTGTATGCTTTCATGCCACCAAGCACAATTGGAAAGGTGAGGGTTGTCAGTCCCAGAAAAACAAAGGCAAGGCTCGGGACAAGAAGCCCAAATAGGTTGCGGCACTGGCTCCCTAATGTTTCCCTCCGTACTCAGATGGTGATGATTGGGAGAAGCCCAAGTTGCTTTTCATTTTATAAGTTCCTTCAATTCTGCATCCGGACTTCGTGCTGGAATCAGATGCCAACGTTTTGGATTGAGGAGCTGCCAGTGATAGGACCTCCACCAGGGGGGTGATTGGTACAGGAAGCCTCCTTCCATATCAAGTGTCTGGAACTTCTGTCGGACTTCTACTCCATTCACAGCCTAGCGAAAGGTCCAATGGCTGAATTATTCTCCAGGTGGACAATGTGTCCACGGTGTGCTACATCAATCGGTTAGGTGGCACTCACTCTCACCGGTTAATGGAGATAATGAAAGAGACAACATTTGTCTCAATTGCAACATTACCTTAAGGGTGGAATACCATCAAGGAGAGATGAACCTCACAGCAGATTGTTTCTTGAGACACTGGAGGAACACACATCAATTAACAACTGTACGTGGTAATGTTCTCCATTCTGGATTCACTGAAGGGTCCTTTATAACTGGATCTGTTTGCTTCCCACACCAACATCTGAAGTTGGATTTATTCAACTTGATTTTGGACCCAGAATGCAAGGCAGTGGATGTTTTTCTTCAATGATGGGTGAATCTGACAGTGCATGCATTTCCCCCTTCACTTTGATTGTGAGGATGATTTATCATGTACACTTCCAGCAGGTCCAGATTATGTTGCTCACCCCATTATGGCAAGCCAGTCATGGTTCCTGGATCTTCTGGAGCTATTCCACTCTTCTCATGGATCCACAAGGGGAATTCCACTCTCTGATTTTAGAAGATCAACTTTGTCTAGTGGTTTGGATGCTTTCCAGGGTTCATGGCAAGTTGGTGGATTATTGTAGGCAGCTAAAGAACTCATGGTCTCCAGGCACAAGACGTAGTTACCTGTCTGCCTGGAGTCCCTGGACTCACTAGTGTGTAGACCGGGATCTCAATCTCTTTACTGTCCATGTCACTGCCATCCTGAACTATCTGTTGATTCTCTTTTCCACTAAGCCCTCCTATCAATCCATCAATGTGATGTGTTTTGCCATCTATGCTGCTCTCATTGAGGTCCAGGGCTTTCCATAGGCAGTGACCATGTTGTCTGTCATTTATTGAGGGTATACGCTTGCGATGACTATCCTCCCATCCCAAATACTGTTGTAGAGAAAGATTCTAGTTAGCTGGCCAGTTGCACAAATGTCCCTTTTGGATAATTGTGCTACTGACCCATTAATGAGAATCTTTCACTATGCCAGTTATTCGCAACGTTTACACTTCTCTTTTGCTCAATGTCATTCTGTTGGGTTTCAGATGTTCTGGCTTTTGACATTGACGCTTATTCTTTTTCTCTGGAGGGCGTTACTTTTCAGATTTCTAGGCCTATGAAATAAGGTTCCACTGAACTTTTAAAGCCGTTTTTTCCTTCCCATACCCAACTTTGTTGATTATTATGATAAGGTCACATTGCCTTTTTAGTTTATGTTCGGCCATATAAGCCAGTCTCAAGTACTACACTTGCCAGATGGATTTCTTGGCTTTTGTTCCTGGCAAGTATTGAGTCCTCTTTCGGAGCTCATTCTGTTTGGGGTGCGGCGGCATTGGTCACCTTTTCCATGGGCGCTTCTCTTTCTAAATCCTCTTTTCCACCGATGATGCCTTAGAAATGCAAAATATGAAGCCTCTTGTCATGTTGTAAAATTGAAGATTATGCCAGGTTTAGTATTTCTAATCTTAATTTTAATAATACAAAGATAGAACAGGTGTGTTGGCGCTTCTATCATAAGATGAACATATAAAAATAGAGGGTGTAATAAAAGGTGTAATCCCCTAACAAATATACTCACAATCAAATAAGAAATTACACCTACTGTGAGCACACAATTAATTCTTAAGCACAAATTTATACATGGAAGAAAATCTCATCTAAAAAAGATAAAACCAAGAACACATAGTGCCTTCCATATACAAAATTAACCATAACGTGCTTATAGGGAATGTCACTCATAAATACAGAGCTGTGTCAGGCTCTGAGTGGTAAGCTTCACGTGTGCCTATGCAGGCTAGGATATCCACTAGGTTAGAGCAGAAACAGAGGATCTCAAGATGTAAAAACTATAAAACATACAGGAAATGAAAGACTATCAAATATATGCAGTGTAAGGCAAATGCCAAAAAAGTCAAACAATCTCTGACAAAAAATAGTCTTCAAAGTACACTGCCAAAGTGCAGCAGACACGTTTCGACCAATGAGGTCATCTTCAGTGCTACCTGATGTCCTTTTGGTTGCCATTAAATCCCCCTCACTACTGAATTTACTCAATGCAGTTGGACTATGTACGTAGCATCATTTCGGTTAAGCATGGCCCATCATTTCGTGAGTGATTGCGATCTTCTAAAAATCCCGGCCATGTGTTCCTCCTGCGTTCTCCATCTTGGTTGTGGGCAAAATTGCCCAAAGTCCAAACAAAATTGCCCAAAGTCTATAACACTTAAAAAGTCAAAAGGCAAAAACCGCGTGAGCATTTAAACCGCCCATAGGAAAGAATTACTCAATGATTTCCTATGGACGTCCAGCGTCTTCTCACTGTAATTTTCACAGTGAAAATCGCATAATTGCCTCTAGCGGCTGTCAATGAGACAGCCACTAAAGGCTGGAGTAACCCTCAGTGAAACATGGCAGTTTCAGAGAACAAATATTTGCAAATATTTTCCCACCCTACCTCACCCTTTCTATTTGTAATTTTCTCTTTCATATAATTTTATTAGGGTGCTAGCTTATTACTTAGTTGTGTATTTATTTGTCATGTGTTTCTCTGTCTTGTACTTCATTGGGCATGTTCAGTTTAATACAGTATAGTCGAGATTTATGTATTTTTAAAATTTTATTGGATAAATTCAGGCTAGTTGGGAAACTAGAAAAAATTAGCCACATTTATTGGACCAAAGTCCAGCCCTCTGAAACCTATGGACCGGTTGGATAAATCAGACTTAACCCAAATACATAGCAGAGCACAAAATTATTTAATTCAAGAGGTGATCTTCACAAAAAACACCTCCAGTTACCACCAGATGACCAAATTAATTTATGAGTGGTGGTAACTGTTTAAGTTCTGGTCCCCTTTTGTGTTTTTTTGCATTTGGAGATCACCTCTTAAATTAAATTATTTTGTACTCTAGTTGGGAAAACTAGTATTCTTCAGTGGCTAAACCTGTTACACAATTTTTGTCGTGCCAGTTAAATTTTTTTTTTTGAAGGATGAACTTACCCATTTAGGCTCGTTGCCTGTCTTTACGATTCATTGGTCTTCATTGATTCTTTCAGATGTAGTTTATGTTCCTGTGTTTCACGTTCAGAAAGTGGAGGTGCACAAGGCTGAATCGCCTCACATATACTCTGCTTGTTTTTGATTGGTTCTTTGTTTCCATGTAAGTTTTCTTTGCTGCTGTTGAGTGCAGTAAAGAAAGAAATGCAAAATATTTGCTTTCTGTCATTATAAAAAAAAATAAGTTTATAAGTATACTAAACCTAGCATAATCTACAATTATATATTTTAATCTCAGAACTAGAACAGAGTCATTTTTATATTATCACTAATGCATACAAGCCATATTTCATACACAAAAGGTAATAGTTATTGTAAAGACAACTTCATATATCAGACATATGCCCTAATTATGCAACATTTAATAATTCCTTGTTTTTGTTCTTGTTTTTTGGGAAAATGCATCTTTGAAATTAAGTTACAAATCTGTTTTCCAAAAGCTGAAAGAGAAAAGGCAACATTTATCATGACAGTAAGGCTGTTAAGAGTGAACTGATTCTATTTTATTTTTGTTACTGATAATTACAGCTATTTATCAATGTAGCAATTCCACTACCTGAAAATAATAGTTCCCATTTTGCATTTTGAGAATTTTAGCCTAACAAATGCATGCAGTGAGTAAAGAAAAAAACAACTACTGTTATACACACAGTATATATTAAACTATAGAGAAATGAAATACTCCTATAGTCACGTATATCAAAATGTGCTCAGCTGCCACATATCCTATTGCACTTGTAGTAGTTATGGTGTCACAAATAATTTAATGATCAGAAATTAAACTTATTCGTTTGAAACTCCATCTAAGATGGAGAAACTCTGGTCTTCTGAAAAACTACGAACAAGGAATAAAAAAATAATAAATTTTACTGACGTTTTGCAATATGTTTGAGCAATATTTTGCTGTTTGGACGATTTCCCTCTCAATCAACTACAATTCATACATGTATTTTTTTTATTTATTTTTTTAAACTTATCACGTTAGTACAGGAACATGCCTGCTATTATAAAATAACCATGTATGGGCAAGAATGACAACACATATACATGTGACAGTAACATTAAGTTTCAATAATAAACTAGTGTAAGATGAAAGATGCAGCAGTCATTAGCCCCGTTGTTCTTGTACATAGTAGAGAAGACAAAGTAACAACATTCAGTGACATTAGCAAGAAAATACCAACATTGTTCCAGCATATAGGCATGTTTTTGTCATTGTACTGTTGCCATGTGTTTTGTTTGTGAAAGTACTGACATCAGTCAGTGCTGACATTAGTACATAGTTACAATTGGTGTGTAGCGTATCTAAAAAATGTATTGATGAAAAAGATACATTTCTCAAGATCAATGCAAGCAGATTTATATATTTATTTATTTTAAAGCATACCTAAATTGATTAAAGGAACACTATAGTCACCTAAATTACTTTAGCTAAATAAAGCAGTTTTAGTGTATAGATCATTCCCCTGCAATTTCACTGCTCAATTCACTGTTATTTAGGAGTTAAATCACTTTGTTTCTGTTTATGCAGCCCTAGCCACACCTCCCCTGGCTATGATTGGCAGAGCCTGCATGAAAAAAAAACTGGTTTCACTTTCAAACAGATGTAATTTACCTTAAATAATTGTATCTCAATCTTTACATTGAACTTTAATCGTATACAGGAGGCTCTTGCAGGGTCTAGCAAGCTATTAACATAGCATGGGATAAGAAAATCTTAATTAAACAGAACTTGCAATAAAGAAAGCCTAAATAGGGCTCTCTTTACAGGAAGTGTTTATGGAAGGCTGTGCAAGTCACATGGGAGTTGTGACTAGGGTTCATAAACAAAGGGATTTAACTCCTAAATGGCAGAGGATTGAGCAGTGAGGCTGCAGGGGCATGTTCTATACACCAAAACTGCTTCATTAAGCTAAAGTTGTTCAGGTGACTATAGTGTCCCTTTAAGAATTGCCACTAGCTACCTTATCCAATATTCATGCCAGAAAGGGGCCAATGCCCACTTGGAAAATGGAAGGGGCTGTGGAAAAGCGAGTCAGAAGTATAATGTGAGTCTGAGGTGCAACTTTTTTTTCAACAACACTTACAATCAGTACATTGACAAAGACAATCAACAAATTAAAAATATAATTAGATTTAATTAATCATTGTGCTGAGTTTGGGGATGTATTTAATACAGGTTATTAATGACATAATGGAGTGAAGGTTTTCCGATAGAAAAAAATGAGTTTGCATTCTAAAACTGACATAATTGACTCCAAGACAATTAAGTGATGATCTTATAGCATGTGGTTCTTGTGTGATTGCATTTCCTATTAACTGGTTGACCATAAAATGTTCTTCATAATAAGATAATTTCCCCATGGTAAGTGCCCTTTTGATTGACTCCATATGTTTGTGCCAAAGTGGTGCTGAAATAAAACAAAAGAAAAAGTGACATTTAAGAATCGTAAGTCTTAATTTAGGTACCAAGTGATTAGACAGTTTAATATCATAATATCTGATAAATAGACTGCATGTCAGAGATTTCATTCCCTTTTAATCAAACCTAGTAGTCTGCTAAATTAATCATCCCCCTGAGGTAGAGAAGCACATTTCCAATTTAGACCTAGAGAATCATTAATAATGTAAAGAAATCCAGGCACATTCCCTTTTTACTTCATTTCTTTTACATTATTATATAGACCGGATTTTAAAGTAGATAATATAAGAAAAGTGCTCAATTTTAATATTGGCTTGTTACAAGGTAATAGACAGATAGACATATGGAAACAAAAGTTTTTAAAACAATTTGTAAAAAGAAAATGGTGCTACTATTGTTATTGTTACTGTAAATCGATATATTATTAAAGGAACACACCACGTACCCAAAACACTTCAGCTTGCTAAAGTACTTTAGATGTTAATTGGTTCTCTCATCAGGCTTATCTCATAATAGTCCCTTTAAACTTGGGCAACGCCGAAATTTCAGTTTTGTCGGAACACATTTGGACAAAAGAAAATGTTGTTTTGTCCGAAGTGAATATCGTCCATTTGTTTTTGGATGAAATTTGGTCATTATTTTCATTTGGGAATTTCATTCAGACTAATAAAATTCCTATGCATGCCACAGCTGTGTCTTGCGGCCGTTTAGTAGGTAACTCCCTAAATTGGTACACTTGTGTACTTGCCATATTTCAGGGTGCCAAATTAGGGAGCTGTTTAGAAGATAGCTCTTTTTTAAATCCTTATAGTAATCCCACATAAAGATTAGTGAACTATCTACTAAGATGCTGAAAGACCAAAATTATGCATGAAACAATGCCTATCAATTCTGGAATTTGAAAGGAGCTCCAAGATGGTGGATGGAAACTGCGTTCAGGCGCACAGATTCACTAATTTGGTGGGGGGTGGCACATGTAATTATAAGCCCTTTTTATTGTATATATATCGATGAGTGTATATTTGTGATTAAGGACATTAGCATTGACTAAGAACTTGCGCCCTTTTATTGTCCTTCAATATTGTCCTTCAATAAAAGCCTGGTAGCATCTAGGTGTGCACACTTTAACTGTTTGCGCAGACCTAATTTTTTCTTTTATTGAATTAGGGACTGGATGGCAATAGCTGCCAGTTGCTAGTCTTTTTTTTTTTTTATAAAAGTGAGCAGCCATCGGCATCTCCTGCCTTTTCAACGGCACTGCAGGAAAGGCGCAGGAGAGAGAATTTATTTTCCACTATAGTAATATGATGGTCATATTAACCTCCGTATGGGGAAGGGGAATATGTGTTCATCCTAAAATGAATGTCCAAGACTAGTCCCCTTATTCACACTTCCTGGCGATCAGTGAGACAACCAGGAGAGTTTCCTGTCTTATTTGGTTTGAACTATAGTTCAAAGTGGAAGTGAGTAGTTCTTACAGAGATTTTCATGCTGGGTTCTCATTTGTTCCTACCTCTAACCCAAAAAATATCTAATGGTCTTTGTCTGGTCAATGATTTGAAGGGCACATAAGAGAGTCAGAAAGCTCATCTCTCACTAGTTCCCTGTGTAAATAAGCTTCAGTTATCTTTATTGACCTTTTGGCATATTTCCTTTCCACGAGCACATTGATCTTTTACCTGAAAGTTATATTGCGTCCCTGAGCTACGCAGACTGATTTATATCTAGTTGCAACATGCAAGTAATTTGTGATTGCATGCTGTTTTAAAGGACCACTAAACTCAACCAGACCATTTCTTCTCAATGAAGTGATTTAAGTGCAGTGATCCTGTAGTTGTAACCCTTGAAGGTATAACTGTCATTTTTTCTGAAATAATATTTACTATAAACCTCTAATGCCTAACATACTTGGATTTGACCAGCACCAAGGAAGTCACTTTTATATTTGTATATTGTACAGCTTATATAAGAACCACAAATGAATACATTATTTCCTTGTGGTAGGTAATGCATGATATATACTGAGCATTTTTCCTGTGCACTTTAAGATTATAAACAACTTGCAGCTGTGGAATAAAGAATGGTGGATCTCATACTACTCTCACGATCATCTGGTGACCATTGTCGTAAATTGAAAGTGTAATACAAACATTCCCAGGAAATAAAAAGGGACAAGATATATGCAAATGTACATATTTCTACTCAATTTTAACAACAATTCAAAAACTGCTTATTATATGTTCATTAGTTCACATTTGGGGAATTTTCACTTGGTTTGCATTATTTGTGTAAACAAGACCTGCAAAATGTAGGTGACCAAATTACTGACTGACTGACTGCTTTCAGTGTAGGAAATTACTTTTCCGTCAAGGCCATGCCTGTGATAATTTAAGGAAAAAAATCATGTTATAGTCAGAAGAATTTCAGGTGTAATTCATAGGGCTCATGTGAAAAATATACATTTTCACCCCACGAGCTCACACTGACAATACTCATAAATTTAACTATTAAGTATCTTCAGTTTTACATAGAAATAAATCATTATAGTTATTTTTCAGTGTTAATTTTGGCAGCAAATTTCGATTTAGTATTAGTCTATGTATTTTGACTAAAAAGCCATTTTAGTTTTAGTTGTATTTTAGTAATCTGAATTGTTTTAGTTTTAGTCTAGTTTTAGTTGACTAAATGGCCAGTAGATTTTAGGCAACACGACTATTATCTAATGGGTTTAGTTAACCCCTTAAGGACAGCGGATGTACTAGGTACGTCCGACAAAAAACGGTCCAAGTATGTCTGCGTCAGTCCTTATTTTCTACCAGATCGCTGGCGGGGGAACAGGGAATCAGTGTTTCTCCCGGTCTGGGGGGACTGCCTGACAGCCCAGACAGTCCCCCCTCAGCAAATTAGGCCCCTGTGGGCCATGTGATCGCTCTAAATTACACACATGTATATATTATATATATATATTCTAAAATATAAATAAGTAAATAAAAATAAATTTAAAAATAATTAAAATAATATATATATATATATAGTTTTTAAATTATATATATGTAATTTTATTTTAACTGTATTTTGATATGTGTGTGTGTGTATATATATATATATATATATATATATATATATAAATATATCAAAATACACTTAGAATGACATTATATATATATATATATATATATATATATAAATAAAAATAATACAAAATATATATAAATATACACGTAGACTTCAAATATATAAATATGTATATATATTTAAATTCTACGTGCATATTTATGTAATATTTTTACATAATTAAGTAATTCAATTGATTGCAATTTGAGAGACCTGTCTATTTTAGTAGCCACTTAATCACAAACAACTTATAGTCCTATAACTTGCAAAAAAAAAGCTAAGAACATGTTAAAATTAGGTATTTCTAAACTCAGGACAAAATTTAGAAACTATTTAGCATGAGTGTTTTTTGGCGGAACTGAGAGAATTCACTGATGTTTGTTAATTAAAATATAATAAAATGTATTACATAAATATCCTGAATCCCATGCCATGTATAAGAATCAGACATTTTTGTGCACATCTGTGGCATTTCACAATTTAATCCTTTTATCCTTTACTAAATACCTGATTTGCTAATCCTGGAAAAAGTTTGATTTTATTAAGCCACAATGTACTCTGACTTTAGCGAATAAACCTGAATGTCTACACATAATAACAAGTAATTCTAATTTGTATGTATTGTTTTCCCAACAATAATTTTTAAATTTCATAGGTTTTAAAGCTTTTGATGATATCACTGCAGAATTTTCCAAGTGAGATAAACTGATGTTTTTTCAAACTTTCAAGAAAAGACGTTGTGCAAGTGTTAAAATTTTTACTCTTACTATTTACTCTTACTGTTCATTATAAATTGGTGATTACTACGCTTTTCTTTTCTCATCTATTTAATTGAAATTGTGCAACATAGGAATGGTGGATAATGCTGCTAATTTGAACCAATTGTTGGGCTTCAAGTTTGTGAGTAGTTTTTCCCTCTATTGAAAAAAATAAATAAACAAATACATACATTTATAGGCAATATCACATTATATTACTTTATATATATTTCTAGTTATGTATTTTTTCTCCTATTAAAAGTGTTGCTTTAATATAACTGTGAATAGCTTTAGAAACATTTTGTTTTGACTTTGTTATGGTATTATCTGTGTTTTGTTTTAAGGAGAGTTGGGACACGTGATTTTACTACAATATTTGTTTATTCTACTAAGGTGACGCATTCACTTATATTGCTGGTTATTGCTAATAGACATATACACCCTGAGGAGATGAGTATTATTAATTGGTCTAATGCAATGTTAAAGAATCGCTCTAGACACAATAACAACTTCATTTTATATTAACTCATATGCTGTCTGGAGGTCCTGACCCCTGTCTTACCTCAAGGGATTAAACCATGTTCAGGCAGTTTAACCCCAAAGTGCTCTTGATGGCACCGATCCTCTGGACCTCGGCTTCAATGCGGAAGCCTTTCCGTAAGTGCCTGTGATAGGGTAAAAGCATAAGCTGGGGCTCTCAGGATATTACTGAAATCCCATTGAAAAAATGCATTAGAAACATATGTGAGGGAAAGTGAGGTATGAAAGAGTAACAATGACCAGGCCAATGCTAGTTAATATTCACAGAATTTCTCATGAGTTGGTATATGCATTTTTCACCAAACAATTACCACAGTAAACTCTGTAGTGTATATAATGATGCTTCTATAAGGTGATTAGAATACCCATCATCTTACATTTACCCATAAGACTTCACTCACTATTCACATTTCCAACAAGGTAGACAGACAGAATCTCAATCACAATTGTAATCGTATCCTCACACAGAACTTCAACCCTTCAACCAATAAAACTTCATGAAACATTTACATCACTATGGCTACAACCAATCACTACTGTGTTTTGAATATGATTATTCTACATAAGTTTGAAATGATTTCATTGAAATATTTCTGCTATACAGTACAATTCTTGAAAACAAGATAAATATGCATGTCATCTCCCAGAGAAAACCACATATAATAAAATAAAATAAAAAAAATCATAGCCAGGAACAAGTGTTAAATCTGTGTCTGTTTAATGTTCACTGCGTTAGTGCATCTTCTTTTCTTCCCTTACGTGTCATTATTGATGTATGCGTGCCAATACAATGACAGGATATCAAGACTTTGAATCTAAAACAAAACGTAAGCAAGTTGTGGAAATGTCACTGCTCCCTGAAGCCCTGCACTCTCTCTCAGTATGTTTCATCACCGAAGAGAAATTACTAGGTTAGTTTTATAGCTGTTCAGGCAAAAAAAAAAAAAACCTGCCTGGAAGAAATTATTTTATCCAAGCAGCAAAAAGTACACTTAGGAGATTATTTTAACCCCTTAAGGACACAATTTCAGAAATAAAAGGGAATCATGATGGAATATTTCCGTCATGTGTCCTTAAGGGGTTAAAGTAAACAGTTCCTGAAAACCATAAAAAATAATGAACTGGCAGGTGATTTGATATAAAAATGGACACGAAAGAGCAAGGATTCGTTGACAAGGCAATTGACTTTTTTTTTTTTAAACCGTGTCTCAACTTTATTCACCGAAGTGAGTATTGTTGGAGTTTAAAAGTGGATTCAAAAGGAATTTAACATTTCACGCCAAACAACCTTATATTTTCCAAGTCAGCTGATAATTCTCGTTTTAGTGAATAACTTTAGTGAAAAACTCTATAAGTGTTTAATAGTTTAATAATAAAATTATTGCCCTAACAATGTTTCTTACATGCGCACCTATACAGTACAGTCTAATCTCATTTTTTCTGATCTCAATGAGCTACTGAAAACATAAATTTATATATATATATAGAAGAAACACTAATGTAAATGGGTAATGTCCATGGAGCTGTTACAAGTGGGCAACTAGAAATCTAATGGCTACTAAAAATCGAATGGTACAAAAAAGGTTAAAAAAAAACATGAAGATAAAAAACAATCAATTGTAAAATGAACAAAAAATCATAGGAAATAGGGAAAATATGAACAAAGGATGTGACACAATAACCTACACTATATATCAAAATGCCTACATAGTGCTAAAAATATCCTAACTGAATGATAATGGGAAAAAACACACTCGCTCTTAAAAAATATATATCAATAATATATATATATATATATATCAACGCAATAAGGATATGGAATTCTCTGCCTGAAGAGGTGGTTTTGTCAGAGTCTATACAGATGTTTAAACTGCAATTGGATAAATACTTGCAAAAACATAACATACAGGGATATAATTTCTAATTAGTGGGGTAATAGC
>OW240917.1:184502869-184582995 GCA_933207985.1 Pelobates cultripes | reverse complement strand
TTGCCGCTTCCCCTGCATTTGGTTCGTGTGTTACAGAGTAGCGAACGGAGACTGTACTGCAGCCGGGGAAGGTCTACTAAACGGCGGTTTGGCTTAAAGACACTAGAGGTGTCTTAACAATTGGTGGCAAGCGACGGGATGAATCCCACAGCATTGGAGGTCAGCTACAAGACATGCAGTACGAGGAATTAAGGCGTGCTACACTTAAGGACATATTGGAACGCCGAGGAAGGTCAGCAAGCAATTTAAAGAAAAGGGAGATTATTGCTTTGCTAATGGAGATGGATGCAGCAACGGGAATGGAAAGAGTCAACGTGCCCAGTACCTTGGATTTAACACCCGAGGAAATACAATTCAACCGGGCAGTGCAAATAAGGCTGGCACATTTTGGCCCCAACCCCTCAGCTGACATCGTGGTTCGTGTGCAGGCAGCAGTTGCAACACAACAGGCAGCCCGGGAAAGAGGAGCTGCAGCAGCAGAGGTACCGTATGACAATAATGTGGTTGCTAGAAAAAAGGTACCTTTTGCTGCGTTTAAAAACTTTGTGGAAACAGAGGGAGAGATTGATGGATTTTTGGCAGACTTTGAGAGGCAGTGTGCGCTACATCAGGTACCTGCAGATGAATGGGTCACCATCCTCTCTGGGAAATTATCTGGCCGGGCTAGTGAAGCTTTTCGGGCCATCCCAGAGGAGGAGATCACCAGCTATCGGGCTGTAAAAGAGGCGCTCCTAGCCAGGTATGCAGTAACCCCAGAGGCGTACAGGCGGAGGTTTAGAGAAACCAACAAGCTGGTTGGGGACTCTTATGTGGAATGGGCCTGCAGAGTCCATCGTACCGCAGCCCACTGGATGGCTGGATGCCAAGCGGTAACTGGGGAGGTGGTGTTACAAGTGTTCCTGCTGGAGCACTGCTTTGATAGACTACCTGCTGGGGTCCGGGAATGGGTCAGAGACAGAAAACCCTCTACCCTACCCGAGGCTGCCCGTCTGGCAGACGAATACACGGATGCCCGCAAGTTGGATGGTACAGCTGCTCAAGCCCCTGCCAGACTGGAGTATCGACCAGCAGTAACACCCGCTCCTGCAGTCTACCAACCCCCAGTACACCGTACCCCAGCTGCACCACCAGCTAACAATTATATACAACCAGCCCGATTTAATGCCCGGGAGTACTCCCAACCCATCCGGTGCTATGGGTGCAAGCAGTTGGGGCACAAGCGTCCTGAGTGCCCCCTGAACAGTGCCAACCAGGCTCAGTCCTGGAGGAGACCAGTTAACGGAAACCAGCGCCCACCTCAGCCTGCTGCTCACTGCCTAGAGCAGGAGGAATTTTAGGGCATTCTGCACGAGGCAGACCCAGTGCAAGCGGCTCACCAGGATAATCGCCAGCAACATCGGCAAACTGTGAAGCTAAATGGCAGAGTGGTGAATGGGCTGAGAGACACAGGAGCCACGATGACACTGCTCCAAAAGAACTTGGTCTCAGAGCATCAACACACTGGAGACACTGTGGCAGTAAGGGTAGCAGGGGGTGCCGTGTTTCGCTTACCTGTTGCCCGAGTACATTTGGATTGGGGAGTGGGGGCTAGGCATGTGGATGTGGGGGTGATGAAGGACTTGCCCGCAGATGTTCTTTTGGGAAACGATTTGGCCCCTTTGGTTTCAGCCTATGCTCCGATGGGCCCTGCAGACGTGAACCCAGTGACCACCCGTGCCCAGACCCGTGCTGCCGGAACCAGCCCACTTGCTGACGAGACCCAGGTAAGATCTCCTTCCCCGACTGATACCCCAGATCAGGTCCCCTTAAGCTGGGATTCCCCAGAGGAGTTTGGGAGGGAAACCCGGGCGGATCCGACCCTCCAAAGATACAAGGACAGGGCAGAGGCTGGGGAGGAAGGAATAGATGGGGAACGGTATGAGTGGGTGGGGGACAGGTTATATAGGATCCCTAAACCTTCCCAGAAGAGTGTTGCCTCTCCGCCGAATCGCCAGTTAGTGGTACCTGCAAAGTACCGGCAGGAGATTCTGCGGATAGGGCATGATGTTCCTTTAGCTGGACATCTAGGGTCCCGCCGCACAGCCTATAGGATTTCACAGAACTTCTTTTGGCCAAACTTTAACCAGGCTGTGCGGATGTACTGCAGCACGTGTGACACATGTCAACGGGTAGGAAAGCGGGGGGACCACCCTAAGGCTAGGCTATTATCGATGCCTATTATAGGGGAGCCCTTTGCCCGCATAGCCGTTGACATTGTGGGTCCACTGGCCAGGGCTAGTCCATCCGGTAAGAAGTATGTTCTTACCGTGGTGGACTATGCCACCCGCTATCCAGAGGCAGTAGCGCTGTCTAACATAGAGGCAGAGACGGTTGCTGATGCCCTGGTTAGAATTTTTACTAGGGTCGGGTTCCCTAAGGAGATCCTCTCCGACCAGGGAACCCAATTCACCGCTGTGCTCACCCAGCAACTGTGGAAGGTGTGCGGCATTAAGCCGTTACTTAGCTCACCCTACCACCCACAGACTAACGGTCTCTGCGAGCGCTTTAACGGTACCCTCAAACAGATGCTGAGGACCTTTACAGACACTTGCAGAGACTGGGAGAGATTCCTGCCTCATCTATTATTTTCTTATAGAGAGGTGCCCCAGGAATCTACTGGGTTCTCCCCCTTTGAGCTGCTGTATGGGAGAAGGGTCCGCGGACCCCTAGATCTCATTAGAGGCCACTGGGAGGGGGAGACGGAGCAGGAAGGGACCCCCATAGTGCCATATGTTCTGGAACTCCGGGACCGCATGGAGAAACTGTCCCTGATGGTAAGGGAGAATCTCCAGGCGGCCCAGGGGAGACAGAAGAGATGGTACGATCAGGGTGCCCGACAGCGGGTCTTCCAGGTTGGGCAAAAGGTATTGGTGCTTAAACCTGTGAAGGCCAACAAGATGCAAGCATCTTGGCAGGGCCCGTACAAGGTAGTGGCGCAGATCTGCGACACTACTTACTTGATAGCCAGCTGTACAGATGAGAGGATCCAGCGGTCCTTTCATGTGAACATGCTGAAAGAGTACCAGGAGAGACCTGAGAATATTGCAGCAGTGTGTGCCCCAGCTACAGATGATTCTGAGAATTTACCCCTTCCAGATCTATTAGAAAGGGATTCCCAGACTGACCTTACTACCTTGGTACAGCTAGGGGACCGGTTGAACCCCACAGAAAGGGTACAGGCGCAGCAGTTGTTATGGGAGAAGCAGGCGACGTTCTCCCAGGAACCAGGTTATACCACCCTAGCTGTGCATAAGGTAGAGACCCCTGGACAGACCCCGTTACGACAGCCCCCCTACCGTATCCCTGAAGCAGTCCGTGAAGGAATGCGGAAGGAGATACAGGAGATGACCCAACTTGGGGTTATCGAGCACTCCGACAGCCCTTGGGCCTCGCCTGTAGTCCTGGTGCCAAAGAAAGATGGGACCACCCGGTTCTGTGTGGACTACAGGCGACTCAACGAGCGGACCACCACTGACGCCTACCCAATGCCCCGGGTAGACGAATTACTAGATCGTATTGCCAGGGGGCGATATCTGACCACCATAGACCTGTGTAAGGGCTACTGGCAGATCCCCCTGGCCGAGGATGCTATCCCCAAGTCGGCATTTGTCACCCCATTTGGCCTGTACCAATTTAAGGTCATGCCTTTTGGGATGAAAAATGCACCGGCTACTTTCCAACGGATGGTGGATAGACTCCTGGATGGCTTCCAAGAATTTGCCTGTGCATACTTGGACGACATTGCGATCTACAGTGGGTCCTGGGAGGAACACCTGGTACATGTAGGGGTAGTGCTGGATAAGATTAGGGCCGCTGGCCTGACGTTGAAGCCAGAAAAGTGTCATCTAGGTATGGCTGAAGTGCAGTACCTGGGTCACAGAGTGGGGTGTGGGAGCCAGAGACCGGAGCCAGCCAAAGTAGAGGCAGTGGCTAACTGGCCCACACCTACTACTAAGACCCAGGTATTGGCCTTCTTGGGGACGGCAGGGTACTACAGACGTTTTGTCCCTGACTACAGCGCTATCGCTAAGCCCCTGACAGACCTGACGAAGAAGAACTTGCCTAAGCAGGTCCTGTGGTCTCCGGCTTGTGAAGCTGCGTTCCAGGCACTGAAGCAGGCTCTTGTGAATGCCCCTGTCTTGGCTGCCCCAGTCCCTAACAAACGCTTTCTCGTCCATACAGATGCTTCCATGTATGGACTGGGGGCTGTGCTGAGCCAAGTCGGGGAAGATGGAGGAGAGCACCCTGTCGCATATCTCAGCAGAAAGTTGTTACCCAGAGAAGTGAGTTATGCGGCAGTGGAGAAGGAGTGTTTGGCTTTGGTCTGGGCATTGAAAAAGTTAAGCCCCTATTTGTATGGGCAAGAGTTTTCCCTTGTGACTGATCACAACCCACTCGTTTGGCTTAACCGGGTCTCAGGAGACAATGGGAGACTGCTGAGATGGAGCTTGGCACTACAGCCCTACAATTTTACCATCAGCTACAGACCCGGTAAGCTAAACGGAAACGCAGATGGGTTGTCACGACAAACAGACGTTTCCATCACCTCGTAGTCCGGTCATCCCCAAGTTGACCCGCCACAGGGTCAAGCCGGGTCTGCCGGAGTGTCCCACAAGGAGGGAGCCGTGTGACAGAACCATCTGTCTGCTGGATTTTTGCCCGTTCGTCTGTTTGTCCCCGTTCGTATGAATGGCTGGTTTCTATAGCCCAGCCATTCGAATGACTCTTTTTCCCGAACAAAACCGCCGAACGAACGGCCACCCAAGTGAGGAGTGTGCTGCAGGTTAACGAAGTGATCACCATTATAACGTTGTGGTTAACCGCAGACACTTCTCAATTAAACCGAACTCAGGGTGGTCGTCGTTCGTATGTCGACCACGAGGCAGCGGCCATTTTAAATCATGCGAACGCTCAGCGGTGTTTGGCTCTATTTCTATGGAACGGAAAACGGACACTTTTTCTGTCGAACACCGCTGAAACAAGGGAACGCCTGGCTGCCTCCACGAAAGCATGCGAACATCGGCCGTTCGGGAGATTGAGAACACACAAAAGACTTAACCCAGATAGCCCACCCATGGAGTCATTCGTGTACCGAAGGACTGTAAGAACTTTGACTCCATGGCGATTGAACTATGTGTGTGGGATCTGAGCGCTATTCGCCAATAATATGCACTCAGATCCAGGCTATCTGGGGACATGTAATACGAATGGGAAATGTTCAGTTTTTATGTAGTTATGCATTTTTGTGTCTTTTATTATTTCATGTTTAAGATGGCGACTGTCCTTGTCCTGGAGTTAATTGAGTTACTTGGTAATTAACTCCAGGACAGAGGGGAGGGAATCAGAATGCACTGTGGGTAAAATATGTGACTGTGTGTCAGAAATGTCCTTCTATCTGTCTGTACTTTAAGTCTTCCATTTGGTCCCCTAGGGGAGTGTCCACCAGGTGGGAGACCTGCATAAATACGGGCAGGTAGCCCACAGTAAACCCAGATCTTATTTGACCCTCAATGCGGAGCTTCTGTCTCGTTATTGGGGGGATTTCTTCTTCACGTTTAGAGACTGCTGGATGGAACGAAAGCCGCTTTGGGGATATTATTGTTCGACGGTTCCTAGCAGTTCGTATATTGCCGTTCGGGAGTTTGGAGCCGTTCGTGGATTTCGATCGGGAGGTTGCCGCTTCCCCTGCATTTGGTTCGTGGGTTACAGAGTAAGCGAACAGAGACTGTACTGCAGCCGGGGAAGGTTTACTAAACGGCGGTCTTAACACAGAGGTATACCAACTTCGTATGGGAAGATGACAAGAACCACAAGGCTCAGTCAGGAAGTGTGAAACCATGACAATGAAAGGCATTTGAAAATACTACAACCACTACCTCTACTTTTTAGAATACTCTTTTATGTAGAAAGAGTTTAAAAAAGACTTGCTATGCAGCCAGCGTTTACTTGTGAAGTAAATTACTACACAATGTGTATATTACTTAGGTGAGACACTTGCAATTTTTAAAGCACAAGTAGTGGCACAAGGCACACTGCAAATCTAATATTGCATCTCTTACTATAAATATACAATTAGAAATAAATAAATCACATATTAGTAAAACAATTCTAAATCAGTAAATCAAGATGTAAGAAGCACTGGTAGTAGCAGGTAGGCAAGAGGAATTTTTTTTTTTTTTTTTAACTCACTGGATGGTGAGGAATCCAACTGTTCCTATCCAATCTGCCTCTGTCGTATGCTGGCACTATCCTGACAATGTCCTGCTCTTCCTAAGAATTGAGGTAGAAGGGGAAGAGGTATCATTGGTGGTAGGTAGTGAACCAGTGGACCTGTTGCCTGCCCTAGTACTTTCTTGATCTGCTTCATCCCTCAGTAATACAGACACTTGGTGTATTTTCAGATGTTGATTCATATTGGCACTAGTAAGATGACCCTTTGCTCGCCCCATACTCATTGCCTTTGCCTTCACAATTTGCACTTTGAAAGTACACTTGGAGGGACTCAAAATGATCCCAAACGTTACTTCATTGGCCGAGTACAGTATGCTGATCTCTTTGACCTGCATCTGCTGAAGATTTGGCTTGATTTGCATTGGTGACAGTGGAAGCTGTCGCAAAACTAGCCTGTGCACTAGCACATGGTTGATTAATGCTAATAGAAATGTTATGGTGGTAGTACTGATGATGTTGATGGTGGTGGCAATGATGGTGGTAACAATGCCATGACAATGACAGTGTGAGAGCTATTTGTGCCACTTAGAGCAGGCACAGCGTATATTGCAACATCTAAAACAAACAATCGATGGTCTGTTTCTCTCAATAGCTACAGTCAATGAGTCTGGAAGAATGCTGCTTGTAAGTATAAATTATTTTACTGCTTCTTCTTTTTTCCCTCTTATGGTCAGTGTCACTTGATCTGTTTGATCAATTTTTTCGAACAGGAGACACAACCCACATTATTTGGCAAACCTATTGCCCATCATGACAAATTATGCTGCTTATTTGCCCTCACCCAAGCTGCTGATTTGTCCTCCATTAATTTTTTTCTGATGCCAGGAATAGAACCCAATATCATATATCAGAATGAACGTTCTTGTCTATGGCTTGTTTCATGAATTGTTAATATGGTGCTTTGGAAATTTGTAATTTAGATGATTACTGGATTGGCACCAATTCATATGAACTGCAGTACAGGTATAGAACAAAACAAATCTTAATGTCTACTGGTTATTGCTACTCGTATCCACTCACATATTTGAATGAGTGAGGTATAATTATGAGGATGCAATTAGAGCCCCTATCATCAAGAAGGAAAACTCATATAACATAAGATGTATGTTAGCGGATGCTCAGATTTGGAAAACTTCACCATTTACTTAACTTTCCTTGAATATATATATATTTTAATTTATTCAGTTTTTTTATGTTTACATTTTTTACAAGTCAAGGCAATAATGTTACACAATTCTAAGTCTGAGGGTATTTACACATAGCAAGTTCTCATTGTACATGATTTGCACATACTGAATTTTATGAATTGACCAAGCTGAAACAGAGTGCTGCAACAGAGTTGACTACCCACAGATTGATTTACCTAACTCTCTAAGTGATTTGTTTTAAGGGTTATGTAAAACAAAAAGTATCTGTTTTCCAATAGACCCCTTCCAGTTTTGTAGGTTAAATAACTGGCATCCCTCTGTATAAATTAACAAATGCTATTTCTAAAGTATGTATCTGGAGCTTTCAGAAATAACTTTGTGCAATTAAAACTGTGATAAGCACCACTTTACTGGCACATATGTGAGGGCACGGCACCCTCATCTGAATTCTAAATAAAAATAATATTTAAATGCTTTTTATAAGCCAATCAAAATTCACATTTGCATGAGAAAATTGATAACCTATAATTTTCAAAACATTTTTGGGTTCCTCCATAAACGGCATGTTATCTGGTTAATTTGGTAATGCAAAACTAGTTTAAATTTATATTCTTTCATTAAGTTTTTTAAAAGTTGTCTAAACTGTACATCTTTAATTAACTGTACAACTGCTCCTGTGGGCACTGTCTATATTTCTAAGCCTCTGCTATGCCTGAGATAAAGACTGAGAGGCAATTTATGAATTGTATCCTTTTTCTAAAATGGATTTAGTTTGTTATGCAATCATTTCGGTTGGATATCTTGTAAGTTAAAATGGTCCCATGGCCGGTTTCACCACAAACCAAATATAGTTTTTAACTATGATATTTGTCAATGTGTGCCCTGTAAACTCTGTATGCCTGTAATTTAAAAGTTGTTAATTTTCCTGGCCAACCACAGCAGCATCACTAATGGGTTAAATGTCTCCCCTCAGCTTAAAAGACAGGAAGTAGAAAGACTCTAATTTGCATAAATACTCTTCCCTTAAGGTAGCAGTCAGTCTATTTCTTCCTGTCCATTCAAGCTGCAGACTTTTTATTTAATGAAATATTTTGTGGCTTACCTACCATGATTGTCATGGCAGTCCCAGGTGTTTTTCTCTCTCTCCAGAAATGCTTTAGTAAACAGTCTGCTAAATAGGACTAACTAAACCAGGGGCATTGAGTACTCTCAATACCTCATTTTGACTATGGAGAAATTTGGAAGACAATATTTCATCCTCTGGAGCATTGATGATGTACAGCTATGCCTAAATACTGCTTATCCCCCAGCTGGCAGGCTAGCTTTATCCACTTTTTTTTTTATAAATTCGAGTTCGCCCGATTATAATATGTTTCAAGCCTCTTTGGGTTTAAATTTGGTTTCGAGTTCTCAGCCTCATTCAGGCTTCGATTTTCAGAAGCATGCACCACAAGCCTCGTTTTTGTTAGACCTTCAACTGAAACCTAGACCTTGTTTTAATGGCAGTGGCAGATTTAAATGCTGTGAGGAACATAAATCAAATTATTTCCCTGCATGGTCCTTTAGAAATCCTTCCCTGGTGGTCTGTGGTTCTTTGTGGTTCTCCTATTCTATGATGCAGTCAGAGAGCAGGTGCCTCAAAGAGTTCTGGACCAGAAGGATCACCAGAGAATCTATCAGACCAACAGGTCACAAAGGAGGAGAGGGGCAAGTGTAATATACAGTTGAGCTCAAATATTTGCATACGCTGGAAGAAATTGTGAAATGCAATAATTTTGAAACTATGACTGATCATGCAAAAAAAAATATTTTATTACAGGATAGTGATCATATGAAGCCATTTATTATCACATAGTGGTTTGGCTCCTTTTTAAATCATAATGATAGCAGACATCACACAAATGGCCCTGATCAAAAGTTTACATACCCTTGAATGTTTGGCCTTGTTACAGACACACAAGGTGACACACAGGTTAAAATAGCAATTAAAGGTTAATTTCCCACACTGGGCTGTTCAAAAATTGCAATTAGTGTCTGTGTATCAATAGTCAATGAGTTTGTTAGCTCTCACATGGATGCACTGGGCAGGCTAGATACTAAGCCATGGGGAGCAGAAAAGAACTGCCAAAAGACCTGCATAACAAGGTAATGTAACTTTTTAAAGATGGAAAAGGATATAAAAAGTGGTCCAAAGCTTGGAAAATGCCAATCAGTACTGTTCAATCACTTATTAAGAAGTGGAAAATTCGGGGATCTTTTGATACCAAGCCAAGATCAGGTAGACCACAAAAGAGTTCAGCCACAACTGCCAGAAGAATTGTTCAGGATACAAAGAAAAGCCCACAGGTAACCACAGGAGAAATACAGGCTGCTCTGGAAAAAAGACGGTGTGGATGTTTCAAGGAGCACAATACGAGAAAACCTGAACAAAAATGAGCTGCATGGTAGTTGCCAGAAAGAAGCCTTTACTGCACCAATGCCACTAAAAAGCCCGGTTACAATATGCCTGACAACACCTTGACACGCTTCACAGCTTCTGGCACACTGTAATTTGGAGTGATGATACCAAAATAGAGCTTTATGGCCACAACCATAAGTTTGGAGAGACGTCAGCAAGACCTATACTGAAAAGAATACCATCCACACTGTGAATCATGGTGGTGGCTTACTGATGTTTTGGTGGGGTGTACGCTCTAAAGGCACGGGGAACCTTGTGAAAATTGATGGCAAGATGAATGCAGTATGTTATCAGAAAATACTGGCAGACAATTTGCATTCTTCTGTATGTAGGCTGCGCATGGGAAGCTCTTGGACTTTCCAGCATGACAATGACCCTAAGCACAAGGCAGGGCCGATCCTAAGGTCACAGGAGTCTGGGTGCAGAGATGTTTTTGGAGCACCCGGTTGGACGTGGCCATCTTTTTAACCCCTCCCCTTTGCAATGACTCCACCTCTCCAACTAGACACACACTCACTGACAGTCACACACTCTCACTGAGAGACACACACACTCACTGATTTGAAACACTCACTGACAGACACAGATGCTGACAGACACATACTGGTACACAAAACAAGGAAGTCCAGCACTCAGCATTTTAAATCACAGCATACATAATCACACAATTACACACACACTGCCCCATGCATACCTAGACAGTCACCCACAATACAATACACACACATTCACACGGTCATATGGACACTGTATCACACACACACACAGCCAGTCACATACTTACACAATATAAGTGACAACAGACAATCAGTGTCACACACACAGTCCTTGCTGTCATAAAAACTGGGAGGAGGAATTTAAGCCAGGTTCCCTAGTGTCGCTGGCTTCAGGGACTTCCTGCTTCCCCTCTGTGCAGCAGCGGCTCTAGACTTGGTGATGCCCTCTTAAACAATTATCTCTATAAACTCCTTTGTATAAATTATTTTTTAATGCAAAGCTTCTATGTAAAATATTTTCCTTATTTCAGTTTGCTGTATATGTACAGTGATTATGCACCCCGTACACAAATAACAATAATACTAATACACATACATATAAATCCACAGATCATATCTCACACATACATAGACATGTGCACATTCACATACATACAGAGACATACACTGTCACATAGATAGGCACATACCAATATACACAGTCACATACATACCGGTTATTTACAAAAATTTGAATTGTCAGAAATTCATAGTGGATTTCAAAGTGGATGACAAAATAGTAAACTGGAAGCATTGTATTCGACAATTGTTTTAGTGAATAAACTTGTCAGACACGAATTAACACACACCATCACAATCATCAGAGACACACATAATCAGGGACACAGACACACCAAAACACAGTCACAGACATACACGCATTAACACAATTACAAACATTCATTAAAAAACACAGAGGCACATACATTAAAAGACACACAAAGTCCCATACATAAACACACAACACACTCAGTCACATAGACATAGGCTTATGTATAGCAGGTTGATTGGTAGGTTATTTGAATTGGTGTTCATGTGTGGTTATGTGAAAGGGTAGGTAGGTAGTAAAACTCACAGAGTATTGCTGGTGCAACCCCACCTACACTCAACAGCACCTTTGTCAGCCATATACTAGGGGAGTTTCTAGGGTTGGGAGGTTTTCAAGGCTGCATTCTAAAGCAGCCACTCACTCTCCTGAGTCCTACCATGTTCCAAGCTGTGACACTATTCCCTGCAGTGCCCCCCTCATTCTAGTGCTTGGCCACAAATGCCCACTCAAATGACCCTGGTAGTCCAGTGGTATCCTATATCGGCAGTTCCCTGGCAATGGGGTGGTGAATAGTAGGAAGCGCACGTCCTGTTGTTTTAGATCATAATACCCACTGGCTTTCAATGTTGTCAGAGCGCAGGCTGAGAATCTCTGAGCCTGTGCTCTAACTGACAAACTAAGCGCCGGAACCACAAGGGAGAGAATATGATCTGACTGCACCTACTGCTGGTGCGCACCAGTGGACCACCAGGGAATTTGTTTAAATTTAATATGCTGGTGTCCCCAACTTGCGAACTGTGTTCGCCGCCGGGCACCTCTGTTGTCATGGAGCCCTGCGTGACAGCACAACTTGCTCACCCCAAAGGCTGTCCCTGCTGAAAGACACACTGACACAAACACACTGACAGTCACGCTGACAGACACACTTACTAACATACACACACACATTGACAGACACACTCACACATTCACTGACAGATACATTTACTAACAAACACACCCAAACATTCACTAACAGACACACACTTATTGACAGACACGCTAACTGACACAGACACTTACTGACAGACACACACTTATTGACAGACAATATAAAAAAATATGTAAATACATTAAAAATAAAATAATTCAAATTAAATTATTAAAAAATATATATGTGTGTAATTTCGTTTTTGATATTAAAATAAATATATTGATATCAAAATACATGTAGAATGAAATAATATATATATATATCTATATACATAAGTATATACGTATTATCACTATACATATATACCTATATATAAATACAAATAATAAAAAATATAAACATACGTATATATATATATATATATAAGTATATATATATATATATATATATATTAATTCTACGTATTATTTATGTAATATTTTTACATAAATAGGTAATTTTATTAATTACTATTTGCGGGACCTGCCTGACAACCCAGGCCGAAAGTATAGGGAATTTAATTTGCTAGCACTATATTTAACCCTGTAACTTTCCAAGACACCATAAAACCTGTACATGGGAGGTACTATTTTACTCAGGAGACTTCGCTGAACACAAATATTAGTGTTTCAAAACAGTAAAATGAATTACAACGATGATATCATCAGTGAAAGTGAAGTTTTTGCATTTATCACACACAAACGGCACTTACACGGACAGTATTATTGCTGTGATACTTTTTACCGTACCTCTCAAGTACAGGTTTTAAGGTGTTTTCTAAAGTTGCAGAGTCAAATATAAGGCTTGCGTTTCAGTTTTTTCACATTGACATTTGCCAGGTTGGTTACTTTGCCTATGAGACAGTATGGTAGCCCAGGAATGAAAACTACCCCCATGATGGCATACCATTTGCAATAGTAGACAACCCAAGGTATTGCAAACGGGGTATGTCCAGTCTTTTTTAGTAGCCACTTAGTCACAAACATTGGCCAAAACTGGCGTTCAAATTAGTTTTTTGCATTTTTCACACACAAACAAATATTAACACTACCTTTGGCCAGTGTTTGTGACCAAGTGGCTACTAAAAAAGACTGGACAGGAATCATACATATAAATTGGGATGTTTTAATAAGTTCCACAGCTGGTAAATGAATGAGCTGATCTATCTCAGTTACTTCTTCATGGATCCTTGGGCACAAAACAAACTAGAAATGAATATAAATACCTTGATACACACATTTAATTGACATAGAAGAGTTCTAGTAAATGATTTGTTTTCTAGGTAATGGAATATAATTTTACTCTCAAAAACATTTCCTACAATATTAAACTGAAGATACGTGTACACATGTATGAAAGCAAAAATATTCTAATCTCATGATCCTTGATTAAATTATGAAATATCCTACTGGGAGACTCAGAGACTGAGAAATACATCACTAAAAAGGTGGAAGCAACCACAAAATGAGACTGCACCTGCTGAAGCCTGATGATTCCAACAGCACATAAATTGAAAATAATCTATGTAGCAATGTTTGTTCTCTTTAATGGCATAACTTTATTCTACCATGTGTAAATTTATATTATTGTTTATCTGCAATTATTCTTCACGTCTAATGATATTTTTTTCATTTATTTCCATATCTGGCATGTGATTGAGAATTTTAACCAAGTTCTTATCTACAAAATCCTTGTATTCTTACCTCTGCATTTACAGGATAACTAACTCACAGTTATATGACTTTGTATCAATGACTCACATAGAAATTACTAGTGTTGTTTTTTTGGCAAATTATTATATTTTTGCCCATTCTCAGTGTTCTCATACCTTCTTTTTTTAACAAACATTGGCTTTAATTTAATAAGCTTACCAAATGATTCAGTACTGTTAGAAAAACCTTCCAAATGATGTATTTACAAATATATCTATAGACTTTAATGATAACTTCTATAGATAGATCATTTGGAAAGTTTTTTTTAACAGCATTCATTCATTTGCAACTTTTTATTTTTATATATATATATATATATATATATAGTAAACAAGAGCACTCAATGGTTTTGAACGTGAAAAAAATGTGTATTCACAGTCGCATATACAGATTAACGTTTCGACCGACAAACAGGCCTTTATCAAGATGCTGAACAACTTACAATGTGCATTATATATAAGAAATACTTAATCATGAATTAAGCTTACCATAAACCTGGTGAAACATCAAACCCCAGTACCGTCGGCCGATATGACAAACAGACCGCCCCAACGTGCGTGATGACGTGATCACCTACCAACGCGTTAAGCCAGATTGCGTCCGGTTACTATGATGGCAAAGCCTGTTAACACTGAAGTGCAGAGAAGTGAAGTGCAGAGAGATTAAAACCATATGCCCGGAGGATAACACTGAAGATAAAAATTTTAAGATTTAGATTTAGATTTTCATTAAGTCCCTTAGGGTGTACGGTATCCAATGTTTTGATGCAATAAGTTTCTCTTTGCAAGAGAAGACGAGATCATTCACCTCCTTGGGGTCTCGCTGTCTCCTACACACCCTGGACCTATGACAAGGCTCCAGGCTCCAGTAGGTGAACCTCTCTTCCTTCAGAGAGCGAAGCAGGAACAGTTCTTAGAAGAGCTAGTGATTAGAACCTAGGGGAGTATACAGAGTATGATAGCAGTTCCCTACAACATGAGACGAGGCTGCGAGTTGAGGGTAAGAATGTCTGAAGGTTTATTGAACCGCTTGAGTTTTTATACAGTTTTTACAGCAAATGTAATGCCTAGGTGGAACTAGTTGGGCACCGAATACAAAACTTACAAACCAATCAAAACAGTAATTAACAGTGTGACACTCCCACATACAGTAAACAATCCCTCCCCTCTGCCTGTGATATAATTAAGGTAGTTAATGCATTAACTTAATTATCCACAGGCAGAAAAAATGCACATTTGTATAAAGTCCCATAAGTACCCCAAAACATAACATACCCCATAAATCTTACATCCCCTGATAGCCCTGATCTGGGTGAACAACTCAAAAATCCCCTAGATCAGATCAGGGGTTAAGAAATGTTATTTAAGCCATACTTTTGCCCAGGCAAACCCAGGATTTCATGCCCAAAACAGTTCCATAGATTCGCGGCTAAGTCCCCCTGGAGGACCGACTGGGAACTGCGAGGTTTTAATGCTGAAAATAGTTCCAGGGCATTTGCGGCTAAATCCCCCTGAAATCTATTTGTGGTTTTAGCCCATGTGAACAGGATGTCCGCCACCACGTGTTCGAATGTCAAATGGCGGCCACTTTGACTATTCGGGAGTTAAAAAAAAACCAATGTTTAAAGTCCCAATAGGCACAATTAGGGTCTCTCAGCCAAAATAAATTAAAGGGGCCGAAGTCGCAGGCTAAAAGGCTGGCCATTAATCCTTTCCAAAAATCAGTGGCGAAGATGCTTTTGCCACATAAGGTGATCTTGGGGTTTTGATTTGGTTTCCCTGGATGTAGAGGGTCTTTACAGTTCCATCCCACACGAGGTGGGACTTGGACATGTAGAGGCCTTTCTTAATGAACACAATCCTATGTTGTCACCACATAATCAACTAATCAGGCAATGACTTCAATTCATCCTGACCCACAGCTATTTCCTTTTTCAGGGGAAATATTACCACCAGGTGAGAGGGACAGCTGTGGGTATGGCTTGTGCCTCCTCATATGCCAACCTCGACCTGGGGTGGTGGGAAAGAACTATAGTGACCAACCAAACACTAGACAAATATACTAAACATTTGAGGATGTGGAAAAGATACATTGATGACATCTTGATAGTTTGGACCTGTACCACAGAGTTTAGAGAATTTGTGGATCAGCTCAATCAGAATAATATCAACTTGAGACTTACTGTGGAAATAAGCGGTGACCATCTGAACTTTCTGGACATTTCCATTAAAGTGGAACAAGAGGGCAAAATATCAACCACATTATTTAGAAAATCAACAGCCACCAACAATCTACTTAACTGGAAAAGTCATTATCCTGCATCCCTCAAGAGAGGTATTCCAGTCAGACAATATCCCCGACTAAGGAGGAATTGTTCATTTATGGATAACTTTAAAGTTAAAGCCAAAAATCTGAAGGCAAAATTTAAAGAAACGGGGTACCCTAATAAATGCCTAAAGAATGCTTATCAAAGAGGTCTCTTAATGGATGGAAAAGTACTCCTATCTGACAAAATACCATATGCCTCTAGCCAAGACCAAATCAGATGCATAGGCACTTTTGATGCAGGGTGGTATGCTGTGAAAGAAAGATTTTGGCCACTGTTACAACAGGATAAACATCCTCAAAAAGCCCATCACCCCTCTTGCTTCAATTACAGCAAGAAGGTGTCACATCCTGCTCCTGTTGCGGATCATTTCTGTCTTGGCTTCTGATATCCGTTTTTTCTGGGTTTTCTATTCTATGTCTGGTTTTCTTTATGCTGAGTTTTCTGGGTTCATTCCTTTATTCCATTCCTGGAATTCCCAGTCTCCTGGATCCCTTTAAATTTTTGTTTTTTGTTGCCACACTCATTCCTTTGCCAATTAATCCTTTTTGTTTCAGTCTGTTCCTGCAAGTAGTTGTCTCATTTCCTCTGCTCCTTTCTTTGCAGGTAAGTATTTTGTGTGTTTTATTGTTGTTTATTTAGTCATGCATATCTAGGCAGTTAGGACCCACCGTAATTGGAGTACTTTGGCACAG
The DNA here is from genome assembly GCA_933207985.1 of Pelobates cultripes. NCBI lineage: Eukaryota > Metazoa > Chordata > Amphibia > Anura > Pelobatidae > Pelobates > Pelobates cultripes. The sequence goes on along the minus strand of OW240917.1, from coordinate 184,566,129 downwards.
TGGTGGGCTGCATACATCTTGGCCATTTATGTGTGTCTAAATCTCCTTATATATTACATATATAGTACTTAGTTATGTCTCCTCTTGTTTTGCCTTATAGCTCTTGTCTCGTTTTCTTTATCTTGTACAGTCCTGTCCTGTCTTGCCCTGCCCTGCCCTGTCCATGTTCTGTTCATGTTTCCCTCATGTATTGTGTATATGTTCTTGGTTCTGCTTTCTTTCTGCTTTCTGTCCTGCTCTGGTTCTGGGTTCTTCTAGTCTTGTCTTGTTATCATGTTTGGTGCCTGTTCTAGTCTTACCTTGTTTCTAGTACTGCATACATATCAGCATATCATCTAGCTCCTGGCTTCCGCTTAAGCTGCATCAGGGCTCTGGTAGGTGGCCGCACAAACCCTGGTGCTCAACACCAGGGGTCCTGTGGTTACCCTGCACAAGACCCTGAAAGTCCTTTTGCACGCTGAGACTCCTATCATCTTCATCAGGCACACAAGGGTCCGGTCTTCGGACCGCCACCCGTGACAGAAGGGGTAGAAACCTAAAAGATATACTGATACCTAGTTATCTGAAACCAGTACCGACTAATAAAACTTATAATACTAATAAAGACTAATATAAGACTAATAAAGTTAAACTCTTCCGTTACTGGGACATACCAATGTGGAAGATGCAAGGCATGTAAATACATCAAAAGAAAATCTAAGACCTTTGCAAATTCAACAAATTCTGAACAATTTACTTCCAAAGCCTTCTTTAACCGCCAGACAACAGGATTAATTTATTTGCTGACCTGCAGCTGTCAAAAGATGTGGGTAAAACTTGTCATCTACTGAAACACAGAATCTTGGAACATGTTAATTCCATTAACCCGTTACGTCATATTGATGCACCTATTTCAAAGCATTTGAAATTATTCCATGGTGGATCGGCTGACACGATTTGATTCAACGGAATAGAGAAAGTCAACCTTGGTCCAAGAAGGGGTGTCCTAGATAAGATACTCTTACAACGCGTGAGTTTTTGGATCTCTAAACTTAAGACGCTTGCTCCTCATGGTCTGAATGATTTTTCATACGCTTCATTTATTCCTGAATAAGCCTACTTTATAGTCAGCACTGCATATAGCTCAGTATCCTTATGTTATGTAAGCTAGATTTATTATAGAAATTTGTAAGTACTTTTGTATTTTTTAGTGATCACTCAACGCACTCGCAGCACAGTTGGTGGCCCTGTTTTCCTTATTGATATCGCTCACTGTTGGATCTACTGTCTAGTGTCCTCCCATTGTTAGGTTATTCCAGTCCCAATTAGAACTTCAGAATTTTACAATCGATATAGCCCTAAGTATGTTTATTTCCATACTACTTTGCGCAGACCCACATATATATATATACATATATATATATATATATATATTTCATTCCTTGATAGTGATAAAACATTAGGTGCTAGACATTTATCAGTACAGTAATGTTTGTTTTTGTTTTTTCCATATTGACTATGGTACTCTTTGAATATCTTAAAAGAGCATCCATTTTATACTAAAAGTTATATATGGGGTCTTCAAGTATGATTAAAATAACTACGAGAATATAGTCACAATATAGATGGCTCAGATTACCTAGGGGCATGCACATATAGTGATGAAATACAGAGGAATCCAAATTAATCAGACTGTCTTTTGGTTAGCTGTAGATCCCAAACTACTAACTATCCATTGTGATACAGAGTCTACATATTAACGCTATATTAATTTTGACACTTCCACCATCTTGGGAGGGGGTCAATTTAGGGAATCTGCCATTCTAGGCAGTAGCTATAGATGATGAGTACTCGGCGCAATTCTAATTGTTCAGCAGTCTGAACCCGACTGACGGGTCTATATTTAATTAGTTGTCTCTCTACTGTATTCCTTCCCATTGTTGCAGATGCAGTTTCATGGTGACCTATAAGGACGGTACGACACATATAGTTCCAGCATTGGTTACACCCACCTTAGCTCAGTCTGCTGCATATCCTCTGGAGAGATATCATCTTGAAGTTTATGCACCCTTTCTTTGCTGCCGAGACGTTAATCTAGCCCGCAGCAGACAAATATGATGATTAAAAAGAAGAACTATAGTATTAATACACAACAATTCACTATTTGAGCTATAAGATATATCAAATACTCACTTCATATCAGAATATTAATGTTCAGTGTGACATAGTCAAGTCTACTGTTCCACCGATCTGAAGATGATACCTAACAACAATGTTTTATAAAATTGCTCAGCGTAATAAGTTTGTAAACCTTGACACATTTGCCTGCAGCTGGGCACAAATGGCTACTATTTTACTCTGGTATTACCCAGCTTTGGGCTGCCTTTGCAAATTCTATCACCCATATCTGAGTCTTAACTGACCGTTATGAGTGACTTTATTTAGTTGCGATCATATTGGTAACTTATTTTGATCCTCTAATTCTGTATCAATCACCCCCTCCATCATGGAAGGGGTTAATTTAATCACCACAGAGTAGAGTATGTAGGTGGACTGAAACTAATTACATCACTTCTCAGTAACCACGCCACTTCCATGATGACACTCATGCTGGATGGTTACTCAAACAACTTCCCACGTGGGGTCTAGGGTTCATAAGAGGAGCCACACACAGTGTCTCTTTTTTCACTGACGGAGGTTCACATTGTATTGCACCGAAACGTGCATCGGGCGTTTTGTTTGGAGTGTGTTTAGGGCACGTATCACTATGCACTGTAGGAAGACTATCAGATTTATAGAAATGCCTCATTCTCACTAGTTTTTATTTTATTTTTCATTACTTTATTCTTCTAATCCTCTACGTATCCAGTCAATCTAACAGGGCGAGAGACTTTTCTACACTTTACTGTCTTATGCTCGACCTTTTTCCTTTATCACTTTCTTGTACATTGTAATTTTTTATTTTATTTTTTTGGAATATTTTAGGTTGCAGCTGAATATACTATAGTACTCTATTATCCAATATATGTTTATTCATGCTTCAGTTGGATAGTACTTTGGTCTAACATTGAGTCAATCTCTGTTACTTAACACTTAGACCATGGTTTAACCCCTTGTCTACCTGGGTAAACTGCTATACTTTTCCAGGCACTATTTACTACCAAGGGCTAACGAAGCTACTATTACCTTGCTGCTTTATACAGACAGAACTATGGTTTAACCTCTAGTTAATCCCTGTTTTTTAACACTAATACTATGGATTAACTCCTTGTCTACCTGGGTACACTGGTTTGCACCCTGTTCCAAATTATTTTGCAAATTCTATTTAAGTGTCACAAAGATTAAATATTTTGTTTTTCAGTTTAACTCATGGATGGCATTGTGTCTCAGTGCTCTTTTGATCACTAAAACAATCTCAGACACCTGCGATAATTAGATTGCCAGTTGAGCCCAATTTAAGGAAAAACTACTAAAGGAGGGTGTTCCACATTATTAAGCAGAGCACCATTTTCATGCAATATGGGGAAGAAAAAGCATCTCTCTGCTGCCGAAAAGAGTGAAATAGTTCAAGGCCTTGGATGAGGTATGAAAACATTAGATATTTCACAAAAACTTAAGCGTGATCATTGCACTATTCAGAGATTTGTGGCTGATTCAGAGGACAGACAGGTTCGTACAGATAAAGGCACATTGAGGAAGATTTCTGCCAGATCCTTGCATCGGATCAAGAGAGCAGCTGCGAAAATACCATTACATAGCAGCAAACAGATATTTGAAGCTGCTGGTGCCTCTGGAGTCCCACAGACATCAAGGTGTAGAGTCCTCCAGAGTCTTGCAACTGTGCATAAACCTTCTATTCGGCAACTACTAACCAATGCTCACAAGCAGAAATGGCTGCATTGGGCATAAAAATACATGAAGACTAATTTTCAAACAGTCCTGTTCACTGATGAGTGCTGTGCAACCTTGGATGGTCCAGATGGATGGAGTAGTGGATGGTTGGTGGACCCTGTTCAAACAAGGCTAAGATGTCAACAAGGCGGTGGTGGAGGACTTTTTTTTTCGGCCCGAATCATGGGAAGAGAGCTGGTTGGCCCCTTTAGGGTCCCCAAAGGTGTAAAGATGACCTCTGCAAAGTATGTGGAGTTTCTGACTGACCACTTTCTTCCCTGGTACAGAAGGAAGAACTATGCTTTCCGTAATAAAATCATCTTCATGCATGACAATGCACCATCTCATGCTGCAAAGAATACCTCTGAATCAATGGCTGCTATGGGGATAAAAGGAGAGAAAGTCATGGTGTGGCCTCCATCCTCCCCTGACCTCAATCCTATTGAGAACCTTTGGAGCATCCTCAAGCAAAAGATCTATGAGGGTGGGAGGCAGTTTACATCCAAACAGCAGCTATGGGAGGCTATTCTGAAATCTTGCAAACAAATTCAAGCAGAAACTGTCCAAAAACCCACAAGTTCAATGGATGCAAGACTTGTGAATCTGCAATCAAATAAGGGGTCCTATGTTAAAATGTAACGTGACCTGTTAAAATATTTAAAAAGTTAAAATGTTGTTATAAGTTTGATTGAAAAAGCTTTTGATTTCAGTAAATATGCTGCAAACACAACAAATGACAATTTTCAGTTCTTTACAACCTATAAAGTGTTTTGAAACGTACTGTGCATAATAATTTGGAACAATGCAGTGTAAGCTTTTTATGTTTAAAAAAAATACTGTTATCATTAGGAGGTTTGTTCAAGAAAATTTGAATTGTACGCTTAATAGTTGATAACATGAGAATTATGCTGACTGTTATTTTACATCAATTATTTAGGTAAATGAGAAAAATATCATTTGCATAATAATTTGGAACAGTGTGTATTTTCCAGTGCATCCCTTACCTACAATGGGTTATCAAAAGTGCTAAATTTAAGCCTAATAAATAAAGCTTGTATATTAATATTTTAAGCACCTGTCTGGATAATCCAATGATTATCCATTATCTATACTATGTAGAGAAGTAGCCTTACACGGCTAGTATATTTCACTTGCACTGGGGATATATGTGGTTTGTGTATGTATTGGTGCATGCACAGTGGACTGTGGTCCCACTTACCTCAGGATACTGATTACATTTTCCAGTTTTTACATCATCCTCTTTATTGTGTATTAGGTGAATCTTTCCTGTGCAAAGAAGTAAAATTCAGCATCACATCACCTGTCTTAGTGACTACGTGGTTAATCTAATTTCATGTCAGTGTGGATTATATTTTGTGTGGAAAAACTGATCTGACTTTGCGGAATCGCATACGAGGACACAGATCCGGCATAATGACAACCTTCAGTAATGGCAATACAGATAAATCTGTTGCCAAACATTTTTTTGAACATTCCCACTGTGACAGATTCATCTGTATTGCTGGTTCGTCTGTTTCCCTTTGTTCGCTGGATTTCCTGTTCATATAACCCCGTTCGTGTAATTTGCAAACTACCGATTGAAACTACCGAACGAACGACCACCCAGGAGAGGAGTGTGCTGCTGGTTAACCTCTTGGCCCCAATTAGAACGTTGTGGTTAACCACAGACACCTCTCCATTCCATTCGTACGGGTGGTCGTCGTTCGCATGTCGACCACGAGGCAGCGGCCATTTTGGGACACACGAACACATAGCGGTGTTCGGTACAAACTGTATGGAACTAAAAACGGACACTTAAACTACCGAACACCGCTGGAAGCTGCTGCCTACCTTCTATTTCGACAAGGCATGCGAACGTCGGTCGTTCGGGAGTTTTTATTAATTCGTATGGACTTTTACCCAGACAGCCGTCCCATGGAGTCATTCGTATACCGAAGGACTGGTGAAAGACTTTGACTCCATGGCGATTTGACTAGATACATCGGATCTGAGCGCTATTCGGTGAAAACATGCACTCAGATCCAGGCTGTCTGGGGATATGTGACACGAACTATATTCATTCAGTATTCCTTCGGTTATGTATTTTAATGTGTTTTTTCTACTGTAATGTAAAATGGCGATTGTCTCTACCCTGGGAGATAATTAGGTTTCTTCCTAATTATCTCCGGGGTAGAGAAGATGGATTTATGGGTAAGATGGGAAGGGCTTATATTGAAGCCACTGCGATTGGCTACTGTCCAATATGTTTTACAGTCTTCCACAAGGTCCCCTCGGGGAGTGTCCACCTTGTGGAGACCTGCATAAATACCGGGCAGGTAGCCCCCATTAAACAGATCTTTATTTGACCCTCAAGACGGAGCTTGGTCTCGTTTGTGGGGGAATTATTACTGGGACAGCGCTTTCGTTATTTTTAGCTGTGGAAGGCGTTCGACTGTTTTGCTGATTGGGAGTTGCCGTGTTCGTGGACTTCGTTCGGGAGTTTGGCGGTCGGTTGGATTTAAACTGCATTTCTGGAGAAGGGGATTATTTACTAAACGGCGGCTTCATCTACCTGGCGGTTAGTGTCTTAACAACTGGTGGCAAGCGACGGGATGAATCCTACCGCCCAGAAGGCCAGCTACACATCCCAGGTTGGAAATGCAGAATGAAGAGTTAAGGCGTGCTACCCTTAAAGATATATTGGAACGCAGAGGACGATCAGCGAGTAATCTCAAGAAAAGGGAGATTATTGCCATATTATTGGAAATGGATGCAGCACAGGGAACGGGAAGAGCTGATGTGCCTGGCATACTGGAGTTAACACCCGAGGAGATACAATTTAACCGGGCAGTTCAGATCAGGCTGGCACATTTTGGCCCCAACCCCGCAGCAGATATTGTGGTTCAAGTGCAAGCAGCAGTAGCAGCACAACAAGCGCTTCAAGGAAGAGGCGCTGCAGCAGCAGAGGTACCGTATAATAATAATGGAAGGAGAAAAGTACCTTTTGCTGCATTTCGAAATTTTGTAGAAGCCGAAGGAGAAATTGATGGGTTCCTGGCTGATTTTGAAAGGCAATGTGCCTTACACCAGGTACCCGCAGGGGAATGGGTTACCATCCTCTCTGGGAAGTTATCCGGCCGGGCCAGTGAGGCGTTTCGGGCCATCCCAGAGGAGGAAATTACCAGCTACAGGGCAGTGAAAGATGCCCTTTTGGCCAGATACGCTGTGACCCCTAAGGCATACCGGCGGCGATTCCGGGACACTAACAAACAGGCTGGCGATTCTTATGTTGAGTGGGCATGCCGAGTACACCGCACAGCAGCCCACTGGATGGCAGGGTGCCAAGCGGTAACTGGGGAAGAAGTGCTGCAAGTATTTTTGTTGGAGCACTGTTTTGACCGCTTACCTGCAGGAGTCAGAGAGTGGGTTAGGGACCGCAAACCCACTACCTTACCCGAAGCTGCTCGTCTGGCTGATGAGTACACTGATGCCAGGAAACTGGACCAGACAGCAGCCAAGGTCTCTACCCGAGTGGAGTACAAACCAGCAGCCCCTCCAACCACTGCAGTGTATCAACACCCAGCACAACGCACCCCCACCATGCCAACAGCGAACAATTATGTTCAGCCAGCCCGGTTCAACGCCCGGGATTACTCACAGTCTATCCGTTGCTATGGGTGTAAGCAGTTGGGGCACAAGCGACCCGAGTGCCCATTAAACAATTCCAGCCAAGCCCAGTCGTGGAGAAGACCAGCCGGCGGAAATCAGCAGCCACCCCAACCTTCCGCTCACTGTCTTGAGCAGGAGGAATTTTGGGGTATACTACATGAGGCGGATCCAGTACAAGCAGCACAGCAGGATAACCGTCAACAGCATAGACAGACCGTTAAACTGAATGGCAAAGCAGTGACTGGTCTGAGAGACACCGGAGCCACTATGACTTTGCTCCAAAAGAACCTTGTTTCCGAACACCAACACACTGGAAATACTGTGGCAGTGAGGGTGGCGGGAGGTGCAGTGTTCCGTTTACCGGTTGCCCGGGTTCACTTGGATTGGGGGGTGGGCTCTGGACACGTGAATGTGGGGGTCATGAAAGACTTACCGGCTGATGTTTTGCTTGGGAATGACTTGGCCCCTTTGGTGTCCGCTTATGCTCCAATGGGACCTGCCGATATCAACCCAGTGACTACCCATGCCCAGACCCGTGCTGCTGGAACCAGCCCACCTTCTGCTGAGACCCAGGTAAGAACCGAGTCCCCGACTGGTACCCTAGAACAGACTTTTATTAGCTGGGATTCCCCAGAGGAGTTTGGGAGGGAAACTCAGACAGATTCGACTCTCCAGAAGTATAGGGACAGAGCAGATACTGGAGAGGAAGGATTAGATGGGGAACGGTATGAGTGGGTGGGGGACAGGTTGTATAGGATCCCCAAGCTTTCCCCGAAAAGTGTTGCCCCTCCGCCGAATCGACAGCTGGTGGTGCCCGCAAAATACCGGCAGGAGATTCTGCGGATAGGGCATGATGTTCCCCTAGCTGGACATCTAGGTTCCCGCCGCACAGCCTATAGGATCATGCAGAACTTCTTTTGGCCAAACTTTAATCAGGCTGTTCGGACATATTGCAGTACGTGTGACACATGTCAACGGGTAGGAAAGCGGGGGGACCACCCAAGAGCTAGGCTTATGTCTATGCCTATCATTGGGGAGCCCTTTGCCCGCATAGCCGTTGACATTGTGGGTCCACTGGCCAGGGCTAGTCCATCCGGTAAGAAATATATTCTCACCGTGGTGGATTATGCCACTCGCTATCCAGAGGCAGTAGCGCTGTCTAATATAGAGGCAGAGACAGTTGCTGATGCCCTGGTTAGGATTTTTACCAGAGTCGGGTTCCCTCAAGAGATTCTCTCTGACCAGGGAACCCAATTCACCGCTGTGCTCACCCAGCAACTGTGGAAGGTGTGCGGCATTAAACCGCTGCTTAGCTCACCTTACCATCCACAGACTAACGGTCTCTGCGAGCGATTTAACGGTACCCTCAAACAGATGCTGAGGACCTTTTCTGACACTTGCAGAGACTGGGAGCGATTCCTGCCTCATCTGTTATTTTCCTACAGAGAGGTGCCTCAGGAATCTACTGGGTTCTCCCCCTTTGAGTTGCTATATGGGAGAAGGGTTCGCGGACCCCTAGATCTCATTAGAGGCCACTGGGAGGGGGAGACAGAGCAGGAAGGGACCCCCATAGTGCCATATGTTCTGGAACTCCGGGACCGCATGGAGAAACTGTCCCTAATGGTAAGGGAGAATCTCCAGGTGGCTCAGGGGAGACAGAAGAGGTGGTACGATCGGGGTGCCCGACAGCGAGTCTTCCAGGTTGGGCAGAAAGTGCTAGTGCTCAAACCTGTGAAGGCGAACAAGATGCAGGCGTCTTGGCAGGGCCCGTATAAGGTGTTAGCGCAGATATGTGATACTACCTACCTTATAGCCAGCTGTTCGGATGAAAGGATCCAGCGATCCTTCCATGTGAACATGCTAAAGGAGTATCAGGAGAGACCGGAGAATGTCGCTGCAGTATGTGCCCCTGCTGCAGATGATACAGAAAGTTTACCCCTACCAGATTTGTTAGAGAGGGACCCCCAGACGGATCTTACTAGCCTGGTACAGCTAGGGGACAGATTGAGCCCCACCGAGAAGGGCCAGGCAAGACAGCTTCTGTGGGAAAAGCAGGCGACCTTCTCCCAAGAACCTGGTTACACTACCCTAGCTGTACACAAGGTAGAAACCCCTGGACAGAACCCTCTGCGACAACCCCCTTACCGTATCCCTGAAGCAGTCCGGGAAGGAATGCGGAAGGAGATACAGGAGATGACCCAGCTGGGGGTCATCGAACACTCCGATAGCCCTTGGGCCTCGCCTGTAGTCCTGGTACCCAAGAAGGATGGGACCACCCGGTTCTGTGTGGACTACAGGCGCCTCAATGAGCGGACCACCACTGACGCCTACCCGATGCCCCGGGTAGACGAATTATTAGATCGCATCGCCAGGGGATGCTATCTGACCACCATAGACCTGTGCAAAGGCTACTGGCAGATTCCCCTGGCCGAGGATGCTATCCCCAAGTCGGCCTTCGTCACCCCATTTGGCCTGTACCAATTTAAGGTCATGCCATTTGGGATGAAGAATGCACCGGCTACCTTCCAGCGTATGGTGGATAGACTTCTTGATGGATTCCAGGAATTTGCTTGTGCATACCTGGATGACATTGCGATCTACAGTGAGTCCTGGGAAGAACACCTAGTGTACGTAGGGGTAGTACTGGACAAAATTCGGGCTGCTGGCCTGACATTGAAGCCAGAGAAGTGCCATTTAGGCATGGCTGAAGTGCAGTACCTGGGTCACAGAGTAGGGTGTGGGAGCCAGAGGCCAGAGCCAGCCAAGATAGAGGCAGTAGCTAACTGGCCCACACCTATCACTAAGACCCAGGTGTTAGCATTCCTAGGGACAGCAGGGTACTATAGACGCTTTGTCCCCGACTACAGCACTATTGCTAAACCCCTGACTGACCTGACAAAGAAAAATATCCCTAAACAGGTCCTGTGGTCTCCAGCTTGTGAAGCTGCGTTTCAAGCACTCAAACAAGCTCTTGTGAATGCCCCTGTCCTGGCTGCCCCAGTCCCTAACAAACGTTTTCTCGTCCATACAGATGCTTCCATGTATGGACTGGGGGCTGTGCTGAGCCAGGTCGGGGAAGATGGAGGAGAGCACCCTGTCGCATATCTCAGTAGAAAGCTGTTACCCAGAGAAGTGAGTTATGCGGCAGTGGAGAAGGAGTGTTTGGCCCTGGTGTGGGCATTGAAAAAGTTAAGCCCGTATTTATATGGACAGGAATTTTCCCTGGTGACGGACCACAATCCCCTTGTCTGGCTTAACCGGGTCTCAGGAGACAATGGCAGACTGCTGAGGTGGAGTTTAGCCCTTCAACCCTATAACTTCACCATCAGTTATCGACCCGGTAAGCAGAACGGGAATGCAGATGGATTGTCCAGGCAAACCGACATCCTCACCCCATCTTAGTCCGGTCATCCCCACGTTGACCTGCCAAAGGGTCAAGCCGGGTCTGCCGGAGTGTCCCACAAGGGGGGAGCCGTGTGACAGATTCATCTGTATTGCTGGTTCGTCTGTTTCCCTTTGTTCGCTGGATTGCCTGTTCATATACCCCCGTTCGTGTAATTTGCAAACTACCGATTGAAACTACCGAACGAACGACCACCCAGGAGAGGAGTGTGCTGCTGGTTAACCTCTTGGCCCCAATTAGAACGTTGTGGTTAACCGCAGACACCTCTCCATTCCATTCGTACGGGTGGTCGTCGTTCGCATGTCGACCACGAGGCAGCGGCCATTTTGGGACATACGAACACATAGCGGTGTTCGGTACAAACTGTATGGAACTAAAAACGGACACTTAAACTACCGAACACCGCTGGAAGCTGCTGCCTACCTTCTATTTCGACAAGGCATGCGAACGTCGGTCGTTCGGGAGTTTTTATTCATTCGTATGGACTTTTACCCAGACAGCCGTCCCATGGAGTCATTCGTATACCGAAGGACTGGTGAAAGACTTTGACTCCATGGCGATTTGACTAGATACATCGGATCTGAGCACTATTCGGTGAAAACATGCACTCAGATCCAGGCTGTCTGGGGATATGTGACACGAACTATATTCATTCAGTATTCCTTCGGTTATGTATTTTAATGTGTTTTTTCTACTGTAATGTAAAATGGCGATTGTCTCTACCCTGGGAGATAATTAGGTTTCTTCCTAATTATCTCCGGGGTAGAGAAGATGGATTTATGGGTAAGATGGGAAGGGCTTATATTGAAGCCACTGCGATTGGCTACTGTCCAATATGTTTTACAGTCTTCCACAAGGTCCCCTCGGGGAGTGTCCACCTTGTGGAGACCTGCATAAATACCGGGCAGGTAGCCCCCATTAAACAGATCTTTATTTGACCCTCAAGACGGAGCTTAGTCTCGTTTGTGGGGGAATTATTACTGGGACAGCGCTTTCGTTATTTTTAGCTGTGGAAGGCGTTCGACTGTTTTGCTGATCGGGAGTTGCCGTGTTCGTGGACTTCGTTCGGGAGTTTGGCGGTCGGTTGGATTTAAACTGCATTTCTGGAGAAGGGGATTATTTACTAAACGGCGGCTTCATCTACCTGGCGGTTAGTGTCTTAACACCCACAGACTACCTACGCTGAAGTTTATAGCGATAGACTTGGTTCCAACTCCTAACAGAGGAGGTGACAGATAGTAGTAGTTGTCATACTTTTCTGCGTTGTTCTGCATATTATGCTTCTGCCTCAATTATTAGTGATATACTATTATTATTTTTATTTATCTGTATATACTGGTTTTGGATATTGTGCTCATAGATTTTTTTGTTCCTCTCTAGTTGCTTTAGCATATAATACTAGTATGACTTTATTTTAGGATTTTAGATTATAGGTTTTTATACCTAAAAGCCTAAATCTTAAAATTTTTATTTTCAGTGTTATCCTCCGGGCATATGGTTTTAATCTCTCTGCACTTCTCTTCTTTGCACTTCAGTGTTGACAGGCTTTGCCACCATAGTAACCGGACACAATCTGGCTTAACGCGTTGGTAGGTGATCACGTCATCACGCACGTTTGGGGAGGTCCATTCGTCAAATCGGCCGACGGCACTGGGGTTTGATGTTTCACCGGGTTTATGGTAAGCTTAATTTATGATTAAGTATTTCTTATATATAATGCACATTGTAAGTTGTTCAGCATCTTGATAAAGGCCGGTTTGTCGGCTGAAACGTTGATCTGTATATGCGATACACATTTTTTTTTCACTTTCAAAAAGGGAAGAGTGCCAGAAATTATTCATTCTCTCAACAAAAGCACAGCCATAAAGAACAGCGTAAAATGATACATCATACAAATTATTACTTAATACAGTAAATTTCAAGATCATAAAGTGGACCCCCCCTCCCTTCCTTACCTCCCTCCAATCCGAACTTTTATTAAATTATGGCCAATATCAGTTATGAATGACCAGTGTCATAAACCAAAGCAGATATATAGTTGATAAATGTACTGGACAATGTCTATTGTTTAAATAATATACAGTAAATCGTTTTAGCATACCAATCACCATAATCACCATAGCCCACTATTGTGGTTATGTTTCCAGAAGTGCTCTGGCTCCCACTACTGTAAGTAGTTCAATCATTTGCTGACAGTTTGACTTCTTATATGGAGTCTGCCTATCAGCAACCAAAAACTCTCTTTGGAGTGTTGAGTTTAGATTTAGGATCTAGGTTAGGTTTAGGGGTAGGTTTAGGAATAGAGTTAGGAATAGGGGTAAGGTTATGGATGATTTTAGGGTAGGGTTAGTTTTAGGGTAGGGCTTGGGTTGGTTGCAGGATTAGAGTTAGGATTTGTGTAGAGTTAATTTAAGGTAAGGTAAGGATTAATGGGATAGCTCTCATTGGCTCTTTGTTTGAGCTGCAGTGGTTCTGACTCTTAAATTACTCCTTTAATCTTTGTAACAAATCCTGCTACCACCCGGCTCACAGCTATTAATTCTATCATTTATGGAACCGGCAATGGAAACTAGATTTGTCCATAAAACCCAACTATTTTGAATAACTTGAATGACTTCAACAGCATTCTATGGGGATAAAAGTATTTTAATTCAGTGCAAGGATGGTAAAAAATAATATTATTTTCAACCACTATCATTTACATACAAGCTAGGGTTAATTCTGTTTTAGGGTTAGGAATGGTGTAGGGTAAAGCATAGAGTTAGGGTAGGCATAGTGTTGCGGGACTTGCATAGGGTTACCATTAGCTTCTAAAAATGTACTAAGATCCTAGAATTATGAGGCCTCAACAATCTGGGCTGATATGTGAATCTGTTTAGAGACCCTTTTTTAGTTGTACTGAATGTGAACAAATTCTAATTAGCAAAAACATTTTTTTTAAATAGTTTTCCCCATTTTTAATATTTTATTCATACTTAATGTTGTGTAAGGTATACATCTGGATTTTATCTGGGGCACCAAAAGAAAAAATCTTGAATCATAGTAGAACAAACAAATAGCACAAATTCTAGGTTTTGTTTTGGTTCAGAGCTTGGGCAATTAACTTAATGGATTAAACCCTTAAGGACACATGAGATGTGTGACATGTCATGATTCCCTTTTATTCCAGAAGTGTGGTCCTTAAGGGGCTAAACCACCCACACTTACTATTTTGTGAGTAAACTCCAAATCTATTAATATATTAATATAAAATCTGATTTTATTTTATGTTAATTGTCCCTTGTCTCAAGTTCAAATATTTTGTTTCTAAACTGTAAAAAAAAACTAAAAACACACACACACACAAGAAAAAAAAATACAAGACATTTTAGAATTATTATAAAAATATCAGTATTAAGCAATATTAAAATTATTGTTTCAGTTCAATGTAAATGAAAAGGGCATTTCAAGCACTATTGCAGGGTATTGTAGTGGTGACAATATGAAGTTTGTCATCAACAGTCCCTGGTACTCTCAGTTTATCACTGCTTCTCAATTTGGATGGGCTGTTGTGCAAGCTCACTTAGAGGGTCTAGACTGTAGCCCCATGTAGCCAAAGCACAGCTAAGCGAAAAAGGGCCTTGACAGGGGTTAGGAGGCGGGCATAGGAGGAGGGAAAGAAGTATGGAGTTATGGGTAAGTAGGCTGGGCTATTTAAATAGGCAGCCATTTTAACTGAGCTCACTTCTAATTTCCTACCTGACCAAGTTTGTGTGCACTTCTGTGTGTGCAGATTGGGTTAGGTAGGGCCTTTTTTCCTTCTTGTCGTTTCTGCAGGGCCATGGACGAAGTGGAGAGGCTGCTGCAGGGGATCCGGTCAGCGGCACGAGGTCATGGAGCGGATTGGTTGTGGGCCCAACTCGGACCGGCCCTGGCGGGAATGGCGGCCCAGGAGGGCGCACAGGATCGTCTGGTGCGGGCCAGGAGGCCGCCGCGGAGGCTGAGCCCGGGCGTGGGGCCCGGTGAAGCTGGAGCCAGCGGGCGCATGGCGGCGGGAGGAGGCCGCAGCAGGCCCTGTAGCAGCGCGGTCGAGGCCCCGTCTCCCAGCGCGCTACCGGGGCCTTGGGGACATGCTGCGCGGCGGGCGGCTGCCCGTGACGGCGGCGGTCCGGCCCCCAGGTCGGAGGGGGCCGCGCCAGGAGCGGGACCCGCGGCACCGACCGGGCCCCCTGGAGTGAGGGACCACGTGGGGCCGCGGCCCAGGAGGACGACCAGGAGGTCAGCGGATGCAGCAGACGGGGCCGCAGCTCAAGCTCAGGGCCAGCAGCTGGGCTTTTCAAGGGACCAGTTGGTGGTGCAATGGTTCGGGCATAGGGGTTTTTGCTGGGGGGAAGTTTGCCGGGAAGTGTTCCGGATGGTGGCAGGCGGGCAGGGGCCGGACCTGCTGGTGCTACATGCGGGGGGCAATGACTTGGGCCTAACACCGCAGCGGAGGTTGGTGAAGTGGATGAAGCAGGACCTCAACAAATTGAGGGACCTGCTTCCGGGAGTAATGTTAGTATGGTCAGAGATTATCTTGAGGAGGCGGTGGCGGCACGCAAGGGACCAGGTGGCCATTGACAAGTGTAGAAAGAAGGTGAATAGCTTGATGGCAAGCTTCGTAAGGAAGTTGGGGGGGGTGGTAGTGCGGCACAGCGAGTTGGAAGGCGGGTTGCCGGGGTACTACCGCTCAGATGGCGTTCATCTTTCGGCAGTGGGATGGGACCTGCTGAACCTGGGTTGGCAAGACGGAATAACCAAGGCGCTATTTCTTCGGGGTGGCGGAGCTCAGACGGCTTAAGGGGTCAAGGTCTGAGCTTGTGGCGGGATAGGGAGCTGAAGGAGAAGGAATAGGCTCCCTAGGATGAACGTGACAGATATGGAAAACTGTGGTCATTGGTGGTTGGTAGGTTTCGAGTCCTGTCGGTGGCTCAGAACCTGGTGGGGTAGGGGTATCCGGGTATACCCCTGCCATGGTTAAATTTATGTTGGCACTTTAAGTTGGTATGTTGGAATAATGTTGGTATATGTTATATATATGTGTTATTTATATGGGGGTCATTGCCTTTTATATTAACAGAAGGAATCGGATGCGAGGGCGGAGTATGGGGGGCAATGACCCATGTTTATTTGTTAAATTATTACTATTATTATGTTATGTTGAATATATGGTTATTATTATTCAGATTGTTTAATAAAGCTGTGGACAAATTTTCCCATATACCCGAGTGTCAGTGCATTATTGGGTTAGGTATGTGGGAGGGTGTTCCTGGAGTCCGACTGCCCATATGGCGACTATACACCGGTCATGTAGCCCCATGTAGCCAAAGCACAGCTAAGCAAAAAAGGGCCTTGACAGGGGTTAGGAGGCGGGCATAGGAGGAGGGAAGGAAGTATGGAGTTATGGGTAAGTAGGCTGGGCTATTTAAATAGGCAGCCATTTTAACTGAGCTCACTTCTAATTTCCTACCTGACCAAGTTTGTCCCGCCCACCCTCCCTATAGATATTGTTTATGGTTAGGGGATATCCTGTTTTTTCACAGCGGCGGGATAGGGAGCTGAAGGAGAAGGAATAGGCTCCCTAGGATGAACGTGACAGATATGGAAAACTGTGGTCATTGGTGGTTGGTAGGTTTCGAGTCCTGTCGGTGGCTCAGAACCTGGTGGGGTAGGGGTATCCGGGTATACCCCTGCCATGGTTAAATTTATGTTGGCACTTTAAGTTGGTATGTTGGAATAATGTTGGTATATGTTATATATATGTGTTATTTATATGGGGGTCATTGCCTTTTATATGAACAGAAGGAATCGGATGCGAGGGCGGAGTATGGGGGGCAATGACCCATGTTTATTTGTTAAATTATTACTATTATTATGTTATGTTGAATATATGGTTATTATTATTCAGATTGTTTAATAAAGCTGTGGACAAATTTTCCCATATACCCGAGTGTCAGTGCATTATTGGGTTAGGTATGTGGGAGGGATGTCCTGGAGTCCGACTGCCCATATGGTGACTATACACCGGTCATGTGGGTGTTGCGAGAGTCCTGTTTATCTTTTCAGCCATTTGAACAGCTCTCATTGGCTTTTTGTTTGAGCTGCAGTGGTTATGACTCTCTTAAATTACTCCTTTAATCTTTGTAACAAATCCTGCTACCACCCGGCTCACAGCTATTAATTCTATCATTTATGGAACCAGCAATGGAAACAAGATTTGTCCATAAAACCCAACTATTTTGAATAACTTCAATGACTTCAACAGCATTCTATGGGGACAAAAGTATTTTAATTCAGTGCAAGGTTGGTAAAAAATAATATTATTTTCAACCACTATCATTTACATACAATCCTTTTAAAAAATTTCTCTGCAGTTTTTTTATCAGTATTTGTTTACAGAAACTTGCAGCTAAACATCTTTAATTGTGCAACATATGTATGCCTACTGCATTATAGTTTATTGCTTGCCTCTATTTTTTTCTGTTGACACATACGAAAGGCCACATTGAGCTGGGATTTGTTTTGCCTTATGTTTTCACATGGTAAACTTTAACTTAACATCTAAAATGCTGTTTAGGTCCCAAGTGTAGCATTTGTATGATAAATGCCAGCGACTGCTATTGGAAGTGTAAATGTCTCATCCTGGCATGGCATTTGCTTTCCATTTTCTATACAACAGAGTTATGAGAGATTAGAATGTTAGCTTTGTGGAAATAAATACTGATGATATTGTTTTCCTTTCAACATGATTTAAAATTCACATGACTTTTTACTTGAAATATATTTAAGTTCTCCTCAGATTGTAAAAGATATGTATTGTTTATTTGGAGTGTTAAAACACACCTTAGTGCTTAGCCCTTCTAAGGTTTAAATTCAATATTGAAAGTGAGGTTGTATTCAGTTTATAATTTTAGTAATTAACTTTTTAATTTTTTTTTATAAAAATGCACTAATGCAGTAACCAGAGCTTAGGTTTGTTGTTCATGGGGATTATCACTACTTGTTGGATTCCCCCAAAATCACACTTTAACCATCAAAACATTCTTCAACACCGTTTTAAGTTACAGTTCTTACACTAGAGCTCAGAAGACTATTTTAAATGCACTTTCTGAATTGTAGTGGCTCCCAGGTTGCCAGAATGCGGGATCTTCCATAGGAAGAACCTTTTTCCCCTCAGTCATAATTTGTGATGGCTGCGAGCTTGACAATCTTGAGAAAAGGTAGCTCAGCCTTTTGTAAAGCATAGGAAAAATACATAAGACATATTTGTTTCACCATTGCTGCACCTCTGTGCCATTGATCATAGAGTGATACTGGTGAGATGGTTAGGTTACAACAACTGCATAATCACTCCCAGTGCCACTTACACCAACTTTGATTCACTGATAGTGATGTCCCGAACGGTTCGCCGAATGGTTCGCCACGGACGGCGAACATATGACCCTGTACCTCACAGTCAGCAGACACATTCCAGCCAATCAGCAGCAGACCCTCCCTCCCAGACCCTCCCACCTCCTGGACAGCTCACTAAGAATGCAGCTTCAAAATGGATGCTGTCCAGGAGGTGGGAGGGCCTGGGAGGGAGGGTCTGCTGCTGATTGGCTGGAATGTGTCTGCTGACTGTGAGGTACAGGGTCATATGTTCGCCATCTGTGGCGAACCGTTCAGCGAACCGTTCGGCAAACCGTTCGGGACATCACTATTCACTGATTTAGATTTATTTTACTGATTTGTGATTTTGTTTATTTCTTGTAAGAGACAGATTATTTGATTTGTAGTGTGCTTTAGTGCCACTGCTTG
The DNA here is from genome assembly GCA_933207985.1 of Pelobates cultripes. NCBI lineage: Eukaryota > Metazoa > Chordata > Amphibia > Anura > Pelobatidae > Pelobates > Pelobates cultripes. Next base: position 184,547,369 of record OW240917.1, on the reverse strand, counting down.
GGATTTGCAAATTACAGTGAATGGCTGGAGTTTACTGCACAAGTGAAACCCTATTTGTATTGAGTATGCCAGTTCTTTTCTTAACTCATCATTAAAAAAATATTACAAATTTTTCTTAGTGTTCAGATCAATGTACTTACAATGTCTTATATCAGGGTTGTCAAACATGCGGCCCCCCAGATGTTGCTGAACTACAACTCCCATGATTCTTTCAATGAAACAGATAGCCAGGGAATCATGGGAGTTGTAGTTGAGCAACATCTGGGGGGCCGCATGTTTGACAACCCTGTCTTATATTAAAGAGAGTGGAAAAACACCAATGCATGCCTTTTTCCACAAGTCTCATAAGAGGGGAATCCCCTATGATTAGCCTTGAGGCAAAACATGTGTGTCGGTGTATTTCCTCTCTCTCTTTTTATTTGGACACTCTTTATTTTAGATTTGCAATGAAACATGAGTTTAACACGAGCTGCTGGAGGAGCTTACTTGGCTTGGTTCATGTAATTTCTCTACACTGTTCGGGAACCAAACAACTGCACGAACCAGCGACCACCTGGGAGCTTGTTAACCCCTATTAACACCTTGAAACGGTTCTCACCTCAGTGTTCTAATTGTTCATCTGGGTGGCCGCAATTCGTATGAACGACTACGAGACGGTGGCCATTTTGTTCACATAAACACAGGCAGCAGTGTTTGGTCGTCGAGTTCATGGAACTAAAATCAGATACTGAAACTCCTGAACACCGCTGGACTTCCATCATCGCTTGCATTCGGTTCTGTAGATCCTAGAAGAACACTGTTCGGTGGAATCGTTCGTCTGGATGAGGGGAACAAGCCTCATGGTTCAAATAGAGACTACGTTCAGTATTTTATTCATTTTTAGGTTGAACGACTGCTAGTTCTGATTTCATGGAACTATTTTGGGCTTAAGCCACATGTGCGGTCGTTCAAAAAACGGGACTTCTTTGGAAAACCTGAACTCCTGAACTGATCTGGGTGATTTTTGGATATGTTGGTCACCCAGATCGGGGCTATCAGAGGATGTGACTTTTGTGGGGTTTTTGTGTATTTTATGTATATTTTGGGGTGTTTGGTAAATTGTTATATTTTCTGTCCCTGTGAGATAATTAACTTATAAGTGTTTGCTCAGGTAATTATCTCTTAGGCACAGAGGTTCCTGGGAGAGACTTCCCTGTTGTTTTGTGTGAGAGACCTCTTGTAGGAGCTATTGTATAAAATCAAGCCATCTGGCCAGATAAAGCATTCCAGCTTGTACTCCCAGAACTGTGTGTCATCTGGTTACTGGGAGAGGAAAAGGCTAATCATCTATACAGCTTGTTTCAGCTTGATGGATTCAGCGGGGAAAGTCCTTGTAAGGACTCCAGCTCCCAGGACATTGTGTCGTCCAGTCCCTTGGAGTGGATAGAGCAAGTCCCCTAGCCTGCTCTAGAATGGAGAGTTTCCAGGAACCCAGTCAAATCACCGCGACTGCAGTTTGTCCCCTGTTCCAGCTAGGAAGCGGTCCTTGGTGGAGGTACCCAGCCGGGGTACAAGGAGCTCTGTTACAACAGTGACATATGGTGCAAAATAAAACATTAAAATATAGGCTTAGAGTCAGAGCCCAAAGTGCCAAAATAAACTGCACATTTTTTAAATGTAGTAAAAGTAGATAACAGAAATACAAAGAGTAGAAATTACAGGAAAGTCTCAAGCCAAAAATCTACAGAAAGCTAGAAATGAGTGAGAAATGAGTGAGAAAGCTGACTGAGACATTTGTTTTACAAAAATAGTGTAAGCCGTTCATCCAATGCCCAGTTAGGTATGTGCAAAGCCCCCGCTCCAGGTCCGTCCAGCAAGGCCCATTGAGTAGACCCAAGTGAGCGACCACACCAGCCCGAAGCTTGAAGTAGAGTCAGCACCATTTTTCCACAGACCCAGCCATCAGCAATGCTCAGGTCCAGCCCCCACCAGGGTCTGCGTGAGGACCAGGTGCGATGTCTACACCTCTACACCTTGTGACTTCTTGCATCCCCTCCACATGGTGTAATGAGGCCTTGCCTCATCTATCCCTCCAACCAGGTAGGCCTCGCTGGTATTTCACTGTGTTGGATTCAGTAGAAGAGCCCGGTGTATGTCTCTGCAGCTGTCCTCGGTGCCGACCCTTAGCGCTTTGTAAGAGGAGGGAATCATACTTCAGCTGGACTGATCTCCGGGACAGACAAGCCCTGAATTCACTGCATATTTTGTCAAAGGCTGTCAGTAGCTCTCAGGCTGTCAGGCGAAGGCTGTATCCCTAATTGGGAATACTAGTATTCATATTCAGGCAGTTGGGACTTTCCTTCTGAGGTCTCTTAGGCATCTCTTGAATCAGACAGCTTTCCTGTGAAGACTGGGATAACCCCTACTGGTCCATAGGGGGGGAAGAGGGCCACTGATACACACTTCTCAGGTCCCGGGTGCTGCGGAGAGAGGGAGCAGCTGCCACTTGCTCCCAAAGACCAGTTAGGCCTCAGCTTCCAGGAAACACAATCTCCAGTACATTTGGGTCATCTCGGGTAGTAAACTAAACAGAAGGGAATCAACTGTTGCCCTGTAGCCAAGTCTCACACCACAAGCCAAGATGAGCATGCTTAGTCACTTAAGAACAGCTTTGTAAGCAAAAACTCATGTCACCATGTGTCAGTCCGAGATGGTGGTCAGGCCTCGCCCCCACCACCACTCTCTTCAATATAAGACGTGAGAGCTGTCTGTAAGATATCTTTAGAAATCACTAGTTTGGGGATTTTTAAACCTTTCTTTTTTCAATTCAAAATAACAATGTAATGTGATAACAACACAGAAGAAGGATTTGGAAGATTTGGTAGATTTGGAAGATTGTTATAGACAACAAACCATGCAACAATGTGCAATGTCAATCAGCAGTGGCTAAGGCCCGTAAGGTATTGTCATGCATAAAAAAGGGTATTAATTCTCGGGATGAAAATATAATTTTCCCTCTTTATAAATAACTAGTAAGACCACATCTTGAATATGCTATGTAATTTTGGGTACCTATTCTAAAGAAGGATATTACGGCACTAGAGAAAGTGCAGAGGCGGGCTACAAAATTAATAAAAGGAATGGAACACTTTAGCTATGAAGAAAGGTTAACAAATGTAAAACTCTTCAGTTTAGAAAAACTCAGAGGGAATATGATAAGCTTATACAAATATATCAGGGCCAATACAAACCATTGTCTGGAAATCTATATACAAACAGGACTATACATAAGATACAAGGTCATTACCATAAGAACATTAAGGATGTGGAATTCTTTGCCTGAAGAAGTAGTTTTAAGAGAATATGTTCAGATGTTTAACCCCTTAACGCCGTTACGGCGTTCTATGCCGTCGGGGCTTTAAAGGGCTTTCAGCCCCAGGGGATCGCAGCTACTTACCTCTGCTGCGATCCTCTTCTGGAGGGCTGCCTGACCGCCCAGGCAGCCCTCCCCCGGCGAATGAGGCCCCCGGGGGCCATGTGATCGCTCTCAAAGAGCGATCACATGGCCCCCCATAGCTGGCTGTGGTCTGCCAGCAGGTAGACTGTCTGAAATATAAGACAGTCCCCCTGCTGGTGGGAAATGAAAAAAAAAAAATAAACATGTGTAAAAATAAATTAAATATATTTATATATGCATATTATATATACATATAACGTCATACGTTGTGTATTTTAATACTAATATTAGTATATATATTAATATTAAAATACACTTAGAATGACATTACATATATATAATATGTATATATATTATATATATAAAATAATAAAATAAATAGAATATTGAAACAAAATTTTATTAAAATTCTATATTCATATGTAATTTCATTCTAACTGTATTTTGTTATTAATATATATTGGTAACAAAATACACTTAGAATGACATTCTATATATATCTATCTATATATAAAATACAAATAACCGCAAATCTATATATATAGATAAATACATATAATTACATAAAAGATTACATTAGTATACATGTAGAATTTAAATACCTATAAATTCATATATATTAAAATTCTACGTGTATATTTAAGTAATCTTTTAACATAATTATGTGATTTGATTAATTAAAATTTGATTGACATGCCTGACAACACAGGGAGAAAGTGCAGAGAATTTAATTTGCAAGCACTATATTTGACCCTGTAACTCTCCAGGACACCATAAAACCTGTACATAGGGGGTACTGTTTTACTCGGGAGACTTCGCTGAACTCAAATATTAGTGTTTCAAACTGGTAAATTGTATTACAACGATGATATTTTAAGTAAAAGTGAAGTTTTTTGCATTTTTTACAAACAAACTGCACTTTTATGGACTATATTATTGTTGTAATATGTTTTACTGTTTTAAAACACTAATATTTGTGTTTAGTGAAGTCTCCCGAGAATAACAATACCCCCCATGTACAGGTTTTATTGTGTTTTGGAAAGTTAGAGAGTCACATATAAGGCTTGCATTTCATTTTTTTGACATTGAAATTTGCCAGATTGGTTATGTTGCCTTTGAGAGTGTATGGTAGCCCAGGAATAAGAATTACCCCCATGATGGCATACCATTTGCAAAAGTAGACAACCCAAGGTATTGCAAATGGGGTATGTCCAGTCATTTTAGTAGCCACTTAGTCACAAACACTGGCCAAATATTAGTTTTTTGCTTTTTTCACACAAAAACAAATATGAACGCTAACTTTGGCCAGTGTTTGTGACTAAGTGGCTACTAAAAAAGACTAAACATACCCCATGTTCAATACCTTGGGTTGTTTACTTTTTCAAATGGTATGCCATTATGGGGGTAATTCTCATTCCTGGGCTACCACACCGTCTCAAAGGTAACATTACTAATCTGGCAAATTTCAATTTGAAAATGGAAAGTTCTATATTTGACCCTGTAACTTTCCAAAATACCATAAAACCTGTTAATGGGGGGCACTGTTGTACTCGTGAGACATCGCTGATTACAAATATGTGCATTTTGTTGCAGTAATACCTAACAGTATTATGACATTAACAGCGAAAATATCAGACGGAAATACAAATTTAAAAAAAATCTTATTTTCTAAAAAAAATTCAAATTTTATTCATAATAAATGATGTTCCATATATGAATAATTAATGATAAATTAAAGCCCTGTTTCTCCTGAACAAAATGATATATAATAAGTGTGGGTGCACTTACTGTGACAGCGGTGAATTACAGGTGAACAGACATATAGCGCAAATTCCAGTTTTTGTTTACGCTTTGTTTGGATCAGAACGTGTACTATTGACTCCGTCCTGAAGGGGTTAAAAAGCAACTAGATGCATACTTGCAAAAACATAATATTCAATAATATAATGGTTGTTTTTTTCCTTCTTTTGGATCAACAGCAAAATCCAGTTGTGACTGACATGTTTCTTTTCAGCATATGTAACTATGTTAATATTTTCTTTAACATACACACTTGGTAAAATAAAGAGTTAAGTTCTAAAATGGTGTGGTAATAAAAGTTGTTTTAAACAGCAGTTGTTTATTTTTAATTCCACTGAATTCCTTTTTCATTAATTCCACGCAAACACACGTTTTGTAGTTCTATGGTTTCAATTGTCGTTAGGTCTTATCCAACATTAGGAGTGTTTTTTCTATCTAGCTCAATTTCTTTTTTGGTTTAATTCAGGTGTATTGCAGCAGAAATATTAGTTTTGCTGGCAGGGTACAGCAATCAGTATATGATCATGGACGGGGCGGCATCTAGGCGGCCCACGGTCACACGGGCCGTGGCTGCAGCCGGGCCCCCTGCCATGAGGGGCATGGTCGCAACTGTGACCCCTGCGACTGTGGTAGAAACGCCACTGGTGGCATCAAAGATTGTTGTATTGTTCAGCCCAAATAACTAGAAAAAAAGAAATCCACTTTTAGTTCCAATGGTCATTAAAGCGTAGGCTCACCTGCCACTTCAATGCAAACCTCTTTTCTAACAGTTCACCTTGTTGCTTTTAGCTAAAAGGCGAAAGCACTAATGATAATACCTCTTTCTGTCTCAGAGATTTCCCTTTTTAGTTGGAAGCAGCAAGGTGAATTGTGTAGGACTCATACATGTTTTCCTTGACAATGTATTACACGTTAATGGCCATTGGAGTGGTACTGAGGTATTTAAATGTGCATAGGGATTTGGGATAGTGCACAGGTAACTTTTTTGTTTTTTTTTCAGCAGGAACTCTCAGAGTAATAAGCAGCTCTATCCCCCTAACAGTCGTGAGACACAGCTTAGTCACAATTCTGGTTTATTCATTACAAAGGATTTGAGAAAAATACAATGTTTGCAACACAGGGAATAGCTGCAGACATTGTCAAAAGAGCATGGATTTGACGGTGGAACGTAGGGGAAAACTTTTGGACTTGTCTGAAAGCCCTCTCCCAGAACAATAAAGGCTTATAGCACAGTGAAATAGGAAGGGGGCAAGGGCAGGGTGATATATACACCTTATGCACACCAAATACATTTTAAAGGTACACTCTGGAGACCACCACACAGAGCTGTTATGGTGCAAGGAGGTTCTGGGCACTGTCTAATGGGGGTTAAACCTCTAATGAACAGTTTAACAACAAACTCTGGAAGATTGTGACTGATCGCTCTGCCCATCTTTTTCATTTCTTGGTCTGTGACTTTAATTAAGAAGTATTGTGTGGCTCGCTGCTGATAGGGCAGAGCGGTCGGGTGCCATCTAAACTTTTCGTTACTGATATAACACCTTAAGGTGAGTTGCACCCAGGACTTCCTCATACCATAACAACTTCATTGCAATAAATTTGTTATGGTGTCTGGAGTGGTTCTTTAAAGCCTAGTCAGCAGCATAAAATGCGCCCACAACTTTAAACCGCTCCTGACTGCAGCCAGATTATCTGGGGTCTGGGACTCAGAGATCGGTTCGAGTTATATCAGATCATTCCCATTGTCTCTGGGATCGTAATCTCCGGGCAAGAAGTTAGCCCCCAAGCCTCTCTGCATGCCATTGTAGGTGAGGGGCAAGAATGGCATAGGGACTTTGGAACAGAAAGTTGTATCTCCTAGAAGAGAAGTGAAGTCCACCGGGTGCCAGTCACTTCCTTTATTGAGAGCTGGAAACCAGTGCAGAGCCAAATCATTAGCTGGTCACTCAGCTGAGCCCTCCACTGCCAGACTTAGCACAGGTAGAGTGCTTCCTGCTCTCATAGAGGCTAAGACTGCCATCCACTGGCACCAAGTATGTTGTGAAACTTCTAGCGAATTGTTTGACTACTTACATTGGTGATACCAGTGCATTCCTTGTACCAAAACTGCTACAATTCACAATAGTGGTTATGGTGCTTGGAGCCTTTTTTGGGTGGAGTAAGCAATTGAACCACTTAATGCATCTTACACAAATGTTGGTAATAATAGAGGTTCTCTATATAATATTATATAGAAATTATGTTGAAACTCAAAATTAATTTTGCATGGGAAAACAAAAAGCATTTTTAGACTTTTTTGAATTATATATACATTTCACTTTAAACAACTTTTTTTTTTACTTTCAAGTGCCCAATGGTTATTAAAATATTCTTACTGTGATAGTATCTTATACTGAAAGGATATTGTAGGTGCTTAGTGCTGTTTCAGTGATAGGATACCTTCTCATATCATTCTCCTGCTACTCAGTGAGTGGTTTGTATGCATGACCAGTCAAATAATAGATGCCATTAGCAGTACATGTACTCTGACATTGTTTATTATGGTTTACAGTGAGATTATTTTGCTGGAAAATTGCCTATTTTTCATTCAAACTTTCTTAATGTGATGGAGAGGAATTTTGCCTAACCATATTTTGATTCATTACATCTTTTTATGAGAACCTGTCATCTGCAACACTGAATTAGATATTGATCATTTGTTTTGGTTCAGATTTGATTTTCAGAGAACAGATATATTACATCCATGTACATTCATTAATAAACATAATCACAGCTATTATATTTCTGGTTTGTGCCTCACTGATTTGAAGGGAATGTCTCTCATTTATCTTTTATAAGTAATAATTTTATTAAAAGTCTATTACTTTATATTGATATATATATTTAGCTTTTTTATCATTTATGTACCATTTTAGAAATATTTGAATTCATATTTTTACACATTCTACCATAAGTATTTTCATTGGCATTTTATCACGTTACTTACACAATTATTAACTAAATATGAATGCCTAAGAATTCATCAAATAATATCCAAAATTAAGGACAAAATAACTAAGCTGAAAACAGAATGAGAGACTTTTGGCCTAGAATTTGTCATTCTCATGTGAATTTCTGACAATTCGTAATTTAATGTATACATCTATTGTTTTTTGCTTAGTGATATATTTTAAAAGTTTGTCTTATGTACTTAATATATTATTTCAGGGCTTACCATTACTACTCACCCACTAGTCAATGACTAGGAATACCAAGTCATGATTATTTGGAATTTACATTTAATTCTATATACATTGTATTATTCATTATTATTATTACTACCATTAAAATAGTACCAACATATTCCGCAGAGCTTTACAATTATACAGTGGGGATATTTGACAACAATTGGCATTTAAAATATTAACAGAGACAAGAGTTGAAGAAGGCCCTGCTCAAACGAGTTTGCAATTCATGGGGAAGAATTTAAGAAACAGAGGTGAACAGCATGTCAGAGGGGAGAGTGATTGATGGATAAGGAGCTTGTGTCAAAATAAACTGGTCAGTGTCATGTGTGGAAGAACTGAACAGTGGAAGTAAAGAGACTGAGCTTAGCTATGGGAGTGAGAAAACTGAGGAGGGCAATTATAATGAGAGAAGCATCACACATGAAGTAAGCTTTCCGAGAGAGGTAAGTGACTTCTTAGAGGTATTTTAAAGGACTGGAGGTGAGGTCAGAGTCTGGTGACATGGAGTAGGAAATTCCATAGGAATGGGGCAGCTCTTGAAAAATTCAGCAGATGAGAGTTGACAGTGTGGAGAAGGTGTCAGGAGAAGGTACCTCACAAAATGAAGGGAAAGATCATGGGTGTATTTGTTGAGTAAAGAACACAAAAGAGTGGAGTTATGGAGGGCTTTCTAGGTTAGTGGCCTGAAAGCTACAGAAAGCCAATGCAATGATTGACAAAGGGGTGAGGTGTGGGAGTAGCAGTCAGTCAAGGCAGGAAGGTGAGTCTTGCGGCAGTATTAACTACAGACTGTGAAGGGGCAATGCGGGCATTTGGTTGCCTATGATTAGTAAGTTGCAATAGTCATGTTAGAAAATGAATAAGGGCTTTAGCTGATTCTTCAGTTTGAAAAGGTCAAATGCAGTATGCATATTTTGAAGATGAGAGTTACAGGATTTAGAGAAAGACTGAACATCAGGAGAAAAGGTCAGACCTGAACTCAAAGTCACTCCAAGGCAGTGAGCATGAGGGTTTGGGCTAATAGGTGTCTCACTGATGTGCAGGGAGATAGATGGAGGTGGTCTGTTTGGTGGGGGGAAAATGAGGAGTATAGTTTTAGAAAGATTCTGTTTTTGAAAACAGGAAGACGTCCAGTTTGAGATGTAAAAGAGGTAGTTTGCAACGCATTTCAGGATGCGTATTGTCATGGGTTTAATGATTGCTTGTTTAAAGGGAAGATGCCAGTAGACAGAGAGAGGTTGAAAAACATGCCTCAGACTGGGGGATGAGAGGATAGAAGAAGTTCAGAGACCTCTTGTTCAGAGACGGGGAATGAATTAAGAGGGGAAAAGGAAACAGAATGGAAGCTAAGTATTGGAGTCAGGAGTGGTCAGTGTATAGGAAGGCAGTTTGTATGGTGGCAGTGTGTGTATATGGGGGAAAGTGTGTTTGTGTAGTGTCTGTGTGTGAGGTGAAGTGTCTGTGTGAGGGGTGCAACCATTTAAGAACAGTTTGACAACTTACCTCTGTTCTGCCAGGATAGGGGCAAAGGTAGGGGATAGGGTCTGTAGTGTTTGTGTGAGGGGTGCAGTGTGTGTTTATGGGGGGCAGTCTGTTTGTATATGAATGTAGCATGAATTCGCAATGTAGGAAGTCTTTGTTAGATTGCAGGTGAGTTTGCTGTGCCAGGGTTGAACACTGGCACTCAGAGTGAGCTTTTAGTCTACCACTCTTTACCACTCACGTCAAGAGTGGTAGACAGAACATAATTTTTACCATAAGGTAGTTTGAGAGGGACAGGAGAGAGTTGAGAAAGGAAAAAGTGGAGACTGGAAAGAGGAGTGACGAAGATCAAGTGAGCTTAGATTGCTGTTAGCCTGAGATGCATTAAATTGAATATGTTGAATGGTGCATTTACAGTGTAGGTTGTTAGATGGTGGCCAGACAGAGGGAAAGGAGTGTTAGAGAAGCTAGAGACAGAGTAAAAGCTTTAAAGTCAAGGTCAAGGGCATTGCCAGCTATGTGCAGGAAGGTTAGTCCATTGAGTAAGGTAATACATTTAAATCTAGATGCTATTGAGGCTGGCTAATAGGGATGTTGAAGTTGCCATAGACAAGGAAAGAAATGTCAGAGGAGGGGAAGTAAGGAAGCCAAGCAGTAAAATGATCAATGAAGAATAGAGGAAAGCCAGGGGGACAGTAGGTAATGGCAACATGGGTTGAGAGAGGATTGAAGAGATGGATGGAGTGGACTTCAAAAGTTGGAGGGAACAATGAGGGAAGTGCAAAAACCCTACACCCTCATCCGTTGCATCTCATGGCCTGGGAAAGTGACACAAGTGCAATCCACCATGGCATAAGGATGCAGAATAGTGTCAGAGGGACAGAGCCAGGATTCTGTCAGTATAAGGAGGTTTAAGGGACATGGAGAAGACTGGCAAATCTATGGCAGTACGGGTAGACTGGGAAGCGATGTACCAGCTAACAACAGCTGGTGTGCATCTGGACTGGGGGCAGTATCCAGAACGATGGAGGTCGGAATTATGAAGAACCTACCTACTGAGGTAGGTACAAAGGAAGCCAACCCCGTGACTACCTGTCTTTAACCCCTTAAGGACACCTGACGTGTGACATGTCATGATTCCCTTTTATTCCAGAAGTTTGGTCCTTAAGGGGTTAAGCTTGAGCTGCAGAGGCTGGACTTTGCTCAGACGAGACCCAGGTAAGACAAAATAACCTTGACCCGACCGTAGTGATAGCCCCGCTAGAGTGGGATATCCCAGTTTAATTTGGGAGGAAGGTAGTTGAGGACCTGTCCCTACAAAAGTATAGGTCCCGGGCTGAGGCTAGTCAGGGGAAGCTTGAGGGTGGAGATCCGGGAAATGCTATGGTTAGGTACGATAGTGCCTTTAGATAGCCCCTGAGCATCCCCTGTGGTCCTGGTAGCAAACCCATCGAATACAGACGACTTAATGACAAAACGGTGACCGACACTTATCCCATGCCCCGGGTAGATGAGCTGTTAGACCGCATCGCCAGGGGGAAATATCTGACCTTCATAGATCTCTGTAAGGGGTACTGGCAGATCTTGCAGCGGAGGCTTTTCCCAAGTCGACTTTCATCACCCTATTTGGCCTATTCCAAGTACGGGTTATGCCATTCAGGATGAAGAATGCCCCAGCCACTTTTCAGCATATGGTGGAGAAACTCCTCAATGGTCTCCAGGATTATGCCTGAGCATACCTAAGTGACATTGCCATCTACAGTTATACCTGGAAGAAGCATCTGAGCCCCATAGGGTCAGTCTTGGTCAGGATTAGTGACACTGGTTTCACCTTGAAGCCTGACTAGTGTATGACTAAAGTGCAATACCTAGGACACCGAGTAGAGTGTGCGAAGCAGCGGCTTGCCAGCAAAGATAAAAAAAAAATTGCAAATTGGCCCACCCACCATGCCAAGACACAAGTAATGGCTCTCTTGGGGACAGTTAATTACTATAGACACTTTGTCCCAAACTATAGTGCCATTGTGAAGCCCCTGACCGACCTGACTAAGAAGAATGTCCCTGTGGTCTCCTGAGTGTGAGAAAGTCTTTCAAACATTCTTCCTGGCTAATGCTCCCTGTGGCAGACCGCTCTCCCCGATTGGGTGCCTCTGCCAATGGCTGCTTCCTTAGTGCTTACCGAGTACCACAAGCACCGCACTAGACACCATCAGCACTGTAGTCCCCACTTCCAGTGTTGCAGCTTGGTTGTGGTCTTGCTGTCCTCCACCCACTCTGGAACCAAGACCATAATCCAGCTTTCAGTGGGTAGACCACTCCAGAGAGTGTAGCAGGCTGCTCTTACAAGAGCAAGTGATTATAACTCAGAGGAGTATAGTGATATAGCAATCCCCAGGGTAGATACAGCCATTTTCCCCACACATGAAACGAGGCTCTATGTTGAGGGTAAGCAGGAACTCCTTTAAAGGTAGCCACAACTGGCCTTATATGCAAGTCCCCATGCAAGGGGCAGTCCCCTCTGGACCTGAGAGTAAATCACAGAAGAAACAAACACATGATCACATTGGCTCTCAGATCCAGGACACTCCCATGCATAATAAGACAATCCCCCCCTGTGCCTGGGAGTCATGAAGTGTACTAACTCAATTATCTCCAGGCAGAAAAACCCACATTTCAGGAGTACCCTGAAAGTACCCCTAAAATCCATGGAAACCCCACACAAGTCACACCCCACGATAGCCCCGATCTGGGTGACCAACATATCCAAATTCACCCACATTGGTTCAGGGGTTCAGGAATTTCATGGAAGTCTTATTTTTGACCGACCGCACGCATGGTTCCATGCCCAAAACAGTTCCAGAGAATCAGGGCTTGCGGTCGGTCTATTTCGGTAGTTTGGAAAATGAACAAACTACCAAACATAGTCAATGTTCTTACCCTGGAGCTTGTTCCCCTCATCCAGACGAACGATTTCACAGAACAGAGCCCTTCTAAATTGTATAGAACCAAACGCAGGCGTTGATGGAAGTCCAGTGGTGTTCGGGAGTTTCTCTGTCCGATTTTAGTTCCATGAGATTCATGCCCAAACACCACTGCCTGCGTTCATGCAAACAAGATGGCCGCCACCTCGTGGTTGTCCATAGGAATTGTGGCCACCCAGATGAACAATTAGTACACTGCGGTGAGAACCACTCCAAGGTTTTAATAGGTGTTAACAAGCTCCCGGGTGGTCCCTGGTTCGTGCGGTTGTTCCGTAGTCGAACGGGACAATGTTAGAATAGGAGGGGAATGCAATCTACCAAACAGAATAGCAAAAAGGCACAAACAAGGTATTTTATGAGCCTTTCTGCATGGCCCATAGACCTGAGACAGGAGGCTGGCAAACAGGCCCCTCCAAGAACCAGTGGCGAGGTTACTTTCACTATACTCCCATTCTGGCTGCTCCTAATCCTAATAAATGTTTCATTGTCCACACAAATGCATCGATGTTTGGATTGGGAGCCATTCTGAGTCAAGTTGGGGAGGACTGTGGAGATCACCCTTGGCTTATATCAACCAGAAACATTTTCCTTATATCAACGGAACATTTTTTTCAGGCTGTATCTGCCAGTGTCACGGACCACCCGATCACTAGAAACTGATGCAGGACTCTCTGACACCACCTTCCCCTCTCAGGGACTAATGAGAGGTTATATTAAGTACAGCGCACTGACCGGGAGCTACCTAGGAAATTTATATAACTGTAACTCAGATCGCATGAGTGCCATGGTCCTTTCAATCTTAATCAAGGTCACTCTCAGATCCATGACCATCAAAGAGGGTGCTATTTGGGAGGGAGGTGACAAGGCACCTATCAATATCAAAGTCTTTAGATAATAGAGAGAAAGGTATAAATTAATTACCTCCTGAATGGGGGGTAAACCCAGTGAATGAATTCACTAATAATAATTAACTTAAATCAAGAATTATAGGAGAGATAGGAAATGGTATATATTGTCTCCTTAGGAGAGGGAGCCCAAGGGGGGCTTTAAAGAGATAGGGGAATGGTGCTTAATGACCCCTAAAAGGTAGAAGTTTTTAATAAATATATAATAAATGCATAATAATCAATATATAATAAATGCAGTACCCTAATCCTTGTCACCCAAAAAGAAAAATACACTATGTGCATAATAAAAACAAATAGTGGACACAGTAGACCTAAACTGAAGGGATAGTCTTCTAAGCAGTGACTTGTTGCGATGTTTAGAATCACTCCAGATAAGAAGGCTGATAGATTTTCCCTAATATATCAGGTTGTATAACGATAACTCATTAGTCCACTAGGTCACTAACAAAAGGGGGGCCATCCACTAAATAGACATTGACCTGTGAGTATTTGTACCAATGATAAGTACCATAAGCTCAAGGGAAATATAACTATTCTAAGAGGAAAGATAATGTCCAAAAGGATGGTACCCATCTGATAAAATCGCCTAGTAGGGGGAAATAGGTATGGCTACCAATATTAGTGTGCTACTAGAACATAGTATTGAGATGCAAGATATTGTAACAATAAATGTTGACAGCACTGAGGCTGGCCAGAGTGCATTAAATCATGCTGAATCCTTGCAAGGAGTTACCTATAGAAAAACTGTGCCTTCGAGGGCACCCCTTTACCCAAAAGCCTAAGTCTTTACACAAAGGTAGAAAAATACCTCACCCCCAACTCTACCTGAGGGGCACTAACAGACGCTATTCCCAGCCATTGTATCAGTAGTGAGCTTTGATTTGTATCTCGGCCACTGTACCATTAACAATCACACATTCAACTTTGCTCAGACTGCAGTTACCAGACAAGAGCTAGCTTTAGGACACAGCTTATATACATAAACGGTCCTGATCACCATAACAATCGGGATTTTCTCTACATCTAGCTTGCCTCCTGCTATCTTATCAGGAAGTGTAGAGGGGAGGTATTTTTCTACCTTTGTGTAGGGGCTTAAGCTTTTCGGTTAAGGCGTGCCCTCAAAGGGGGCATCGATCCAGATGGCGAGGAGTTAGGTAATGGAAATTAGTTATTATATCTTTCTTTTTCCCTTCTTGGGAGCATTTGGGTTAGAGTTACCTTTTTTGATTTTGCCCATAATTGTGGCAGATTAGGTTGTCAAGCTGATAAAGTGAAAGATATTGTCAGCTTACAGGGTTAGAGCAAGAGCAGAGTATCCTCCATCATATTCGCTTCCAGTCACACCCCACAGCAAAGGAGAACTGTCAAATTTCCATGAAAGATTCTACTATCAATCAAGAAGTTATCCTACCAATGTTTTGTACCAATCCAAAAACATCTATTGAGTTGAAGTAGAATTAATTAAATGTCAAAATAAATTTGCTTACCTATTTACATATTTGAAACTTTAGATTTCAGGAAAACTAACCATCAATTATTTTAACTGCAAAGTTCCCAAAAAAAGGTCAGCAAGTCTCCAAAGCAAATTTGGGGAGATGGGACACTTGGTCATATTCTAAAAAGCTTACAGCTCATTTTACGAGATCAATTGATACTTCTTGTGAAGAGGTTGCTTCAGCCTCTCTATAAATGATATGCAGAGTGGCAACTGAGTCTTGCTTACACACATTCGCTTGACACCTTGGCCTCCTTGAATGTTTCTTTGGGCAAAAGGTGCTCCATATGATAGTTCCTGAGAAGACTTAACCCACCCTTTTGTTTTGTTGTACCGTAAGGATATGCTTGCTATATTCCATGTATACTGCCGCTATACTTTAAGATTTTACTTACCTTAAATTAGTATTAACAGCAATAATTCAAATGCCCTCTGTATTTAATAACATTTTACATACACTTTTTTTTTTATATTTTATTTTTGATGTGTTTATAGTGAATGTCTTAATGAAGCAATACACAGAGTTTCAAGCTGCGGAAACTGGATGAAAGGTGAGCAACTGACAAAATGTAAACATACAGCTTTGCCATTATGCAAAAATGTGCAGTAATTATCCACTGGAAATGTCATTTTCTGATACATATTCAAATCTGATAATTATCATTAAAGACGAAAAAGTTACAACAGGAGCAGAGTTTACAGATTTACTCTAACCAATGCCCATGTATTAAAAGTCAGCATATTTAATAATCTCAACATTATAGTTAGAAATGTAAATTAAGCAAGAGAGCACTGAACTGGAAAATTACATTGCTGACATGACAGGAATTAAATGCAAACTGCATCAAAACAATGTGCTATTCAATTTGGTAAATATTAAGCAAAAATAACACCGTTATAAAGAAATCAGCCATGTGATGATTAAACAACACACAAAACTAGAATAAAATAACTGCATTTAAAGTGTCAAAATGTTTGGCAAAATTTGATTGAATCATTAAATACTAATTAAACAACTAAATTAAAATATCAATATATATTTATTGTGAGCCTGGCACAGTATTTCCTTGTCTTGCAAAAACTCTTCTGCTTTATTTTGCAGTAATGTACACCAAAGTGTCAACGTTTTAGTCCAACTCCAGACTTTTTTCAAGACGCAATTAGACATATGTAATACACATTTTTTTGGGGGGGTGAAATTGTGAACTTGTAAAAGTTATAAAACAGGCATTTTTTTTTGGTCACAAGTTTAACTTGAAATATATTGCTGATAAACATAACTTTCTTTATGATATACTATTCCACCTATTTAATATTTTATTTATTTATGTCCTTCTTTTTTTTTTTTTTTTTTTATTGCCACCACTGTAACAACATTTTTAGAAAACCATATTTGCTTATGTAGTCGAAACAAACATTTTTAAAAGTTCATTGAAACTCTGAAAATTATTCCATGTACTTTTAAAAATATATATAGCATTATTTTTTGATTGGACCATGTCTGGGTTTGAGGTGAAACCATATACAGCATAAAGTCAGTATATTCAAGGAAAGCTCCCTAGAACTGGAAGATTAGGCTGAGTAACTACCAGGACTACAGATATTGTAGTGGAGTGAGCTGTAGTGCTTATGGTGCTTGGATTGTGCCTTTAAAAATACAAGTTAGTTTTGACACAATCTGTAAGAAATGTTCTTTGACTGTAGTGACTTTATTCAATGTATTCTTTCATCTTGAACCCAGATATAGTCCAGTCTAGAAATAATGCTATATATGTGCAGCAAATTCAAGAATTTCAACTACATTTTAAAAATATTTGTTACCACTTCCTTTGTAGAAGAGTTGGAAGTTCCTAAGCATTATCCGATTGCTCTCAGCCAATGAGATAAGCCCTGTCCAGACAAAACGATAAACACTTTTTTTTTTAATTAAAAGAGCACTTTTTATGTTTTAGTGACACATCAAAAATATGCACTGCTCTATAATCACATACATGTAACTGTTAAATGTAATAAACGCTCATCATCAGAATGTGGACAAAATAATTGAACAACTCTAGTTTGAATAGTTCTTCTTTGAAGTGACTAATTCACAATTACAAATTTAGCTCTAAAGGTATCTCCTATTAAATGTATTGCCAGTAGTATCTATCAGGTATAAAAGATGTAAGTAATCAACACTTTGATATATGCATGTGCAAAGCAGCATGAGAAAGCTGAGAGTTCCAAGGAAGCATCCTAAATGCAGGTGCATAAACTGCATTGACAAAGAGGATCAGAATACAGGTAAATCCAAGCTTAATGATACTGATTGGTGGACACTTATCTAGTAATTGCTAAATGTAACAAAAAATACACCTAATAAAAATTACTTTGAATTGAATCAGCAGGTTTGTAGTTCAGTTGTGGAATTCATGGCATGGATTCCATTCAGAAACAATTTATCTGGAATGCCTAACGACAAAAACTATTTCTGTAAAGACTGAAAAGCTGGACCACTAAGCAATGAAAATACAAATGTGCTCTTAGTCATCTCTTGCCATGTATTCTCTGTCTGAATGGGTTTACATTTAAAGAAATTCCTGGAATACCTTCAACCCATAATGTATGTTACTAGTTGTGAAATAGGCTGGATGATTTACAGTGGTATTGAAAGGCATCTTCTGCAAGTCATTATGTGTACTTATTGGTATGCATGGTTGCATAAGGACCAAGAAATATCATAACGTACACATAACCAATTACACTCAAGTGCAAACACATTTTCCTTGTCTTGTTCATAATTTCCTGGAAGATATTACCTCCATTGGTTCTACTGAACAAAGAATTCTAAAGTGGTGTCATCAACAGCAGGATGAGATACATCTCCCGTGGCCTCCTTATGTATCTGACTTGAATTTGATTGAACCTTTTCAGGAAGTTCTAGAGCTCAGATTGGGAAAATACATTTCCAGTTTCTACATCTCTCTTGAACGGGCAGATTTAATTTTTCCCTATCATCAAAGGTTATTACGAAGTTTGTCTTGACATTTGCAGATAAGCTTCACTTTGTTGCCGATTTCAGTTGAATGACAAATATTGTTTTAAAGTGTTCTGGTTTTGTATACAGTACAATACAGATCACAGTTCACAAAAATGCTCTCACACAGATACTAAAACATCACAGAGGAGATGATACAGATCTCATACAATGATATTATAAATTAATGCTGGATCTGCTGCTTCCTGTTTTTCCATTCTTGAAACTACCTTATATCTTATACTAAACTTGGTGTTCCATGGATAGGCACCCTTCAGCTCTCCAGATTTTGGGGACTACATCTCCCATAATTCTCTTACAGCCTTATTGCTGGCAAAGCATCAGGGGACATGTAGACCCCAACATCTGGGTTGTGGAAAGTTGTCTATCTCTGCTCTAGAGAGCTCTACCACCCCTTCTACCTACTAAAAAAAATATATAATATAGTGGTGATGCACCTTATTTTATCAATAAACATAAAGGAACCTCAACTCATTTTGTTCACTTGGCAAGGTTATTATGATAATTTATTTCTGAAATAGGTCCTTATATTTAATGTAAAACAAAAGCACCACATAAACCTCATTTGTTTGCACTTCAACCACATGTCAGTATTAATCCCCCAATTCTTCACCAGCCTATGTCCAGCCTGCCCATTTCAATTTTGAATGAGTTCTGTCTGCTATTACCAGATTCAGTCTTACCATGCCCAGCGTTACATTACCAGTCACACTGCTATATAATCAACCGAACAGCTCTCTGCATTGATTAGGGTCATATATCTCTTCCCCAACATCATCTCCATCAACAACACTCAAACATGGTTATTAAATAAAGTGAGAATTGTCAAGAATTTAAAATAAATTTCAAATTTAAAGCAAAACTGGAAAAATTAACATACAGCAAAGCTTCCATCTAGGCTATTTTGGCCTTAAATTTGGAATTTACACTTTAATAATTAACCATGGAATAAATGCAAATTCTCAAAAGACAAATGAATACCGGTAAAAAGCCCTCAATATCTACTCCAATCTGTTAAACACAATAAATACATCAATATATCCCTTTAACTCACAATATAATCTATAAATGTAATGGTCAAAACAAACACAAAATAAATAGAAATACTTGCTGTGTAACCAAATGATACAATGAGCGGAGAGTTTTAATTACACTGATCTCCTCGTACCTGCCAAATAAACTCAGAGATTTCTAACACAAGAAACAAATTAATTTAATGCGAAAAATAAAGCTCTGTATTAAAATGAATGAACATGAACTGCATTTCACATGGCAGACATATTTTGCGTTAAAACATTTTAACTTGATATGGATAGTGTAAAACACAAAGCCTATGTTAACCATAATATTGAAGTAAATATTTTCTACACTACCTTTTCTCATTTCTTAGAATAAAAGCAATTTTCTCTAGGATCTATGGTTTCATGTCTTCGTGCTAAAGCAGCGGGCTCAGCCGTGTAGTTTTTTTTCCAATTTAATAAAGCTGTCAAATTTGACATGCCACTATCCGTGGCCTCTCCCTATCTCAAGCAGTATGAAGGGATTATGCAGATGAGCTCAACATTGTGTCTGACTAGGAAATATTGTCCTGAATGCCTGGCATAGTCTAAAACTGTTTCTATTCCCCTGAATGCCGAGAGCTATGAACTCTCGAATGGATAAACACCTCAACAAAGCTGTTATGAGGCCCAACTAAATGGTTCTGGCAGGCATAAACTTTCAGTGGACGAGTGAATACAATTTGCTTTTTTCCCCCTTTCTTCAAAAACCTTTGAAGTTTTGTTCATGCTGAGTGCAAAATGAAAGTGTTGATTGAAGCTCTCTGTATATTTGAAATTTGTGCGCTATATAGCTTAGGAAATGTGGCAATGGTATTTAAGCTTTTTTTATTTATTTTTTATTTGTATAAACAAATTAACTTATCTAATGTACAGGGAAATGCAAGGTCAAAGAGAGGTTTTGGTGTCAATGTTGACATATTTTATCATATTTTATTTTTTTTGTTGTAAACTGACTTTTAATTTGTTCCCTATACATATACAATAGTCATGGATAACAACTTCCTTAAACAATGACAATGCTTGGATTTATTTAAAAAAAATAAAATTAAATAAATATAGATCTTCTGGTTTATTTTGCAGTATATGCAAAAAAACAAATACCTTATTTGTGATCAGAATGTCACATCCTAAATTTACCAGACTCTCCTTAAGATATCATGTCCTTAAAGCTGGCTGTCTCACATGGACTAGCAGAATACACCACAGCAGGAATAGGCAACATTTGACACTCCAGATTTTGTGGACTTCATCTCCCTGGATGCTTTGCCAGGACTGTGTCTGTAAGAGCTTTGTGGGAGATTTAGTCCACAACATCTAGAGTGCACAAGGACATCTACCCTTGCACTTTACTTTCCCTCCTGTCCCTTGCCCACCCACTCTTAGGTTCAGTAATAGTCCCCCCTAAATCGTATAATTATTCTCATCACCTATATACACTTGCAAACAGTTAATATACTCTCATAATGATTTCTATTGTTATCCCCTTTTTCTCACCTAATTCTATCTCTCTTAAGGTTGTGATCATCACCTACTACCATAAATATATCTTTCGTTCTGTGTACTATCACCTGCTGATGATATCTATGTTGCTCTCTCAGTAATTACTTCACACATTCTATAAACTCGTTTAATTTTCGCACAAATCTGCTCAGTATTTTCCACTTACATTCACATCCTGTTCTCACCTTCTTTCTTCTGCTTTTAGCTGCTGTGGTTACTTACCCTAATTCTGGTCCATCCCCCTTCCACCTCTTGTCACTTTCAGTAGCTCTAGAAACCTTGACAATCTTTTACTCTATCACTACATAGTTGTCACTGTGCTCTATGGAATGCAAGCTCAATCAAATTGTTTAAACCGCAATGAGTCTTTGTATTCATCCCTTTATAACCTTGATCTACATTATTCTGCTCTTTCATGACTCCCTTTTTACCTTTTTCGGTACCCTCCCAGTTTCTTCAGTGGTTCCAGTACCATTCTAGTGTCTCCTTTATATTGGGTTCTCTATTGTTCTGTTCTGGGTTACAGCTTGTTTGACAGGGAGGGTTTGAGTTTAAGAGTTATAAGGGCAGTGAGTATGAGAGTTTTGGTGTAAGTGAGTATTATAAAATTAGGGTGTGTGTGTAACAGAATGAGGAAGATGAGTGTGTCAGGCAGAAGGATTGTAGGTGTGGCACCAAAAATGCGAGGGAGTGTTGCTACACCAGGGAAGACTTTTTAAATAGCCAAGAAGGATATCTTTTGTTCAGAGCCAGAGCTCCAGATTCTGCCCTAGGCATCCACCTTTGTCACCTAATGGGTAATCCAGCTCTACCTGGTGCTGCACTAGGGTTTAACCCCTTAAGGACACATGACATGTCTGACATGTCATGATTCCCTTTTATTCCAGAAGTTTGGTCCTTAAGGGGTTAAAGGAACTCTTTCCCAAGATGTAATCCAAATTCTAACCATAGCACTAACCATAACCAGAAACCTAATCCTAGCTCTACAAAATATTAATATATTATAAAAGAAAAAGAACAGTGAAATGTTTATTAAAGAAAATGCATGCACTTACAGGTAAACCTTGCTCATAATAAAAACAAAAATATTAATAGCTCCACTTTGATTTTAAACACCTTGTGGATCATTTTTCCAATGGTCTTTCTATTCATGGAATTCTGACAAGTTGGACATTCCTGGACCAAGTACATGTACACACGGGCTTTGAACTGGAGAAAAAATAGGAAATATATTATGTCCTTGACATTATATAGCAAAATATCTATGTACTCAGTTTATTGTTTCTCTGTTCTATTTATTGAGATAGAGAAACAGATAGCTTCAACTGATTCATTGAATTCTAAAGGGAATACAGTCACTGTTGGTTGTAAAAGGTAAAATATAAAAGGTCCCAGCCTTCTTTATGGATCTTATTAAACATCTCAAGCTGACTGTATGGGTAATCATACACCTTACACCTGCAGTGAAGACGTTGAAGGCCTTTTACAAATTTAATAAAGACTATTTTCCTGTTCACTCTCTTCTGTCTAGGCATCAGAGCTAATAGGCTTCTCACTGTGCCCCAAATACAATAGTGTCTCAAGAAAAAAGATCAAGGATGAATTCCTTCAAGTATTTTTAAGAGCAGATTTTCAAATAATGAAATGACACTAGACCTTAAAAATAATCGTAAGTTCCTGACATGGCCTTTCCATGTCTTCTTTTCTAGTTTTTCTAATCATTAAAAACTTCAGAAATATATTGAAACAATGATAAACGGCTTTGTAAATCTTTCAAATGCAGTCCTGCCTCATACTTAATGCTATCATCTGTGTAGCATTTGGAAATCCTATTTCATAGGAAACTTCACCCAACTCTAAGGAATCCAAGCAGTCGCAGAACAGATAATAAACTGTAAAGTCAATAATGATTAACAGTTAAGATTTACAGGAACCATATTAATCTCAGTTATTTTTTAAATCTGTTATTTTTATTTTCAGTCTGTTACAACTTAAGAACTCCCAGTGCTAGTTCTCAGCATGCTCAATAAGAACATTTTATTTTATTTCTTTGTCTGTATTAGAGTTCCATAGATAAAATATAAATATAACATAAATATTTTAAGTACATGTCAAAATTAAATCATCCTAATTAATTAATCAATCAAAGATAAACATATCAAATGTCATAAAGTGCCTGAACAACAATAACAAACACATACATTCATACCATTCATACATACAAAAGTCAGGGAGCCAATGGGAGAGAGTAAACCTACGAATATCCCTGCTTTTACTTTACTATAAATCCTATGTCAGTTGACAAATCAGGTATCATCCAATGCCGCTTAATGGTTTTAGAACACAAAATTATAGTTAAGATGTGGTATCTAAATTCAAAAGTTCTAGATAATTCTTCAATGTAAGCCACCATTCTTCAAGATAAGAGAAGATATTTGATTGCATATTGTTAGCCAATTTATATCTGAAGATGTCCAATTACGAGCCATTACTATTTTTGTTGCAAATATAATATGTTTCTAGGTATTCCTGACTAGAGATGTCGCGAACAGTTCGCCGGCAAATAGTTCCTGGCGAACATCGCATGTTCGCGTTTGCCACGGCGGGTGAACATATGCGATGTTCGGTCCGCCCCCGGGGGTGGGGGTTGTCAAAGTTTACTCAATGATATGGGGGGGGACCTACTGTTCTCCCCCCGGCCCCCACCCCTGAGCGGTGGGTGGGGGCCCAGAAAAACAATAGGGGGAACTTCTGTCGTCCCCCCGGCCCCCACCCCTGAGTGGTGGGTGGGGGCCCTAAATACTAAAAAGGGGGGGGGGACCTAAGGTCCTCCCCCCTGGCCCCCCCCCGAGTGGCAGGTGGGGGTCCTAAATACTAAAAAGGGGGGGGATCTAATGTCCTCCCCCCCAGCCCCCACCCCTGAGCGGTGGGTGGGGGCAAATAAATCACAATGGGAGGGACCTAAGGTCCTCCCCCCTGGCCACCGCCCCTGAGCGGCGGGTGGGGGCCCTAAATACTAAAAAGGGGGGGGACCTAATGTCCTCCCCCCCGGCCCCCACCCCTGAGCGGCGGGTGGGGGCCCTAAATACTAAAAAGGGGGACCTAATGTTCTCCCCCCCGGCCCCCACCCCGGCCCCCACCCCTGGTGACTAGGGGTCCCCAAACCCCTAGTCACCCCCTCCCCCCCAAAAAAAAATTAACCCCCTACCTACTCCCCTCACCCTAAAAATAATGAGGGGGGGACCTTTAACTAAGTACCTGTAAAAAAAAAACCAAAAAACTTACCATTCGATGTTTTCTTTCTTCTAAATCTTCTTTTTTCAGCCCCAAAAAAGGCCAAATAAAAAACCATAATAACCGACGCAATAAAAAAAAAAAAACGAGCGCAAAAAAAAATAATCCATGTTCACCCAGCGAGGGCTCTGCGCAGACTGAGCTCTGCAGGGTGGGGGAAGGCTTATAAAGCCTTGCCCTGCCCTGCAATTAGGCTCAGAGCACTCTGATTGGTGGGTTTAAGCCATCCAATCAGAGTGCTCTGACAGGTAAATGAAGAGACTGACAGGTAAGTTCTTTGGAATTTTCCCACGCTGTGTAATTTGACTCATAACAACACTCTGATTGGTGGATTGAAAGTAACCAATCAGAGAGTTATGAGTCAAATTACACAGCCTGGGAAAATTCCAAAGAACTTTCCCATGCTGTGTAAAATGACACAGAGCACTCTGATTGGTGGATTTCAAACCAACCAATCAGAGTGCTGTGACAGGTAAATGAAGAGACTTACCTGTCAGTCTCTACATTTACCTGTCACAGCACTCTGATTGGTTGGTTTGAAATCCACCAGAGTGTTGTTATGAGTCAAATTACATAGCGTGGGAAAATTCCAAATAACTTTCCCACGCTGTGTAAAATGACACAGAGCACTCTGATTGGTGGATTTCAAACCAACCAATCAGAGTGCTGTGACAGGTAAATGTAGAGGGGGCCAGGGGGGGAGGACCTTGGGTCCCCCCCCCTTTTTAGAATTTAGGGCCCCCACCCACCACTCAGGGGTTGGGGCCGGGGGGGAACACAAGTTCCCCCCTATTGTTTTTTTAGGGCCCCCACCCATCGCTCAGGGGTGGGGGCCGGGGGGAGAACAGTAGGTCCCCCCCCCCATATCATTGAGTTTGCATGCCACAGTCCAGGTGTTAGTCCCCTTGAAACAACTTTTCCATCACTATTGTGGCCAGAAAGAGTCCCTGTGTGTTTTAAAATTTGCCTGCCTATTGAAGTCTATGGCAGTTCGCCCGGTTCGCGGGTTCGCGAACATTTGACGAAATTCGCGTTCGCCATTCGCGAACCGAAAATTTCATGTTCGCGACATCACTATTCCTGACATTTTT
This sequence comes from Pelobates cultripes, assembly GCA_933207985.1. NCBI lineage: Eukaryota > Metazoa > Chordata > Amphibia > Anura > Pelobatidae > Pelobates > Pelobates cultripes. The sequence goes on along the minus strand of OW240917.1, from coordinate 184,522,057 downwards.
TTTACAGATAGGAAAATCAATGTTCCATAAAAACCTATATGGTATATATGCTCAGCAAAGGAAAATAATTTATATATACAGGATTTAATGCAGTCCAGTCTTGTGCATTCCCACCAAATATGTTAAAGATGTCCCTTGTCTAAATGGCATCTACAACATATGTCCAAATTGTTTCTAGAGATCTTATAAGTCTTGTGGGAACTAAGTACCATCTATATATTAATTTGAAATGTAGTTCTAACATAGAGACCTAATGAATATTCTGACTAAGCCGCCTAATCCCAAAATGTAATTCATTTAAAGAAAAACGGGTGTTCAATTTAGTTTCTTATCTACATAATAGAAAGGGTTTATCTCCTGATTTAGTGTTAAGAAACTTCAGAATCTTAGATAATATGTTTCTTTTCTGAGATATAGTAATCCAAAAAAAGATCATCCAATCAATAATCTGGGAGGATAGTTTTTCCCACCATATAAATTTTTACTCGCAAATAAGAAAATATTTATTTGTTGGAAGGCTCAAATTGTTCTTTGAGTTGAAAAAACATTAATCAGAAATATGGGTCTGTAATTAAATGGCTGAGTCCAATAAGAACATTTAGTAAGTGGCCCTTCATATGTAGACTTAATTGTTTCTTCATATATAAGATCTGAAATTTTAAATTTACCTTTAGCTTTCTACTAAGTCTAGTATATCATACGAAAGTATTTCAATATTTGAATAGGGAAAGATTCGAAAAAATATTTTAGATAAATTCTAACGACCTATATCTAGACTTTCGATTTGAAACCAGTCCGAAAACTGTGATTTTAGATTTAACCAAGAGGTAAAATGGGCTAGCATTGCTGCTTCATGTAACAGATATATATTGAGATAAGATACACGACCATCTCTTGTGCTTTTAATAAGAATATAATGGCATATGTAATTCTGAGCTTTTTACCCATCCATATGTAGTCCCAAAATAATTTTGCAAATTTATTTAATATTTTATGATTCACTCTGAAAGGAAGTGTTTTAAATAGACATAAGATTTTTGGAAGAATATATACATTGGTAACATTAATACGACCAAGGCATGACATTTCAAGACCTCTCTGAGAGGAAAGGAAAGATGACAAATTCTTAAACACTTCTAAATAGTTAAGATTGACCATGTCAGTTACATAGGGGGTGATTTTAATACCCAAAATAATCTATGAAAGTTATATCCCAATTAAAAGGAAATTGGGATTTTAAATCAGCTAGGTCGTCATTCAAAAGATGTTTAGTCAAAATTTGAGACTTACTAATATTGATTTTATAGTTTGAAAATTTACCAAATATAGAAATAGAAGAACGTAAGGTCTATATTGATCCGGAGGGATTTGCCTTATATTTTCTCATTTTGATGAATTAAGATAGCTAAAGGTTTACTAGAGAGGATATGAAGCACAAGGCAAACTTGACGGGTCCCATTAGAGATGGCAAACCAGCTTAAATCAAAAAGGTGACCAGTAACTTTAGCTATTGGGTTAGTGTATAAAGACATTATTTTATTTTTTCATCGAGCCAATTAGTCCAAAGCTATCAAGAACTAAGTCCAAATAGGTCCAACTGACTCTATCAAAAACCTTTTTCCACTTCTAAGGCTAAAAAGGCAGTATTAATTGTAGATCGATTCACTTCATGAACAATATTTATTATTTTACAAATATTATTTATTGGGTTTCTATCCATGACTAAATCCATTTGATATTTATGAATAATGATTGGAATTACTGATTTTAATCTATTAGCTATAACTTTTGAAATATCTGTATAACAATATTAATCAGAAATATGGGTCTGTAATTAAATGGTCCAATAAGAAAATTAAGTAAGTGGCACTTCCTACTTTAACATGGCACTGGTATTAAAATATATTGTCTACTTTGATTTAAAAAAAAACCAAACATTTAGTACTCAGTATTGGTAGGTTCAGTGCATTAAAAAGTATTCAAACCCCTTCATTTAAAAACTAAAAAAAGTTTCAGTTTTATGGTACAATTGTTTATATTCATATGTTTACATCAAACTACAGTCAATACCCTATAATGACAAAAACAGTTAAATATCACATTAAACCAGTATTCAGACCATTATCTCAGAGCCACCTTTACAGCCTCAAGTCTTTTTGAGTATGATGTGTGACAGTCTTTGACCTCACCTTTGATTTTATTAGTGTCTGAAATTGCAGATTTTCTCAAGCTCTTTCAGGTTGGATTGGGACCATTGGTGGATAGCCATTAACAGGTCTCTGAGATGTTTAATTGGGTTTCAGTCAGGCTGAAACCAAGGACATTCACAGAGTTATCTCTAAGCCACTCTTGTCTTAGATGTGTGCTTAGGTTCATTGCACTGTTGAACAATGCTGCTGCTTCACTGTTGGAATGGTATTGTTCAAGTGATAAGCAATGTCTGTTTTTTTCCAGACATGATATTTTAAATTCAAGTCAAACAATCCAATCTTATTATCACGCGATCAGGAATTCTTGTTATTCAAAGTCCGAGTCCTGTGGATTGTTGCTGTGGTGGTTGTCCTACTGCAAGTTTCTTCCATCTCTAAACATGATCTCTGGAGCTCACCAAGAGTGACCATCAGTTTTTGCTCACCTTTGTTGCAGTTTTGTAGAAACATCAATAATTACATTGCACAGATAAGCACACCTCTAGTGGCTCTCTTCCAGACAGCCACTTAAGGCGCTTCCGCAGCAACGGCCGAACAAAACCTGGTTTTGTGACCAAATGGGAAAAAAAGAAACACATAAAAAACTAAATGCATTGTACAAATTAGGGTTTAATGTAACACATCACTTCCATCTCCTAGGTAGGTCACAATGCCATTCCAAGGATGAACAGAGGAGGAGTCACCTTGACACAGCTTGTTTTATTGGCTTTTTCAAAGAGTGGCTTCCTCATTTTCAAAAGGCAATTTAGGCTATTAATTTATAAACCTAATTTATTTCACATAGATATTGAACTTATAAGGTGTATTTCATAGGTCTTGCGTGTACCTTAACTTTAAAGATCCCAGAATTGTATACTGGTACTGTTGCTTGACTGACTCAATAGCCCTTTGGCAGTTGATTCTAGCATGCACTACTTGAAGACACCCTGCTGGTTGCCGGTGGTAAGTATTCAATTGCTAGTGTCTGTTATCTGAGTGATCACTTGCATAGAAACCCTCCAGAAGTCTATATTTGCAATATATTATTAGAGAGACATCTGGATATAGCTCAGTCTTACTTATCAATTCTTTCTAAATATACGTGTTGCCTGCACATACAGTGTACCTTATTGGCCAACAAGTGTATACATGACTACAATGTATACTAAACATCATCCATCACTAAGACATTAGAATTAAATATGTTTTGGATTTTTTTTTAACTAAAATAAAGAGAATTCTATTTTCATTAACACACTTTTATTTAGCTGCATTGTGACCAGAACATGGACAAAACTTGGACAAAATTAACCCAAGCAACACAGCACTGTCACTGTGTTACAGATTGCTTGATTGGCTGCTCTGAGAAGCAGGGTTAGTTTTGCAGAGATTTGTACAAATGAGTTTACTGCAGATCTAAGCCACTTACAGACCTGAGAGTGACTACTTGGTTTTAATTTTACTTTGTTATATAATGTGTGTTAAGAAACCCCTGGCACAGAGGAGTGAAACCGCCGTTTAGTTGAGCTCCCCCTCTTCAGTAATGCATGCTCAATTCGTGTAGACCTCAAACGCATGAACTGAAGCCAGGGGAATAAGCCAATCTTCCAAACGTTATCCGTACTATTCCTCCAAACTCCCGTAAAAGTAAATCCACGAATCGCGGCTAACAGCCGAACAGATATAATCTTCAAGCGGTTTACGTTTCCAGCAATCAGTCGCTAACCGTGTGTAGTAAATCCCCCCCCCAATAACGAGACTGTGGCGGAACCTGCCTCGCCACCTGGCATTGGAGAGGCCTGGCTGCCCGCCTCCTACCTGCTGACTATGGCCCCTGGTAAAGTTGTACTTTTGAATGCAATATTTGGGCATATTGTATTTTATTGTGCGGCTACTGGCCCTTTAAGCACAGTGAATGGACTTTTATTGTACTGTGCTGGCCTTTTTAAAAACAGTGTATGGACATACTGAAACTTTTTGGACACTTCCTCTTCCCCTCCCCCGGATCCATTGTTCTCCAGCAGGGTGTTGTCCCAGGGACACTGCCAAACCAGTGGGAACTGGTTTGCCAGGAAAAATCATGCTTGCAAGTGAAAACAAAGGACTTCGACCTAACCGTTAAACCCCTGAACCTATTCAAGTGAATTTTGGATATGTTTGTCCCCAAGTTATACTGGTTAAAATAATATAAGTTTTATGTATGTACGATGTTAACTCACAAAGTTATAAAAATGTACAAAAAGTAACTTTTCAGCTTGGAGATAATTGAGTAGATACAGTAATTGACTCAATTATCTCCTAAGCAGAGGGGAGGAATATGCTGGGTGTGTTTCTATTTTCCCATTGTGTCTGATTGGCTGCTGTACTTGCATTGTATGTGTTGTAATGTGTTTATTGGTGGTTCTGCAAAACCCTGTGGGCAGTACTATGTTTTGTGGATTGTGAATAAAAGAGGCTGTATGTGCCAGTACAGGGAGTTCCTGTTTTAACCCTCAAAGTGAAGTGTCGTCTCATTATTGGGGGAAGGATTTATTGTATGCTGTTCCAGTTTGACTGCTAGGAGAGTAAACCTATTCATATGGTTCCTATTCAACTGTCTACAGCATTCATATGCTTGGGAGAATTTATTTGTTTCTCCGGTTCGGTGATTGTGGTGTCTGCCAGAGTGCTTGGAGTCCTCAGGAAGCGCTAGGAGCATCCTTCAACGGAGGTACCCAGTCGGGGTGCCAGGCGATCCGTTACAGAGACCAAGCTCCGAATTGAGGGTAAAACAAGAACTGACTTTACTGTGGGCTACCCGCCCGTATTTATGCAGGTCTCCCACTTGGTGGACACTCCCCTAGTGGACCAAATGGGAGACTGTAACCACGGACAGACATGTATCAGTTTAGGACATACAGTCACAGCATATTTCTACAATGCATCCTGGCTTCCTCCTCTCTGCCTTGGAGATAATTGAGAAGTAATTCAATTATCTCCCAAGACAGAGGCAAATTGCAATTTTAAATGACACATTAAAAATACATAAAAATAAGTAATTGTACAAATACCGGACATTTTATATTCGTGAAACGTATCCCCAGATAGCCTGGATCTGAGTGCATATTCCTACCGAATAGCGCTCAGATCCCATACGCACAGTTCAATCGCCATGGAGTCAAAGTCTTTTACAGTTCTTTCGGTATGCGATTGACTCCATGGGATGGCTATCTGGGTTAAGTCCATTCGTATTATCCAACCTCCCGAACGTGTTCGCATGCCTCGACGAATGAGAAGGGCGGTCTGTAGTTTCAGCGGTGTTCGATAGAAAAAGTGTCCATTTATAGTTCCATAGAATCTGCACCGAACACTGCTGGTCTTTCACGTGTTTTAAAATGGCCGCCGCCTCGTGGTCGGCATACGAACGACGACCACCCTGCATTCGGTTATAATTAAGAGGTGTCTGCGGTTAACCACAACGTTCTAATTGGGGCCAAGAGGTTAACCAGCAGCACACTTCTCTTCTGGGTGGCATACGGACGGGCAATTCCGCGAAGAAAGGCAAACTAGACGAACCAGCCACACCAGTCATACAGATGGATCTGTCGCAATGTGATAAACCAACAAAACTATTTAAGAATTAACCCCTTAATACCATTAGGACATTCTATGCTCTCCTACATAAAGTTGGCTTAAAAGCATAGAGGGCCCTGCAGATTTAGCGTACTGGGCTAAATCCCTGCTCACACCAGGGATCCCATCCTCTGTCTGATGGGGCCATTTTTAGAGGCTCAAGACTTTTAGATGAGCTGTTTGCTGTGCTGGAAGTCAGCACTGCAAACAACTCTTTAAATAGGCATTTAAATACATATTAAAAGATTGCAGTGTGAGCAGGGTTAAAGCCGAGATAAATGGATATTCAAGCACTGTCCTTGCTGTGTGCCATGACGGGCCAGAGAGGAGATCAAGAATCTCCCTCTCTAGCCCACAGGCACTTAACTTTGACAGGGAGGAGAGGGGACCCGGGGATATATCCAGCAACTCTGTAGGGATTTTCCTCTTGTGTGCTCAGAGCATTGACACAGTTTACATGCCAACGCTCTGATAGGCCAGATCTCACAAGAAGCCGGAGTAGTTGCAGTTCACTTGCCACCTGACAACCAGGGCTTTGATACCCCCTCCCAAGCCAAAAGTAAGAAATGAGGGGGAACATTAAAAAACAAAAACAAATTGAATATATATATATATATATATATATATATATATATATCTCCCCATCTGCCTCCCCACACAATATACACCTATACCCCCCACACATTCACACACAAAATAGATCCCCTATAGAAACACACTGCACCTTCTACACTCCTGGCATACACACTCTGAATCCTCTATGCACACACTAGATCCCCAGTGTGCAAACATATGCACTACATTCTCTAAACAGACACGCTCTACACTCCTAGCATACACACTCTGAATCCTCTATGCACACACTAGATCCCCAGTGTGCAAACATATGCACTACATTCTCTGAACAGACACGCTCTACAACCACTACAAACTCATCACCTGTACACGCATACAATACATATGGACACACTCGTTACATGCCTTATACACACTAAACCCTTTCTAAACACTTTCTCTCACTTTTACAGTCCCTAGCAACATATATAACCAAACACAACACAACACAACTGAAACTGACCATTTTACACGAAACACCAACATCAGCTAACTCTTTACACACGTAATCCCACAAGCAGCCTCCAAACACATGCCCATTATGTTTTCCTGGCCTGTTTGTCCTCTAGTATCCCACTTATGGAGACACCAGAGACAAGTCATAAAAAACACAGTGGAAGTGTGTCATGAAGTTTACTTGCACTGTGCAGAACGTGTCCTTCAAGTTCAGCCTTCCTTAGATCAGTATTTTGTTCCAAAAGAAGGCAAAAAAAAACAGTTTGAAGCTCTTCCAATTTTGCAACAAACTAGGAAAGAAAATCCTTCTTGACCCCAGAATGGCAGTCAGATTTATCCATAGATCAAGAAGCTATTACCTTACAATAGAAAAATTATATCATATATTATGTTTTTCCAAGTATGCATCTAGTTGCTGTTTAAATATCTGTATAGACTTTGATAAAACCAAGTTTTAGGCAAATAATTTCACATCCTTATTGTTCCTACTGTAAAAAAACGTTCCTTTACCTTAGACTAAATCTCCTTTCTTCCAGTCTAAACGCGTAACCTTGTGTCCTATTGTGAATAGATTTCTAGACAATGGTTTGGCCCTGGATATATTCATATAATGTTATTATATCCCCTCTGAGACACAATTTTTCTAAACTAAAGAGGTTTAAATTTGTTAACCTTTCTTCGTAGGTAAAATGTTCCATTCCTTTTATTAATTTTGTAGCCCGCCTCTGCACTTTTTCTAGTGCCATAATATCTTTCTTTAGAACAGGTGCCTACAATTGCACAGTTTATTCAAGATGTGGTTTTATCAGTGATTTATAAAGAGGCAAAATTATATTCTCATACCAAGAATTAATGCCCCTTTTTATACATGCGAATACCTTACTGGCCTTAGCCACTGCTGATTGACATGGCAGTTTGTTGTTTATAACAATTCCCAAATGTCGTGTGTTGTAATCCTTAATTCACTACCATTTAATGTATACATTTCCTGTGCATTCTTTACTCCAAAGTGCATAACTTTGCATTTTTCTACATTAAATTTAATCTGCCATTTGAGTGCCCAGTCCCCAGTCTATATAAATCCCTCTGCAGCAGAGTAATATCCTGCTCGCTCTGTATTACTTTACAGTTTTGTGTCATCTGCAAACACTGAAACATGACTTTAAATGCTTTTGTCAAAATAATTTAGAAATATGTTAACACCACTTACCACAATTGTCCAGCTAGAAAATTTACCATATATGATAACTCTCTGTACTCTATTTTGAAACCAATGTTCTACCCAAGAACAAGAATTTTTATCTAGACCAATTTTTTTGAGTTTAAACATTAACCCATTGTGTGAAACTGTATTAAACTCCTTGGCTAAATCCAAGAAGATCACATCCACTGTTACACCCTGATCTATACTTCTACTTACTTGTTTGTAGAAGGCAATCAAGTTAGTTTGACATGACCTATGCTTCATGAAACCATGCTGATAAGCATGTTATTCTCAATGAATTCCTGAATATCATCACCTAATACATTTTCAAATACTTTTCCAGCCACAGAAATTAAGCTCACAGGTCTATAATTTCCAGGCAAGAATTTTGAACCCTTTTTGAATATAAGAACCACATCCACTTTCCTTCAATCCTCCTGTACAATTCCTGAAAGAAAAGAATCTTGAAAGATTAAAGTTCCCTGGCCTTGGAGCTTTGTTTATATTAACTTTCTTTAGTTGCTGCAGAAACTTGTCTTGAGTCATCCAATCACACTTTTTTATTTGCAGCAATCACTTAAATATCTATAGCCATAGGTTATCCCATAATATATACTGAAGAGAAATAGTTATTTAAAATTTCTACATTTTCCTTGTTTTCATTACCTAACACCTCTAACCCAGTTTTCAGTGTACCTACACTAAACAAAAGCAGGGTCTTTTTCTCATGCACCGATCCTGTGGAACTCACTTCCCTCCCCCTCTGTTCCTGTGTGTCCAACTTGCCTGGTTACAACTACATGTCTGTTTGTCCACCCATTGTAAAGCGCTGCGGAGTTTGATGGCGCTATATAAATAACATAATAATAATAATAATAATAATGAGTATCCAACCCTTTGCTCTTTCTTGGTGCCAGGTATTCTCTAATCAAATGCTTTTTCACAGCTAGGGAACAAATCTCCATTTCAAAACATCTCATAAAGTTAGGCAGCTTTATTAAAATGTAGGGATTTGTATAATTAAATCACACCTTAGGGCTGCATTTTAATTTTAAGAACTACTTTTTTGTGTGTCCATAACTAAACTTTTTTCCTACTACACAAACTACTGAGATGATTACGTTGATTGGAGTTATAGTCTACATACACAGTTTAGCAAGTGGTTGCAATGCAAACACTTTTTTATCTATGTGTAGGGCCTCCTCCCTGGGCTGTCAGTTACCCAGCTGAAAAGCTCTTCCTGGCTGGCAACATATGTTCTGCCTAACATTTGTGGCTCTTGGCACCACACACAGCATGCTAACTCCAGACACATTGTTCACAGGGGCGTATTAGCCGCGAGGCAAACAAGGCATTTGCCTTGGGCGGCATTTTTCAGGGGGCGGCAAAAAAGCCGCCCCCAAATGCCCAGGGCAAATGCCTTGTTAGCCTCGCGGCTAACAGACACGCCGGGCTGGAACGCTGGGCGGCCGGCGAGGGAGCTCTTCCCCTGAGCGCTCTGCTCAGCTCCCTCGCGCGCCGCAGAGTGAGGCCGGGAGCCGGAATATGACGTCATATTCCGGCTCCCGGCCTCACTCTGTTGGCCGCGCGCGAGGGAGCTGAGCAGAGCGCTCAGGGGAAGAGCTCCCTCGCCGGCCGCCCGCCCTGCAGCCACTGGACCCCAGGGAGAGGAAGAACCCCCCCCAGCATTCCCAAAGGTAAGGAGGCTGGGGGGGTTAAATAAAAAAAAAAAAACACAAGTGAGTGTGTTAGTGTGTGTGTGTGTGTGTGTATATATGTTAGTGTGTGTGTGTGTGTGTGTGTGTGTATATGTTAGTGTGTGTGTGTATATGTTAGTGTGTGTGTGTGTATATGTTAATGTGTGTGTGTATATGTTAGTGTGTGTGTGTGTGTGTGTGTGTATATGTTGTGTGTGTGTATATGTTAGTGTGTGTGTGTGTATGTCTGTTAGTGTGTGTGTGTGTCTGTTAGTGTGTGTGTGTGTGTGTCTGTTAGTGTGTGTCTGTTAGTGTGTGTCTGTCTGTGTGTGTGTTTGCCTGTTAGTGTGTGTGTGTTTGCCTGTTAGTGAGTGTGTGTTTGCCTGTGAGTGTGTGTTTGCCTGTGAGTGTGTGTGTCTGTTAGTGAGTGTGTGTGTCTGTTAGTGAGTGAGTGTGTGTTTCTGTTAGCTAGTGAATGCGTATCTGTCAGTGAATGTGTGTGTGTGTGTGTATTTAGAAGGTGGAGCAGGGGGGAAGGGTTGGGTGGCAGTTGCGCGGGTGGGGGTAGCGCGGGGGGGTGCCTGAGTTTTGTCCTGCCTAGGGCAGCACAAAACCAGGATACACCACTGATTGTTCAGACTGCCCATGTCTGGGTGAGTTATATATGCCTGGCTCTAAGACCAATAACCTCTCTAACTCCCTGTTGAACGAAAAAAAACATTGATTCTGTTTTTAAATTCTGTCTTTCCTAGAAGTACAGGTCTGAAAGGAAACAACCACTCATATTCAAAATGTACGTTACCTCGCATAACACACACACCAGCACAACACATACTATTACAAACTATATTAAATTATCTAATTTCTGCAAGACAGACCAGACTTTCTAGGATTTCAATGCATAATGTTACCATTCAGCTCTTCTCTTTTTTTTAAACTTTATTTTTATATTTATTAATGGGATTGAAAAGGAAAAAAAGGAAGAAATTTAAATCTGTTGTATTTTAAACAGCCATTCCTTCAACCTTTTCCTAGCTATAAATGTTATTCCCATTTCCATTTTTAATTAAGAGTAAGAGCAATAAGAATATGGCATTCTCTGCCTGAACAGGTGGTTTTGTCAGAGTCCATACAGATGTTCAAACTGCAATTGGATAAATACTTGCAAAAACATAACATACAGGGATATAATTTCTAATTAGTGGGGTAATAGCTGATTGATCCAAGGATACATCTGACTGCTATTTTGGGTCAAGAAGGAAATTTTTCTTAGTTTGTTGCAAAATTGGAAGTGCTTCAGATTAGGTTTTTTGCCTTCTTTTGGATCAACAGCAAAAACGTATGTGAGGAAGGCTCAACTTGGTGGACGCAAGTCTCTTTTCAGCTATATACCTATGTACTATGTACATTTAATTGATATATCAGTTGTTCTTTGACTAATTCCCAACAAGGAACCTTAGCAGATTTCCAGTTTCTTGCCACCAATCATCTTGCAGCCAACAAAATGTGTATAACCAATGCCGAAAATTGCCCAAATATTTGATGCATGTTTAGATGCTATAAATATATACTTAGGAGTAAATTAAACTAAATATAGTCTGCTTTTTTATTTTTATGGCTATTATTTTCCAAAAAAGAAATATTGACCCACAATCCTACCAAATATGCATTAACCTTCCATTATGAAAATCACATCACCAGCATCTATCAGAGATATTTAAATGCATCTTTGCTAATCTGCTTGGAGTTAAGTACCATCTGCTCATGATCTTATACTGTACCTTAGACAAATTAAGGCAATGTATATTCTTTGCAACAATAGCTATGGATCTTTTCCATTCATCATAACTTATGATAGTATGTATGTCTCTTTCCAATTTATTTATTGTGAAACGGATAAGATTTCTTTATAACATTTAATTTTATTATTTTTCAGTTTTACTTGTTTATTTGATTTATCAATAGGTAAGTTATCGTTTAGATAACTTTTCACCCTTAAATAAGTGAAGATCTTCTAACTGTCAATATTATACTACAACTTTAGGGAATTGAAATGATTAATTTTACAGTTTCTTAAAATATCATCAATTACCTTAATACCAAGATTAATCCATTTCTGTATATTTATGTCAATCATATTGCTGTTTAGTTGGCATATGTGAAGACTAGTAAGTATCTTATCTTGCACCTTCAAATCCTTTCTAAGCTTGTTCCATATTATTAAAATATTGTTTAGAATTAGACTATTATAATCAAAGCTATACCTATATTTGTTTTAATCGCTATTTGTTCAAAGCAAAGCACTTCTGTTTTCCTTTGTTGTATAGAAATTGTTCCATTTTGTACCATATTTGATTCTTTGCGCTGTCCGATTGGGTAGTAATTGCCTTTGCAATATTACACACTTTCCATGCTTGTTGTAAATGTGGAATACCAAGCCTCCTTGGTTGTTCCTTAACACCAAGCGATTAAAACTAATATGTGTGCGTTTCCCTGCCCAAATGAACTTATTAAATATCGATTGGACCAGAGACAACCAGCTTTCTGGACAGTGTAGAGGTACCATGCGGAAGAGATAAACCCACTCTGGATGTATGTATGCTTTTATTATATTGATTCTCCCCCACCATGATACCTTCACACTCTTCCATTTGTTAAGTGTTTTACTCGTATTTCTACAAATTTAACACATTATGTTCCATCATTCTAGTTGGCTTGTTTGTTATTTCTATCCGCAAGCACTCAAAAGAGTTTCTAGTACAATCAAAACCAAATTTTTCACATAGTTTCTTTTTAAATGTTTGTGATAAATTAAACGTAAGTGCTGCAGGTTTATTTAAATTCAATTTATATCCTGAGTATTTATAATTTATAATTTCCATCAACTCACCCAAAGATATCAGAGTATCACATACATTGTAAGTTTTATTGATTCTCCTAAAACCTCTATTCCTTTGATAGAATCTTTATCTCGTATTATGCTCTCCAGTGATTCTATTGTCATTAAATATAGTAGTTGGGATAGTGGGCACCCCTGCCTTGTGCTATTCCTCAGCTGAAACCAGTCTGAGAAAAAAGCCGCTCCCCACCACTCTAGTAGTTGGATAGGTGTAAAGTGCCATTATTGATCTATTTATATTACTTTGTAAATCAAAGATTTGTAAAACACTCTCTAGGAAGTCCCACCTGACTCTGTCAAAAGCCTTCTTGGCATCTAATGACAGAGCCAGGAGGGACAAACCTTCTTTTGATGCCATATCGGCAACATCTATAAGTCTCCTTACATTAGATGTTGGGGATCTACTTGCTACAACCCCAACTTGATCATGATGAATAATTGTGGGTATAATATTGCCTAACCTGGCTGCTAAAACCGACAAGTAGATTTTAATATCACTGTTTAGCAACGATATAGGTCTATAATGTGCTATCGATTCAAGATTTTTTTTAGACTTTGGGATAGGCACAATGTGGGCTTTTAACATCTCATTTGGAATACCCCAACAATTCATAAAGTGATTAAATAGATCTGTAAGAAATTGTACTATATTTTTCTCAAATATTTGAAAAAACGATTACATCCGGCCCTGGTGCCTTTTTTGTTTTTAACTTTTTTAAGGCTGCACTTACTTCTCTGAGAAATTGGTTTATTTAGTTGAATCAATTGATTCTCTGAGAAATTGGTTTATTTAGTTGAATCAATTGATTCTCTGATATCCTAGGAAGCCTGAGTTGTGAAAAAAAATCAGACATTCTAACCTCTTTATCCCTTTCTGGCAAATTATAAAGTTCTAGATACAATTCTTGAAATGCTTTGCCAATTTTATCAGGCATAGGGATCGCTTCTTCTCCCTTAACATTTTTTGAGATGATTTATTTTTTGTCTTCTCTTTTTATAACCTGTTTGTGAGTAATTTATCAGCTTTTTTACCTTTGTAATACCAGATTCTTCTTAACCATTCTAAGGAGAAATTAGATTTTTGAATTAAAAGATTATTAATATTTTCTCTTATTATTTTTAATTCCTTATGTACTTCATTCATAGGAGTAATGTTATTCTTTTTTTCCAAAACATCATGTTTAATATAAAGTTCTGCTATGTTCCTTTTTTTCCCCCTCAGTTCTCAGTTTTATTAGATGGCCCCTGATTGTGCATTTAAATGCACACCATAGCGTTGATGCTGATATCTCTATGTTTATATTTTCCATGAAGTATAAATCTATAGCCTTCTCTAAGATTTCCAAATGTTGTGTTTTTAGCAGTTAGTCATTCAATCTCCAACTAGATCTTGTTTTAATGTTATCATCCTTAATAATTTTTTTAACCAATCTCGCTGTATCTATCTCTGTCAGTATGTGATCTATCCTGGAGTAAACCTGATGTGGATATGAAAAACACGTAAAATATTTTTATCTAGGATGCCATATCCGCCATAAATCTATTGAACCTAATTTTCTCAAAATGTCACTGAACCTTAAGGAGGAATGTTTTAAATATCTTTTGTTCTCTGTTTTACCCACACTATTTCTATCCATACTAGGATCCAATATGCAGTTAAAATCTCCAAGATATATGATTTTCCCTTGTTTAATCCTATCTAATTTGAAAACCTTCTTGTTTATAAACTTTGCAGGTGCACTGTTAGGAGCATATATATTTACTATAGTCTATTTTTTGATTGTTAATTTCACATATTAAAATGTGAAATCTTCCGTCTATATCAACTTCTTGATGTATCAATTTAAAGGCAACTTTTGATTAAATTATGGTTGCAACTCCTCTTTTTTTTCCTATTTAACATAGATGATTTACATATATAAGGAAAATCTTTAGAACTAAATCAATCTTTATCTCTCGCCAACCAGTGCGTCTCTTGGATTCCACATATATGTATTCTTTCTTTTTTTAAGAAGTCTGCAAAAATAAATCTTTTTGGGGGTGAATTCAATCCCCTTACATTCAGAGATGCTATTTTAAGCATAACCTTTCATATCTGAATCTCTATCCATCTCTAGTTTCTGTCTTGCAGGAAATTTACCACAAAAAAAAAAAAAACCTTACAACACATAAAACATTACATTGCATGCCCACATTTGACTTTTTTACATTGATTAAAATACCCCACTTTCTTTCCTTTAAACGAAGAGAAAAAAGAGTTCACCCTTCCACTAATATTGCTGCACCCTATACTAGGCAAGCTAATGTTAAAACAAACAAAAAACGTCCTAAACGATTTTGGTATAGGAAAGACAATATCTTATGCACAATATGTGTCTATTGTTCCCAATTTATATACTTTAAGAAAATGAAGGAAAGAAAAAAAAATCACACAATTTTTCACCTTTTTTGTCTATGGGCATATATACTTGATATTTTATGAACAAATTATCTATAAAACTCTCTCATGATTTCTTCATGCAAGCTTGTCTTTCCTTTTTTCCACTTCTGAAACTGTTCTTGGCTGCCACTAGTCAGAGACTAGTGGGCTGTTATGTTTAGTATCCTACATATTTAACAAACTATTTAAACAAAAACACTTAATATCACAAAAAGTAGTATGTAAAAGGGACACTATAGTCACCAGAACAACTACAGTTTATTGTATTTGTAATGGTAAATATATTCATTCCCTTCAGGCTTTTTGAAGTAAACACTGTATTTGAAGTAAACACTGTTTGGAGACAATACAGTGTTTACATTACAGCTTAGGGACACCTCCAGTGGCTATTTATCAGATGGCTACTAGATGTGCTTCCTGGGGTTGTGCTGCACATTGTGCAGCATTGCCATTTAGTGTCTCCACCCTCTGCATGGAGACACTGAACTTTACTCATAGAGATGCATTGATTCAATGTATCTCTATGAGGAGATGCTGATTGGCCAGGACTGTGTTTGACTTGTGCTGGCTCTGACCCTGATCTGCCTCCTTGACAAGGTCAGCCAACTTAATGTAAAATCATTGTGATTGGCTCAGAACCTCACTTCTAATGATGTAAGCCAAGCAGGCAGATCAGGGGCAGAGCCAGCAGCATCATACTTCAATAAAGACAAGATTTTCCTATATTTATGGAGACAAGGGGGAGGCAGGGGGATGTTGTTTTTAACACTATAGAGTCAGGAATCCATGTTTGTGTTTCTGACCCTATAGAGTTCCTTTAATCACTGGTATATGCTATATTTAGGGGGGCAAGGGGAGGCTAGGTGGTGTTTTTAACACAATTGAGTTGGGAATCAAGGTTTGTGTTCCTGACCCTACAGTGTTTCTTTAATGAACAATAGAAACATGTAAAATAACACATTGATAGCTAAGCTATCAACTGCCGTCCCAGTCTACTCTTCTGTCTGGCTTATTGAGAACAATTGTTGCTTTTTTATTGTATGGGTCACTGATTTTAACTCACCTCTTACTTACTCCATGATGAACTAATTTAACTTCATAAATATTTATACAGCACTGCAGTGATATCTCTGCTGGTATATGGCTGATAATGTCCAAATATAGAAGTATGTATAGTACATATAAATAGAAGGTCAAGCAGAACTGCTAACACTAGCTGAATTGCTCACTTATCACGTTATTTAATACACTATTACAGGACTTTTAATGCCATGCCAACGAAAATGTAATGGAGAATTCAAATAGACAGGTTTTTGTTTTTTCTAACTTGACTATATTGGTGTATATTTTATCTGTTCGTCACAAATGATCTTTTTACTAAATAACACTCCAACTGATGACTGACTGTAAGGGATGATATGCAATATTATTGAAATCATTAGTGGAAATTATGTCAGTATTAAGTGGAGATGAGCTTGGTGAGCTCATGCTAATTTTTTTAGTTTCTAGAATACTAGACCCAGTCTTCTCCCTTCTTCTGGCCAGTCCTTCTACCACCAGCAGATTGCTGTGCTCACTCTGAGGGGAAGGACCATGCATAGGTCATCCTCGTTTAGACTGAGTATAGCAATCCCACCCAGAGTCCTGAAGAATCTATTCAGGTGGATTTCTCTGTATTGTTATTCTAGGCAGGGACAGATTCTCTATTAGGTAGACAACAACATCGGGCACATGCCTTGTAGGGGTGTCTACTCTGCCTGTTAAATGCCCCCTCCCTTCATCCTGTCCAGATTCTTTTCTGTTTGTAGACTAGAGTAGATGCTTCAGGCCCTGGGATCCCTTTATTCAGTCTGAAGGAGACTAATCTGTGCACTGACAAATTTTGCGCTGAGTATGTGCAGCAGATTGAACACGGTGATCTGCTGGAGGGAGAATGGAGAAGGCAGGCCAGGAGAATGGAGAGAACTAGGGGCAGAATGCTGCTACCCACACTCTTGCATACACATACACACATAGACATGTACTCGTACATTTACACATACTGCTGCATATGTACACACACTACACTCTGTGTGTGTATGCATATATAAAACATTTTTTATCATATATGAACTTTTTTTTAAATTTGTTTGGAAGGAAGGGGAGATTGGGAGGTGAATGAGAACTCTGTGCCTAGAACTACTCATGATGTAAATCTGGCCCTGATTCTAGGTCACCTCAATCTCACTCTCTGTAGATCTAACGCTCACAGCTGTGTCACCTTATTCTTTTTTTTCCATAGGCTGTGGTTATATGTGATTTATTCTAGGATCAACTCTCTGCCTTGGCATTGGTTTCTCACATCTCCATGCATGCAATGTTCTTCAACATTCAGTCTTGAAATATCTCTCTTACAGATAGGTGCATGGACGCAATCTCTGCTTTATCTCCCTGCCTATGATTATATATATCACAACTATAATTTCAGTTTCATCTTGTTGACATTGAGGCTGTCTCCCTTTTAAGTGGAAATACCAATACCCCTTCTTTGAGATCTAGCCATTGGTCTACATTGGCTTCATCTCAGTCAAATGGTTTAACATTCACCTAATATAAAAATAAAAATAAAAGAAACCTTCATTAAACATTGTTATTAAAGAGTAAAATTCACCAATTTGTACACATAAAATTTTTTTGATACATACACTGAACAAAATTATAAATGCAACACTTGTTTTTTCCCCAATTTTTCATGAGCTGAACTCAAAGATCTAAGACTTTTTCTATGTACACAAAAGGTCTAGTTCTCTCAAACATTGTTCACTAATCTTTCAAAATCTGTGTTAGTGAGCACATCTCCTTTGCAGGGATAATCCATCCACCTCACAGGTGTGGCATATCAAAATGCTGATTAGACAGCATGATTATTATGAATAATATGAAATGTGCAGTTTTACTGTATTGTGGAGTCCAGGGGGGTCCGAAAACCAGTCAGTATTCAGCAATCTCCTTCGCATAGAGTTGATCAGGTTGTTGATTGTGGCCTGTGGAATGTTGGTCCATTCCTCTTCAATAGCTGTGCGAAGTTGCTGATTATTGGCAGAACCTGGAATACTCTGTCGTATACGCCGATCCAGAGCATTCCAAATATGCTCAATGGCTGACATGTCCGGTGAGTATGCTGGCCATGCAAGAACTGGGATGTTTTCAACTTCCAGGATTTGTGTACAGATCCTTGCAACATGGGGCCGTGCATTATAATGCTGCAACATGATGTGATGGTCGTGGATGAATGGCACAACAATGGGCCTCAGGATCTCGTCACAATATCTCCTTGCGTTCAAAATACCATCAATAATATGCACCTGTGTTCGTTGTCCATAACATACGCCTGCCCATACCATAACCCCACCGCCACTTGATCCACAACGTTGACATCAGCAAACCGCTCACCCACACAACGCCATACATGTTGCCTGCTAGCTGCCCTGTACAGTGAAAATCGGGATTCATCTGTAAAGGGAACACCTCTCCAAAGTGCCAGACGCCATTGAATTTGAGCATTTGTCCACTTAAGTCAGTTATGATGACGAACTGCAGTCAGGTCGAGACCCCAATGAGGACGACGAGCAAGCAGATGAGCTTCCCTAGATGTTTTCTGACAGTTTGTTCAGAAATTCTTTGGTTATGAAAAACGATTGTTGCAGCAGCTGTCCGGGTGGCTGGTGTCAGATGATCTTGGAGGTGAAGATGTTGGATGTGGAGGTTCTGGGCTGGTGTGGTTACACATGTTCTGCTGTTGTCAGGCCGGTTGGATGTACTGCCAAATTCCCTGAAATGCCTTTGGAGAAGGCTTATAGTAGAGAAATAAATATTCAATTCACGGGCAACAGCTCTGGTGGACATTCCTGCAGTCTGATCCCCATCTGGTATAGCATTGTTGAAGTTCTCCGACAGATGGAGATCTACCTTTTGGCCACACTTGCACTAGAGGGCACTAGAGGACCCAGAAAACATATTTGCACCAGGGCACTCTCTACATTAGTTCCACCACTGGGATAATCAATGTGAGGTGCCTGGATGAAAGAGCAGGACAC
>OW240917.1:184417875-184502769 GCA_933207985.1 Pelobates cultripes | reverse complement strand
ATCCCCAGATAGCCTGGATCTGAGTGCATATTCCTACCGAATAGCGCTCAGATCCCATACGCACAGTTCAATCGCCATGGAGTCAAAGTCTTTTACAGTTCTTTCGGTATGCGATTGACTCCATGGGATGGCTATCTGGGTTAAGTCCATTCGTATTATCCAACCTCCCGAACGTGTTCGCATGCCTCGACGAATGAGAAGGGCGGTCTGTAGTTTCAGCGGTGTTCGATAGAAAAAGTGTCCATTTATAGTTCCATAGAATCTGCACCGAACACTGCTGGTCTTTCACGTGTTTTAAAATGGCCGCCGCCTCGTGGTCGGCATACGAACGACGACCACCCTGCATTCGGTTATAATTAAGAGGTGTCTGCGGTTAACCACAACGTTCTAATTGGGGCCAAGAGGTTAACCAGCAGCACACTTCTCTTCTGGGTGGCATACGGACGGGCAATTCCGCGAAGAAAGGCAAACTAGACGAACCAGCCACACCAGTCATACAGATGGATCTGTCGCAATGTGATAAACCAACAAAACTATTTAAGAATTAACCCCTTAATACCATTAGGACATTCTATGCTCTCCTACATAAAGTTGGCTTAAAAGCATAGAGGGCCCTGCAGATTTAGCGTACTGGGCTAAATCCCTGCTCACACCAGGGATCCCATCCTCTGTCTGATGGGGCCATTTTTAGAGGCTCAAGACTTTTAGATGAGCTGTTTGCTGTGCTGGAAGTCAGCACTGCAAACAACTCTTTAAATAGGCATTTAAATACATATTAAAAGATTGCAGTGTGAGCAGGGTTAAAGCCGAGATAAATGGATATTCAAGCACTGTCCTTGCTGTGTGCCATGACGGGCCAGAGAGGAGATCAAGAATCTCCCTCTCTAGCCCACAGGCACTTAACTTTGACAGGGAGGAGAGGGGACCCGGGGATATATCCAGCAACTCTGTAGGGATTTTCCTCTTGTGTGCTCAGAGCATTGACACAGTTTACATGCCAACGCTCTGATAGGCCAGATCTCACAAGAAGCCGGAGTAGTTGCAGTTCACTTGCCACCTGACAACCAGGGCTTTGATACCCCCTCCCAAGCCAAAAGTAAGAAATGAGGGGGAACATTAAAAAACAAAAACAAATTGAATATATATATATATATATATATATATATATATATATCTCCCCATCTGCCTCCCCACACAATATACACCTATACCCCCCACACATTCACACACAAAATAGATCCCCTATAGAAACACACTGCACCTTCTACACTCCTGGCATACACACTCTGAATCCTCTATGCACACACTAGATCCCCAGTGTGCAAACATATGCACTACATTCTCTAAACAGACACGCTCTACACTCCTAGCATACACACTCTGAATCCTCTATGCACACACTAGATCCCCAGTGTGCAAACATATGCACTACATTCTCTGAACAGACACGCTCTACAACCACTACAAACTCATCACCTGTACACGCATACAATACATATGGACACACTCGTTACATGCCTTATACACACTAAACCCTTTCTAAACACTTTCTCTCACTTTTACAGTCCCTAGCAACATATATAACCAAACACAACACAACACAACTGAAACTGACCATTTTACACGAAACACCAACATCAGCTAACTCTTTACACACGTAATCCCACAAGCAGCCTCCAAACACATGCCCATTATGTTTTCCTGGCCTGTTTGTCCTCTAGTATCCCACTTATGGAGACACCAGAGACAAGTCATAAAAAACACAGTGGAAGTGTGTCATGAAGTTTACTTGCACTGTGCAGAACGTGTCCTTCAAGTTCAGCCTTCCTTAGATCAGTATTTTGTTCCAAAAGAAGGCAAAAAAAAACAGTTTGAAGCTCTTCCAATTTTGCAACAAACTAGGAAAGAAAATCCTTCTTGACCCCAGAATGGCAGTCAGATTTATCCATAGATCAAGAAGCTATTACCTTACAATAGAAAAATTATATCATATATTATGTTTTTCCAAGTATGCATCTAGTTGCTGTTTAAATATCTGTATAGACTTTGATAAAACCAAGTTTTAGGCAAATAATTTCACATCCTTATTGTTCCTACTGTAAAAAAACGTTCCTTTACCTTAGACTAAATCTCCTTTCTTCCAGTCTAAACGCGTAACCTTGTGTCCTATTGTGAATAGATTTCTAGACAATGGTTTGGCCCTGGATATATTCATATAATGTTATTATATCCCCTCTGAGACACAATTTTTCTAAACTAAAGAGGTTTAAATTTGTTAACCTTTCTTCGTAGGTAAAATGTTCCATTCCTTTTATTAATTTTGTAGCCCGCCTCTGCACTTTTTCTAGTGCCATAATATCTTTCTTTAGAACAGGTGCCTACAATTGCACAGTTTATTCAAGATGTGGTTTTATCAGTGATTTATAAAGAGGCAAAATTATATTCTCATACCAAGAATTAATGCCCCTTTTTATACATGCGAATACCTTACTGGCCTTAGCCACTGCTGATTGACATGGCAGTTTGTTGTTTATAACAATTCCCAAATGTCGTGTGTTGTAATCCTTAATTCACTACCATTTAATGTATACATTTCCTGTGCATTCTTTACTCCAAAGTGCATAACTTTGCATTTTTCTACATTAAATTTAATCTGCCATTTGAGTGCCCAGTCCCCAGTCTATATAAATCCCTCTGCAGCAGAGTAATATCCTGCTCGCTCTGTATTACTTTACAGTTTTGTGTCATCTGCAAACACTGAAACATGACTTTAAATGCTTTTGTCAAAATAATTTAGAAATATGTTAACACCACTTACCACAATTGTCCAGCTAGAAAATTTACCATATATGATAACTCTCTGTACTCTATTTTGAAACCAATGTTCTACCCAAGAACAAGAATTTTTATCTAGACCAATTTTTTTGAGTTTAAACATTAACCCATTGTGTGAAACTGTATTAAACTCCTTGGCTAAATCCAAGAAGATCACATCCACTGTTACACCCTGATCTATACTTCTACTTACTTGTTTGTAGAAGGCAATCAAGTTAGTTTGACATGACCTATGCTTCATGAAACCATGCTGATAAGCATGTTATTCTCAATGAATTCCTGAATATCATCACCTAATACATTTTCAAATACTTTTCCAGCCACAGAAATTAAGCTCACAGGTCTATAATTTCCAGGCAAGAATTTTGAACCCTTTTTGAATATAAGAACCACATCCACTTTCCTTCAATCCTCCTGTACAATTCCTGAAAGAAAAGAATCTTGAAAGATTAAAGTTCCCTGGCCTTGGAGCTTTGTTTATATTAACTTTCTTTAGTTGCTGCAGAAACTTGTCTTGAGTCATCCAATCACACTTTTTTATTTGCAGCAATCACTTAAATATCTATAGCCATAGGTTATCCCATAATATATACTGAAGAGAAATAGTTATTTAAAATTTCTACATTTTCCTTGTTTTCATTACCTAACACCTCTAACCCAGTTTTCAGTGTACCTACACTAAACAAAAGCAGGGTCTTTTTCTCATGCACCGATCCTGTGGAACTCACTTCCCTCCCCCTCTGTTCCTGTGTGTCCAACTTGCCTGGTTACAACTACATGTCTGTTTGTCCACCCATTGTAAAGCGCTGCGGAGTTTGATGGCGCTATATAAATAACATAATAATAATAATAATAATAATGAGTATCCAACCCTTTGCTCTTTCTTGGTGCCAGGTATTCTCTAATCAAATGCTTTTTCACAGCTAGGGAACAAATCTCCATTTCAAAACATCTCATAAAGTTAGGCAGCTTTATTAAAATGTAGGGATTTGTATAATTAAATCACACCTTAGGGCTGCATTTTAATTTTAAGAACTACTTTTTTGTGTGTCCATAACTAAACTTTTTTCCTACTACACAAACTACTGAGATGATTACGTTGATTGGAGTTATAGTCTACATACACAGTTTAGCAAGTGGTTGCAATGCAAACACTTTTTTATCTATGTGTAGGGCCTCCTCCCTGGGCTGTCAGTTACCCAGCTGAAAAGCTCTTCCTGGCTGGCAACATATGTTCTGCCTAACATTTGTGGCTCTTGGCACCACACACAGCATGCTAACTCCAGACACATTGTTCACAGGGGCGTATTAGCCGCGAGGCAAACAAGGCATTTGCCTTGGGCGGCATTTTTCAGGGGGCGGCAAAAAAGCCGCCCCCAAATGCCCAGGGCAAATGCCTTGTTAGCCTCGCGGCTAACAGACACGCCGGGCTGGAACGCTGGGCGGCCGGCGAGGGAGCTCTTCCCCTGAGCGCTCTGCTCAGCTCCCTCGCGCGCCGCAGAGTGAGGCCGGGAGCCGGAATATGACGTCATATTCCGGCTCCCGGCCTCACTCTGTTGGCCGCGCGCGAGGGAGCTGAGCAGAGCGCTCAGGGGAAGAGCTCCCTCGCCGGCCGCCCGCCCTGCAGCCACTGGACCCCAGGGAGAGGAAGAACCCCCCCCAGCATTCCCAAAGGTAAGGAGGCTGGGGGGGTTAAATAAAAAAAAAAAAACACAAGTGAGTGTGTTAGTGTGTGTGTGTGTGTGTGTATATATGTTAGTGTGTGTGTGTGTGTGTGTGTGTGTATATGTTAGTGTGTGTGTGTATATGTTAGTGTGTGTGTGTGTGTGTATATGTTAATGTGTGTGTGTATATGTTAGTGTGTGTGTGTGTGTGTGTGTGTATATGTTAGTGTGTGTGTGTGTGTTATATATGTTAGTGTGTGTGTGTATATGTTAGTGTGTGTGTGTGTGTGTGTGTGTGTGTGTATGTGTGTGTGTGTGTGTCTGTTAGTGTGTGTGTGTGTCTGTTAGTGTGTGTGTGTGTGTGTCTGTTAGTGTGTGTCTGTTAGTGTGTGTCTGTCTGTGTGTGTGTTTGCCTGTTAGTGTGTGTGTGTTTGCCTGTTAGTGAGTGTGTGTTTGCCTGTGAGTGTGTGTTTGCCTGTGAGTGTGTGTGTCTGTTAGTGAGTGTGTGTGTCTGTTAGTGAGTGTGTGTTTTCTGTTAGCTAGTGAATGCGTATCTGTCAGTGAATGTGTGTGTGTGTGTGTATTTAGAAGGTGGAGCAGGGGGGAAGGGTTGGGTGGCAGTTGCGCGGGTGGGGGTAGCGCGGGGGGGTGCCTGAGTTTTGTCCTGCCTAGGGCAGCACAAAACCAGGATACACCACTGATTGTTCAGACTGCCCATGTCTGGGTGAGTTATATATGCCTGGCTCTAAGACCAATAACCTCTCTAACTCCCTGTTGAACGAAAAAAAACATTGATTCTGTTTTTAAATTCTGTCTTTCCTAGAAGTACAGGTCTGAAAGGAAACAACCACTCATATTCAAAATGTACGTTACCTCGCATAACACACACACCAGCACAACACATACTATTACAAACTATATTAAATTATCTAATTTCTGCAAGACAGACCAGACTTTCTAGGATTTCAATGCATAATGTTACCATTCAGCTCTTCTCTTTTTTTTAAACTTTATTTTTATATTTATTAATGGGATTGAAAAGGAAAAAAAGGAAGAAATTTAAATCTGTTGTATTTTAAACAGCCATTCCTTCAACCTTTTCCTAGCTATAAATGTTATTCCCATTTCCATTTTTAATTAAGAGTAAGAGCAATAAGAATATGGCATTCTCTGCCTGAACAGGTGGTTTTGTCAGAGTCCATACAGATGTTCAAACTGCAATTGGATAAATACTTGCAAAAACATAACATACAGGGATATAATTTCTAATTAGTGGGGTAATAGCTGATTGATCCAAGGATACATCTGACTGCTATTTTGGGTCAAGAAGGAAATTTTTCTTAGTTTGTTGCAAAATTGGAAGTGCTTCAGATTAGGTTTTTTGCCTTCTTTTGGATCAACAGCAAAAACGTATGTGAGGAAGGCTCAACTTGGTGGACGCAAGTCTCTTTTCAGCTATATACCTATGTACTATGTACATTTAATTGATATATCAGTTGTTCTTTGACTAATTCCCAACAAGGAACCTTAGCAGATTTCCAGTTTCTTGCCACCAATCATCTTGCAGCCAACAAAATGTGTATAACCAATGCCGAAAATTGCCCAAATATTTGATGCATGTTTAGATGCTATAAATATATACTTAGGAGTAAATTAAACTAAATATAGTCTGCTTTTTTATTTTTATGGCTATTATTTTCCAAAAAAGAAATATTGACCCACAATCCTACCAAATATGCATTAACCTTCCATTATGAAAATCACATCACCAGCATCTATCAGAGATATTTAAATGCATCTTTGCTAATCTGCTTGGAGTTAAGTACCATCTGCTCATGATCTTATACTGTACCTTAGACAAATTAAGGCAATGTATATTCTTTGCAACAATAGCTATGGATCTTTTCCATTCATCATAACTTATGATAGTATGTATGTCTCTTTCCAATTTATTTATTGTGAAACGGATAAGATTTCTTTATAACATTTAATTTTATTATTTTTCAGTTTTACTTGTTTATTTGATTTATCAATAGGTAAGTTATCGTTTAGATAACTTTTCACCCTTAAATAAGTGAAGATCTTCTAACTGTCAATATTATACTACAACTTTAGGGAATTGAAATGATTAATTTTACAGTTTCTTAAAATATCATCAATTACCTTAATACCAAGATTAATCCATTTCTGTATATTTATGTCAATCATATTGCTGTTTAGTTGGCATATGTGAAGACTAGTAAGTATCTTATCTTGCACCTTCAAATCCTTTCTAAGCTTGTTCCATATTATTAAAATATTGTTTAGAATTAGACTATTATAATCAAAGCTATACCTATATTTGTTTTAATCGCTATTTGTTCAAAGCAAAGCACTTCTGTTTTCCTTTGTTGTATAGAAATTGTTCCATTTTGTACCATATTTGATTCTTTGCGCTGTCCGATTGGGTAGTAATTGCCTTTGCAATATTACACACTTTCCATGCTTGTTGTAAATGTGGAATACCAAGCCTCCTTGGTTGTTCCTTAACACCAAGCGATTAAAACTAATATGTGTGCGTTTCCCTGCCCAAATGAACTTATTAAATATCGATTGGACCAGAGACAACCAGCTTTCTGGACAGTGTAGAGGTACCATGCGGAAGAGATAAACCCACTCTGGATGTATGTATGCTTTTATTATATTGATTCTCCCCCACCATGATACCTTCACACTCTTCCATTTGTTAAGTGTTTTACTCGTATTTCTACAAATTTAACACATTATGTTCCATCATTCTAGTTGGCTTGTTTGTTATTTCTATCCGCAAGCACTCAAAAGAGTTTCTAGTACAATCAAAACCAAATTTTTCACATAGTTTCTTTTTAAATGTTTGTGATAAATTAAACGTAAGTGCTGCAGGTTTATTTAAATTCAATTTATATCCTGAGTATTTATAATTTATAATTTCCATCAACTCACCCAAAGATATCAGAGTATCACATACATTGTAAGTTTTATTGATTCTCCTAAAACCTCTATTCCTTTGATAGAATCTTTATCTCGTATTATGCTCTCCAGTGATTCTATTGTCATTAAATATAGTAGTTGGGATAGTGGGCACCCCTGCCTTGTGCTATTCCTCAGCTGAAACCAGTCTGAGAAAAAAGCCGCTCCCCACCACTCTAGTAGTTGGATAGGTGTAAAGTGCCATTATTGATCTATTTATATTACTTTGTAAATCAAAGATTTGTAAAACACTCTCTAGGAAGTCCCACCTGACTCTGTCAAAAGCCTTCTTGGCATCTAATGACAGAGCCAGGAGGGACAAACCTTCTTTTGATGCCATATCGGCAACATCTATAAGTCTCCTTACATTAGATGTTGGGGATCTACTTGCTACAACCCCAACTTGATCATGATGAATAATTGTGGGTATAATATTGCCTAACCTGGCTGCTAAAACCGACAAGTAGATTTTAATATCACTGTTTAGCAACGATATAGGTCTATAATGTGCTATCGATTCAAGATTTTTTTTAGACTTTGGGATAGGCACAATGTGGGCTTTTAACATCTCATTTGGAATACCCCAACAATTCATAAAGTGATTAAATAGATCTGTAAGAAATTGTACTATATTTTTCTCAAATATTTGAAAAAACGATTACATCCGGCCCTGGTGCCTTTTTTGTTTTTAACTTTTTTAAGGCTGCACTTACTTCTCTGAGAAATTGGTTTATTTAGTTGAATCAATTGATTCTCTGAGAAATTGGTTTATTTAGTTGAATCAATTGATTCTCTGATATCCTAGGAAGCCTGAGTTGTGAAAAAAAATCAGACATTCTAACCTCTTTATCCCTTTCTGGCAAATTATAAAGTTCTAGATACAATTCTTGAAATGCTTTGCCAATTTTATCAGGCATAGGGATCGCTTCTTCTCCCTTAACATTTTTTGAGATGATTTATTTTTTGTCTTCTCTTTTTATAACCTGTTTGTGAGTAATTTATCAGCTTTTTTACCTTTGTAATACCAGATTCTTCTTAACCATTCTAAGGAGAAATTAGATTTTTGAATTAAAAGATTATTAATATTTTCTCTTATTATTTTTAATTCCTTATGTACTTCATTCATAGGAGTAATGTTATTCTTTTTTTCCAAAACATCATGTTTAATATAAAGTTCTGCTATGTTCCTTTTTTTCCCCCTCAGTTCTCAGTTTTATTAGATGGCCCCTGATTGTGCATTTAAATGCACACCATAGCGTTGATGCTGATATCTCTATGTTTATATTTTCCATGAAGTATAAATCTATAGCCTTCTCTAAGATTTCCAAATGTTGTGTTTTTAGCAGTTAGTCATTCAATCTCCAACTAGATCTTGTTTTAATGTTATCATCCTTAATAATTTTTTTAACCAATCTCGCTGTATCTATCTCTGTCAGTATGTGATCTATCCTGGAGTAAACCTGATGTGGATATGAAAAACACGTAAAATATTTTTATCTAGGATGCCATATCCGCCATAAATCTATTGAACCTAATTTTCTCAAAATGTCACTGAACCTTAAGGAGGAATGTTTTAAATATCTTTTGTTCTCTGTTTTACCCACACTATTTCTATCCATACTAGGATCCAATATGCAGTTAAAATCTCCAAGATATATGATTTTCCCTTGTTTAATCCTATCTAATTTGAAAACCTTCTTGTTTATAAACTTTGCAGGTGCACTGTTAGGAGCATATATATTTACTATAGTCTATTTTTTGATTGTTAATTTCACATATTAAAATGTGAAATCTTCCGTCTATATCAACTTCTTGATGTATCAATTTAAAGGCAACTTTTGATTAAATTATGGTTGCAACTCCTCTTTTTTTTCCTATTTAACATAGATGATTTACATATATAAGGAAAATCTTTAGAACTAAATCAATCTTTATCTCTCGCCAACCAGTGCGTCTCTTGGATTCCACATATATGTATTCTTTCTTTTTTTAAGAAGTCTGCAAAAATAAATCTTTTTGGGGGTGAATTCAATCCCCTTACATTCAGAGATGCTATTTTAAGCATAACCTTTCATATCTGAATCTCTATCCATCTCTAGTTTCTGTCTTGCAGGAAATTTACCACAAAAAAAAAAAAAACCTTACAACACATAAAACATTACATTGCATGCCCACATTTGACTTTTTTACATTGATTAAAATACCCCACTTTCTTTCCTTTAAACGAAGAGAAAAAAGAGTTCACCCTTCCACTAATATTGCTGCACCCTATACTAGGCAAGCTAATGTTAAAACAAACAAAAAACGTCCTAAACGATTTTGGTATAGGAAAGACAATATCTTATGCACAATATGTGTCTATTGTTCCCAATTTATATACTTTAAGAAAATGAAGGAAAGAAAAAAAAATCACACAATTTTTCACCTTTTTTGTCTATGGGCATATATACTTGATATTTTATGAACAAATTATCTATAAAACTCTCTCATGATTTCTTCATGCAAGCTTGTCTTTCCTTTTTTCCACTTCTGAAACTGTTCTTGGCTGCCACTAGTCAGAGACTAGTGGGCTGTTATGTTTAGTATCCTACATATTTAACAAACTATTTAAACAAAAACACTTAATATCACAAAAAGTAGTATGTAAAAGGGACACTATAGTCACCAGAACAACTACAGTTTATTGTATTTGTAATGGTAAATATATTCATTCCCTTCAGGCTTTTTGAAGTAAACACTGTATTTGAAGTAAACACTGTTTGGAGACAATACAGTGTTTACATTACAGCTTAGGGACACCTCCAGTGGCTATTTATCAGATGGCTACTAGATGTGCTTCCTGGGGTTGTGCTGCACATTGTGCAGCATTGCCATTTAGTGTCTCCACCCTCTGCATGGAGACACTGAACTTTACTCATAGAGATGCATTGATTCAATGTATCTCTATGAGGAGATGCTGATTGGCCAGGACTGTGTTTGACTTGTGCTGGCTCTGACCCTGATCTGCCTCCTTGACAAGGTCAGCCAACTTAATGTAAAATCATTGTGATTGGCTCAGAACCTCACTTCTAATGATGTAAGCCAAGCAGGCAGATCAGGGGCAGAGCCAGCAGCATCATACTTCAATAAAGACAAGATTTTCCTATATTTATGGAGACAAGGGGGAGGCAGGGGGATGTTGTTTTTAACACTATAGAGTCAGGAATCCATGTTTGTGTTTCTGACCCTATAGAGTTCCTTTAATCACTGGTATATGCTATATTTAGGGGGGCAAGGGGAGGCTAGGTGGTGTTTTTAACACAATTGAGTTGGGAATCAAGGTTTGTGTTCCTGACCCTACAGTGTTTCTTTAATGAACAATAGAAACATGTAAAATAACACATTGATAGCTAAGCTATCAACTGCCGTCCCAGTCTACTCTTCTGTCTGGCTTATTGAGAACAATTGTTGCTTTTTTATTGTATGGGTCACTGATTTTAACTCACCTCTTACTTACTCCATGATGAACTAATTTAACTTCATAAATATTTATACAGCACTGCAGTGATATCTCTGCTGGTATATGGCTGATAATGTCCAAATATAGAAGTATGTATAGTACATATAAATAGAAGGTCAAGCAGAACTGCTAACACTAGCTGAATTGCTCACTTATCACGTTATTTAATACACTATTACAGGACTTTTAATGCCATGCCAACGAAAATGTAATGGAGAATTCAAATAGACAGGTTTTTGTTTTTTCTAACTTGACTATATTGGTGTATATTTTATCTGTTCGTCACAAATGATCTTTTTACTAAATAACACTCCAACTGATGACTGACTGTAAGGGATGATATGCAATATTATTGAAATCATTAGTGGAAATTATGTCAGTATTAAGTGGAGATGAGCTTGGTGAGCTCATGCTAATTTTTTTAGTTTCTAGAATACTAGACCCAGTCTTCTCCCTTCTTCTGGCCAGTCCTTCTACCACCAGCAGATTGCTGTGCTCACTCTGAGGGGAAGGACCATGCATAGGTCATCCTCGTTTAGACTGAGTATAGCAATCCCACCCAGAGTCCTGAAGAATCTATTCAGGTGGATTTCTCTGTATTGTTATTCTAGGCAGGGACAGATTCTCTATTAGGTAGACAACAACATCGGGCACATGCCTTGTAGGGGTGTCTACTCTGCCTGTTAAATGCCCCCTCCCTTCATCCTGTCCAGATTCTTTTCTGTTTGTAGACTAGAGTAGATGCTTCAGGCCCTGGGATCCCTTTATTCAGTCTGAAGGAGACTAATCTGTGCACTGACAAATTTTGCGCTGAGTATGTGCAGCAGATTGAACACGGTGATCTGCTGGAGGGAGAATGGAGAAGGCAGGCCAGGAGAATGGAGAGAACTAGGGGCAGAATGCTGCTACCCACACTCTTGCATACACATACACACATAGACATGTACTCGTACATTTACACATACTGCTGCATATGTACACACACTACACTCTGTGTGTGTATGCATATATAAAACATTTTTTATCATATATGAACTTTTTTTTAAATTTGTTTGGAAGGAAGGGGAGATTGGGAGGTGAATGAGAACTCTGTGCCTAGAACTACTCATGATGTAAATCTGGCCCTGATTCTAGGTCACCTCAATCTCACTCTCTGTAGATCTAACGCTCACAGCTGTGTCACCTTATTCTTTTTTTTCCATAGGCTGTGGTTATATGTGATTTATTCTAGGATCAACTCTCTGCCTTGGCATTGGTTTCTCACATCTCCATGCATGCAATGTTCTTCAACATTCAGTCTTGAAATATCTCTCTTACAGATAGGTGCATGGACGCAATCTCTGCTTTATCTCCCTGCCTATGATTATATATATCACAACTATAATTTCAGTTTCATCTTGTTGACATTGAGGCTGTCTCCCTTTTAAGTGGAAATACCAATACCCCTTCTTTGAGATCTAGCCATTGGTCTACATTGGCTTCATCTCAGTCAAATGGTTTAACATTCACCTAATATAAAAATAAAAATAAAAGAAACCTTCATTAAACATTGTTATTAAAGAGTAAAATTCACCAATTTGTACACATAAAATTTTTTTGATACATACACTGAACAAAATTATAAATGCAACACTTGTTTTTTCCCCAATTTTTCATGAGCTGAACTCAAAGATCTAAGACTTTTTCTATGTACACAAAAGGTCTAGTTCTCTCAAACATTGTTCACTAATCTTTCAAAATCTGTGTTAGTGAGCACATCTCCTTTGCAGGGATAATCCATCCACCTCACAGGTGTGGCATATCAAAATGCTGATTAGACAGCATGATTATTATGAATAATATGAAATGTGCAGTTTTACTGTATTGTGGAGTCCAGGGGGGTCCGAAAACCAGTCAGTATTCAGCAATCTCCTTCGCATAGAGTTGATCAGGTTGTTGATTGTGGCCTGTGGAATGTTGGTCCATTCCTCTTCAATAGCTGTGCGAAGTTGCTGATTATTGGCAGAACCTGGAATACTCTGTCGTATACGCCGATCCAGAGCATTCCAAATATGCTCAATGGCTGACATGTCCGGTGAGTATGCTGGCCATGCAAGAACTGGGATGTTTTCAACTTCCAGGATTTGTGTACAGATCCTTGCAACATGGGGCCGTGCATTATAATGCTGCAACATGATGTGATGGTCGTGGATGAATGGCACAACAATGGGCCTCAGGATCTCGTCACAATATCTCCTTGCGTTCAAAATACCATCAATAATATGCACCTGTGTTCGTTGTCCATAACATACGCCTGCCCATACCATAACCCCACCGCCACTTGATCCACAACGTTGACATCAGCAAACCGCTCACCCACACAACGCCATACATGTTGCCTGCTAGCTGCCCTGTACAGTGAAAATCGGGATTCATCTGTAAAGGGAACACCTCTCCAAAGTGCCAGACGCCATTGAATTTGAGCATTTGTCCACTTAAGTCAGTTATGATGACGAACTGCAGTCAGGTCGAGACCCCAATGAGGACGACGAGCAAGCAGATGAGCTTCCCTAGATGTTTTCTGACAGTTTGTTCAGAAATTCTTTGGTTATGAAAAACGATTGTTGCAGCAGCTGTCCGGGTGGCTGGTGTCAGATGATCTTGGAGGTGAAGATGTTGGATGTGGAGGTTCTGGGCTGGTGTGGTTACACATGTTCTGCTGTTGTCAGGCCGGTTGGATGTACTGCCAAATTCCCTGAAATGCCTTTGGAGAAGGCTTATAGTAGAGAAATAAATATTCAATTCACGGGCAACAGCTCTGGTGGACATTCCTGCAGTCAACATGCCAATTGCACGCTCCCTCAAACCTTGTAACATCTGTGGCATTGTGCTGTGTGATAAAGATGCACATTTTAGAGTGGCCTTTTATTATGGCGAGCCTAAAGCACACCTTTGCAATAATCATGCTGTCTAATCAACATCTTGATATGCCACACCTGTGAGGTGGATGGATTATCTCGGCAAAGGAGAAGTGCTCACTAACACAGATTTAGACAGATTTGTGCACAATGTTTGAGAGAAATAGGCCTTTTGTGTACATAGAAAAAGTTTTAGATCTTTGAGTTCAGCTCATGAAAAATGGAGGCAAAAGTGTTGCGTTTATAATTTTGTTCAGTGTATATGTATAAAATTGTGTTTATGCATGTAGCTACTTTCTTTAAGTTCAAAATCATGCATTCTATGCAATGCAAATCAAACTTGATGTTGGTGAATTTAAATAGTATCATGTAGCATTCACACTAGTGATTAGGTGAACCATACAATAATGTGTAAATGTAAATATTGCTTTCAGATTAATTGTAATTCATGAATAAAAATAAATAAATAATGTGAAGCAGTGATGGAGATCCAAATTACTGGTATTGTTAAAGGTGCAGTAATGTCACCATGTTAACCACAAGAGATAGATTTTCAGGTAGCTCGGCATATCAAATGACATTTCAACAAATCAAATTGGTCCTGGATATATAAAATCTCCAATCCCGTTATCTAATGAATGCGTAATAATGCACTGATCATGTACATGCAGTCTGGGGTTCTATTATAGTTACAGTCTGCCATTTTAAGACCACAACTGAAATAGTTGCCCCTGGATCTGTAACTCCTATTAATCAGATCAGATGCCATTAGACTATGTATCTCCCATTGTTGTCCTTACAGTAAAGTTTTCAATTAATTCCTATAGTACCCTATCATACTATACTATATAATTAACCCCCATAATACCATAACACACTGCAGTACACAACACTACACTACTCATATACCCCCTACATTATCCTAAATACTACATTATTTATAACAATTAAATGAAAGCTCTTGCTGTAGTGGTTATGGTGCCATGAGTGCACTGGCACCCCATCCCCCTTGTAAGTAATCAGTTTTAGAATGTTTGGATTTGTAACTGGACACTGTCACCTACCTCCACTACTGCCGATGAAGAGCCAGAAGCACTCTGTCTGGGCTAAGCCATCAGTGGGGAGACCGGGGTTAGTAGCACCTGGCAGATCCCAAGTAAGAAGTCAAACGGTTCTAAAAAAAATTGATGATTTACAATGTGGTAGCAATCCTTGAGTTTTAATCACTAAAACACACTCCAGTGGTTATGGTGCTTAGAGTGTTCCTTTAAGTCCTACACTATACATTAACTCCTACATTAAAATCAACACCAAATATTAACCTCTACACTACACAGTAAAACCTAAACTTCACTAACATTAAGCATAACCCCTACAGTACCCTAACATTAACCACCTGCACCACTTCATCATCTACTAATAGTAACCATATCCTAAAAATGTTATGTATTGATGTAAATAGATACATCATTTAAGTGTATTAAACAAAATGTTCAAATCAAAGTACTTTATTAAACCTTGTTTGGCAAGAAAGAATTTGTGTAATTGACTTCATGAGTATTGGGCAATAAACATTTTTTTCCACCAAAAGTTTATATCTTACATGTCAAATTTTTCAGATTTAAATTGAGTAAAAGGCAGTAAAATATATATACTGTAAGTATAATTAGAGCACAATGATTAATTCTATGTTATCTATATTTTTACACAAACTCAGCAGTGAAATTGTTAAAACCCCTGCAGAATGCCATTTTGCATTACGTATAATGATTATAGTTTCAGAGATAAATGTTATGTGCAGTGGATCTAAAGCATTATATAAAATAATATATTGCGGGACTTACAAGGAACACTAGGTGGCTCTATTTAAGGTTTTTAGATGTGCATTTTGTATTATTTACTTACTAGTGAGTTGATATTCTGCCTTGTAACTGGATAGCTCAGTAGCAAATGAACCAGCATTTGCACAGTAATGATACAGAAACACAGGTTTTAATGAATGATACTGATGCTACAAATAAAAATGAATTTACTATTGACAAAAAAAATAAATTACAAAGATCCTATGTCACGCAGAGCATGGCAAGCTTGATTAACGTATATCTATAAAGGGCCTGATTTCATTAAGTGCTGTGAACAACAAAATAGATGAAATACTAATAATTAGACTTGTGCACAGTGAGAAAATTTAGTTCCGCTGAACCAATTTTTCAGAAAATATATATATATTTGGTAATTATCAACTGGTTTGGGAAATGAATCAAACAAGCGAAGAAAGTGTAAAAATGTGCCAATCAGTGTACTGAGATATATATAGTGTTTATATGTATAGTATATAGTATATAGTATATATTATATATAAAGTACTCATTTCACATATAAAATTAATGTGACATATTGCCCTATTATTTGTTTTCTTTCTGTTTTTGAGGATTCTTTATTGAACATCTACTACTGTTTACTCAAGTTATAGGCATACATGTATGTGTACATATATTATATATATTAACGCCATTACGGCGTTCTATGCCTTCGCGGCTTTAAAGCCGTTGCGGCGCCATAGAACACCGAAACGGCTTAAGCCCCCAGGAGGTGAGATCTACTTACCTCCGCCGCTATCCTCTTCTGGAGGGCTGCCTGACAGCCCAGGCAGCCCTCCCCCGGCAAATGAGGCCCCCCGGGCCATGTGATCACTCTAAAAAAGAGCGATCACATGGCCCCC
This sequence comes from Pelobates cultripes, assembly GCA_933207985.1. Classification (NCBI taxonomy): domain Eukaryota; kingdom Metazoa; phylum Chordata; class Amphibia; order Anura; family Pelobatidae; genus Pelobates; species Pelobates cultripes. The sequence goes on along the minus strand of OW240917.1, from coordinate 184,486,164 downwards.
TATAGCTGTCTGTGGATCTGCCAGCAGGGGGACTGTCTGAAATATCAGACAGTCCCCCTGCTGGCGGAAAGTGTAAAAAAAAAATAATTAAACATGTTTAAAATTAAATTAAAAGTATTTTTATATATATAATATATGTATATATATATATATATATATATATATATATATATATATATATATAATATATATATATATATATATATATATATATATATATATATATATATATATATATATATAATATAATATATATACATATTATATATATGTAACGTCATACAAAGTGTATTTTAATATTAATATAAGTACATATATTAGTATTAAAATACACTTAGAATGACGTTACATATATATAATATATATTATATATATATATATATATATATATATATATATATAATAGATATATACACATATATATATATATATATATACACATATAATTACAATAATAAATAAAATAAATAAAATATTGAAACAAAATTTAATATAAATTATATATTCATATGTAATTTCATTCTAACTGTATTTTGTTATTAATATATATATAGGTAACAAAATACACTTAGAATGACATTCTATATATATCTATCTATATATAAAATACAAATAACCGCAAATATATATATATATATATAGATAAATACATATAATTACATAAAATATTACATTAGTATACACGTAGAATTTAAATACCTATAAATGCATATATGTTAAAATTCTATGTGTATATTTAATTAATCTTTTAACATAATTATGTGATTTGATTAATTAAAATTTGATTGACATGCCTGACAACACAGGGAGAAAGTGCAGAGAATTTAATTCACAAGCACTATATTTGACCTTGTAACTCTCCAAGACACCATAAAACCTGTACATAGGGGGTACTGTTTTACCCGGGAGACTTCGCTGAACTCAAATATTAGTGTTTCAAACTGGTAAATTGTATTACAACTATGATATTTTAAGTAAAAGTGACTTTTTTTTTACAAACGAACGGCACTTTTATGGACTATATTATTATTGTTATATGTTTTACTGTTTTAAAACACTAATATTTATGTTTAGTGAAGTCTCCTGAGAATAACAGTACCCCCCATGTACAGGTTTTATGGTGTTTTGGAAAGTTAGAGAGTCACATATAAGGCTTGCATTTCATTTTCTTGACATTGAAATTTGCCAGATTGGTTATGTTGCCTTTGAGAGCGTATGCCAGTGTTTGTGACCAAATGGCTACTAAAAAAGACTGGACATATCCCATGTGCAATACCTTGGGTTGTCTACTATTGCAAATGGTATGCCATTATGGGTGTAAATTTAATTCCTGGGCTACTATACAGTCTCAAAAGCAACGTAACCAATCTGGCGAATTTCAATTTCAAATGTAACGTGCTATATTTGACCGTGTACTTCCCAAAACACCATAAAACCTGTACATAGGGGGTACTGTCTTACACGTGAGACTTTGCTGAATACAAATATGTATATTTTATTGCAGTAAAAGCAAACAGTATTATGACATTGACAGTTAAAATGTCATGTAGAACTAAAAAAAATAAAAAAAATCTTATTTTCTCCCATTTTTTTCATATTAAATTATGTTTCATAGCTAAATATATGATATTAAATGAAAGCCCTGTTTCCCCTGAATAAAATGATATATAATAAGGGTGGACAGACATGTAGCGCAAATGCCAGTTTTTTTTTACATTTTATTTTGTTCACAACGTGTACATTTGGCTCCGTCCTTAAGGTGTTAAAAACAGTGTTTAATTTTGTTTTTAAACATGCTATATCACCTGTTTTGGGTATTTATTTTTTATATGAGGTTTTTGGGAATTCTTGTTGCTCTATTGCTGCCATTCACCATATATTATAGTGAGCGCCTAGACCCTTTTTTTTTTACATGTGTATATACTAGCTGTATGTGTGTATGTACCTATATCATACATATTTACCTACATACTGGATTGGTCAAAATTCAGAGTAGGATTTGACAGGTATTTGTTACAGATTAATATTTCATTTATTTACTTTTTTGCAGATACATATTTAACCCCTTAAGGACACAGATCAAAATTTTGTCTTGGACATAAGTAATTTTTGCATTTTTTGCTGTTTGCGTTCAACTGCAATTTGCATTTTACTAATTTATTGCACCAGCACATATTATATATTGTTCTTTAAAGGACTTTAATATTTGATGTAACATATACATATATAACTGCTTATTTATTATAAAAAAAAATACAAAACAAAAAGGCAAAAAAGGAAAAATATTTATTTTTTACAGTTTTTGCAATAATAATGTGTGCATAATTAGTGCAGGCTAAGGAAAGTAATTAAAAATAAATTAATTTAGCTGTTCTGATTAACACAATATATAATGTGTCTATGATTTTAAGTTGTTTTTTTTTGGTAGTTACAGGTCACAAAGCACAAGGAGTAAAATAAACTTTTAATGTGGAGCGATTTTAGAATTTGGTAGGTTTGTCTTGTAAGCTTAATAGCCATAAAAGAAAACAAAATTGACACACAAAAGTATATATTTATATAAAGGAGACATCACAAGCTATTTACCTAAGGTTATTTTGACACTTTTTACGTAGCCATTTCACTGCCAATCTCTGCTAAATATTGGAGTAAAATGGAACCTCTTCAAATAATTTATTCTCTTCAGGGACACAATGTAACAATGATCTGTCTCTCTCCACAGAGGTGGAGGGAGGCGGATCTAAAATCCCAGCAGCATTGTGACCGCTGTGACTGGCTGTCATAGCGATCACGTGCGCTGGGATATCGCGATTTGCTGTTGCTGGTCTGCCACTGACTCAGAGGCACCCAGCAACAGCATTAACCACGTGGTCGCTGGCATGCGTCATTAAGTGCCTCCCCAGCATGACAGACTTGGTCCGTCACGCATCCTTAAGAGGTTAATGGAGTCTTGGGAGATTTAGCATGAGTAATTTTACAAAGGAACAACGAGTTAGCCAGAGAATACAATTAATTTATTCAACAAGTCATCATATCTGACGAATCTCAGTTTCATTTATGTGCTCCGTCAATAAACAAAACTGGAATTTGTAGTGTGGAGTGACCTAAAGGCTAAATCCTCAAACATTAACTAATGTTATGAACCATGCAATTAAAAGAGCCTGACTTTGTCATCTTCCATACCTAGATAAACAAATCTCCATACTTTGAACATTCATTGCACATTATATTATTAAATTGATTCATTAATAAAAAGAAATATCGACTCCTCAAACCCTACTCTGAATTTTTGGCCAACACTGTATACCGTCTTCTTGAAATTCTATGGTTTTAGATATCAGGGCATAATAACAATCATCTGTTCCTTAGCAGGTCTTAAAATTAGGTAAATGCATCAGCTGAACAATTAAAAGAGTGTACTTTCTTCCCCATGAGTCTATATAGGGTTACCATATCCACCATGTTCTCAGGGACATGTATCACATATTAATAGGCAGCTCATAAAAAGGAATGCACTGTAGTATGTAGAGTTCAGAAGAAGGTGTATACCATTAAGTAATTAGGCCAAGAAGAATCCTGCAGAATATGCATTATAATTAGTGATGTTCCGAACGGTTCGCCGAACGGTTCGCCGAACGGTCCGTCGCGAACGGTTCGCCACGGACTCATCATTGAGTAAACTTTGACCCTGTACCTCACAGTCAGCAGACACATTCCAGCCAATCAGCAGCAGACCCTCCCTCCCAGACCCTCCCACGTCCTGGACAGCATCCATTTTACATTCATTGTGAAGCTGCATTCTTAGTGAGCTAAAAGAAAGAGAAACGATACAAGCCAGCCTGTGCAACATAGAGCAAAGCCAGCTCTCCACAGATGAATGCATCACTAACATGATAAGACACATGGAGGACCTGGATAATAGAGGCAGGAGGAACAACCTCAGTATCAGAGGCCTTCCTGAATCCACCGAACCGCAAGAGGATCAATTTCAAACGCTCTGGGTCCTGCTCAACAATATCTTACAACATCCACCAGACACACCGGTGCTCATGGATAGAGCCCACCTCGCCCTCAAACCCATAGGACTACCACAATATTCTCCCAGGGTTGTTGTTTCCAGGACCCACTACTTCCAACTAAAGAAAGAAATAATGAGAAAGGCCCGCAATGCTCCAATTTAAGGGCTGAAAACAGCCAACTACAAATCGTCCCAGACTTGTCGTGGACGACGGTCCAGGGACAGAGGACACTCTAGCCTGTCACCACATCTGTTCAATCCAAGAACATTAAATACAGATTGGGATACCCCTTCTCACTTGTTGCCAACCATGAAGGAGCACTTTTCACACTCAATACTGCGTAAGACTTTCCATCCTTCCTACTGAAATTTAACTTATCCCCTATAGACATTCCATATTGGTATGGCTCCACGAAACCACTGCAACCCCAAGCTGGGCTGCAGAGGCCCAGATGGAACACCACTACACCAAGAAAACCCCCTCCCGGCCCCTCGGGTACAACCAAAGGGGGGCCACGGACCTCTTAACTGCCAGTAGCAAGTCGTATGTCTTGTTTACTAAGTGTATAAAACAACTAAAGGCTGAATGGTCTTATACTTAGCGTTAAAGCGCTCTAGAATTTAGAGCTCAATCAACAAGTGTCTCCTTATGGCATAATATTCAGCTGAGCTATGTGTCTTACCCTGTGCATACTTCATCATTCCCGACCCTACTCCACCACCTCCCTCTCCATAATCATTACCTATGACCACGCACACATGACATGAATCCCCTTTTGGTATAGATAAGCTATAAAGGTACCCATAGAAATCTACCATCTGATATTACCCAGCTGAAGTTTCCCTGGTAGACAATGACTATCCCCCTATACAAATATGTAGCTATAATATGGTACTTCTAGAGAGATAGTACTCTCGGCCCAATACTCTAGTAAATATATACTCACCAAATAGGCACCAATGTGCCTCCCTCAGGAGAATACTAGCCCTGGTATAAAAACATACTGTAGGGGAACTGGTAATAGGGGGAGACATCCATATCTCGCTAGATGCTGGGAGAGATAGCACAGCCTTAATCCCATCACATTTCTCATTGAAGAGAACATGAATATGCAACCAACTCGTCCAACACCAACTAGTAGATTGCTGGTGCATCCTACATCCTTCGGCGAAGGATTTTACCTTTTTTTCAAAACCCAACAATACCTATACAAGAACAGATATGTTATTCACATCACACCACTCACTCAGTTTACTCCATACAGCTGCCATTGACAGCATTACATGGTCAGACCATGCCCTGTCACAATTTCAATTAGGATCCCATCTCTCCCCTGAAAACAAACCCACTGGAGATTAAACCCCCAGTCAAAACCAGACAACTAATTTCTCATCAGATCACACAATACTTTGCTGAAAATGACACACCTGACACAGACTCGTTTATGCAATGGGAAGCCCATAAATATGTAATACGTGGGGAATAGTGATGTCCCGAACGGTTCGCCGCGGACTCATCATTGAGTAAACTTTGACCCTGTACCTCACAGTCAGCAGACACATTCCAGCCAATCAGCAGCAGACCCTCCCTCCCAAACCCTCCCACCTCCTGGACAGCATCCATTTTACATTCATTTTGAAGCTGCATTCTTAGTGAGCTGTCCAGGAGGTGGGAGGGTCTGGGAGAGAGGGTCTGCTGCTGATTGGCTGGAATGTGTCTGCTGACTGTGAGGTACAGGGTCAAAGTTTACTCAATGATGAGTCCATGGCGAACCGTTCGTGGCGAACCGTTCGCGAACCGTTCGGGACATCACTAGTGGGGAACTTATTAAATACGGATCCCAGCTTAAAAAGGAAAGGGATAAAGAGGGCAAAAACCTACTAGACAAAATAAATTAAATAGAAGCTAAACGCAAATCCTCTCAATCGGAAGTTGACTACGACACTCTACTTTCATAACATTTCAAACCTGAGGATATTACTGAACTAGGAATCGACAAAATCCCTACTATGGACCAAACAGAAATTTTTCTAAAATTAAAACCAAACAAAATAAAATAGTGCACACCACAGAACATATTGCGGAGATTTTTCGCACATATTACGAATCAATATACAATCTTGACATGAACGAACCACCAGGTAAAACTCTAATACATAGTGAAAAATTTGGGTTCTACCCTAACACAAAATGTGACACAATCACTAGACGAACCCTTCACAGATACCAAAAGAAGGCAAGGACCCTACTGCATGCACCAACTACAGGCCTATGTCTCTGACCTTAAACTGTTTACAAAGATCCTGGCAACCCGAATAGGCCGACTGGTCCCAAACCTGATCCACCCGGACCAAACTGGTTTCATCCTGGGAAGGGAAGCTAAGGATTATACCGTCAGGGCCCTCAACATCATGCACATACAACAGAATTCTGCGCAGGGGGGCCTTCTCCTCTCCACCGACGCCGAGAAGGCGTTCAATCAAGTGGATTGGCAGTTCCTACAAGCTACGCTACGGACGATGGGATTTGGACCCAATATACTTCAGTGGATCGCAGCCCTGTACAAGACCCCGAGAGCCCAGCTCCATATCAACGGAGTCCTATCCTCAGCGTTTGAGGTAAAAAATGGGACCCGCCAGGCATGATAGAAGGGGAAAAAAATGGGACCCACTGCTCCCCTCCTGTTTGCCCTCTCTCTGGAACTGTTTCTCAGGGCGGTCAGACGGGATGGGGGCATCACGGGGGTCACCCACGGCGGAGGTGAACATAAAGTGGCGGCTTATGCAGATGATCTCCTTTTCTTCGTGGGGAACCCACTGGTCTCTCTGCCCAACCTACTCTCAGCCTTCGACAAGTATGGGATGCTCTCAAATCTGAAACTCAACGCAAACAAGTCGGAGGCTCTCCCCTATCACTACCACCTGGGATGGTGGAACACCTGGAAACGCATTTCCCCTTCCGGTGGTGCACGCAACAACTGAATTACCTTGGGATTTGGCTAACAAAAGACCTGACCCGGCTATACCAGGAGAACTTACTCCCCATTTTCCAAACGCTCCGCACGGATATGCTACGATGGGGGAGCCTATGCGTATCATGGTTTGGAAGGATAAATGCGGTGAAGATGAACCTATTACCATGCCTGTTGTACTTGTTCCAAACCATCCTGATCACGATCCCACAGGCCTTCTTCAGATCCCTGAGCTCAGCGATACTGAAGTTCGTGTGGTCAGCGGGCCCACCGAGAGTAAAAAAGACACAGCTTACTCTCCCGAAGCACTGTGGAGGGACGGGCTTGCCATCTATGCAGGGATATTACCAAGCCATCCATCTTCTGCGGAATATAGACTGGCACGTACCGGACACGGAAAAACAATGGGTGCACATGGAACGGATGTGGACTGGCAAACGCATCCCGTTGGTAACGTGGACGCAGAACCCGATGCGGGACCGAGAGCTAAGGGACCACCCATTTATTGGGGCAACACTTAGAACGAAGTCGATGATATGATACAAACTACAACTTACGACCAACCCGGCGCCCCTGACGCCAGTGATACACAACCCCGACATAGCAGGCGGACTGACACAGCGAGATATCGAGGGTTTTGGTGGGAGAGAAGCTCAGCACCTCCGTGCGTGGTGCACAAATAATGAGCTAAAGCCATATGCAGATATGCTAAAGCAAAATAGGTCTACTGGTCTCCTAAAGTTTCGATATCACCAAGTACAGCATTACTACATTACATTATAAGGCAGACAGCTCACACACAGAGACCTCACTCAGTACGAGACGCTCTGTTCCAGCGGAGAACACTTTACCCGTGGAATCTCGATACTCTACGCAATGCTCATAGCGTCCGACCGAGGGACACCGGCACTTTTCCACTCCAAGTGGGAACAGGCTACGGGAGTCACCCTTACGGACCAGCAATGGGAGAAGATACACGTCCTCGCTCACCAAGGGATACTCAACACCAAAATACAAGAACTTAATGACAAAATCTTGACCTGCTGGTATGGGACCCCGGCAAAACTACACGCCATGGGGCTGACACCCAATGGAACGTGCTGGCACTGTAAAGCAGCAGAGGGAATGGACCTGCACATATGGTGGACGTGCCCCCAGAAAGCAGACTACTGGCAACAGATCCACGACAAACTCACATAAATATTGGACGCGGACATCCCCCTGGATCCCCTACCCATGCTACTCAACCACACACAGATGCCACTGATGCGCTACAAGAAATCCCTCACTAAAAAAAAAGCTTAATCCCCGCCAGATGGAAATCGACGGACATCCCCACTGTATCACAATGGATGGACAAAGTGGAAGAAATATTCGCGATGGAGTCCCTCACGGCCGAACTCCACAGAACACAGGAGCGTTGCACCCGCCTGTGGGCCCCCTGGATTACCCACGTGGCCGACCGGAGGAGGGCCTGGGAGTGGAGCCAAGTAAAGATAGTAGGCGTACTCGGATCTTGGCGATGCAGACCCCCTCTTCCCCGTGCCTTCCCTCTTGCGGTCCCCCCCCTCCTCTTCCCTGATCAGCTCCCCCACGTGGATAAGCCATGGACTGACTGAAGACAGCGGCCCTGACACCGCACTCGCACCCATACAAACCCAACTGGACCCCCCATTAATACAACCAAAAGCACCTGAAATCTATACCCCCCCAACCCCCCAGGCCTGGACCAGCAAGACACACACACAAGCGAGAGACGGGCAGGGAGAACCAACAACACAACACTGATGGAACTGAGACCACAGAATGCCACCAGTCGGGCTGGGCGGGGTAGGGGGTGGGGAGACACCCTTAGCACACCTCACAAGATAACAGGACTGTTAGGAATAACATCTACACAAACCACCCCCACACAAAATGAAAGAGCCCTCTTAAAGAAGGAGACCCCACGGCTCGGTTAGGCCCTGAAACCCGAAAGACAAAAGACGGCACCAAAAAACGGAGACTGTGTTGAGTGGATCCCCCAGGGGGCATACCAGCATATAGATCCCTCACCCCCACCAGGGGGCAGAGAGATGCCCGCAGTCGAAGGGCGACATCAAATACACCTGGTACCTTCCGGCCCCTACCCCGCCCATTCAACGAAAACGATAGAGACACATAACTGCACACAACAATTTTTGGACCTCTATCCCATCCTACCAGAGAACAAGCGCTAACCGGCTGACACCAGACAAATTCGTGCTCAAACGACCCACCCCACCAGTATGACTTCACCAAACCCACCGATCGGACGCTCTCAGAGCCCCCATTCAGGATCCAATAACACACACCCCCCCCCCTTACCTACTGGGTTGTACAGTCCAACCTACTTTCCGAGCCTGTAAAAGTCTGTCAAAGTCCACCGCAAGTTATAGCCCCAGAGTATAAACACCAAGAAACCTAGAAAATACAGAATACCAAACAAAAAATTGAATTAAGAACATGAGAGCCAGGGTGGAGAGAGGGGATTGGGAGGGTATACACCACTGGAAGACAGTCTGGGACTGGAACAATCAAATACTATTGCTCGAAAGAGACCCATGGACCCTATCGCTACTCAATAGAACCTCAGCTTGTAACCAAATGAGCAGCGTATGTCAGAGCAGAGGGGAGTACCACTGCTGTCCCTACAAGATAACTATGTAGCACACCTGACGCGTACATTGTCGATATATTGATATACTAATATATTTTTATTTGTTTCCTATAGACAAAAACCTAAATAAAGAATGTCAAAAAAAAAAAAAACTATTCCACTTCAAATGGTCAACCCAGAGTATTACTTACCTGGGTATCAAACTATCCTTGCGCGTATCAAGCCTTTTCACACTAAATTTTACCCCTTTGATCACATAGATTTCCAAGTACTTGGATAGATGGAACAAGCCACATTTTAGATGACTGGGCAGAGTGATCATTTTCACAATTAACGTCCTATCCAAAATACTCTATCTTTTTAACACTATACCAATATCTCTTCCCCAAAAAAATATTTAAACATGTACAAGTCATCTTTACAAGGTTCGTCTGGGCCCAGGAAAAAATGAGAATAGCCTTCCATATCTTTACCAGACCAAGGGACAGAGGAGGAGCGGGATTACCAAATCCCTTACTCTACTATCAAGCGGTACACTTAGGACAAATACTAGATTGGTCCATCAAATCTGCCTCCAAACAATGGATAGATGTGGAGCAATATTTAATTGAGACACCTCTAGGTCGCCCCCTGGATAGCAGCCCGACACCCTACTTTTGTTTTCCCTCCATACCCTACGATTACCCCCACAATACAGATCTGGAGGATGATCATACACATCCAGGACATTTCACTGGTAATATTGCTCAAATACCCAAATCCCACAACCCAATGTTTCCAGTGGGACCAATATGTGTTTAAAACCTATACAGGAATTGATACCCAGACAGCCACCCACTATCCTCCATACCTACTTGTTACAAACTATTGGTTACTGTTATTGGATCGCTACAACTCAGAAGCGAATGTTATTTATTGCTACATTTCACCCAGAATTGGATAACAATATTGGGATGCGATACCTAACTCCCGAACCACGGACCTGCTGGCTATTCGTGATACAAACGGCAGACCACAAGGATCTTGGCGTGTGCCGCCACTTAACCCCAGTCACCCCGGGAACAGCCGAACGGCCGACCACCCTACGAGCGGAGTGTGTCTCCACTTAATTGCCCAGAGAGTTGCGGTCTGCGGTTAACTGCAACCTAATTGACGACAGCAGGGAGTCCACGTTCGTGCCCCATCACCCGATAATCTACTACCGAATGGGTACCGAACAAAGGGCCACCTACAGCCTGGCGTGTGGCTCCAATTAGAAAGTTGGTTTCTGCGGTTAACCGCAGGTTAAGTACCCCCTCCCGGCAGTCTTCATTCGCCTCCCGAACACCGGAGACTTCCAGCGACGGAGCGGGGATTCGTACAGCCTGCTAGCCGGTTCCTGTTCTGCAAGTTTGGGAGTGAAGTCCCACGACCTATTAGCCTACCTCAAAACATGACCGCCATCACACGCTCAGAGCCCAAAGACATGAACAGACTTTAGTTCGAGGAAATACCGCATACCATTCGTGGGTTCTGAGCGCTCTTCGGTTAATTGTTTCGCCTCAACCAAGGCTATGTAATGAATGGTGGAAGACACAAATTATGTATAAAACTGTTTGAGTTATGTATTTTTATTCTGTTTTCTATATGGCAAAAACACGTGGGGTTTTGGGTGCTTGGAGATAATTTTATTGTAATAACCGTTGGATTCATTATCTCAAAGCTGGGCGGTGACGATTTCAAACGATGCATTGCATTTCTATTGGTCCCCCACTTGTATTGTCCCTGTATCCCATCAGGTTCAGAGGGGGCTATCCCCGGACCTGAGATTTTGCATAAATACGGTCCCCTGTGTGTCATTAAAGCCAGTTCTTGTTTGACCTTCAAATCGCAGCCTCGACTCGTTTTGTGGGGAAAAGAGTATCCTAGCTGTACTATAGCTAGTGGGATTGTTCTACATTTACAGGATTCGTATGGAATAACTACCGATGTGACTCTCCCCTTTCTCTGCATTTGGGATCCAGATCATCCAAGCGGTCCAGCTTCCAGCTAGCCTGGAGGTAACCGTAACACTACTTATACTCGCAAGTCACCCACTTTATAAAATCCCTGGATGTACCACCGTGGGAACTTAGAAAAGAAACTACGTTTGAACGCCTATGCTCCAGCACTAAACCAGTACCTAATTATCCAAGTGTTGTAGATTACTATAACTGGCGACTAACCCGAATCCCCCAGCTTGCACACGTAGATGGAATGATGATCTATCACCCCCTTTCTCAGAAGAGGAATGGTATAAAATCTTTTACAGAACCTTCCATTTCCATAGTAGTATTCAGCTTCTTGAAGCAAAATTTAAACTCCTAACACGATGGTATGTGACTCCTGTAGATATCCATCAATTCTCGCAGGGAGTGTCGCAGGGAGTACTATGTTGGAGGTGCGAGAGAGACTAGGAAACCCTCCACCACATTTGGTGGTCTTGTAGCAAAATTAAGCCCTTCTAGGAAGAGGTTACCACACTAATCTGACAGGTACTAGGTATCACTATAACACGAGACATACTTTCTCTACTCTTTTATAAACTGGAGGGCAATCCAAATCAAAATAGATTTTCGATAACATATTTCATTCTCTCAGCAAGTAAGCTAGTAATAACAAACTTGTGGACATCCCCTTCATGCCCCGACATACACACATTGATAGAGAGAGTACTTTCAAACGCTTGAGAAATTAAGGTGGTCCTCTATGGTCTGAACTGACCGATACTTGCATATTTGGCAACACTGGAATAACATCATGCTATCCCATAAACTGGATTGGGGGGAGGGACCCATGCTCCTACCGGAAATGGGGGAGGCCACCCATAGGCCTTACAGTCTGTACTCATTTTCAGCACTAAACGTCTTCTATACCCCAGTCACCTGATGGACCTTCTACATCTCACTATCTGCCTATCCCCATTAGTCCATGACCCATTGGATTAAGCCCTGGGGAATACCAAAAAACCCGACACAGATTAAATAGTGGAAAAGTATTTCTCACACCACACCATTGTGCATAGCACTTCAGTTGGTTTACTATTGTTATCGTGTAAATATTGTTCATTTTGTTTACAATGTTCCTTCTCCTAATTATCACTCATAATGTGTATAAAGGTGACAGATATCTAATGTACTCAGCAGGCGATTATAATGTGAGGTATCTTAAGCATTTGTAGTGAAAGATTGTCTGCCACTATCCTCTCAGCGCCTGATCGATTATTCCATGACATGTGTATGGCATTTAGACTTTAGACTATTACCAATATACCAGTACTGACTGGCAATCCTGAATATGTAATTTATCCTGTATTTGTAATGCTTGCTATGTTTTCTGTCAACAACGTATCTGTCATGATAAAATGCTGTTTAAAAAAATTACTTTAGGTGCTGTCAAAGTGACAGCCACCAGAGGTGCTTCCTCAGCAATAGTAGAGTAAAACTCGTCTATTTCAATCAGATGGTCTCATCAGGTGGTCTCCACATGGGTGCATTGGGTGTCTATTAAACTCACCAAATATTATAATTAACCCCCACTCACCATACTTGCATGACTGGTGGGTTAGAGGAAAGCAAATGCAATGTCCATTCCTTTAAAACGGTTTATTTTTTATTTTATTTTAAAAAGCACGTTTTATTTTGCAGAGAATTATTGATGCACTCATAGAACAGCAGTGATATCATCACTGCACACTATTCATACACATAATAAAATATAATCATACGTATTTCGAAATTAACAAGTGGTTGAGATTTTTAACAATGCGCAATATCTGTTTCACTAATTTAATTCACAGAATAATTGTCCACACCTCCCATTTTTAGCCTCTGTTGTAATTATTCTGTCTGAAACGTTGAAAATAGAAATACATGACAATAAAAAATTACTTAAGATGAATAAACGCAAATGCTGTGTCACAGTTTATTACCTAAGCAGCCCGTATGATTTTTCTTATGCTGGTGCTTAAGGGATTATTGTAATTATGTTTCAAAGAGTCACTTATATTTCTTACAGACCTGCAGTGACATATTGCATTGACTGAAGCCAATAATAGTTTTATTCAGGCAAGGACTGAATACACTGATAATGGGCATGCAATAGGCTTATCTAGCCTGACAAAATACCCCTTTTCATATCTGTTCAATTAGAGATTATTGTGGAAGGTATTAATCATCTCATATATTTTCAACAAAACATAGCTTGGCTAAAGCCATCATACAAGTGATGGTCTATTGCACATGTGCTTATTAAGCTTGCTGTGGTCAGAGTGTGACCAATTGGAAAAAATAGGATGTGATCAGAAGCAGGACAAAAGAGGGATTTCTTATATTGAATGGAAAGGGCTTTAGCTTATATAGAAATGCAAGCGACCTCAATTTAACCTGCAATTTTTTTGTTACCGGGTGACTATTCATAAACGTAACTCATGTTCATTTATTTATGTATACACATGCATTCCATTTTCTTTACACCACGGCTGTTTTGCTGCCTGTGAAATTTCTAAAACACATGCACACTTGTAATCAGCTAAATCTGGCTTTAGAAATGAACAGAACAGTTGTTGCAAATTCAGAGATCACATGGCTTAATTAGCATATATTAAAATACCTTTTAATGTGTGGAATTTACATCAAACCTCATTATGGCTGAGACAGCTGGCAAACTTTAACCAAGAGGCGATTTCAAGCCAGGTGGTCCATACACACACTACATACATATGCATGATCACATCTCATGATCACATCTAAGTTTATTCACTAAATGGTATGTCACAGTGAACTGACAATTAGATTGCAAAGTACAGGCAATGATTGCTGAATTAGAGCAGAAATGCCATTGCACTTTTTTTTTTTTTAAATGTCACTATGAACTGTCTATTCAGCACAGTTTACTCTTAGGTTATTTATTCCATATATACCCTGCCTGAAACATTGCAGTTGCTGTCATTAATTCAGGTCTTCTCCTAACATTGATACGCTGGGATAGGAGCATGGGTAATAGAGATGTGGCAAACCTAGCCACTTTTAGGTTACTGCACTATATGCAAAAGGTTGTCTGTAATAGCCGCTGGATTGTATATTATAATGTCTGTCTGTGCTGATATGTTTAGAGCATTCGTGTGTTTTGTTTCACGAACAGAGACTTTACCTGCTGTTCGTAAAACGAATGAGCTACCACCCAGTGCCACAGAGGGTCGTGTGGCACTCATTAACCGATTGCAACATTGTTGCAATCAGTAGTTAAGGGCTTTCCTAGTTGGCCGTCGTTCGGCTACCGACCACGCGCCGGTCGGCCATCTTGGATCCTTTGTTTCACCAGCGGTGTTTGGTCGTCGAGCGTGTGGAACTGAAAACAGCTACTCGACGGCGCGAACACCGCTGGACTTCCAGGCCGTTCGGGAGCTCCGGCCTTTCGCTATTATGGTTCCCCATCGGTGTTCGGTACTTTTAGGCGAACATAATTTTAAAGTGTAGGCGTTCGGTTATTTATGCTGGGATCTGAGCGGTACTCTCACGAACTGTGCGCTCAGACCCCAGCTATCTACCGAACGTCCATTCGTTTAAATGAAGTGAATATTATAAAAGTTATGTATTTTAATGTAAAATGTCGGTTCTGCTGCACGGAGGGATAATCCACTTAACGGTATATTCCAGTGGGAGTATCCCTCTCGTCCAGCAGTGCCTGATGGGAGAAATGTCCAGGTTGCTAAGTCCGCCATGTAGTCCCCCACTGTATAACTCCTGCAATGTCAGTAGGGAAACCGCTTGCATGGGGACTTGCATAAATACTGTGACCTGTGAATAAAAACCTCAGTTGACTCCCAGAACTGTGTTTCGCCCGGTTACTGGGAGATTTGGGATATTGCCTTACTTTTCAGCGCTTTACTTTGGATTACCTTCTGTACCAGCGGAGATCGTGGAATTTAATATTGCAGCTCCGCTACAATAGATTGTTTTCTTTTCCAGCATATCACTAAATGGAAAGGAGCTAAAATTTTGACACTAGCATACATGATTGGAACATGTAAGTGTGTAGATTTTTTGGTGAAGCGTGGCGGTGTGTATGTGCAAGTGGATGTATTTGCATAGTGTGGCATTGTGCTTGAACGAGGAAGTGCTTTTGTGCAGGGCTGCCATCAGAAATGTTGGGGCCCCTGACACAGCTCAAGGTCTGGGCCCCCCGGCCCCCCAGCCTGCCCAAAGTGCTGCCCCCCCCCCCCGAATCCCATCACAATGGGACATCACAATGCCCCACCCATATGATCTGCCATGTTAACTAACACCAGTGCTGCAGTGCCGCCGTGTTTACATTAAAAGGCCTGCAGGGACAGGCTAGACACCAGAACCACTACATTAAGCTGCAGTGGTTCTGGGGACTATAGTGTCCCTTTAATGTGAGGTAAATTAGAGATTAGTGCCACGAATAATATACTAGATTGCCTACTTACAACCAGATGAGGATGATGATGGGCTCTAGCTGCAGTCTGGCTCCACTGGTCTGGTGTACAACAGGCTCTCTGGAGGCGGTTTGTAACTGTGGTCACAAAAATCACTGTTCTGGGAGAACGGGAAGCAGCTCCATTTTTTTGAGGGCCCTTTACACAGCTCAAGGTCTGGGTCCCAGGGTCCACCTTCATGGTCCACCAATGAGTTTGTTCACAGGGAGTGGAGTGTGTGTGTGGGGGATGTCCTGATGTGTGTAAGGAATGCATTGTGTGAATCTGTGTTTGTATGTGTAGGGGCTGCAAGATGAGTTTGTGTATGTATGGGATGCAGTGTGTGCGTCTGTAAGGGATGCATTGAGTGTGTGTAAGGGGTGCATTGTGTGTTGCTGTGTGTAAGGGATGCATTGCTTGTGTACGTGTGTCTGTGTGTAATGCATTGTGTGTTTTTCTGTGTGCAAGGGGTGCATTGTGTGTGATGGATGTCAATCTCTCCTCCTCTCCCTCCAATTTCCTTCTTCTTCTTCCCCTCCCAATTTCCTTCTTCTCCCCCTCCCTCTCATTTCCTTCCTCTCCCCTCCAATTTCCTTCCTGTCCCCCCGTCCCTCAAATTTCCTTCCTCTCCCCCGTCCCTCAAATTTTCTTCCTCTCCCCCCGTCCCTCAAATTTCCTTCCTCTCCCCCCTCCCTCCTCAAATTTCCTTCCTCTCCCCCTTCCTCCCTCAAATTTAATTCCTTTCCCCCCTCCCCTCAAATTTAATTCCTCTCCCCCCTCAAATTTCATTCCTGTCCCCCCCCTCCCTCAAATTTCATTTCTTCCCCTTCCCTCAAATTTCATTCCTCCCCTTCCTCCCATTTCATTCCCCCCTCCCTGACACCCAGGGTGAGGCGTGCGGCGAGGGAGCACTCTCTGTGTGCTTCCTCTTCAGCTCCCTCGCGCACCGTACTGATGCCGGAGCCGGAAGATGATGTCATCTTCCGGCTCCGGCATCAGTACGCGGCGCGCGAGGGAGCTGAAGAGGAAGCACACAGAGAGTGCTCCCTCGCGCGCCGGCCGCCGGGTGTCAGTAGGGCCAGCCTCTGGGGGGCCCTGAGGTGGCCGGCTGCTGGGCCCCCCAGGAGAAGAGGCTGGCCCTGTGGGTACATACAGGGTCGCAGGGCCTCCTGCGACCCGGTATGTACCCACTGAATGTGGGGCCCGGACGACCTGAGCAGTCCGGGCCCCCCAGGACCGCCGGGCCCATGACAACCGTTGCGGTTGTCATGCCCTGATGGCGGCCCTGCTTTTGTGTGGCGTGGCAATGTGTTTGTATGCAGAGAGATCTTTTGTGTAGTGTTACAATATGTATGAAGTCATATAATTGTGCCATGTGACTGTGTATGCGTGTGCATGCAGTTTTAATGCAGTGTGCATCCCCTCAATTCTGTTTTTGGTCCCCATCACCCTTTCTTTTTTTTTATACTATAAATTAAATATGTATTAAAATGTTAACATCATATAATTTGGAAATCATGATACTTCAATGTTATGTAGTGTAACCAAGAATTTTAGGCAGACTACTCCCTTTGCCCAGCTTCAACACAGAGGGACTACTTCCACTGCCAAGCCTCTGACTACTTCCTCTGCCCAGCCTCAATACAGAGGGACTACTTCCTCTGCCCAGCCTCAATACAGAGGGACTACTTCTTCTGCCCAGCCTCAATACAGAGGGACTACTTCCTCTGCCCAGCCTCAACACAGAAGCTTCAAGCGTGGCTGAGTTGTGTAAATGGACAAATAGTGGAGATGTGAGGTACACTGACTGGCCCCTGATGCTGCTGGGCCAGAGTATAAAAGTAGCATAACCTCCATTAAATGTTCACATGTTCTAAACTACAGCCAGGCCGAGCAAAGAGAGAAGTTGGCTTTAGCAATAGGGGACTATGGAAGGCCTTAGTGTGACCACATTAGTTGGTTAATTCCCCAACCAGCTCTTTCTTAACTTCTTACCACTGACAGCCTATGAGGCTCAGGCCTTTGGTCCATGACCAATTTACCTCAGTTTAGTCTGCCTTGTTAGACATATGGACGTTCCTAAGACTAGATATACTAGAAAACAAAACTAATCTCTGTAATGTTCTTGTTCTTCCTAGTAAAATAGTTTATAAACATTTGACAATTTCATACCTAATGATATACATATCATATGCATGGCATAAATACCACACATACAAATATGTAGTTATTTACTTTCAGTAAGTGCAGATATTGTATGTTCTTGACAGTATAATAAATATACCATGAAATATTCACAAGTGTTAAACATATTTCTAAACTATGCTTTACAAAACATGGCAATATAAATGCAAATGTACATTGTTTTATATGGAAAAATTAACAGGTAGAGATGACAAAAAGTCAGGTGATTTATCTACATGGATAACAATTTAAAGAACTAAAAACAAATTGACTATTTATTTCATTTATGGGGATACGTTTACTGAACTTGACATTGTTTTGAGCTGCCGATCCACAAAATTTGGGGTAATGTAGCCAAGATAACAAAAATGCAAATATGTGAAAAAACAGTGGCAATAAAATAAAATCGATAGTTTGTTTTTAAATGGGGGAAAAAAAATCCTAACGAGATTAATCGCAACCTAATTTTTGCATAAAAGTGAATGGAACTGGTGAAAAATGTAGAGGCCCACTTGCCTGCAAATAGGTTTATTACATGGGATAAACCAAACAGGATAATGTTAAAGTGGCTTGGTCTGGTAAAGATCAAAGTGTAAAAACAATCAAATAGGAAAAAAAAAAAAAACAGTTTATTTCCAGCCTGATTTAATGAAATGTTGCATTTTACTTAAATGGATATTCATTTCTAAACATCTAAGGTAATTCATAGAAAATGTCAGTTGTTGTTGCTGAATATCCGATTGGTTTGAAGATATTGGAATTATTGGTTTTAGTGAGATTAGTGGCTTTAATGTTAGCATTAGACATGTGCAATTCGTTTTGGTCCAAATGTGAATTCGGATGAATTTCGGGCAATTCGGACATTCGGGTACTTCCGAATGTTCGAATTGACGAATTGCCGAGGTCCCGAAGTTCCGAAATTACTGAATTTCCGAAGTGCCGAAGTGTCGATGTGCCGAAGTTCCAAAGCACAGTATTGCCTAAGTACTAATTTACTTACCCAGTGAAAGAAGAAGAATGTTACATTGTATACCATTTTAAATAAAAAGTATACAAACATAGCCAGGATTCAGCTGTAAGCATTTGCAACACTTTCAACAATCAAGTAACATACATTCATATAAAATGTAAGTTACTTAGCCTGTCAGTGTAATGACAGGAATGAATAAGTAGATAATTCCCTAATTCCCACGGTATTAGGGAGCTATCTACTAAAATGCTGAAAGGCCTAAATTGGTCTTTCAGCCAAATTTTCTAAACTAAGTAAAGATTACTTAGTATTAGTAAATTATGCCCCCAAGTCTATTAAACAGTGAGCAGCCTGTGGCATGTCTATTAAACAGTGAGCAACCTATTGCCCCCACCGCCCCCACCCCTGAGCGGCAGGTGGGGGCCCTAATGTAAAATAATGGGGGGGGACCTATTGTTCTCCCCCCGTGCCCCCACCCCTGGGTGGCGGGTGGGGACCCTAAATCAGAATAGGGGGGACCTAATGTCCTCCCCGCTGGCCCCCACCCCTGAGCGGTGGGTGGGGCCCCTAAATCCTAACATGGGGGGGGACCTAATGTCCTCCCCCCTGACCCCCACCCCATTCGATGTTTTCTTTCTTCTAAAATCTTCTAGTTTCAGCCCCAAAAAAGGCCAAATAAAAAAACATTATAACAGACGCACTTAAAAAAAATAAAAAAAAGAGCACCAAATTTTTTTTATCCATCTTCACCCATGGAGGGCTCCGCGCAGACTGTGATCTGCAGGGTGGGGGAAGGCTTATAAAGCCTTGCCCTACCCTGCAATTAGGCTCAGAGTACTCTGATTGGTGGGTTTAAGCCATCCAATCAGAGTGCTCTGACAGGTAAATGAAGAGACTGACAGGTAAGTAATTTGATTCATAGCAACACTCTGATTGGTGGATTAAGTAACCAATCAGAGTGTTATGAGTCAAATTACACAGCGTGGGAAAATTCCAAAGAACTTTACCACGCTGTGTAAAATGACACAGAGCACTCTGATTGGTGGATTTCAAACCAACTGATCAGAGTGCTGTGACAGGTAAATGTAGAGACTTACCGGTCAGTCTCTTCATTTACCTGTCAGAGCACTCTGATTGGATGGCCTAAACCCACCAATCAGAGTGCTCTGAGCCTAATTGCAGGGTGGGGCAAGGCTTTATAAGTCTTCCCCCGCCCTGCAGAGCTCAGTCTGCGCGGAGCCCTCGCGGGGTGAACATGGATTATTTTCTTTTGCACTCTTTTTTTTTTTTTTTTATTGCGTCGGTTGTTATGGTTTTTTATTTGCCCTTTTTTGGGGCTGAAAAAAGAAGATTTTAGAAGAAAGAAGACATTGAATGGTAAGATTTTTTAGGGGAATATTTTTTTTTGGGGGGGAGGGGGTGACTAGGGGTTTGGGGCCAGGGGGAGGACAATAGGTTCCCCCATCATTTTACTTTAGGGCCCCCACCCGCCGCTCAGGGGTGGGGGCCGGGGGGGCAATAGCTCCTCTACATTTTTTTTTTAAACAGTGAGCAGCCACAGGCTAGTTAGCACTAGTCTCTTTAACTTATCAACTAATTGATTGCTCACTAATGGACTTATTCACTAAAGTTTAAATATCCCTGTACTGAGTGGGGCAAAGCCATCCAACTGCATGCGAGAATATTTGCACATTGTTCATGCCATTCAACAATATATGGATTTTGCAACTCATGCCCAGAACAGACCTAAATTTGATCTGGACCGGACTGCTGATATCCGGTCCAAATGTTTTACATCTGGACTCTGATCCTTTAAATCTGGACCTGGATTAAAAAAAACATTTAAAATTAAATATCCAAACAAATTGTGCAAAGGGTAATTATGTGGCAGTTGGTCAGAGCTTGCTAGCCAGCCACCACATAAAGCAAAAAAAATATATAAAGACCATATAGAGGGTCAATAAGGTCCACATAGAATAAAACCGATTAAATATGGAAAACTAGCAATTGGGCAGCTATTGCGGCCCAGTCACAAGAATGACTGTTAAATAACAGGGATGGACAGATTAACCCCTTGCTAGTGGCTCCCAGCCCTCATTCATTAGCAGCATGGTGAGTTCCTAATTATAATATTAAATAATATTTAGGGGGCCCAGGAGAAAATCTTCTCCACTAGTAGAAAGTGCAAATGGTATTACCAATTATGCAATGC
Source organism: Pelobates cultripes (assembly GCA_933207985.1). Lineage (NCBI taxonomy): Eukaryota > Metazoa > Chordata > Amphibia > Anura > Pelobatidae > Pelobates > Pelobates cultripes. The sequence goes on along the minus strand of OW240917.1, from coordinate 184,464,713 downwards.
ACCCTGTATCAAAAAAGTAACACTCATAAGCTTAACTTCAATAGTTTGGTCTGTCCATAGTTCCAATAAGAGTTATGCACCTAGAGCTAACACAAATCTGTGGAACAGAAGAAATGGCAATAGCATAGCAAGCCATCCAAATGGTGTTCACTTTCCACCATGCACCTGGTGAGTAGTGATACTCACCTTCTGCTGGGACACAGGCTCAGAGTATTAGTCCACAATACAAGGTAAAAGTTTTGATCTAGCCTCAAGAAGAAAAACTGCAATTTTGTAATTAAATTGCACTGCTCACTTTGTAAGGGGACATGCACGCTGTCCCACAGATATCACACCATGAAATCCCATATGGGTAGAAAAGTTTATTTATTGAATAAAAATATGTTCCGAAGTGGCACAAGGATTCACAGCCGCTCACTGCTATCTTCCGCCATCCATTGACAATTCACACCAAGTCTCTGCATGACATACTTAGAAGAACTGAAACTACTGTCTTTTATTTTGGGTCAAACATATTCTGGGTCAAACATAAAATCAAAAAAACTGGAAATCAAACCGAATATCACGATAACCAAGACCCATCTGACTTTATAAACCTTCCAGATGGTTGCCCCGAGCCGCAACGGATCGATAGATGCCTTACTTTCACACACCAAAACACTGTAAACCGCTGGAAAAATCTGTGGCCTACTATACGCCGTCGATCCTAGGACTGGAGGTACTCCTCCATGGCAATACCACTCAGACCTTGCTGGGAACAGAGCCTAAAGATTCCCTGACACCTCCGGACCTCCGGCCCACTATGGGACGCCGCTCCCAAATGACGACTTCCACGGCCAACAGCAGAGACATAGGGCTTATGCTCAGACAGCCTGCGCAGCCCAAGCTGACTCCCGTGGAGGATCAGAACATGGAGACCCAAGCACAAGCAGTACAGGAGGCCACACCACTCACCCAGGCAGGTCTGCTACAAACGCTTGAAACCTCAGATGGGTCAGCTCCCACAATCAAACAGGACCTGAAAATCCTGCTTACTGACATCCACAAACTGTGGGCTGCCAATCTCACGCTGCTGAGAACAGGCATACAGGCCATCACTGACTGGGTTCAAGCCTCTTAAGATGTAAATTCAATGCCAGATCTGACATCACAGCCCTTAAAGATACAGTGCAAAAACTCCTAATAAACCAAGCTACCATGTCTCAACAATTCACAGCCCTCGAAGACAGACAGCGCCGGAACCACATTAAAATCTGCAGCATTCCTGCTGAATTTATGGCCGAGAAGCTCCTACTTGCATCTATTTTACCCTACACGCCCGCCAAAAGGTTTATCATGTCACTGGCACAAATAAAATATCAACTGGGGTTAATCCTGTTGGCACTGAGGAATAAGTCACCTCTGGCTTTCCAAGGCTCTTCCCTAACCTTTTTTCAAGATCTCACTAAAAGCACACTTGTGTGGTGGAAATCACTGGGGTCAGTCACCTCTTAACTAAGATCTACAGCCATAACATTCCCCTGGGGGTCTCCAGTAACTCTTGTGGTGACCCACAGTGGAACTAACCATACACTTACATCGATCGAAGGGGTACCGGCCTTCTAGAGAGCACTGGGACTGGCAGACCGTAATAAAGGCCCACAGTCGGGCAACCTCAAGGACAATTGGAACCCTGCCAGCGTCACCCCCTTCGTCCCGAGATCCGGCGGCTCACAGGCTGCTAACACCTGACAGCACTTGGAGACTATGTCTATGCACAAGGCCATGGAAACTGAGAAAAGTCTTTGGGCAAAATGAGCAAACCTGTTGAGTTGTCGTTCTGTTTGATTTAAGTTTAATTGGTATATTCTGCCAAATTTGTTTTTCCATGCACGTTCTGGTTAACTACCCAGAAAATGAGCTGGCTACTGCATTGACATGACACTCGATACCTTCTACTCCCTCTCCCACAACAATGTCACCCTCACGAAATACTGCCCGCACCACACTTTTACCCTCTCTATACACTGCCCCCACCACACTGTCACCCTCTCTATACACTGCCCCACCACATTGTGACCCTCACTAAACACTGCCCCCCACCACACTGTCGCCCTCCCTATACACTGCCCCTCACCACATTGTCGCCCTCCCAAACACTGCCCCTCACCACATTGTCACCCTCTTTATACACTGCTCCCCACCACACTTCAACACTCTCTAAACACTGCCCCCACAACATTGTCACCCTCACTAAACAGTGCTCCACCACAACGTCACGCTCCCTTTATACTGCCCCACCACACCGTCACCCTCCCTATACACTACCCCCACCACACTGTCACCTTCCCTAAATACTGCTCCCCACACTGCCACCTTCCCTAAGCACTGCTCCCCCACACTGTCACCCCCACACTGTCTCCCTCTTTAAAAACTGCCCCCACACTGTCTCCGTCCTTAAACACTGCCCTACACATTGTCACCCTTCCTAAACCCTGCGCCCCACACTGTCACGATATCTAAACTCTGCTTTCATCACACTGTCACCCTCCATATACACTGCCCCCACCACAAAGTCATCCTCACTAAACACTGCCCCCCACCACACTGTCACCCTCCCTATACACTGCCCCTCACCACATTGTCACCCTCTCTATACACTGCTTCCCACCACACTTCCACCCTCTCTAAACACTGCCCCACCACACTGCCATCCTCACTAAACAGTGTCACCCTCCCTTTACACTGCCCCACCACACCGTCACCATCCCTTTACACTACCCCCACCACACTGTCACCTTCCTTAAATACTGCTCCCCACAATCTCACCTTCCCTAAACACTGCTCCCCACACTGTCACCCTACCTAAACACTGCCCCCACCACACTGTCACCCTCCCTTTACACTGCCCCACCACACCGTCACCCTCCCTTTACACTACCCCACCACACTGTCACCTTCCCTAAATACTGCTCCCCCACACTGTCACCTTCCCTAAGCACTGCTCCCCTCCACACTTCCACCCTCTCTAAACACTGCCCCAACACACTGCCATCCTCACTAAACAGTGCCCCACCACACCGTCACCCTCCCTTTACACTGCCCCACCACACTGTCACCCTTCCTTTACACTACCCCTACCAAACTGTCACCTTCCCTAAATACTACTCCCCCACACTGTCACCTTCCCTAAACACTGCTTCCCCACACTGTCACCCTACCTAGACACTGTTCCCCCACACTGTCTCCCTACTTAAAAACTGCCCCCACACTGTCTCCATCCCTAAACACTGCCCTACACATTGTTACCCTTCCTAAATCCTACACCCCACACTGTCACCCTCCCTAAACTCTGTTTTCCCCACACTGCCACCCTCCCTATACACTGGCCACACCACACAGTCACCTTCACTAAACACTACCTCTCAACACACTGTCATCCTCCCTATACACTTCCCCCACCACACTGTCACCCTCTCTAAGCACTGCCCCCCACCACACTGTCACCCTCCCTATACACTGCCCCCTACATATATTTGTTTAACCCATTCCCTCCCAACAGCTTGTTTACATGCACTGGATTTACTTTCGTGTTGCAAAACTAGTAAACTTACCTTTAGACCTAAGGTACTACTAACTTTCGCTCTAGTAATGAATTCAACTATAGATAGTTAAGAGCAGGGCCGGACTGGGAAGACAATTCAGCCCAAGCATTTTTTAATTACAGAGGCCCACTAAAAAGGGGGACAGGCCAGATAGGGTGTGTTTTGTTATCACCAATGACAAGCACGCCCCATCACAAAGTGAGCATATGGGTTCAATGCTCTTCCAGAGCAGACCATGCGCAGAGCTCTGCTGAAGAGCTCTAGCATGAGAAAAATACCCTGTATTTGTTCTGCACTGCACAAGCTAACATGCTTGCACTGTGTTTGCTTGAAATTTGTCTCCATAGATGGGATACCAAGAGACAAAAATGCCTGGAAAGAGTATTGTGCAGTGTGTGTGCAACAGGGGTGTAGTGTGTGTGCAAGAGGGGTGCAATGTGTGTGTGAGGGGTGCAGTACGTGTGAGGGGTGTAGTGTGTGTGAGGGTTCTCTGTGGGTAAGGGTGCTATGTGTGTGAGGGTGTAGTGTGTGTGTGAGTGATGGGTGCTGTGTTTGCGTGAGGGTGCTATGTGCGTGTGAGGAAGCTGTGTGTGAGAGTGCAGTGTGTGTGTGTGAGAGGGTGCTGTGAGTGTCAGAATGCAGTGTGTGTGAGTGAGGGTGCTGTGAGTGTCAGGGGTGCAGTGTGTGTGTGTGTGTGTGTATGAGTGAGGCTGCTATGAGTGTAAGGGGTGCAGTGTTTGTGTGTGTGTGTGTGTATGTGTGTGACAGTGCTGTGAGTGTCAGGGATGCAGTGTGTGTCTGAGTGAGGGTGCTGTAAGCATCAGGGGTGCAGTGTGTGTCTATGTGAGTGAGGGTGCTGTGAGTGTCAGGGGTGCAGTATGTGTGTGTGTGTGTGTGTGTGTGTGTGTGTCAGGGTGCTGTGAGTGTCGGTGTGCAGTGTGTGTATGTGTGAGTGAGGGTGCTGTGATTGTCAGGGGTGCATTGAGGGTGCTGTGAGGGTCATGGGTGCAGTGTGTGTGTGAGTGAGGGTGATGTGAGTGTCAGGGGTGCAGTGTGTGTGTGAGTGAGGGTGATGTGAGTGTCAGGGGTGCAGTGTGTGTGTAAGGGTTCTGTGAGTGTCAAGAGTAAAGTGTGTGTGTGAGGGTGCTGTGAGTGCCAGTGGTGCAGTGTATGTGTGAGGGTGCTGTGAGTGCCAGTGGTGCAGTGTATGTGTGAGGGTGCTGTCAGTGTCAGGGGTGCAGTGTGTGTGGGTGTGTGTGTGTGTGTGTGTGTGAGTGAGGGTGCTGTGTCAGGGGTGCAGTGTGTGTGTGTGAGTGAGTGAGGATGCTGTGATAGGGGTGCAGTGTGTGTGAGAGAGAGTGAGGGTGTGCAGTGTTTGAGTGATTATATCCCCTTTTTACTTTTAGCCTGGTAGGGGGGACTGTGCTGCAGCCATCCCTGGTAGTACTAGTGGTGAGTGAACTCTCACGAGACCCAGGTTTTGGATGCCTGACAGTCTCTTCTATACACTTGTTGCATGGCCGGCTTCACATAGATTTCACTTGTTGCTCAGCACCGCTGGTATCACGTGGGTCACATGATCGCTTAGGCGCACTTCCGGGTTTCGGATGGCTGTCGGTCTTTCCTCTTTCCTACACACCTGTTGGTAAGTTATCAGCATTTATTTTGGCATATATACTTACCTCATTCACTGTTTATTTGATCTTGAAGAAGACCCTGAGAGGGTCGAAATGTCGATTGCTTAAAATTTGCACATGTAATTTGCACTAAAGAATAAATTAGATTTTGGATGAAGACCTGTGAGTGCTCCTTATATATTGTTTTTTGCTATATATATACTTTCCATATATATATATGTTTAAGGCCGTAGGCCTGTATTTGTGGGAGGAGTAAGCGTTCCTATATAAACGCTACTCCCCCTTCCTACCTTGTCGTTAACGCACGCTGTTCATCGCCTGCTCGCCTCCCCTTTTTGCCAGTCGAACTTCCAGTTCCGATAGCGCTCGGTCCCTTCATCCTCGCTGCTTTCCCGGCAGTCTGCGTCTTCCATTCAGACGCCCGAACAATCAAACTAACGAACGTCCAGGTAATCGGCGAGAATAGCCGCGTTCGGCTATTCTCGCCGTTCGGCACTTTTTCACGCTCACTCATCGCATACCAACAACGAACATACGAACATATGAAGCAGCAATCACAGGAGGTGTGCATTACATGACTTATTAAATCATTTCATTTAATCGGTATCTGGTTATGCTTAAGCAGGTTCCGTTCTATAATTCACCTGTTCATTCATGCATTTTCTATCTATGACTGTCAATTGAGTTCTGTATTTTTGTGTTCCTGGCTTTAGTGGTTGGTGGTAGGTGTTTTATAATAGTGAGTGTCAATAATGGTTCTGTATATATGGGCAAATAAATCAATGGACTCATCATGCTTTCTTTTCCTGTACTGCACAGGTGATGACAGTCCACCAGAGTGCAGTGAGTTACACTTCAAAGTGGCACCTGGTTGCATTTTAATGTTGTGAGCTGTAATATCTGCTGCCTGCAACTGTAACTCCCACTAATTTCAGGCAGGTCTAGCGATTGAAAAAAACAAGAAACAAGCACTAGCGATTGCACTGTAGAAAAAGAATCACAGTTGCTATCTTTTAATTACCTACATGGTTGTGCAATATCACCTATTTAAAAGAACCTTTTCATTCCATTACACCATCAGTACCTAAATAACTTTCTCTGTCCCACCGGTACTTCTCAGCCCCTTTCTTCAATATGACATCTACTGCTAACTGCATAAAGCCTAACTGTTAAACAACTGTTATAGGACAGGTGGTTTACATCGGTGCAAGCAAAATATGTTTTTATGGCATGATATGTTTAATTACATATGGAAATCTATTAATTACGTTTAAATTAATCTGGTGTTGGCTCTAGTCACATAGAAGTGTCAAGTAGTCCTAACGTGGGCCAATAATACATAAATATGGTCAATCATTCAGAACTTTTCTTATGTATACCAAATTACGTTCATATTGGCATTATGTCCTTTCAGAATTCAGATTAATACCTTGTCGCTTACCATCCAGTGCTATTGATTTATTTTGTACATGGTACATCAGTCTTCAGTACCTGTTCAAGTGGGTACACTAGCATCTACCTGAATACGCGACCTGTACCTAATTAATCTTAATTCACATTGCTATTTACTGCCTCTACAAGGCCACACAACACCATAAAGGGGTTATTAACATACGGGGGTTTGATTTCTCGCTTTGCCTCGTCAGGCCATGGCTTTACTCGACTACTTGTCATACGTTATCATCAACTCTCTATCTCACAATAAACGTCCCGAACCCCTTTGACACCTTTCATTCCTTCACCATTTTCCCTCCATCAATACTACCTCGCTTTAAGCACAATATTTTCAACGATCACCTTTTAGGGGAATTACCAACGTTAAACAAACGTACACTCGTTACACCTGATATACCTAGTTCATTTCTAGTATTCCATCCAATATATTGTATTGTGAAATTACTGTTCCATCCGGCTAGGTTGAGTGAATCTTTAACAACATTGTCCATTCTATTTTGGTAATTAATTATGGGTAAGTACAAGGAATTGTATAAGCTATATAACTGTTACCTGCTAAGAAGGGGGAATGTTTATTGTTTGTTTTTTTCATTTTGAGCCTAAACACTTATATATGTTTCACTCAATTAGATGGAGGTTGGCTATTACCGTCTGCTAAACAACATCTGTTTAAGTTAGTTAATTTACATGTTTGGCGTAATTTAATACCACTAGTTACGAGCAGGCGGTTATATATTTAGAGGTCACCTAAGGATTTAATTTGCCTTCTAAAACAGCACCTTAATTTCAGGTTTCGGACGGCATTCTACCAGTAGACAGTCACTGGTTCTTTATTGTCTCCTGTCTCTATCAGGTACAAACACATATTGTTCACATTTCAAAAACTGCCTCAATAAGGCCACGCATTTACAGAATGGGGTTTTAGGGTACGGGGGCTTGATTCCCGTCTTGCCTCGACAGGCCACGGCTCTACTCGATAACATGTCATACGTTTATTCAAACTCTATCTGTAAACAATCATCCTGTTTCTAACAAACCTTGCTCATTTCACTTTCCACTTTCCGCCACGTAATATCATGCTTTCACGACACAACGCCTACCTAAATCTCCTTGCAGGGATATATAGTAGCTACCAAGGGAATCTTCAGCACCCTCAGGACCTAAGTATACAATATTATCAGTTATGTCTCTAAGAACTACACGGTGCTAAACGTAATTTCTCTCTCTCCTCTCCCTCCACCACAGCTTCTTTCCTCATCTGTCTTCTTTCTTTCTCTCCCTTCCTTTTTCTCTCTTTTTTTTTTCTCTGACATAGGGGCCTCAAGGTCCCTTTCACAATCATGACTCGATTTGCCAATACGTTACATTACCCCCTCATCAAGCCCCCGTCTAGGGTCAGAGAACTGGCTATCTAGGGTTAGGAGCTGGCCTTAGCTGTACAACGTAGATGGTCCCGCGAGGCCAACCCCCCAATCTCAACGCAGAGATTTTCGCCCCTCGGCCCAAATCATAGTTAGAGCCTCACATTCACCCACCAATCGGGTTTATCGTTAGGGCCTCACCTGTCACGGCCACACGTTTTTGGATCTTTTACTGTCACCGAGAGGCCGACACCCCACCACCATGCTAGTGGCACAAGCCCCATGACCAAATCATATGTAGAGTTTCTCACCAGCCGCTTGGCAACTAGCAGGGCTTCACTTGTCACGGGGTAGAGAGCTTTTCGCTTTGGCACTAGTTAGCCAGCCAGTTCTATATTTCTCAACCGTATTGTTATTAATCAGTTCATTGTTGTTGTGATATTCTTTTTTCAGCATGTCCCAAGAAGGCAACATTGGACAAGAACCATCCCCCCCTAGCGCAATCACTGAGCCGGACACTGAGAATTCTGTGTTGGGGACCAGCTCACAAGGAGAAATCTCAGACATTATAGGAAACCTAAACTCCATTCTGGCTATGCTTCAGTCCTTCAATAATAGACTGTCTTAGAGAGCACCAGTCCGGCTCAGACAGGCCCTCCTCCCGTAGGGTCCATACATACACTTACTCCCACAAACGCGCAGGGTTGGCTCCACGCTTCACCTTCCCCCCCTCACGTTCTGAGTACTCACCCGCTAATTTGTGTTGATTTCAACACAGGCATATGTAGTTCTACCAACTGTGAATTGCTTCACTTATGCGCCATATGCCTCGGGGCTCATGTCAAAACAATCTGCCCGTATATACCGTATCAAAGGTAATGAGTAAAGAGGGAAATAAGCTTTGACGTTACGAATGAGTCACATCCATCCCTGCACTTGGTGATTAAATCATTACACATGGGCTCCACATTGGGTTGGGGTTCACTCACAGTAGGCACTCTAGATGTTACATTCTCCTCGGCTAGACTCATCTCATATACTGCAAACTAACAGCAATACTCTAATAAACTACATCTCATCATTGATCTGCCTGCTCCTCATTCAGTTGCAACCTATGCCTTAACTCCCTCATATCATCCGCCTAATTCTCTCGGCCTTCATGTCCTAGGTTCATACCAATTACGGTACCATACAGTCAAGTCTCCCGAAGATTAGATCACGTGCAGTCGCGAAGACGAACAAATCCCTTCAGCGGGGAACTGGAATTGTAAGACCTGCATTCATTGCTGGGTTCTTGTACATCACTATGCGCACTATCCCGCTGGGCAGTTCATTCATTTACCGGCACGCTCGCTATCAGGTCTGCCTGACGGAGATAGGGTTATTAGATCCTCTGGCAAGGCAGGCTTGGTCAAGTGGGGGGAGTCATTAGAGCTCGGAATTGGGTTTCTGTGTTCATCCCACCTGGTTCCGACCAACTCCCAATCTTTTTGTACAGATGAAACCACTATCCTGGGTTGCAGCGGTTACATGACTATTAGGGATTACTGACCAAGAGACACTCGGTCTTGTACCTCACCCAACTGACAAACACCCGAGCAAAATCCGCATTTCAACATCTTTATCTGGTCCCCCGGCTATTGGGACTCGACAACTTATCACCTATAGCGTTAGTCGCTTTCACTAAGAATACATACGACAGAGACGTGACATGCTCCCAGGACTCAGTAGAACACAACATCCACAAGCATACCGTTTCAAACAGTAGTCTATTATGCCACATTTTTTGCCACCTTTCATTCAAACCTCCATACAACACTATCTCACTATACCAATCAGACATACAACAACACGTTCTGACAAGCCTTTCATACCATACCCAGTCTTTAATGCTTACCTTTGGATATCAAGGTATAAATAACTGGTTCATCACTCCACAATAACATACATCCATAGATGGGAATTGTAAAGGACCGTTTTGCCCAAAAGCGGGTAAAAACCGTTTAGGCAATATTCCCCTTTTTCAGCTGCACCGACAGCTACTGCAAGCACCAATCTCCTGAACTGCAAACCCACGAATTCACCAACTCCCGAACTGCAACCAAGGGAATACTCGAAACTCCCGAACTGGAGACACACGAATAGCTGCTAGCAGACGAACAGGAAAAGCCCCCAAGCGGCTTACACTCCTGGCAATCAGTCTCTAACAGCATACAGTAAATCCTCCCCCAATAATGAGACGACACTTCACTTTGAGGGTTAAGCAGGAATTCATTTACTGGGGCTAACTGCCCGGCTTTTATGCAGGTCTCCCACCTGTTGGACACTCCCCTAGGGGACCAAATGGGAGACTGGGACACAAAGGGTAAAAGGACCAATCACAGACTTACACATTTCAACCATCCCACAATGCATCACAATCCCTCCTCTCTGCCCTGGAGATAATTGAGAAGTAATTCAATTATCTCCAAAGACAGAGACAAAACTCCATTAACCACATGGCAGAAAAAAAACAGTAAAAGACATAAAATTACCTACAGTTACATTCAGTACATAAAACATATACGTTCTACATATCCCCAGATAGCTCAGGTCTGAGTGCACATTATTAAGCGAATGGCGCTCAGACCACACTAATACAGTTTAATCGCCATGGAGCCAAAGTCTTTACACAGTCAGTGTCATGCGAACGGGCTCCATGGGATTCCTATCTGGGGTACAACACACTCAAACAAATCTACCGAACACCCGGCAGAAAAGCACGAATAAGTTTTTTCTGCAGGGAAAAAGATGTCTTTTAACATGGGGCCATAGTCCAAAGGCAGCAGGCGAGCAACCAGGCTTCTCCAGTGTACAGTGGCGAGGTTGGTTTCGCCACAGGAATTCCGGGCAGTATCAGACTCCCTAGACAGCATCCATACCACACAAACCTAGGTCTTAAACCTCTGTGCCTTTAACCTTCTAAGGGTTCCGGAGACCTACAACTCACGATCACAGCTAATCAGACTAGCAAATCATGCCCCTTAAGGAAGACTTAAGAAAGTACATACACTACATCACATCACACCAACATTTAAACCAGACAATTAAGACGCTTGCTCTACCAAATAATCCCCTAACTACTTCTAATGCGGTTCTACATTCTTACTCCTTGCATTTGATTAGGTTGGGACCTGACTGCTATTTAGAAAATCCATTCAATATAAGTACCGCATTCATTAGCAGTACGTCGGTACACATAAATTAGGTTCACTGGGATATCAGCTATGTTATACAGAAACATTCCACAACGGATAAGAGGTAAGGCAAACAATGTTATGTGATAATTATATTGCAATAAGTTTTTCTTGCATTTCCTTTTGCCCTCTTTTACAGGCCTGCCCCTACGTCGGTTCCGGCACACCACACCGACTTAATTCCAATCACAAGGTATTTCACGGTAAAGATATTAACCGAGCACAAGTTTAAGGCTATAGGCCTGTATTTGTGGGAGGAGTTAGCGTTCCTATATAAATGCTACTCCCCCTTCCTACCTTGACGTTAACGCACGCTGTTCATCCCACCTACCTCACCCTCTTATACAATCCATTCAGGGGGGCCCTCTTTTACAGGCCTGCCCCTACGTCGGTTCCAGCCCACCACACCGACTTGATTCCAGTCACAAGGTATTTCACGGTAACGATATTAACCGGCCACAAATAAATATATATATATATATATATATATATGTGTGTGTGTGCATGTATATATGTATTTGTGTATATGTGTGTGTGTGGTATGATGATCTGTTGCAAAAAACACAACTATCATGCTAATAGTTTTTAAATTGTAAAAGATTAGGGATTAAAATCCTTTAATGTATTAAACTCTGGTTCCAGAGGTTCAATATTACTAGAACTACCTGAAAGGTACTGCATATAATATATATGTAAATATGCATTTAGTGACTTTAATCATTAATTTTTTTCATGTTAATAATATTAGTGTGTGCGTAAGTGTACACATATATGTATGTATGTGTAATATATACACGTAAATACTTGTTACTTATGATCAAATATTTAATTCCCATTTCCATTATTCTCCATCAGACAAGTTAGCAGATTTTCAATGTTCTCGATGCATGATTGTTTTAGTAGATTTATGATAAAGAAAAAAATACATGTTCATGTTCTCTGCACCTGCTACAGAGTATGTTATATTGGTAAAGAATGCTTTAGAAATAATAAAAGGGAAGTCATCATCATAACATGTTGAACATTCAAGGTTACTGAATACAAAAAAACAGAAAGCCAGGATATATGGTATAGTGTTCCCTGGAGAAAAAAAACTATTTGTTAAAGTATTAGTGTAACATGATGAGTTGTCAAGTGATGGAAACAAATTGAGATATTTAAAGATATGAAAAAGATCAACCCTCAAGGACTATCTTTCTAACCTTCCTGTTCATATTTATTCCCTTGTAAAACTGACAGCTCTGCAGTTAAAGTTCAAAAGAGATTGTGCCTGAATGTTACTGATTACATTGGGTTTTATAAACAGTGGATATGAAGGAGGAAACGTGTAGCCATAAGATGAGTGTTATGTTATTTATGTAGAAGTCTGTTTTTTTTTTTTTTATAACATTTTGTAGTTATTATATTTTGTATTCTATTTATTTATGCATTGATAGCATAGCAAAAATATGTACCTGTCCTTCAAATCTGGGTGAGGGAGGAACAATGACTCAGTTACTCAAATATATGAAGGATAAAAGTGTCAGTATCCACTATCCAGAGCTGATAAGTACTCCCAAATGAACAAAAGATGCTACAGTTAATATGCGGGCGAAGTGGAATCACATCAGTGTAAGAAGTTACTGTGAGGATGACTTACAAAAAAATTATTTCAATATTAAAGGGTTAATTCAACCATCATAACCACTACAGTCCGCTGTACTGACGTGAACAATACCCTGATGCTGTTCCATAGCAATGGTGACATGTCCATCTTCTGCAGAATTGCAGAAGGCAGACGCTGATCCAATCAGTCATTCATTGACTGAGAGCATCAGTGGCTCTCTCTCTGCTCCCTGCCCTGAATGACCCTCTGTGTAGAGAAATATGCACAGAACTGACTTTAGCCAGCCCAGAACTCTTGTTAATGACACCCTGATGATGGTGGAGTTACACCTTCAGCAGCAAAGGGGTTAAACTATGCATGTTCTTCATTTCACAGTAAAATGCTGCACAGATAGACTTCAAGCTCTATGACCACTTTGAATCACTGAAGTGTTTATGGCATAGACGTTGGAAGGTTACTTGGGGGAAGTCTATGATGTCTCCAGATGGCTGTTCGGAGGAGTTGTTGTAGAGCAGAACTTAGGAGTCATTAAAACTTTCCTTTAAACTAAAACTACATGTGTTTCCAGAACTTAACAAAGCACCTGCTTCATGGTGATTGGAGTAGCCCTTTAAATTTAGCCAAAATCATTAGGGAAAATGTAAAGCAATGTATAGATTCTATATTTGATTAAATTACCTTAACATTGACTGTTGATTTAACTATAATGAAAATGAATTCAAATTTGTCCATAACCAAATTACTCATGAAATTGCACAAATTGTAGAAAAGGGCAGGGAGGGGTCTACCACTTTAAGAATGAATTCGAAATGTCATAACTGTTAGGGGGGAACAGTAACTTCTTTGATTTTGAATGTTTTATTCATTAGTGTAATTTACACTTATAACCAGTTTAAACCAATTTCTCTTAACTTTTTACTAAAAATGTATTAAATTACATCACAATCTAGTTAGTTCCTGGCAATTCCAGGCAAACATATTACAAACATTGTATTATTTCTCCTCTTCTGTGAATACTTTCTCTATGTGGACATCCAGGTGCAAAGAATAGAGTTTATAACAACTGACAGGGAACTAAAATGAATGTGCCCCATTGCAGAATAAATTGGTGTGGATTTTTCCATTTAAAAGAACAATACGTGAGCTGAAAGGTAAAGGGGCAACTGTGTGACCAGAAAGGGAGTGAGTACGTCCGCGCTAATAGTAGGTTTCATTGTTCCCGGCATGGTCATTGTGTCCTAATCATAGTGCGAGCATGTCTAATGATACGCTCATGCTATGATTGCTGTTGACAGTTCCCTGGTGTACCTAGAAGCAGGAGAGCAGGGATCTAAGGCAGGACAGGACCTGAAAATTGGGACTCTCCTGCCGAATTCCAAATGGTTGGGAGGTAAACTATAGTGGTTATGGTGCTAGAAGTGGCTATTAACAGGCACCATGAATAGTTCATGTCTGTGAGCCTGAATCATTTGCTTGTTTCTATGCCTACTTCTATATGCAATAAAAGTTTGGATGGCACTAGTGCAACGTTTGCATTGAACCTCTGTGCTTTTGACCATTTTTTTATATTTACCTCTGATTTATTATTGTTGATAGCAGCAACATTGATCTGTTTTTGGCTGCACTGGTTGACAATTGTATTTTTTTATATTTTTTTGGTACTGCAGTTACCTCTCCACCCTGTAGTTTTGGGTGCCTAGACTCGGTATGTGCAGTGTTTCGCTATGCAATTAACCCCTTAACTACCAAAGGTGTCACTACAACTCTGACAGTGTCATTAGCAATCCCATAATTAAGTTCCAGTCTGGCTAATGTAAATTTGATGCAAAATTGGCCTTCATGCCTCCACTATCTTTTCCTCTGTCTGTCCTCCGTGCCCTCACTCCCCCTCCAGTGAATGGAAATGACGTCAGGCAAGGGAGGATAGGGCTGGTATGGAGATAAGTTTTATGTTTTTGTTTGTTAGTGTTGTTTTTTTAGGTTTGTTGTGGAAGACCATTTCACGAAGCATTACTCTTATAAAAATACTTGGAGTAACCCTTTAATTTAAACACTCACAAATATTTTTTTTTTACATATAGTGATAACTAGACATAATTGCAAAAATTTTGAGTAGTGACAGTTGCATTTTAAATAAACAGACTTGCTATCTTGACAAGCTTCAAAACGCACAAAATAAACAGACCCAAGATCCCTTAGCAACAAAGAAAGAGTCGGAGATGCTCTTAAATAACCGTCATAATAAGAAGTTAAAAAAATGTGTGTCCCCAGGCAGTGACAGAACCTTGTAATTACCTTATGGAATATTCCGAGCGTAAAAACTCAAGCAAGTTTCTAAAGACCCCCTATGAAGAATACATGGGGTTGGTAGCTAATTATGGTGAGTGCTATTTCAGTGGACTCCTTACAGTGAAATTCTTACAAATTGATACTTAATCACCAATGGTCAAAGTAAATGGGCTGATAAAAGGAAGCTTGACAGACACGTGCAGTAATCTAGAGGTAAGGAATAGTAATGATACTATACATTGCATGAGTATATGTATCTATGTTGTTTTTCAGATAAATATAAAGCGAGTAAAGAAGACCATTTGTAGAAGATAGCAGACTTGTATATTAATGTCTGACAAATTGCAAGTTGAATTGAATTCTATCATACGGAATAGCCATACCACTGAATCACAAACCAACCAAAATGGGCAATGGACTAGCTAGTTTGGTTGTCAGATAAAGGGAACAAAATTCGCAATTAAATTCTCAAACATAAGTAAACTCTCAAAACCTTAATGTTTACCTATTGTGACCCAAACTAGTATGGTTAAATATCATTTTATTTGCACAGAATGCAGTTAGAAATGTTTGCAGTACACTGAAAGGGGCATTTTCAATCCATGCCAGAACTTAACTATCAGCTTCTCTGATAATCCGACACTTCCAGGTACACGGACCAATGACACGGCCCCTTCTCTGACGCGGCTTCCTCGCGCTACTTAGAGGAACCACGCCAGATTCAAAGTGCTTGGTTATTTTGAAGCTTCCTGGACTTCTGACTACAGAGCTACAAACAAGCTCTCGCTAAACTTCTGAATGTGTACCGAACCTGGACTGTTCATAACGTGGATCTCCATCCTCCTTCTATTGACCTTGCATTACCTTTGGAATACTTACTGCTTTGTGAAACCTTCCAAGTAACAGCAAGTTATAGATTTGGATTAATCCTCCTACTAGCACTTCGATACTTACTGCTTAATTATTTTCCGTGCCTCCTTAGTTCAATTAGTGGACAAGCTATCTACATATTGTATGCCTTAAAGCTACATGAACTCTTTTCATCAAACTATCTACATATTGTATTCCCTAAAGCTACAGGAACTCTCTCATCAAACTCTTTACATACTGTATTACTTAAGGCTATGGGAACTCTTCTCATCAAACCCTCTACATATTGTATTCCTTAAAGCTGCAGGAAGTCTTTTCATCAAACTCTCTACATATTGTATTCCTTAAAACTACATGAACTCTTTTCATCAAACTCTACATATTTTATACCTTAAAGCTACAGGAACTCTTCTCATCAAACACTCTACATTGTATTCCTTAAAGCTACATGAACTCTTCTCATCAAACTATCTGCATGTCATGTTCCTTAAAGCTACAGGAGATCTTCTCTTCAAACCATCTACATATTGTATTCATTAAAGCTACAGGAACTCTTCTCATCAATCTATCTTCATATTGTTTCATTAAAGCTACAGGAACTCTTCTCATCAAACTATCTACATGTTATGTTCCTTCAGGTTACAGGACTCTTCTCATCAATCTATTGTATTCCTTAAGCTACATGAACTCATCTCATCAATCTACCTTCATACTGTATTAACTAAGGTTACATGAACTGTTATCTTCAAACTATCTTCATATTGTGTTCAGTAAAGATTTGTGAATTGTTATCATCAAATTATCTCCATATTGTATTCCTTCAAATTACAAGAACTGTTCTCTGCAATTCCCCTTCTCGTAAAACTCCTTAATGAGGAACTGTTCCATCTAAATTCTAATTACTTTTCTAAAAACCCTATGGGTTCTCCTAACTATATTTCTGCAGTTGAGTTCCACTCCAAAATCCATAGGAAGCATAACAATCCATTGCGATTTGTCCAAATAATTTTTTTCCAAATAGATTTGCATTGATGATGTTCTGTTGGAACTGAATTGCCTTAGCAACAAAATTAGGATGAACCGATTTGGGAAGACACAATTTTTTTGTCTAGAAGTTAGCTTGAGAGATAGATTGGAACAATAGGTAGCAGCTTTAATATAAGTGACATGTATGTCCGTGTTATGCATGTCAGGATTTTACCTGTCCCCTGGGCTCTGTATGCATACCAGTGTCCTCTGCAGCTCCACAGCCCACATCTCCACATCCCATGTTGGCACCCACCGTGGTCCCTGGTGCCCTTGGGCGCAGACACGGCTGTCGTAAAGGTCAGGATCCTTAGTTGTCACAAGGTTCTAGTGCCATTCCTTCATTATATCAATTCCGCAATTGACACCACTCGTGTTTCCTAATGATGCATGACTTGACATCCTGCAACATATGTGACACAACCTGTCTCTTTCATTAATGCCATTTGGGGCATGTGTGCACACACAATTTATAGCATAAATGTGTGGAGCACAGATAACACAATCAAGATGCAGGAGTGGTGTGTCCCACCTACCTGTATAAAAACACACTTCTGACATACACTCATTGCTTAGATGTACTGTATTCTTGAAAAAAAGCTACCTATGTACTTATTGCACATATATACTCTTCAACTGCCTGACCTCGAGTCTGTCTATCCACCTGTGAAACCATGCTGCCTACGTCAACCTTGTGTCTGTATTTGATTGTGATACCTGTATTGCCCTTGTCTGTAATGCTATTGGTGCTAACTACTGTCTGTGTACATAGCTCCTTCACCACAAAACCTGACAGTGCCAGATGAAAAACAAAAGAGGTTGGGAACTCAGAACTGCTGGTAGTATATAAGAAAGAAAGGGGAAATATATACATTATAAAATAAGTAGGTAAAAAAATACTGACACAAGTGTTGGTGGTAAAGTAAGGTCTTAAATAAGAATGGAGATTACTTCAGACTTCTGGTGTGAATGTGAGCAGGCTTTAAAAGATGATTTGGCTAAAATTACTGGAAGCTTCTGTATGCTAGATGTTTTTTTAAGGAAGGAAATTCAGAATAATGTTTTCAGCAGAATGCTCCTTATATTTGCTTTATTAGATAACTGACGAATGTGTACAGTGCCTAATGTATACAGTTGGCTAATTTTAAATCCTTTGAATAATATTTAGAAATAAGTGCTGTGTATTTCCTCTAACAGAATATCAATCATTTCTACAGTGCAATGTATCCAGAGCATAACATATTTGTTTAACCGTATCACATTCTTTTTAGAAATGAAGAAAACGCAATGATTGTTATCACCTGCAAGAGGACAGGGGAAAGAGTGGTGGGAACCATTGTGGCTAATTATACATTAATATTTTATACAAATATTAATTTCTTGGTAACAGATGATATATAGGACATGTGGTTACCATTATGTGCCTTGGTGACCCTATATAGTTGAAGCAGAAGTATAGCTATGGTTAGAGTTAAGTAAAAGCCAGGGTTAATGCTAGCGTTAGGGCTAGTGTCAGTAGTGTTTTTTTGAAGTGTAAAACCAATGGGGCACTAGATTATACCCCTTGAATTTAATTGACACCCCTGAATTTGTGGGCTTTGCCCATTTAAACAAATGAACTCAACTTTTGGCCAATTGGAGTAGGATAAGGGCTAATTATTGATTCAAAAGAAAGCAGCAATTGAGGGAAGAAGGGCACACCACAAAGAAAGGGGATGAGAGGGAAGGGTACAGTATTTTGCATGCAAACAGTAAAATGTAAATTGTACATTTGTTTTCACTTCCTTACTCACAAATGGACGGTGTATCCTAAATTCCCTGTCCTCTGAACCCTGAAACGTAATACATTACAGTTTTCGAGAATGTTTATATTGCAAGGTTAAGTCCACCTCTAGTGGCTGTCAGTTTGACAGCCACTTCCATGGGACTGACCTAGTAAAAGTGTAGGAAAGTATTGATTCAATACTTTCCTAAGGGGATTTTAAATGTGTCCCCAATGCTCCACCTAGCCTCCTCCTTGAGGTAAGTAGCGATTAGGGAGCCTCGATGCTTGTAAAAGGTAAGTAAAACTTTATTTTATTACATTTTTATTGCACCTGTGAAGGGACATGGAAAGGAGTAGGGACAGGGACACGATAGTGTTAGGAATACAGACTTGTATTCCTAACACTATAGTATTTCCTTTACTAATTACACTCAGATATCAACATGGTTCTGCTTGTTTAGAAACATTAATGAACATCTCCCTTACATAGTAAATACTTTGAACAATCTTTTGAGTGTATGATTTTTTCATAATGTCTGTCAAATTGGAAAGTTTTTGAGCTGACTGGATACTAATTTAGACCATTAGTCTACTCTGTGGTTATATGACATTATGTTACTAATGGATTCACTAGGCAATGTGACACTAGTGGTCCTCTCCACTGGGAATCACAGGCATATAATACATGTGTACTTTTCAATCCTACTAATGGCTTCTGCACTTTTGTGTTAAGTAATTGGCGTTTTTTATTTCTGATCTTGGAATGTATGTTGGTAATGCAATCCGCGTTTTCCTGGGGTAAATGGGCTTCTTCAGACAGCTGGAAAGCTTTTGATAGAGATTGGGAAATTCCAGATAAGATGCATAGTTTGAGTATGAAGGTTACGCACATGCCGCCTCTTTCTCATTTAACATATAAGACACATCGCTCGTTTTCAATATAATATGGCAGGATTCAGATGGGCAGTATATCTCTGTTACCCTATTTTTGTGATGAATGCAGCTTTTATTTTTTAATGACTAAATACATCTTTGCACAAAACTTTGCATGAAACATTTTTCAGTGTCGAGATAGATATTTGCACAAATTAGTTTTAGACAATGCAAGGAACAGGTACACATACTTTTAATATTGCATTGCCCTGGGCCATATATTTTATGTATGGTTTATTAGAGATCAAAGATGTGCTTTGTTTTAGTGGTATTTGGTAGGTATTTGTATACGCATGTCTTTCATATACCTTAAATTCCAGGCAACATTTTATTAGCAATAACAATTGTTGGCTTACATTCACTCAAACTCAAAGAAGAAACGTTTTACTCTGAACTATTTTATACAGAATATACTACACTATATATTGTTGCATTCTTTCTCTTGTATATATCCAGTGCTACCCCCTCCTTCTAACATACACAGCCAGAGAGGCTCTGGTTTGGGTGTTTGAGTTGCCTTCAACTGTATGCAATAAAAACCTATATTGTAAATGTTTCTAGTGTATTCTCTGCCTGCTTGCAGAAATTTCATTTATCTGTCTTAGGCACTAGCCCAGCCACTCTAAGGACTGGTAGGTTTTCCTTAACGGTTTGTATGTTACTTCCTGGCCGCTTATAATTGAGCTACAACTCACAGAAACCTTTGCAGTTCCCATAAAACACTAGTTATAGGATTTTTAGCTCAGTCGTAGGCACCTAGGGCACAAATGTATGCTGGCATCTCCCCAAAACTATAGATGTTTTGTGTGCCCATCTGCATTCAATCAACTCCCAATTACACACATTTTCTCTCATCTTTTTCCTTTTTCTTTTTTTTTCTTTTCATCAGGATCCTGTGCAGACCAAGCAAGTAGCGCAAAAGGTGTCATACTGCCTTTGGGGCTATAGTGGGTGCAGGGAATGCATAGGGGCTATAATGGGTGTAGATTCAGGGTTAAATAATGTAGTAGGTGCAGGGAATAATTAGGGGCTGTAGTGGGTGCAGGGGTATTATGAGCTTTAGTTGGTGCAGGGGAGGGATGGGGGCTTTAGTGGGTGCATAGAAGGCATGGGGGATGTAGTGGGTGCAGGGTGATATGGGCTGTTGTGATGCAGTGAAGATAGGGGCTGTAGTAGGTGCATGGGAAAAGGGGCTATAGTGGGTTCATAGGGTAATAAGGGATGGAGTGGGTGCAAGATGTAATAGGGGCTGCAGTGGGTGCAGGAGTGGTAGGGGCTAAATTGGGTACATGTTGTAATAGGGGCTGTAATTGGTAATAGAGGCTGTAGTGGGTACAGGGGGTAATAGGGACTGCTTTGGGTAGGGGATTTATAGGGGCATGCAGCCTGGCAGGTGAGGGCGATCTTTGATCTCCCCACGGGCAATGAAAATAAGTGTGGGAGGGCAAGGCACATGTCACATGGGGGGAAGGGGGCAAGGCACAATGCAGAGGGGCTATTGCCCCTATAGCGATGCCTATGGTATCAAAATAAGCACTAAATATGTACAAGAGATATTTTAGAATGAGTTGACAAAATTTGTAACCCCACCTGTCAAGACCTTGAGAGGACTCCACTGATAACAAATAATTAATCCATCCATGGTGACAGATAATGAACTTCTTTTGACACCCATCCTGTGAATATTGTTTTGGATAGATACTTTAAAGTTCATTCAAAAAAGCACAGAAATTTATATTTTAATCAAGTATTTCCATAAATAATGTAACATATTAAATGCAGCCTGGTATACCTTCTACTTAATAATTCCTTTAAAACCAATTAGTGCACAAAACCAACTCAACGATACAGAGCATCTGCCAGACTAATAAAAATTACATTTACAGTTAAGTCACTATCACCACAGTCTCATATGACCATATTAACTTTTGATTGTTTCTGATTTTGTTGCTTACCTGTCTCTTGGCACTTATTGAGAATGTAAAGACTTTTAAATTGTCCCTTATAAATGCAAAATGCATTCATAAGACAAGGAGCATCATTAGGTTGGCTAAAGTTCAATTTTTAGCTATTTTGTCCAGATTATTTCATATAAATAAATACTGTGAAAGTCATTCACTAAACTTCAAAATGTAGTGAATTGAAATCCAGCTGGTTTAGAGAAATTCTTCAATAAAGACTATAGTATATCACTATAGTCACAGCTTAGCTATTTTAGCCTGAATTTTGCTATTTAGACTTCACGTCACTGCATTTGGGTGTTTGGGCAATAACCCTGTGTGGGTACATTTTACATTATACAAAACAAAAGTCTTATTTGCACCATTTGTTTTCATTAAAAAAAAAAAAATAGAAAATAGAAAATTCTTTTAAATTGTCATTGTAATATTTTCCATAGAAAACATGATCTAGAAAGGCCCCAGAGAAGTTATTTTTTAGGCCTCTCTATTAATGATTACAATTATTTACACATCACCAACATATTTTGCAGCGTTGTACAAAAAATAAACAAAGACAAAATATGTCTTCTGATAAAACATGAATGAAATACTGGAACAGAAGGGGAAGTAGGCCCTGACCAAATGAGCTTACAATCTAAAAGGATGAGGACAAATACACAGCAAGAAGTGAAGAAATACAATAATTTATATAAATAAATCTGAGGATAGGTAACTGGGGGCACAGTAGATTGGAGACAGCAAATTAAGGTTGTAAGGGATGAAGAGTTAAGGGGCAAGCTGATAGGCTTCTCTAAAGAAGTGCATGGACAAACATTTTATCATGTCCTGAGTAAGAATGGGTCCAACATTTTTGTAAGGTGAAAATGGCAGGATTTGTTGATAGATTTTATGTAAATTGAGAAGGAAAGTGGCCTGCAGGGTAGAGGTTATGACTGCTCCACTGATCTGTAGGGAAACAGGGACAGATGTAGACTCAGGGAGAGGAGAGATAATGAGCTCGAACTTGGAGAGATTACGTTTTAGGAATAGTGAAGCCATCCAGCCTGTGACATGGTCCAGCAGCCCGGGAGAAAGGTCAGGTGAGGAGTGATAGTTCTGGGGTTTCTAAGTGCACAGTTGGTATTAAAATTATATTAGCTCACCAAGAGAAGCTGTATACATTGAAAAGAAAAGAAGTCTCAATATAGTGCCTAGAAGAACTCCAACCAAGAGAGGTACAGAATTGGAGAAAGAACCAGAAAAGGAGACACTGAATGAGCAACCAGAGAGACAGGAAGAGAACCAGGAAAGAGTGATTTAAAAAGGGTGAGAAGCAGAAACGGATTCAGACATGGTCACCAATCAAGAAGAATAAGTAAAGAACAAGGGGCTTGTGAACTATCTTCACAGTTATTAGTCACTTTGCTCAGGGCAGTCTCTGTGGAATGTTGAGAATGAAAGCCAGATTGAAGCGAGTCAAGTTACGCGTTGGAGTATAGATATTAGTCTGTAAGTTGAGTATATTCAAGTCTTTTGGGGAGCATGAATGCAAAGGAAGAGAGAGATAAGATGATAGCTAGGCAAAGCATCCGAGTCAAGAGAAGCCTTTTTTAATATGGGTGTGTGAAGAGACCAATCTCGCCACATTGCATTGGAGAAGCCGGGTTGCTCGCCTGTTGCCTTGGGATTATGGCCCCATGTTAAAAGGCTTGATTTTCACCTGCAAAGACAAGAAAGCCGTGCTGGCCCTGTTTGAGCAGTGATACCCCAGATAGCTATGACATGGAGCCCATTCGTATAATGAAAGACTATGGGAAAGACTTTGGCTCCATGGCAATTGAACTGTATGTGTGTGCTCTGAGCACCATTCATTAATAATGTGCGCTTAGACCTAAGCTATCTGGGCATATGTTGATTGTCTGTATTTTATGTCATAAATGTAAGCTTGTGTATTTTATTGTATTTTACTGTCTTTTTGCTGCCATGTGTTCAATGGAGTTTTGCCTCTGTCTTTGGAGATAATTGGATTACTTCTAATTATCTCCAGGATAGAAGACTCTGTTGAACTGGTTTTAGGCAGAAAAGCTATGCTTCCTGTGGTCACAAAGGACTACGATCTATCTTTTGAACCACTGGACCAATTTGTATGATTTTGACGTATGTTTGTAATATTGATTCTGAAAATGTAAGTTTTATGTGAATGTGATGCATACTTTTCAAGTTATGAATAATGTGGAAAAATTGCATTTCTCTGCTTGTGCTAAATTACATTACCCATTTTGTAAGGTAATTGAATCACATGCAGAGGGGAGGAATTTGTGTGGGAGTGTCTGAGTGTATTGTATGTGTTTATTGGTTGTGTTCCAAAACCCTGTGGGTGGTACTAATGTGTAAGAATGTGTACATAAGCACAATAAACCCACAGCTCTGTCTGTTCACTGCTTGACCCTCAACACGGAGCTTTGTCTCGTTCTTGGGGGGATTTATTGTATGCTGTTCCAGTTCGACTGCTAGGAGTGTAAACCTATTTGTATGGTTTTTCCTATTCGGCTGTTTACAACATTCGTATGGTTTCCTGTTCGGCGGATTGGTGTTCTGCAGTAGCTGTGCCTGCATCTCTGGAAGGGGACGATCGCCTAAACGGTTTTACCCCTTGTGTGCAAAACGGTCCGTTACAGGGTGTCATTAGCTCATGTTTGAAGATTGAGGGAAAATGCCTAAAGGGAAAGAGAAATATACTAAGTGTAGAGAATGAGGTGGGGCAAAGGATCAATTTCATTTATAGATCTTGTCAGTTTTCTGTGAAATACTTGTTGACTGTAAGATTGAAAACAGTTAGATTAGTAGATATGGCAATATGGGTCACATTCATGAAAGTTTGAAAGAGGGATTTTGGGTAATACAAGAAGATTAAGATGAAGGAGGTAAAGTATGTTTGGCAACAAAGACCACAGCTATAGGAACACAATGTAAATTTGTAGTGCAGGAACTCAGCCTTACTATGACATTTCTTTCAGTAGCGTTCCTCCATGCTCGAGTACATTTGGAGGTATCGGGTGGATTTACTATGTCAGGGTTGGCATTTAGTTTTATGGGGAGGGCGGGCAGTGAATGGGCATAGCTTATCCAGGGTATGATCCACATTACAATTTTTATTTTTTAAATAGAGTTGTTAAATGGTTTAATATTTCAGCCTCTGTAATAAATATATAAATGTCAACCTCTCATAGGCCATTTCAACTCGTTAAAAGGGATTGTCTATGTAAAATGTGAACATATGGTTTTATTGCATTATAAAGATGATGCATCAAATATTGTCTAAAAGTAAATAAATAATTAAAATGTTGCATACATTTTTTATATGTCCCTCGATGCCCTGGTTAGTGGTTCTGCCTGCATGTGTTGCACAAAGGATTATGGGATAAATAGTTTGTAAGTAGACTAGTAAGAAGATATTACTTTAATATTATATTTATTGTGTAATAGTGCAAGGATCAATGATAATGTTTGCTGTCATCACAATCTGGCTATTTATAAAATGATACTGGTTGAAAATGGATGGCTTATTTAGCATATGCAAGGGTGGAATATTGTTTTTTTGGGGTAGAATTTTAAAAGACAAGATTGTTATGTCAGGATACACATTCATTGAAATATAATAATGAAAAATATTTATTAGTTAGTTAAGTGCAGCGAAATACCTTTTGGCTTAATTGAGGACATCATCATGCCAAAACATGTGCCATTCTCTGGTAAAGTGCCAACTGAGGAGCAATCCCCATGGAAGCCATCAGTATTTAGCACCCTAACTTGATAAATCTCCTCAATTCTGTTCTTAGTTTACATCAACAAGTAGAGGGTAGGATTGGATAGTTTTATATGAAAACGAGGCATTATAAAAGAGGCATCTCTACTTTGTACATGCAACAGTATATATGATACGCTGTTTCATGTTTACATTGGTATTTTACGCTATAATAAATTAAAGTGGTTATGGTACTTAAATGTTCCTTTAAAATTTGCCTTCTTCACAATTACAAGCAATCATCTGGCATTCACAACAGAGTCATCAACTAATCCTGGTCATCACATTTCTATAATGTATAACATATTTACTTCTCTATGCTATCTACTCCTATTGACTAACTTAGAATTAAAAAAGAAATTAATTTAAAACTGCTAAAATTACTTTATCAGTCCAATTTAACAACTCAATTAAAACAATATGTATGTTTCATCTAAAAAACAAAACAAAAAAAATGGATAGTGTGTTTAAAAGCTAGATATGAACTGTTCAATTCTGTAACAGTTTGACTTTTTAGATGATTTTTCTCTAGGAATAATTTCTTTAAATGAAATCATAGGCTATGTACATCTTTTTTTTTTGTCATTGAAAGAAAATGATTTTATATTCAAAACACTCACTGAAATTGAAGCGCTTCTGATGAAACTTGTAATTATCCATTGCAGCTAAAAATGTCTTTCTAAAATACAAACTAAAAAAAATATGTAATTTTGCTAAAAGCCATATGTTAAAACATTATATAAATAGTATATATATAAAAAATAAATACATGTATATATTTATATGTGTGTGCATGAGAAAGACAGAGAATACATACTGATAAAATAAGAATTATGGAAATCAAAGGATTCCGGAGATACAAAAATAGACAACCAGAAAGGTTGTTTATGGATATCTCTAGAACCTATATATAGCATTGTTTTACAATGACATGCCTTTATGACAATATTTTATGTTTTATATATTTTACTTTTATTTAAGACAACAGTGGGAGTATTAGCGGTTGTCTGTTCTAGGCCATTTCAGATGCAGTGCAGAAAATATACTCACTCTGAAATATACAAGCACAGAAGTACACAAACACAAAACATACAGAAGCACACATATATATATATATTTTTTTTTTGTGATCCTGATGAAAGTCCTCTTGGTAGGACTGAAACGTTGATCGCAGTTTTTATGAATTGACAATAAACTTTGGACTTTTAATTGGAAAAACCGTGAGTGCAACCATTAATTTATATTTTTTGTATTTTTTGGCTATATATGGTTGGCACCCGGTCGTGAAGGGAAATTCAGCGTGAGTGCAGGAATTAATTTCTATTTTTTATATATATATATATATATATATATATATATATATATATATATATATATAAAATGGAGATTATGTTGTCTCCACAATCACAAGAGAGCATTAGTTTCCCCTAATAAGCATTATGTATATTTTTTATAGTATAGAATGTTTCTTTTTAAAAAGCAATAGGGTTAAGGACATGGCTAGGGTGTATTAAAGGAACACTATAGGCACCCAGACCACTACATCTTCATCTCACGTTCCTGTCCCACTTAGTCGTGCAATGTAAAACAAGACAGCCTCTAGTTGTCCTCTGGGTCCCTAAACGATGCCGGATGTCCTCATGTTTTGCATTAAGACATCCAGCGTTAGTGAAATCCCCATAAGAAAGGATTGAGCCAATGCTTTCCTATGTGGAGAGGCTAATGTGCTTGCAGCTCTCTCCACAAATGCGCATCAGTTCCCCTGTCAGATGACGTCGCAGGAGGAGGAGAGCCGACCATGGGGCTGGAATCTGGTAAGTGATTAAATGGTGTTCGTTCGTGTTCCACAGTGGGGGTTAGGCACAAGAGAGGAGGGGACCAGAGGACAGTTTGTATTCCTAAAACTATAGAATCCTTTTAAGTTGTAAGTGAGCAGCAGGACATACAAGCTTAGAGATACACCCCTGGACAGCAGATGCTGTTTGCCCATGAATCCCCTCTCTCATTACTGATAAACTGTGAGAGAAGCTGGGGAGACAGAGAAAGCATCTTTCCTTCCCACAAGCTCCTTTCTTAGAATATCAGTAACTTAGAAAGGATTTGTGTACATCCATCAATTCCAGTTACGTCTTGGCACTGCACTGCTTTTTATTCTACAGTGTGATGACAGCAAAGGGAAAAAATAACCTGCCAATTTAAGTTACAGGCAGGTGATGTAATATTTGTAATTTATTTTATGATTTACCTTTTAGAGAACTACTGATCTCCTAAAACTGGAGATCCAACAAAAAAAAAAACAAAGTATAACCAACAACTGTTTGGTTTATATATCTTTGTATATATAGGTGTCCATATGTGTGTATTTGTCCCTGTCACTGTTTGTGCCTGTGAATTAGTCAGTGTGTTTATGTTTGAACGTGTTTTGTACTGCAACTGGCATGAAAGAGAACAGACACTCCTACCACTGTGGAACAAAGTTTTTATATGTTAGATTACAAATTAAAAAAATAAACAAATTAAAAAACATGAATTATCTTTATCTTTTATATCTATCTTTTATCACTATAGATAAAAAAAAGTTGCAATTTAATGGCTTTAATGTCACATAGCAACAAAGTACATAAACTCAACTGTAAATTGTCGATGCTTATCAAGACAAAATACCCCTACTGAAACACAACCTTAAAGAGTGAAGATATTATTATTATTATTATGTTATTTATATAGCGCCATCAAATTCCGCAGCGCTTTACAATGGGTGGACGAACAGACGTAGTTGTAACCAGACAAGTTGGACACACAGGAACAGAGGGGTTGAGGGCCCTGCTCAATGAGCTTACATGCTAGAGGGAGCGGGGTAAAATGACACAAAAAGGTAAGGATAGTATTAGACTAGTGAAGAGGAATAAATCAGGAGCTATTAACAGTTTAATTGATACGCTTTTATGAAGAAGTGGGTTTTTAACGATTTTTTGAAGGAGTGGAGACTGGGTGAGCATCTAACGGAGGAGGGAAGCAAGTTCCACAGGAACGGTGCAGCCCTCGAGAACTCTTGAAGGCGAGCATCAGAGGTGGGAGTACGGACAGAAGATAGACGTAAGTCTTCAGCAGATCGTAAGGGCCTAGACGGGACATACTTGTGTACAAGGGAGGATAGATAGGTGGGAATAAGGGTGGAATAACACCCAAACAAAGACACTAATGAGCACAGGCTATGTCCTGCAATGTGAGATATGGAACTAAAGTGGTTGGTTTCTTTTGTTGTATAGTGTCTTAATAAAGAGTGGAGCAAGACACCAAACTAATATTATGCATTATATTTTGACATTAACATTTTGGTAAGAACTAATTTTAAAAAATATGTTTTTAATATCATTCTGGCCTTTAGGTTTTATAGTTTCCATAGAATCATCATTTCTCAAAAATTCTTAGGCTCAGTCTATCCAATGGCAGTGTTCTTCTATATGTTCAATGGCCGTGAATTTCATCATAATAATCATCATGATAATCGTTGGACAGCCTCAAAAAAATTTAATGTTGAAGTGTCTACCACAAATATCCAAACTGATCAACGTCCCTTTTCCTGCTCACATAAATCGCTGGATAATATATTTGCTTCCAGAAAAAGAATGTGGGCAGACTAGATGGGCCGAATGGTTCTTATCTGCCGTCACATTCTATGTTTCTATGTTTCTATGTGTAAACGTTTAAATGGAGCCATACGTCCAAAGGACACATGCCCCAATCAATGTACACAGCCCATATTGGTGTGTGAATTACCCATGCACTGTAACACTGTTGGATCGCTATGAACCAAAGGGTTCTGTTGGGCTTTTGCTTTAAGCCAAAAGAATTGGCCAAGATATTCCCTGGGGGAAGTCTTTGTCCTTAGTAACAATTTTACATTTCTTGTGGACTTTTTCCCTGATTTGTCTGGAGGCCCCACTAAAGTATTGTACAGTGGCTCTAAAATATAATTCTTAGCTGAAGCAATTGGTTGACCCAGTGAGCGTAATTTGTCTTTGTAAATTTCTGTATATTGTACAGTATTGAAGGTATTCCTCTAATAAATATTTTGCCAAGTCTTCAGTAATCAAACCTGTTGACATTAATGTGTTCAATGAGATCTTCATTTTATCTTAATGGGGATACACAGGATCATGGTTCAAATATGTGTAGGTTTTAGTGTAATTTTATTGGCTGACAAATCTGCCCTATAACTTATATAATTCATGATGACTTTTCCCCAGCCATATCAGCAGGCTTGATACAGATTTTAGGATCATTGCTGGTGTGTGTGTGTAAATATATACAGTATCTCACAAAAGGGAGTACACCCCTCACATTTTTGAAAATATTTTATTATATCTTTTCATGTGACAACACTGAAGAAATTACACTCTACTACAATGTAAAATATTAAGTGTACAGCCTGTATAACAGTGTAAATTTGCTGTCCCCTCAAAATAACTCAACACACAGCCATTAATGTCTAAACTGTTGGCAAAAAAAGTGAGTAAACCCCTAAGTGGAAATGTCCAAATTGGGCCCAAAGTGTCAATATTTTGTGTGGCCACCATTTTTGTCCAGCACTGTCTTAACCCTCATGGGCATGGAGTTCACCAGAGCTTCACAGGTTGCCACTGGAGTCCTCTTCCACTCCTCCCTGATGACATCACGGAGCTGGTGGATGTTAGAGACCTTCCATTTGAGGATGCCCCACAGATGATCAATAGGGTTTAAGTCTGGAGACATGCTTGGCAAGTCCATCACCTTTACCTTCAGCTTCTTTAGCAAGGCAGTGGTCATCTTGGAGGTGTGTTTGGGGTCGTTATCATGTTGGAATACTGCCATACAGCCCAGTCTCAGAAGGGAGGGGATAATGCTCTGCTTTAGTATGTCACAGCACATGTTGGCATTCATGGTTCCCTCAATGAACTGTAGCTCCCCAGTGCCAGCAGCACTCATGCAGGCCCAAACCATGATACTCCCACCACCATGCTTGATTGTAGGCAAGGCACACTTGTCTTTGTACTCCTCACCTGGTTGCCTACACACACGCTTGACACCATCTGAATCAAATAAGTTTATCTTGGTCTCATCGGAGGACCAGTAATCCATGTCCTTAGTCTGCTTGTCTTCAGCAAACTGTTTGTGGCTTTCTTGTGCATTATCTTTAGAAGAGGCTTCCTTCTGGGACGACAACCATGCAAACCAATTTGATGCAATGTACGGCATATGGTCTGATCAGACAGGCTGACCCCCCCCCCGCCCCTTCAACCTCTGCAGTAATGCTGGCAGCACTCATACATCTATTTCCCAAAGACAATCTCTGGATATGACGCTGAGCACGTGCACTCAACTTCTTTGGTCGAACATGGCGAGGCCTGTTCTGAGTGGAACCTGTCCTGTGAAACTGCTGTATGGTCTTGCCCACCATGCTGCAGCTCAGTTTCAGGGTCTTGGCAATTTTCTTATAGCCTAGGCCATCTTTATGTAGAGCAACAATTTTTTTTCAGATCCTCAGAGAGTTCTTTGCCATGAGATGCCATGTTGAATTTCCAGTGACCAGTATGAGAGTGTGAGTGCGATAACACCAGATTTAACACACCTGCTCCCTATTCACACCTGAGACCTTGTAACACTAACGAGTCACATGACACTGGGGAGGAAAAATGGTTAATTGGGCCCAATTTGAACATTTCCACTTAGGGGTGTACTCACTTTTGTTGCTATATATATATACACACACACACACACACTTTACAAGGACTTTGAAATATTGGTAACGTTTATCGAATAATCCACACTACATGAACAATACACTCTAGGGACTTTTTGAACACAAATTAGTATTTATATAGTAAACATTTAAGTTTGACAGAACTGTTTTTATGTTATGTGTGTGTGTGTGTGTGTGTGTGTGTATTTATATATATATATATATATATATATTTATTTTTTTAAAATAATTATATATAATTTATAGACAAATAAACAATATATAAATATATATTCACATTGTTTGCTTTATTCGTCTTAGTTGAATTTAGTTCTAGGTATAACATTCTCGTGCAATCTTTGCAAAAACACCCTTGTTAACATTCTTTTTTTTTTATTTCTCAACTACAGAGTACACATTGATTTTTCTTTTTTTTTATTAAGCTAATTGAGGCAATTCCTTGTGCACTGTATCATATTGCATCCTAAGCCAATCTTTAGGACTCATGACCTACACGAACTCCTGGGGATTAACGTTAACCTTAATGTCTGCCAACTGGCTGCATGCCATATTTTATGCTTGGTATGTACTAGTTAACACATTTTAGATCATTAAAATGTAATATAACCTCACTGTTTAATGAAACTTGCAAATTAAAAAATAATCAGAGGTATTGTAAGGTGGGAAGATAAACAATTATTAGAATATTCAATGTTATACTCTCTGTGGTCTAATTGTCATTTTCAGGAAACCACTATTATATCTAATAATAGTTAATGTCAAAACCATGTGAAGTTTTGGTAACATGTCAGAAACCTCAGTATTTCTACACTAAGCTATTTATATGTAAAATATGCATTGGGTTTTTTTAATGCATTTTCTTATTGAAATACCCATTTATTGAAATTCTTATTTTTAATTTTGTATGTATTGTTAGGTTAATTGATCAAGTGCCGAGTGATGATTTATTTCACACTTTTCCCCAAATATATCTCAAATATCTATTATTTGCTCATTTAATATTTTCACTAGATATGCAAGTTTATCATAAATCATATACAGTGCATTGGGCTAGCAAATAGACATATAGCAGTTCAAATTCTATTTGTTGGAACCATTAAATACGTATAATAATTTCACCTGAATATAGTGTTTTTTAGGTGTGAGGAGGTCCCTAGCACCAGTTTACTCAAGGGATTACATCATTAACAAATTGTTTAATGGCCATTCCAGTCTGAGGCTTCAATCAGGAAGCCTCAGACTTGGGACTGCTAATAGGCTGAGAGGTTAAGCTGACATTGTCAGCCTATGAGTAGCTACCTGTTCACAAAGCTATGTGATAAAATTGTATCTAGGTATGTACATTTTCATCACGTAGGATAATATTAACACCTTCGTGATGCAAGGCAGAAATTTGCCCTCATTACAGTCATATCCTTAAGGTCACATGATGTAAAATATTCAGAATTTACTAACATTAACCCCAGATCACCACGATTGCTGGCGGGCAGCAGCCAACAGCCTGTCAGAATGAGCACATGTGCTGCAGGGACTGCTGACCTTCCTCCCTGCATTTCCATGTTCAGTGTGAAGTGCAGGGAAATGGATCAGTGCTGACCCATTTTTCACTGTAAGAAAAACATGATAGTGGAAAAACTCCCAACCCCCTCACCCTTTTCCAATAAAATGTAACCCCTTCCCTGTCATTTGATCACTGCCTTTTTAAAATGTATTTAATTAGTTACTTAAATATTTTTTTTATTAATTTAGCTAGGGTGGTTAGACGTTAGTTGGGAAATTGGGGGGTTTACTGTTAGGCAAGTTAGGGGTTAACAGTAAAAAACTGTTTTTAGAAGATAAAAAATGTTTTAACATAGTAAAAAATAATGTAAAAAGTAAAAAAACAAGTTTGAAAAAAGGTAAAAAATATTTATTACTCCTACACTTGGTACAAGCTAGCTAAAACATGACCCCACTCTAAGGTTCAAAATATGCAGTTTGAAACACCTTAGGGTGCCTTTTTTTTTAAATGGTATGCCTTTGTAGGGCAGTTGGAATAAGCAACCTGTTAAAGTGCTCAAAAATGGTACATGGACGCATCAAAACCATCTGTGAAAATTCACGGTTAAAAACCTGAAATTGTCACTTTTTTTACAGCACTGTAACTTCACAAAATAGTATCTAAGTCATACACATTGGGCATGTTGTTTTACTCAGAAGATGTAACTGAGTATAATTTGGAGGGTTTTACAACAGTGGCACATATCAAATGTTGGAGAAAGCTGCAAATCTGGATAACACTTTAATTATTGGAGATTTTAATTACCCAGACATAAATTGGGACAGAGGGACTAGTAGCTCAGCAAAGGGAATTAGGTTTTGAAACTTGTTAAATGACACCTTCATGTCACAACTTGTACAAGCACCAACTAGAATAAACGCTTGTCTGGACCTGGTTTTAACAAACAACGTTGATCTTTTGACCAACATTCAAGTAGGTGAGCACTTGGGAAATAGTGATCACAATATAGTGTCCTTTGAAATAAACTCAAAAAAACAAAAGCACATGGGGTATACTAAAACATATAATTTTAAAAAGGTCAATTTCAATAAGTTAAGTGCAGCTTTACAATATATTGACTGGCATAAACTCTTTAGTTTAAAGAACACTGAGGATAAATGGATCATCTTCCAACAAATATTAGAAAGGTACATGTCTCAGTATGTACCATTGGGAAATAAATATAAAAGAAACAAATTAAAATCAATGTGGCTTAGTAGAGAAGTAAAACAAGAGATTAAACATAAGAAAGGGGCATTTAAAGCATTTAAATCAGACAAACCAGATGCATCTTATAAAAGATATAAGGAAGCAAATAATGCGTGCAAAAAGGCAATTAGACTTGCTAAACTTCAAAACCAAAGCATTTTTTAAGTACATCAATTCTAAAAACAAAACAAAATGAAAGTGTAGGTATACTAAAAACTAAAACAGGGGTGTTAGTTAATGAAGTCCAGGAAAAGGCAAGAATTTTAAATAACTATTTCTCGTGCATATATATTAAAGAAGAACCCATGACAATAGATGTGCAAATGATTGCTACTAAAAACTTGCAGAATAATTGTAATTGGTTAACTCAAGACAAGGTGCTGCAGCAACTAAAGAAAGTTAATATAAACAAAGCTCCAGGGCCTGATGGTATCCATCCATGTGTACTTAAGGAACTAAGTGTAGAAATAAGTGAACCTCTGTTTTCAATCTTTCAAGATTCTTTTCTTTCAGGAAGTGTTCCGGAGGATTGGAGGAAGGCAGATGTGGTTCCTATATTCAAAAAGGGTTCAAAATCCTTGCCTGGAAATTATAGACCTGTGAGCTTAACTTCTGTGGCTGGGAAATATTTGAAAGGTTATTAAGGGATAATATTCCAGAATTCCTTGAGAAGAACATGGTTATCAGCAAAAATCAGCACGGTTTTATGAAGCACAGGTCATGTCAAACTAACTTGATTGCATTCTACGAAGAAGTAAGTAGAAGTATAGATCAGGGTGTTGCAGTGGATGTGATCTATTTGGATTTTGCCAAGGCATTTGATACAGTTCCATGCAATAGATTAGTGTTCAAACTCAAGGAAATCGGTCTAGATGAAAATGCTTGTTCTTGGGTAGAAAATTGGCTAAAAAACTGAGTACAAAGAGTTGTCATTAATGGTAAATTTTCAAGCTGGACAGAGGTGGCAAGTGATGTCCCTCAGGGGTCTGTTCTGGGACCCTCTCTATTTAACATGTTTATAAATGATCTTGAAGACAGCATTGAAAGTCATGTTTCAGTGTTTGCAGATGACACAAAACTTTGTAAAATAATACAATGTGAGCAAGATATTACTTTGCTGCAGGGGGATTTAGATCCATTGGGTGACTGGACACTCAAATGGCAGATGAAATTTAATGTTGAAAAATGCAAAGTTATGCACTTCGGTGTAAAGAATACACAAGCAACGTATACCCTTAATGGAAGCGAATTAGGGATAACAACACACGAAAAGGATTTAGGAATTATTATAGACAACAAACTATGCAACAATGTGAAATGTCAATCAGCAGTGGCCAAGGCCAATAAGGTATTGTCATGCATGAAAAAGGGCATTCATTCTCGGGACGAGAATATCATTTTGCCTCTTTATAAATCACTGGTAAGACCACATATTGAATATGCTGTGCAATTTTGTGCACCTGTTCTAAAGAAGGATATTATGGCACTAGAAAAAGTGCAGAGGCGGGCTACAAAATTAATAAAAGGAATGGAACATATCAGCTATGAAGAAATGTTAACAAATTTAAACCTATTTAGTTTAGAAAAACGTCGCCTGAGAGGGGATATAATAACATTATACAAATATATTTGGGGCCAATACAAACCATTGTGTGGAAATCTATTCACAAACCGAACTTTACATAGGACACGAGGCCATGCGTTTAGACCGGAAGAAAGAAGATTTCGTCTAAGGCAAAGGAAAGGTTTTTTTTACTGTAAGAACAATCAGGATGTGGAATTCTTGCCTGAAGAAGTGGTTTTATCAGAGTCTATACAGATGTTCAAACAGCTACTAGATGCATACTTGCAAAAACAGAATATTCAAGGATATAATCTTTCAATGTAGGGTAATAACTGCTTGATCCAAGGACAAATCTAACTGCCATTCTGGGGTCAAGAAGGAATTTTTTTCCTAGCTTGTTGCAAAATTGTGCTTCAAACTGTTTTTTTTTTTGCCTTCTTTTGGATCAACAGCAAAAAACAAATGTCAGGAAGGCTGAACTTGGTGGACGCAAGTCTCTTTTCAGCTATGTAACTATGTAACTATGTAACTATGAAATGCAAAGCAAAAATGCAACATGTCTGTAAAAAATGCCATTTTATTTCTCACCACAAAGGAAAACATGTGGGCAAGTTAAGAGGAGTGTCTGCTTTCTCAAATGAAAGGCATTTGTAGGGTTATTTGAACAGTCAAACTGTTATAATGCCAAAAAATCAGACATAGGCTCATTAAATTCCTCTATGAAAATTCTAACTATAGAAACTGAAATAGCCTGGTCTCTCATATGGTATTCACAGAATAGTGGCAAATGCATACAATGGGGGTATCATTGTACTCAGCAGATATAGCTAAAAACAATATGGAGTTTTGTACAGGAATAGCACACATTAGCTTTACGAAATACACATTACAAAAACCTTGTGATTTGTGTGTATGTCAAAAAACAGAAAAACACAATCTTACTTCAATATTTAGCAGCGATTGGCAATGAAATGGCTACGCAAAAAAGTGTCAAAATAACCTTAGGTAACTAACCTGTGATGTCTACGTTATATAAATATATACTTTTGTGTGGCAATTTTATTTCCTGTGATGGCTACTAAATTTACAAGACAAACATACCAACTTCTAAAATCTTTTTACAAATTGCAATTTTATTTTAGGCCTTGTATTTTGTGACCTGTAACATTCAGAATAAACTTAAATCCTACACATATTATGTAGTCTATTAATCAATTAAGATAGACATATAATGCACATGTTATTATTGCCAGAAATGTGAATACAATTTTTTTTTTCAAAAAATGTTAAGAAATGAGAATTATAAATGTATATGTCACATCAAATTAAAGCCGTTTTTGTCCTCTAAAAAATGGTGTATAATATTTGTTGGTGCAATAAATGAGGGAGATACAAATTGCGGCTGTACACAAACAGCAAAATATCCAGCTTCTGAAGCTGTGTCCTTAAGGGGTTAAAGCCCTTTAAATGAACACTCCAAAACTTATTATTATTTTTGGCATTTATAAAGCGCCAGCATATTCTGCAGTGTTTAACAATATTATTAGAGGGGGAAATTTAACAATAAATAACAAAATGTTAGAGGACAGTAGGTTGATGAGGACCCTGCTCAAAAGACCTTACAGTCTAGAGGAGATGGGGTATAAAACACAATAGGACAGGCATTGATGGGGATAGCAACCAAACAAAGTGGGAGTGAAGCAGAACTGGACAAGAGAGTGTAGTGCTGCCCTTTAGGAGAGAGCAAGATACAGGCATGTGAGATAGAGGTTGCTCTGGGAGGCCATAATCTTTCCTGAAAAGATGGTTTTGTGGAATCTTTTTATACATATGAAGTCTAAGAGAGAGTTTAATGGTGGTGGGCAGGCTGTCCCAAAGAAAAAAGGAGCCGCCCATGAGAAGCAAGCGCAAGTTAGCAGTATGGGTGCGAGCAATGGACAGAAGACAAGTAGGCAGTCTAATTGGTAGGCGATACGCAGCAAACTGATATTAATCCCATTTGAAAGAACTTTTGGTAGTGGACATGAGTCATTTTGGGCACTTGGCCAGTCAGTGCTTATGCAGCCCCAAACACGGCACCCTACTGACACAATGGAGAGACGTGTTTGTTCCCGTGGAGTAAGGATGACATGATCTCTTAACTGGTATTGGGGGTGAACTATCTGCAGCTTCTTATAAACAACAGCTGATGGAATAGTCATATATGCTGGTACATTCAGCATGGGTTTAATAAAGATGTGGCCTATGCTCTAGGCCAATACTTTTCCTGTATCTGATTGTATTATTTGGGTTTTTATTTCAGAGTTATTTCATGGTATCAGTCATTAGCAGTCATACAATGCCATTAGTGTGAACCAAGACAACATGTTGACTCTGGCCAACACCAATGCTTCTGTGATATTGAAAATAGTTTTTTACAAGTCGCTTTATTATTGTATTAATACTGTAGAAAATGGTTTTATTAAATTACCAGATATTACTTTTATTCATTGAAGTAACATGGAACCTTAAATTTATTCCTCATCCTTAATCATCTAATCTGAGCCTTAGGAATCCTACTTATATTTCTCAGCATGTTCAGGTTATCATCTAATAGTAGATTATGCTAACGTAGTGTACCTATAATCTTAATTTTAATAATGACAGGAGACGAATATTTTGCATAACTTTCTTTACTTTATGCCTCCAGCAGATTATGAATAGTGATGTCGCGAACCCGAAATTTTCGGTTCGCGAACGGCGAACGCGAACTTCCGCAAATGTTCGCGAACCGGCGAACCGCCCGAAACGCCATTGACTTCAATGGGGAGGCGAATTTTAAAACACACAGGGACTCTTTCTGGCCACAATAGGGATGGAAAAGTTGTTTCAAGGGGACTAACACCTGGACTGTGGCATGCCGGAGGGGGATCCATGGCAAAACTCCCATGGAAAATTACACAGTTGATACAGAGTCTGGTTTTAATCCATAAAGGGCAGAAATCACCTAACATTCCTAAATCACAATCAATATGGATTGACACCTGACATATGACATATTGACACCTTGACATATGGATTGACACCTGTCCTCAGAGCCCCTGATGCACACGGACACAGAGCAGAATAGAGACTGGTCCCCCTACATAGGGTCACTTGGCAGATATGGATTGACACCTGTCCTAAGGATCCCTGATACACACTGACACAGAGCAGAATAGGGACTGTTCCCCCTACATCGGGTCACTTGGCAGATATGGATTGACACCTGTCCTAAGGTTCCCTGATACACACTGACACAGAGCAGAATAGGGACTGGTCCCCTACATCGGGTCACTTGGCAGATATGGATTGACACCTTGTTACAAACTGCTATTTGTAACGGGCCCTTTAAATGGCAAATTGCCCTGCTTCCCTGGGTTGTGGAGAAGCCTATTTGCCAGCCTCCTCCCGCATGACTATGGCCCCTGGGAGATTGTGAAAATGTATGCACTTTTATTTGGTGTGTATGGCCCTTTAAGACTGTTGGTGGGCATATTGGGGCTTATGGACTCTTTATGTGACTGGTGCTGGCCCTTTAAACACCTTTTTTGGGACATCAGGAAGATTGGGACACTGCCCCTTTAAGGCCGTGTCCCCAGACTTGTTGGGGACACGGCCCCTTTAAGACGGTGTCCCCTGTGTCCCCAGACCTGGTGCAAACCCTTTGTGCCTGCCTTGCTATTTCCCACTTGGTTCAGTAAATGGGAAATTATTTCAGCTGCAGAGACTAAGTCCCATTCGGCGATGGGACTTAGTCTTTTTTCAGCCGTTTTTTTCAGCCTTATTTCAGCTGCAGAGACTAAGTCCCATTCGGCGATGGGACTTAGTCGTTTTTTCAGCCTGAAATAGACCGACCTCACAGCCCAAATCTATGGAACTGTTTTGGGCAGGAAAATGTGCTTGCCGTCGGTCATAAAGGGACCTCCAGCTAACTTTTTAACCCCTGCATGGATTTGGCTGATTTTTGGTTATGTTTATGTTTTAAGTGTGCTGATTCCAAATATGTAATTATGAAGATGGGATGTGTAGTTTTAAAGTTACAGGGTATGGCTAAAAACTGTATTTTTACTGCCTGTGTTTAATTATGTTAATCTCTTCCCAAACGTCATTTCGTTCAAAGTGGAGAGAATGTTAAAAAATATATTTTTGTTCGGAGTGTGAGAAATGCTTTTCAGCCGCTTCTAATCTTAAGCATCATTTGAGGAGCCATACAGGAGAGAAACCTTATTTGTGGTGTGTTTAGTATTGTTCTGATCAGTTTAATACCTTCCGCGTCTCCTATCAGTGGACGTGTATATGGCAGCCATCTTAGGAACCGTACACCTGGGACCCGAGCAAGGTCACCTCGTTCAACAGGCTTGCAGCGTATCCTCCAGGAAGAAGAGCCTGAACCCTTACCGGCTGCACGTGTCTTACCTGTACATGGAAAGCTGCTCTGGTTCCTTGATGAGCTAGCTGCCCGTGAGTTAACATGTCCCGTGGAGAAGCACTCTGTCCTGTAAAGCCTCACCAAAAAAAGGAGTGGTGTGTTTAGTATTGTTCTGATCAGTTTAATACCTTCCGCGTCTCCTATCAGTGGACGTGTACACGGCATTGATTTTTATCTAAGCCGTAAACTTTTGCACAGCAAAGTATATTCACTGCCATTGAAAAGGAGTGCATGGCGGTGGTGTGGGTCCTCAAAAAGCTGCAACCTACTTGTATGGACAACCGTTTACCTTACTCACAGATCACATTAAATTTGGGGCACTGCGCGGTCAAGCTAATGTGACACCAGATAGTAGTGGTGTGTTTAGTACTATTTTTTATCAGTTTAATACCTTCCGCGTCTCCTATCAGTGGACGTGTACACGCATTGATTTTTGTAACAGGGAGATGGAAGAAGAGGCTTGGTCGGTCCTCTTACTGCAAATTTGGGGCACTGCGCGGTCAAGCTAATGTGACACCAGATAGGAGTGGTGTGTTTAGTACTATTTTTATCAGTTTAATACCTTCCGCGTCTCCTATCAGTGGACGTGTACACGGCATTGATTTTTGTAACAGGAGATGGAAGAAGAGGCTTGGTCGGTCCTCTTACTGCAAATTTGGGGCACTGCGCGGTCAAGCTAATGTGACACCAGATAGGAGTGGTGTGTTTAGTACTATTTTTATCAGTTTAATACCTTCCGCGTCTCCTATCAGTGGACGTGTACACGGCATTGATTTTTGTAACAGGGAGATGGAAGAAGAGGCTTGGTCGGTCCTCTTAC
Organism: Pelobates cultripes; assembly: GCA_933207985.1. Taxonomy (NCBI): domain Eukaryota; kingdom Metazoa; phylum Chordata; class Amphibia; order Anura; family Pelobatidae; genus Pelobates; species Pelobates cultripes. Next base: position 184,423,880 of record OW240917.1, on the reverse strand, counting down.
TGCAAATTTGGGGCACTGCGCGGTCAAGCTAATGTGACACCAGATAGGAGTGGTGTGTTTAGTACTATTTTTATCAGTTTAATACCTTCCGCGTCTCCTATCAGTGGTCGTGTACACGGCAGTAATTTCTGAAACAGGCAGATGGAAGAAGATGCTTGGTTGGTCCTCCTAACTGAGACTGTGTTGCTGTACGGGTGGCAGGTGGAGCCATTTATAAAGTACACACTGCTTTATAAAGCCATTTATAAAGTACACACTGGCGGCTTGAACCCTAGTTGGTGGCGGATAAGTCACGCAAGTCAACAGGCATTCAGAGCTAAAATACAGCAGCGTGTGGACCATTTTAGCCCAAGGCAGCTCATCTCATCAGGCCTTTTTTACATAGGGTCACTTGGCAGATATGGATTGACACCTGTCCTAGGGATCCCTGATACACACTGACACAGATCAGAATAGGGACTGTTCCTCCTACATAGGGTCACTTGGCAGATATGGATTGACACCTGTCCTCGGAGCCCCTGATACACACTGACACAGAGCAGAATAGGGACTGTTCCCTCTACATAGGGTCACTTGGCAGATATGGATTGACACCTGTCCTCAGAGCCCCTGATACACACTGACACAGAGCAGAATAGAGACTGTTCTCCTACATAGGGTCACTTGGCAGATATGGATTGACACCTGTCCTCAGAGACCATGATACACACACTGACACAGAGCAGAATGAGGGACTGTTCCTCCCTACATGTAGGGGTCACTTGGCAGATATGGATTGACACCTGTCCCTCAGAGCCCCTGATACACACTGACACAGATCAGGAATAGGGAATGTTACCCCAACATGGGGTCACTTGGCAGATATGGATTGACACCTGTCCTCAGGAGACCATGATACACACACTGACACAGAGCAGAATAGAGACTTTTCCTCCTACATAGGGTCACTTGGCAGATATGGATTGACACCTGTCCTCAGAGCCCCTGTTACACACTGACACAGAGCAGAATAGAGACTGTTCCTCCTACATTTGGTCACTTGGCAGATATGGATTGACACCTGTCCTCAGAGCCCCTGATACACACTGACACAGATCAGAATAGGGAATGTTACCCCAACATGGGGTCACTTGGCAGATATGGATTGACACCTGTCCTAAGGATCCCCCTGATACACACTGACACAGATCAGAATAGGGAATGTTACCCCAACATAGGGTCACTTGGCAGATATGGATTGACACCTGTCCTAAGGATCCCTGATACACACTGATACACACCTACTTGAATGGTATAGACATTTTTAGCAGCTCCTGGCCCGAACGCCTGACCCACATAGGAGCCGTAATAGACCGGATTAGGGAGTCCGGACTGACCCTAAAGCCCAGTAGGTGCCATATAGGAACGTGTAAAAACCTCCCCAAGATAGTAGTATGGGCCCCAGAATGTGAACAGGCCTTCCAACAGCTCAAGACGGCGCTCATTAAATCACCTGTACTTTCTTCTCCTGATCCAGCTAAACACTTTCTCGTCCATACAGACGCTTCTATGCTTGGATTGGGAGCAGTACTGAGCCAAGTCGGAGCAGATGGTGGCGAGCAACCCGGGGCTTATCTAAACCGTAAACTTTTGCACAGTGAAGTATATTCACTGCCATTGAAAAGGAGTGCATAGCGGTGGTGTGGGCCCTCAAAAAGCTGCAACCTACTTGTATGACAGCCGTTTACCTTACTCACAGATCACAACAAATTTGGGGCACTGCGCGTGCAATCTAATGTGCCACCAGATAGGAGTGGTGTGTTTAGTACTATTGTTATCAGTTTAATCACTGTTACGTCCCTATCCGTTGATGTGGAGCAAGACGCAGCAGCAGAAGAGGACTCAGCCGAGGAGGTTATGGAAGAGGATGGAGTAGGAGGAGTAGAGGAGGTGGCAGCGTACTGGCGGAGTACACGCTGTAGGGCTGACACACCTGCTTGAAGATAACTAACTGCTATTCAATCTATAACAGTGAAAAAAGTTTTTTGTTTTTAAATCCAAGCTATTGTGACACCATTTGAGTGAGAGTGCCGGTGGCACTGGACACAATGCTCCTGTGGAGCCTGACACACCACGCTTTTGGACAACTAACTTTGCCTATTCAATCTACTGAGGTGATGTTTGTTTCACAGGCAGAAAGTGCCCTAAAAGATGGCGGCTTGAACCCAAGTTGGTGGCGGATCAGTCACGCAAGTCAACAGACTTTCAGAGCTAAAATACAGCAGCGTGTGGACCATTTTTAGCCCAAGGCAGCTCATCTCATCAGGCCTTTTTTAATCTAATGTATGGCCCAGTGTCAGTCCCTTCGGGATCCATCCCTCATTCATCTTAATAAAGGTGAGGTAATCTAGACTTTTTGACCTAGGCGACTTCTCCAGTGACAATACACCTCACCTGCTGCACTGAAGGTCCTTTCACGACAGGACACTTGGCGGGCAGGCCAGGATCTATAAGCAAATTGGGATAGCTCAGGCCACAGAGTCAGAAGCCTGCACACCCAGTAGTCAAGGGGTTCATGGAAACCATCAGAGTGAAAAGCCGATATCTGCAGTTAAAAGAGGTAGTCTGCTACCTGTCGATTAGAGTCGGCTCTCTGAGGGTGGATCCCGAAGGGCTGTGGCGATGCATGGGACTTAAAAGGTCCATGTCCTCCATCAACAACACGTCTCTAAAGCGTCCTGTCCTTGCCGACGTGGTCATGGGAGGAGGAGGATGACTTCCACCTCTCCCCCTGTTAGATTCCCGTTGTGCTGTGACATCACCCTTATACGCTGTGTAAAGCATACTTTTAAATTTATTTTGCAAATGCTGCATCCTTTCATACTTGTTGTAATTCGGTAACATTTTCGCCACTTTCTGCTTATACCGGGGGTCTAGTAGCGTGGACACCCAGTACAGGTCGTTCTCCTTCAGCCTTTTTATACGAGGGTCCCTCAACAGGCACGACAGCATGAAAGACCCCATTTGCACAAGGTTGGATGCCGAGCTACTCATTTCCCGTTCCTCCTCCTCACTGATGTCAATGAAGGTATTTTCTTCCCCCAGCCACGTACAACACCACAGGTACCAGATAGGTGACAACGAGCACCCTGGGATGCCTGTTGTGGTTAGTCTTGCTCCTCCTCTTCCTCCTCCTCAAAGCCACATTCCTCCTCTGACCCCTCTTCCTCACAATCCTCTTCCAGCGTTGCCGCAGGTCCAGCAAGCGATGCTGATAAGGCTGTTTCTGAGGTGATGGTGACCACAACTCTTCCTCTTCCTCTTCCTCTTCACGCTCATCTACGGCCTGATCCAGCACTCTTCGCAGGGCACGCTCCAGGAAGAAAACAAATGGTATGATGTAACTGATGGTGCCTTCGGTGCGACTGACTAAATTTGTCACCTCCTCAAAAGGACGCATGAGCCTACAGGCATTGCGCATGAGCGTCCAGTAACGTGGCAAAAAAATTCCCAGCTCCCAAATCTTTAATCCCTAGCACCCAGTCATACAAATATTCATTACTTGGCTTTTTCTTGTTGGGTGAAGCGGTCGAACATTAGGAGTGTTGAATTCCAGCGTGCGGGCTGTACTTAAATCAAAGCCTCACTGGCATGTTGTTTTAAGCGCTGGATATCGGCAAAAGTGAGCCATAGCCCGTGTAAGGCAGCACAAATGGCCACACACCTTCCTGGCCTGTAAGGGCGTCCTGTAAGCCTGTGTACATATGCACAAAGCGTTGTACGATCAGATTACACACGTGCCATGCACGGCACATGTGTCAACTTGCCCAACTTCAATGCCGCTAACAAATTTGTTCCGTTGTCACAAACCACTTTGCCGATATCCAGTCGCTGCGGAGTCAGCCACTTTTCCACCTATGCGTTCAGGGCGGACAGGAGTGCTTGTCCGGTGTGACTCTCTGCTTTCAAGCAAGTCAAACCCAAGACGGCGTGACACTGCCGTATCCGGGATGTGGAATAGTACCTGGGGAGCTGGGGGGGTGCCATTGATGTGGAGCAAGACGCAGCAGCAGAAGAGGACTCAGCCGAGGAGGTTATGGAAGAGGATGGAGTAGGAGGAGTAGAGGAGGTGGCAGCAGGACTGCCTGCAAATCGTGGCGGTGTCACCAACTCCTCTGCAGAGCCATGCATTCCATGCTTGGCAGCAGTCAGCAGGTTTACCCAATGCGCAGTGTAGGTGATATACCTGCCCTGACCATGCTTGCAGACCAGGTATCAGTGGTCAAATGGACCCTTGCCCCAACACTGTGTGCCAGAGATGCTATTACTTCCTTTTGCACAATTGAGTACAGGTTGGGGATTGCCTTTTGCGAAAAGTAATTTCGGCCGGGTACCTTCCACTGCGGTGTCCCAATAGCTACAAATTTTTTTGAACGCCTCAGACTCCACCAACTTGTATGGTAAAAGCTGGCCGGGCTAATACTTCGGACAAGCCTGCGGTCAGGCAGCTGGGCAAGGGGGTGACTTTCTGACATTGTCTTCTTGCGCTCAAACATGTCCTTGACAGACACATGACTGTGGGAAGATGAGCGTGAACTGCTCAAGGCGGGAGGCGGAGTGGCAGATGGTTGAGAGGGGACAAGGAGGACAGCAGTGGTTGACGTGGCTGAAGATGCTGGACCAGGAGGAGGCTGGCGGCTTAGGGTAGGCGAGCTGCTTGTACTCATGTGTTGATCCCATAGGCGTCTGTGATGTGAGATCATGTGCCTACGCAAAGCAGTTGTACCTAGGTGGGTGTTGGACTTCCCGACTCAGTTTCTTTTGGCACAGGTTGCAAATGGCATGCATCAGAGAGGCAGACACACAAAAAATTCCACACTGCTGAGCTCTGCAATGATGGCATTCTGGTGAAGATTATGGACACAGCATGCGTTGATTGGCGTGCTGTCGGGGCTGACCCGGGTGCGATGCATGCTGTCTGACTGTGCCACTAGCTCCTTGCGACGACCTCCCCACGCTTCCGGCTGTCACCTCCTCCTCCTCCTCCTCCCACAATACTCCCCATCTGAACTTTAAGCCCATTTCTTCTTCTGCTTGCCTGGCGGGCACACCGCGTGACATCCATGGGCGCGCTCGTCATCATCAACGTTCACTTGTATCTGACAACTCAGCAAAGGAAGCAGCAGTGGGTACAACATCATCATCATCATCATCACACCGTACGTCCATGTGTGTAATGCTGCCTGCCTGAGACATATCCCTGTTATCTACATCCTCTGGCAATAATGGTTGCGCATCACTTATTTCTTCAAACGGATGTGTGAATAACTCCTCTGACATACCAACTGAAGCGGCTGTGGTGCTAGTTTGGTGGTGGCGGCAGGCGGGTGAGTGGTATCTTGAGAGGTGCCTGAAGCTAAGCTGGAGGAGGATGGTGCGTCAAGGTTCTGGGCGGAGGCTGTAGAAGATTGGGTGTCCTGTGTTAGCCAGTCAACTATGTCCTCAGAACTTTTCAAGTTCAGGGTACGTGGCCTCTGAAAACCGGGCATTATTCTAGGGCCAAAGGGAATCACAGCACCACGACCACGATGGCCCCTGCGGGGTGGCCTGCCTCTGCCTGTCATTTTTGTTGGGATTAGTGGTACTATGCGTGCAAGCTACTGTGAGACCAGATATGAGTGGCAATGTGCACTGGCAGTTGTGCAGAGCACAGGCTGTAGGCCTGACTTACCAGCTTGAAGATAACCAACTTTGCTATTCAATCTATAACAGTGAAAAAAGTTTTTGTTTTTAAATCCAAGCTATTGTGACACAGATATAAGTGGTGGCACTGGTCACCGTATCCACTGTTAGCGTAACACACCCGCTTTAAGGACACTGACTGCTATTCAATCTATAACAGTGAAAAAAGTTTTTTGTTTTTAAATCCAAGCTTTGTGTCACCAGATCTAAGTGGTGGCAATGGTCACCGTATCCACTGTTAGCGTAACACACCCTTTAGGACACTGACTGCTATTCAATCTATA